>CM053770.1:501493349-501511343 GCA_028658325.1 Potorous gilbertii
AAAAAGCCAATGAGGAGAAGAATGCTTTCAAAAGCAGAATTAGCCAAATGGAAAAAGAGGTGCAAAAGCTCACTGAATAAAATAGTTCTCTCAAAATTAGAATGAAACAGATGGAGGCTAATGACTTTCTGAGAAACTAAGAAATCGCAAAACAAAATCAAAAGAATGAAAAAAATGGAAGATAATGTGAAATATCTCATTGGAGAGTGTCCTTGTATCTTTTTTTCTGGCCACCATGTGATCTCCTGCCCCATGTCAGTTATCCATAAAATAGTCTTTTTGACAAGCATATATTTTGCATTCGAACAATGTGGTCAACCCATTGGAGTTACGCTCTCTGAAGCATAGTTTGAATGCTTGGCAGTTCAGTTCAAGCAAGGTACCAGTGTCTGGTACCTTATCTTGTGAGGTGATACTCAGAATCTTCCTAAGAAAGTTCAAATGGAAGCGATTCAGTTTCCTGGCATGGTACTGGTAGACTGCCCATGTTTTGTAGGCATACAGCAATGAGGTCAAGCACAACAGCTCTGTAGATCTTCAGTTTGGTAGTCAGTCTAATACCTACCTCTTCTCTCCCAAACTTTTCTTCAGAGCCTCCCAAACACTGAACTAGCTCTGGCAATGCGTGCATCAACCTCATTGTCAGTGTATACATCCCTGGAAAGTGCACTACCAAGGTAAGTGAACTTATCTACAGCATTTGAAACTTCATTTCTTGTAACCGATGGGTTCCACATAAGGATGGTGTGGTGGTGGCTGATGGTGCACCTGTGTTTTCTTGGTGTTAATTATTAGGCAGAGAATTGATCCATACTTTGTTGCATCTCAGCTTCAAAGGCTGCATTGAGTGCACAATAGTCTGCAAACAGAAAATCATACACCAACACTCCCTCCTACATATACATATGTATGTATATATGTATGTATGTATATATGCATAATATAATCTTGTCTTCCTATTGCATGGTATCATTAAACTCTCTTTGTTAGTTCTGTTTTTCAGGTTATCCAATACTTGAGGAAGGTTTTCTATCTTATGCTTTGAGTTCCTTATTCTCTTTCCAATTTTTTCTTCCATTGTTGTTGTTGTTTAGTAGTTTCAGTTGTGTCCAACTCTCTGTGACCCCATTTGGGCTTTTCTTGGTAAAGATACTGGAGTTGTTTGCCATTTCCTTCTCCAGCTCGTTTTACAGATGAAGAAACTGAGACGGGAGGGTTAAGTGACTTGCCCAGAGTCACATAGCTATTAAGTGTCCAAGGCCACTCTCACTTTAGTTCTAACTTTTAAAAAATTTCTTAATTTCTTCTAGCCATTCTTTTAGTGTTTTTGTCCAAGTCACATTGTTCTCAGTGGCTTCTATTTACTGTAGAGTTACTCTTTTTTCATCAAGGATTACCTCTTGGATACCCATACTATTATACTTTTACTTCATTGGATTTGGTGTTTTCTTTTCTTTACTTATCTTTCTTCCCCAATGTGGTTCTTTTTTCTTGTCTTGCAGAGTTTGGGTTTTCTTAGTATTGTTGCGCTGGCTTTCCTGGTACAAGCCTTCATGTGGCCATCTAACTGCACATAGGAAGTGAGAGAGCAAGTTGTCTCAGCTGGCTGCAGGGCTGGGGAAGGAGGAAACCAGAAGTGAGCAGCTCAGCTGGGTCCACTGTCCAAGTGGTAGTTCACTGACTGACTGTTTGTGAAAGTGTTCTATCTTCTTTTTTAACTTTTTGAGTGCAGTACTAACATCAACCATCATAATTTACCAGAGTTTTGTTGATTCTCCATATTATTTATACTGGAGTAGTCATCATTCATGATGTTCTTTGAGCTCTGCTTTCTTCCCTCTGAAAGCCATTATTTTAAAAACCAATCATTTTTCTTTTTAAATTTGTATTGACATATTTTGTTTTTACATCACCTTCATTTCCAAATATGTCCCTCTTCCTTTCACTACCCAGGGAACCATTCCTTATAATGAGAATCAAAAAGAAAAGGGAAAAGTAGCAAAATTAATCCATATATCAATTAAGTCTGACAGTATATATGCAGTGTTCCACTCCCATATTCCCCCACCTCTATGAAGGAGAGATTAAGGTGTATTTCCTCATCTCTTCTTCTGGAACAAGCTTAGTCATGATGATCACTCAGAATTCACTTTCAATTTCTTTTTCTTCATTCGTCATTGTGAATGTTGTTTTCCTTCTTCTGCTTTTTTTACTTTGCTTCCTTTCATGCCTTCCCCTATTTCTAATTCTTTATATTTATCACTTCGTACCAAACAGAGATATTCCAATTTATTCATGTAGCACAGTCATTTTAGCCATCCCTGCCCCTTAATGATGGGCATCCAATTTATTTCTAGTTTTCTGCTATCACAAAAACTCTTGCTCTGAGTATTTTGGTATATATAGGACCCCTGTTTCTGTATTTGTCTTCTTTGAGTGATATGCCTAGGAAAAAAAGGATCTCATGACATCAAGATTTTTCCATTGATGTATAACTATGAATCATGGAACAGTAGAATCTCAGAAAAATCAAAATAGCAGATGATCCAAATGAAAAACTATTTCTCATTGGTTGTGGTTTTTACCCAAAATGATTTCTTCCTGAGAAGTAACATACAGAAAGTTATCACTGTTCTTCCAGTCTTCTAAATTTATAACTTCACCATTATCTTTGAATTCTAACTGTCCCTAAATTGTACATTATATGTGTATATCTATATATATATATATATATATATATATATATATATATATATACAAAACATTTCTTACATTCAATCCTGTCTCTCTATTCACAAAAACACAACCATAGTTTAGCTCCTCCTCACCTCTAGCCTAGACTATTGGAAAATAATCTATCTTCCTACCTCAAGACTCCTCCTACTCAAATCCATCCTTCATAAAGCTAACAAAATTATTTTTCTTAAGCACATATCCGACCACCTTATTTACTTCTCAAAAAATTTCAGTAGTTCTGTGTAGAGAGGTTGATAGATAGGTATACATATATATATAGATATAGATATATACACACATGTATATGTGTGTGTATAAGAGAGAGAGAGAGAGATGAATATGGAGTCTCATATATAAAGAACAGTAAAAAGGCCAATGTGTTCAGAAGACTGGAAGTATAAGACAGGGCTAGATTATAAGGAGTTTATACCACCAGATTTTATTGAGTAAAGGGGTAATATTGTCAGACCTATACTTTTAGAAAATCACTTGGTGACTGTGTTAAAAGATGAATTGGACTCAGGAAAGCCTAAAGGTAGAATAACAAATTAGGAGGCCATCACAACAGTCCAGAGGAGGTGATGAAGGCTGGATCCATGTGAGTGGAGAAAATGGTACATAAACATTAGATATTTGATAACTGATTGGATATGTGAGGTGGGGTGAAGTAGCACACCTAGATGACAGGAAGCAAGGTAATAATAGAGACAGTAATCAAGAATTCAGAAGAGAGGTGGATTTTGGGGAAAAGACAACAAGTTCTGTTTTGGAAATGTTGAATTTGAGATGGCTATTGGACATCCACTTTGAAATGTCTTATAGGCAGTTGGTCATTTGGGGTTGGAGCTCAGGAAAGAAACTAAGGCTATTCATATTTTTCCAGCTTTTTCCATTTTCCATTTGTCTCCCTTGCACCGACTAACTCTCATGTCTGGTACATACAACATCCTTATCTCTGTTTTGTAGAGTTCCTCACCTCTTTTAAGACAGCTCAAGTACTACCTTCTACATAAAGCTATAGTAAATCAAACCCGACTCAGGCTGATCTGGCACCTCAGGTTCAAGACTGGAATGAAAAGAAATGTTGACAATTAAAAAAAGAAGGTTCATTTATCTCTAGCAGGGGAAAGACATTCAGAGCGGAAACAGCGTATTCACTGAGGATACAACTATGCTTCAAGTGAGCACATTCACTCTGCTTCTGTATTGCCCAGACTGGTCTGCCAGTCAAACCTTAGGGAGCAGCTGGAGCAAATGTCTTTTTTCACTTAGGCATCCGGGAAATTATGTCAAAATTTAATCCCCTGTGTTTAGGGAAGTGCTGGAGCCAGATTGAACCAACTAAATTTTCACTGTGAGCATTTACACCTGAGAAACACTGCAAATGTACCAAAACACCCCAAATCAGGGAATAATTTGTTGTTTTGTTAATTGTCTAGAGACTGAAGAAAGAGATGAATAAAATGTTAATAATGCAGATTAAACTTAAAAATATATCGTCGGTTGTTAAACATTTACTAGCACATTCCTGCCTGAGTCAGTTAAGTCTTATGTCTATAGGATGATTTTGATAACTTTTAAGGAAGAATATAATTCTATTCCTCCCCCTTTCCCCAAGGTGAAATCTAGGAGGAGGAGCTACTTTCCACACAAGAGAATCAAAGGAAGAGCACATGGAAATTGTTAGATGCAACATTTTGGTAACTGTCATAAGGCAGAAGAAAGGACCAAGGAACCACCAAAGGTTTGTGAAATGCCCATCCAGTAGTCTTACAAATTGTTTCATTTTTAGATGTAAAAGATCCAGGAAGATTAAATAATTGCAACTGTAGTTAAATTACTGCTCCCACTAATTATTTTAAATCTTTTTTAGAGTATACTGGTGAAATTCCTTTTTCTTTAGAATTGGTTGTGTGTGAAGGAAATAAATACCTGTCCCTTTACCTGAGTTTCATTGCACATTGAGTACCTTTCTACTCTCTCTTCCTTGGAGAAACAATAGACATGATCCAAACCAAACTTCAAGTAATTTTTCCCTTAGGCTTTGAGATTGCAGTATAAAGAGCCAGAGAGTGCAAGACAAGGAGCCCAACCCTTTCTTTAGAAGCCAGGCTCCTCTGGGACTGATCCTGGTCAGTGTGTGTAAAAGATAAGAGCCAAGAAGTGTCCCTTCATGAAGAGAAAGATGGTGTACTGCTCTATTCTCCTGTGACTAACAGTGGTTCTTACTGTTAAACTTAAAATACAACAGACTCATAAGACTGTACTGACAAAAAAAATGTAACATGATACAGCAACTCATAATTCCTATTATATTCCCCCAGTGTGCCCATAAACCAATAAAACCTTACACCAATAAAACAGGAAACACTTAGCAAGACTACTGAAGCCATATCACTTTCACCTTAGCTCTGTGCAGTCTGAACTGCTCCCTTAAAGTTCATATCTTCTAGCAAGCCAGAGCACCACTTAGGCTCATTGTCCCATCAGTGATTATCAAGTCAGGAAGGGTGTAGTTCCAGAAGACCCCTCCAGGTGCCAGTCAATACCAACTGAGGACTTCCTATACTCTCAAGGTAGCCATGAAGTGTAAAAAGTTCATCTCTCAGGAACACCATTTAGCCTCTTGTGCTCAAGGAAAGAAATAGAAGAGGTAACCAGGGGCGCAAGTTCCAGACTCTCCTAGATCAATATATGTGTTCTCATTGTCATTTTTCAGGCAGTCACCATAGATAGCTAAAGGAGCCCCCTTTTCCCTTAAGGAAGTCCAAGAGAGTCTTGCAGAATCTTCACATATTCAGCGGATGAGAAAGGAGAGAAAACCATAAGATAGATTTACTCCTTTTAAAATCAACTGAGTTAGCCTCTCTTTCCAACTCACTATCTAATCCTCTTTGAGAAGAGGGTGACCAACTAGAAGCCTCTCATTGCATATAGCTATAAGCAAAGGGTCCCAAAATTCTGTCCTATATTCTCCAGGATCAAAGCCCATGGTTCAGTGGAATTGCCTCTACTACATAAAACTGAATCATGGCCAAAAAAAAAAAAAAAGAAAAGAAAAACTGATGCAAGATCTATCATGATAGTGACATAGAAACCACTTAGACGAGGGAGTTCAAATCTCTTACTGTTAGAAAGTTTATCTCATGATGGGTAGAAAGATAATAAAGAAGAAAGAAAAAAGGAATAGCCCACAAAGTAAAAAAATAAAATTCAAAATAGAACTAAAGGGAAGAGAAATAACAAAGAGAATGAAGCAAAGAAAAACTTCTTTGAAAATGGTGCAATAAAAGAAAATGAATTTTAAAAAAGGGAAGAGAAGGTTTTGAACTACTCATGAGTGTAAAAAGAGAAATTACAAAATATACGGGAAAAATAATTAAATTTTTAAAAGAAAAAGTAAATTAATAATTTAAAGAAAATCTATAAACTAGGAAAAGGTATATGAATAAGAATGAGGGAAAGGGGAGAATCTGTCTGAATGGATTGGTATCAAAGTAGTTGAAATAAAACTAATTGCAGTGACAAAGGCATTAACTTTAAAAAGGAAGAGAATAAAAAAGAAAAACAACACCAAAGACACAAATGAAAGAAAACACAATCCTAATACTCATAACTTTATATATTAATGGAATAAATAACACAAAACAAAACCAAAATCATTTACAAGTCTAGTCCTTTTTTGTGTAATGAATTCCGTTGGAGTCTGAGGAAGCCTATAGATTCCTTCTCAGAATAATGTTTTTAAATGCATAAAATACAAAGAATGACAAAAGAAACAAAAGAAAGAAATCAATTGTATTAAAATACAACTATACTTTTTTTTAAAAAAACAAGTTGACAAACTTCAGGTTAAGAACCTCTGGTCTAGAGTTACCTTCCCAACCCCAATTTGGACGAGTAAGTCAGGTTCCCAGAGCAACACAGCCCTGGTGTTCTAGAGGTAGCTCTGAGAGGTTGGAGGCTTCTTTCTGAAGTTCATGAACCCTCACCATGATTAGTAATGGGTTATCAATTAGTCAGCTAGAATTAATTCGCTTTCAGAAATGGATACTTATAATAATGGTATAGTTAGGACAACATAGTCCTCTGAAAAAGTCTGTGACAGACTGTCCCACAAGTACATAGAACCTAAGCAAGCTCAAGCTTGCAGCACATGCAGCAAAGAGGGTCGCTCATAGCTACCAGGAGTCCTTCTGCTGCAGTACCATCCCCCTTAAATACAGTGTAGCATTTCTGCTGGGCTCCTTACAGAGCTTTGAATCTGTCTTTGCATGTCAAATCTAATCTATCATGGCTCCTATTACAGACATTGTTGTCACATGTTCCTGTTTTTTAGGTGCATTGGTGAGTCTTCAATGAATAAGTTCAAATGCTCTCATTCTTTGAATTTCTTGAAGTCCTCCTCAGCCAAAGGGGACGAGAAGAGACCTTGACCAAGGATGAACCTGATTCAGACCTCTTCTCCCTGCTCCCCAAGAAATTTTTCCTCAGTAACTTAGCTAGAAGGATTCCACCCTAAGCTACAAGGCATTTGAATTCTAAATTCCAAACTTGTTCACCAATTTTATAAAAGCACCACAGGACACAACCAATCAGAATACACTTCCCATTGTGCCTAATTGAGATGCCAAAGATGTTTAGGACTGGTTCGTGCCTAGTGAACAATTAAGATCAGCACTCACCTGATAAAGGTTATCAGAAGTAGGTGGGAAATGAAGAGATGATTGGTCTGGGTGCCCTCTTGAAATGAAAGTTCTAGGAAGAATTCTGTGCCCTCCAAGCAGAGGGGCATCAGGAACAGAGGGTCTGGGACAGGATGAAGAGATTTCTGGTTCATGATGGAGAAATTCGAAGGAATGGATGAAACATATCTCCTCCTCATTAGAGAGGCAAGACACTAATGGAGTTAAAATATTACATATACCATCAGATGAGGTGGTTTTGTGGATTTTGTTTATCTATTTTTTTTCTGTTGCTGTTGTTAAGAGAGGATTCCATGGCAGAGCATATATCAGGAAGCAACTATAGTATAAAAACAAAGAATATCAATAAAACTTTTAAAAATAAATACATTTTGTAAAGTGTAAAATGGTTTTTCATGTCGTAAAGAGTGTCTTTATATAGCTTGAAAAGTACCAAGAACAGACAACTTTAGAATTTCCTCCCCTCACCCCCTTCAAGGGAGATTTTTATTCCTGTCAGGATCAGGAGAGGAAGCAAGAGGTTTCGGCCAGAGACCATCATTTTGCTCTCGTCAGAGAGAAGGGTACCAGGCTAGAAGTATATCTGTCTTCTCCCAACTAATATATTATTAGTCTAGTGGATATCATTTTTAGAGTTCACTATTGATCACTATTCGTTGACGGGAAAATGGAGGTCCCAAGTTTTATATCCAAAGTTCGCCTCTTTCCCATTGTATACCAGTTCTACAATGTACACATGTGGCAGATAGCAAAGAAACCCATAGCAAAACAGAAATCAGAAAAAGTATACATATAAAAATATACATCAGGCAACAGAGAATAAAGGATACTCCCATTGTGAGTAAGGTAGCAGTTTAACAGAGAGACAGAGAGAAAGAAAGACAGAGAGTCCAAGATCAAAGGGAAATTCCCAGAAGTCTCTAGTGTAGCAAATTGAAAATAAAAATAGCTTCTTCAAAGACTCCTCTTTCTGTGGCTCTTAAGAGAGGGTGGAGTCTATGGATCTTCTCTCTTAATGCTGGAAGCTAGAAGAACCCAAATACAGTGAATATCTCTCTTATGTCATGCTGTCATCAACTCTACCCTCCCCTCATGCAGGCTCTGGGCATTGATCTCCACCAATGAAGAGAGATTTCCATACCCATGGATTTTACAGCTTGGGTTACACATACAAGAGGATCTATTCAGACTCAAGCCCTGCAGAAGGTCTAATCTTTAATAAAATCTCACCCAACTTCCTCAATCCCTCAAGAATGTAACCGTTGTGTCCCAAGTTCTCATGTGACCTGAGGTGCCAGCATGCTGTTTAGAGGATTTTTCACCACTCTGGCTCTTAGTCCCAACCTAGAAAATCAAGAAACTCAAGGTATGATCATTGCTTTGTCTACAACACAAATCCTGAATCACTCAAATCCTGAAATGGGAGGGAACAAAGAAGGGAAGGAAGCAAGCATTTACTAAACACCTGTTATGTGCTTGGCACTATATAAATGCTTTATTATTTCATTTGATACTCACAGCTATCCTGGGAGAGAAGTACTATCATTATCACCATTTTATAGTCGAGGAAATTGACACAGACAAAAGGCAAGTTACTTGCCCTGAGTCACATAGCCAGGAAGTGTCTGAGGCTGGATTTGAACTCAGGTCTTGCTGACTGTGCATTACCTAATGGAGGATCTGTGGATCAGTTTGGGACTTCCTTCTCTCAATGCAGACCCTAACCTATCCGTGCTTGCTCATCCTTTGTGATTTTTGTCCATATTATCTCAAAAAGTACATTATAGGAAGTCCACTCAACAGGCTAAAGGTCTTCCTTACTTTCTCCTGACATCCTGAGTATCAATGGAGCATTCTGATAGTGTACATGTCATCCCTTGTTCTTGCCACACAAACAGACCATCTTCTCTTTCTGTCATACAATCCCATAACGACATCCTTACTCCTCTTCTTTTTCAGACACTTACAGGTTAAACATTGTAGCCCACTCACACCTACCATAGTCCTCTTCATTGCCTTCTGGAGATACTTATCTTTAGTTCTTTGAAGGCAGTAGTGTCCCAGGTCTTGCTCCCATATAGCAACTGAAAAGATAGGCCTTCGCTTTTATCAGGTGCTTGGAGTCAGTAAAGAGCTTTGCAAATTTCAAAAGCAAGCAGTCTAATCTGCTTTCTTCCTTTCCAACTCTGGGTCCAGCTCATTGACCATCAGCACCATCTAACCCAGACATACATACAGGGTCTGGAAGTTGTCCATCCAAATGCATGAAGGAATATGGGCAAAATGTCAAATGAGGGGAATGGATTAGATATCTTCTAATGTGACTATCAGATTCAAATCTATGAGCCCAAGAAGAAACCAAAATAGAGCTCAGGACACAGCTCATTGAAAATAAAGATGAGCAACCTCCAATGAGCAACTGTCTTCCCGGAGACCTGGGTAATATCTGTCACTTATAATTACAGTTTGGTGGGGCTCCCAGAAGCTGTCTTCATCTCCTGTAGTTCTTTCAACTGTGGCTCATAGAGTCCTACTCAGTTTCCTTTTGCAGTGCAGTGCTTGTTGACTATTGACTGACTGACTCCTATAGCTCCCAGAAGATGACATCTGATGTGATTTCCCACCAATACCACGCATGCTAATTCTGCACTGTGCCATTTAGGTGATATCTGGGGTCACCACTATTCTTTTGGCATTTCAGATGTCATTAGCCCTATGCCACAGAAAATCCTTTTCTGGAAAATGATAAATGTTGAAGAGGATGTGGGGAAATTAGGACACAGATGCAATGGTGGTGGAGTTGTAAACTGATCCAACCATTCTGGAGAGAAATTTGGAACTATGCCCACAGGGCTATAAAAATGCATACTCTTTGATTCAGCAATACTACCACCAGGTCTGTATCCCAAAAAGATCATAAAAAAGGGAAAGGACCTACATGTACAAAAATATTTATAGCAGCTCTTTTTGTGGTAGCAAAAAATTAGAAATTGAGGGGATACCCATCAATTTGGGAATGATTGAACAAGCTGTGATATATTAATATAATGGAATACTATTGTTCAATAGGAAATGATGAGCAGGCAGAGTTCAGAAAAACCTGGAAAGACTTACATGAACTGATGCTGAGTGAAGTAAGTAGGACCAAGAAAACATTGTATACAGTAACAGACACATTGTGCAATGATCAACTA
This sequence comes from Potorous gilbertii, assembly GCA_028658325.1. NCBI lineage: Eukaryota > Metazoa > Chordata > Mammalia > Diprotodontia > Potoroidae > Potorous > Potorous gilbertii. The sequence continues at coordinate 501,503,986 of CM053770.1, forward strand.
TGAATGAATTAGCTCTTCTTAGCAATACAATGATTCAGGCCATTTCTAAAGAACTCATGGTAGAAAGTGCTATCAACATCTAGAGAAAGAACTGATGGAGTCAATGTAGAGTGAAGCACACTATTTTCATTTCCTTCTTTTTTTAATTTTTTTTTCTTTTTGGTCTGTTTCTTCTTTCACTACATGAGTAATATATGTTTTACATGATTACATATGCATAATCTATATCAAATTGCTTACTGTTTTAGGGAGGGGATGGGAGAAAGGCAGAAAAATTTGGAACTCAAAATTTTTAAATGAATGTTTAAATTTTTTATATGTAATTAGAAAAAAATACTATTTAAAAAATAAAAGGGAATAAAATTCTTTCTGTCTTTGACACCTGTTGTGATAGGAGATGAATTCTCTCTGAATTATCATCTAGGACGTTCTTCCTGCTCCTCCCCCACCAACAAATTTCAACATATCTACCACAGGTTTTTCAAGGTACATTGTGGGTCTGTGACCCCTTAAAAACATAGTTAAGGAGTCCCCACCAGTGTGTTTATGTTTTCTCTGGTGACCCAGACTGGGACACAATTAATTTAGAGCAAAGACACTTAATGAAAGAAAATGATTTTTTAAAAGTTGCAATAGAACATTTCCCCCAGAAGAGAAAATTCACTTCAGTCAGTCAACAGGCATTCATTGATGTTAGGTACTGTGCTAAGTGAAGAAATAACCACCAGTATTCTGATAACTGTAGGATAGAGATATATTTCATTTATTAATACATATTTCCATATGGAAAACACCATAGAAACTACAAGGAGTTCTGGAGAGCAAGAAATTTCCTTATAATGGCTGAGCAAAGAAGCAGTTTTTATGATCTTAGAAAAATAGACTCAAAGGATAAGGGAGATAATACAGAAAGCATACAGTGCAGATTAACAAATCAATAGAATGGCTTACAAAATTAATCAACATATTCAAAGATAAACTTTTGAGGCCTTGCAGGCCCTGTGGGAGTCTCCAAACTATTCAGACAAAGGTAAGATGTTGATCAATAATGAATTATCAAAAATTACACAAGTAGCATGTGCCTTTTAAACAACCCACCTGAAAGCAGAGCTTTCCCAGAGTCCTCCAGGGCTATCATCGTTTGAACTAGTGCTAAGATAGAAGCACAATGACAAAATAGCCACACAATTTAATGATTCCTTGTTCCAAAATAGTGGACAGTCTCCATGTTCTCTAAAGTATGAGTCAGTGTCTTCAGATGAGAAGGTGGAGGCAGTGGTGGGAGAGACTTGAAGAGAGAAGAGACAATTTGGAACAGCCTCTTTGAGGAGTGAAAGGGAGTGAGAACCATTAGGAAGGAGTCGTCATCGAGGTCCTGGTGGAAACCTGTCTCCCTACAGAGTATCAGCTTCCCAGGGACCAAGGAAGCACGGCACCAAATAAAGGTCAGAATGTAGCAACTTCACCCAACTGTGCTGACGTGTGTGAGTCCCAAACAGGCAGAGAAAGAAGAAAAAAGGAGAAACTGAGGAAAACATTTAAATACAAAAGAAAGTGATCAGCTTTTTCCCTGTAAAGTTATCCCTTCCACATTGTGACTTTCCCCATCAAGTTTTTGATACATAACCCAGACTGGCATAAGAAATTAAATGGGAATTTTTAGGGGAGTTTTGTGGAAGCCACAGATAACGCAAGAAGGCCAGAAGATGACACAGAGCCTATGGTCAAATGCTTCACCCAAATTTTACAATAAAGTACTGTAATAGGCACCTCATAGAAGAAAAATTAAAAAACTGGCTTCTTCTCTGATATGAAGGGAGGGCCAAAATATTTTACATGAAATTTCCAGATCACAAGTGCACCTCTAACCTCCAATGATATAGAAGGGATAACTGTATTTTGCCCAGGCATTAGACATACACTGCTCTGCCTCCCAGCCCTTCGCAGCCTTCAGACATGGTGCTTCCAGGACCAAATGTTCTCTGTCCTTCAGGATTGCTAACAGTTGACAATGTAAAATTCTCTACTACTTTAGGAGTTTGACAAAAAAACCCTTAATTTTTCTCTAGCTTTTTTTCAAGTTCCAGTGAGTTTCCCTGGGATAGCTGCATCCCAAATTTTTGTTGTTCAATCATTTCAGTTGTGTCTGACTCTTCATCACCCCATGTGGGGTTTTCTTGGTGTACATTGGAGTGGTTTGCCATTTTGCCATTTCCTTCTTCAACTCATTTGATAGATGAGGAAACTGAGGCATATAGGGTTAAGTGATTTGCCTGGGGTCACACAGCTAGTAAGTGTCTATCTGAGGCTGGATTTGAACTCAGGTCTTCCTGACTCCAGGACAGATGCTCTATCCACTGTGCTACCTAGCTGCTCCTGCATTCCAAATTACCCAAGACTATTACCTATCATTCTAGCAAAACTACCTGCAAGGAGATATTTGGAGGAAAGAAGCGAAGGTCTCTTCTGCAATACTATAGCAATGTTGACTACCTCTCAAAGTGGTACCTTTATTGCTCATCTTCATCTCAAAGAGGATCTATCACATCATGGGGTGAGGTCTTGACTTGCATGAATTGGATTTAAGTGAGGCAGGGTTTTACAAAGTCATTAGCATCACTGTCTCTTCCAGAGTCATCAAAATCCAAGACAAAAATCAGGATGACTGGCAATGGCCCAGGATACATGGATGACCTTGACATCATCAATATCTGATCAAGCTCTAAGTGCTCCACAGTGCCTACTTCAGCTGCCATCATGGCTGTTGGAACAAATTGTTCCCATCCAATCTTTCCACCAAGAGAAATCTTCACATGCTTGGGGTAAACATCCCCCTAACTCACTGATGGATTTATGGGGTATTCAGGGTGAATTAGCACCTCTGATGTGAGGATTTGCTGAACCTTTTTCAGGGCTGTTCATCCATCTTTGGTGTCCACCTTTTGCCCAACTCTCACCTGTTGCTCCAAAAAGCTGTAACATTTTCTGTCACCACACCCCAGTAAAATGATCTCTGTAGACAGGTTAAACCAGGTTGAAGCTAACTTACAGATGTCTTTTTAATAAACCTGTAGTAAACAATGCACATTTCTATAGCATATATGTAGAAGGATGCTGTGACTGAGTATAGCTGTCACTTATCCAGGTTATAATGCCGTATAATGGCATTATAAGATACTATGGTGCTCCTCAGAATTAAACAAATCCTTATCCTGGAAATTGTTCTCTGTTGTTCTTCCCTAATGAAGAGACCCTCCCTTGTCTCTGGTCTCTGCATCCAGGGCAGCCCAGACAACAATATTCAACCTTCAGTGGAAATAAGAAGTATTGCTTTCCCACTATTCTGACCAATTCAGTATGAGCAAGTTAGTTACTTTCCTGGTCACCAGGCCAGGCCAGTCCTAGTCAAGGTAATGAGAAGACCACCAACTACAGTACTGTGTTCCTGAATTTGCCTTCTCCCTAAGCCTGGACAAGATGTGCTTGCTGGAATTTCCAGGATTTCTCTCCATCCTGAGCAACAGAAGTCGGAGCTTTTTAGAGTTGCCAACAACTCTAATTCAGGAGCCTACACTTGAGAACTTGGTTGTATCATTCATTCCCTAGAGCCTATTTGTTTTTTAGATAACAGAAAACATCCAAAGTAATGAGAGAATTTGATCTATTGGTATTCAGAAAGCCTCTTCCCACCAAGGCTAAGCTCCCTGCATAGTTGTAGCTCTCGCAGGTCAGACTGTCCCTGACTTTGAGTGGGGGTGCAAGGCAAAGAAATGGAAGGAAAGGAGAGAGCTATCTCAGAAATTCTGGCTCCCATTCCAATGTTCTACCCACTTGCCAGGAGCTGCCTACAAAATGAAAGCTGTCAGAGGTAAAGGAAGGGTCAGAGATTTCCTGTATAGTTGATCCGAGGTTGGGGGCAGTGTTAACAAATGTTGGCTTCTTGTAAGGGCCAAACAGAGATCTGAGCTTCCCTGGGGATCAGGGAGGGGCTGTGTAAAACACAAGGTCAGGATGAAGCAACCTCATCAACCTTTGAGTCCCAAACAGGAGGACAAAATGGCAGAGGAAGGAGCAAGAAAGGAGAAGATGATTGAGAAAGAGGAAGAAAAAGGGGAAGGGGAAGGAAAAAGAGAGCAAAAGGGAGAGAAAGGGAAAAAGGGAAATGGGGAAGAGTTGGTGGTGCGGGGTCAGGGAGAGAAGGAAACAAGTGTCTCACAGGGAAATGGTGTGATGGTTTTCTACTAGGAAACCCATGTGTCTGTAGCCCCTGGCTGGCTGAGATCAGGCCAACTGGAGTTATGGGCAGTAATTGGTGAGAGCATAGCACAGGATGAGACAAGGGGTCAGCTGGTCTAAGCTCAGTCACAGGGAACTTAAATTAAAACTAGGGGCAACCTCTGGGGGAAATGGCCATCTGTCTTCACCTAGCAGTTGTTTCTTCTAGGAGCATTTTGAGACCTGCTAAGATATGATCTTTAGCCCTGAGCCAAGTTCCACCCTTACTCCTCCTTGCCCTACTCCTCCAGCTCAGGCATGGCATGTGGATAGTGCAGGATAGAGACAGCAAAGAGATTTTTGGGGGGAGGGTGCTGTTGGGGGAGGAGGGAAGGCAAGGCAATAGAGATTAAAGGACTTGCCCAAGGTCACATAGCTATAAATTATAAAATGTCTAGTGTCTGAGGCCACATTTGAACTCAGGTTCTCCTGACCCCAGGGCTAGTGCTCTATGCGCTGTGCTACCTAACCACCTCCAAAGAGTCTTTAGGACATGGGTTCTTAGCCTTTTTTGTGTCATAGACCCCTTTCTTGGAATGTTATCTTTTTAAACAATCAAAGGAAATGCAGTTAGTTTCCAGTGGGTACAAATAATGAATCCCATGAAGTGGTCACATGTATTAAAATCTGCCTTGTCTTAAGTTGTAATCATGTCAAACATGGTCATTGGTTCTAGCCCATGGAAATATGCAGTGTGAAATTGAGTAATGGTGGGGATGCATTATTTGCACTAATGAGGACCTACCTTGCTAAATTTCAGTTAGAGGTTAATGAAAATGAAGATGCCATTTTTCCCATTTAAATTCATGGACCCCTCTGAAATCTATATCCCTACCCTCTGGAGTCTGTAGAGCTCACTTTAGGACCACTACTTCTTTAGGTAAATAGCTATATCCGTGATCCTAGAAGAATCTAGAAGTTCCTGCCCCAGGAAGCATGGTAAACACCTTCCATACATCCTGTTCCCCCAGTGTTGTAGTGACTGAACCTTTCCCTGTTTGCCTCTGTTCATTCCCCAAGAGTATGTCGAAGGGTCCTGGATTTTTCCAGAGAAGACTGCATGGAAAGAAAATTATGCTAAGGGTTAGAAGACCCAGGTTTTTGTCTGCATCTGCCCTAGCTACCTGAGCAAGTCACTTCCCCTCAGTGGGCCTCTGTTTTCTGAAAAGGAGGGGTTTGAGCTAAACAATCTCCTAGGGCTCTTCCAGCTTTAAAGCCTACGATTCCATGTTCCCACATTGTTAAGGTATGAAAGTCTCACATTTTGGGGAAAATTATCTGGGCTACATCTCCCTGAAGGCTGGGTATGATCCCTGTAATACAGTAATGTCACCCAAAGTGTACTCTAATTAGGTGAGAGTGTTTTCAACCACAAATGAGTTTCAAAGAGGCTATATGAGTCTTCCAAATATTGGTGATATGTAGGTGGTAATAGGCAAAGAACATGGGGACAGCTAGGAAGAAAGGCCTAGACCATGACAACAGTGGCAACAGATACAATGAAAGTGTTTGTCTGCTAACTATGTCACTAGAAACTAGTGTCATCTAGAGTGCCACTCCAACAAAGCCAGAATCATCTAGGCATCTAGGTTGCCATTGTGCCAAGAAGCAATGAGTTAAGTTATTAAGTGAGGGACTGTTTCAGACACTGATCTCTGACACCTGTGCTGTGAGTTTGAAGTAATGTTTCCCTCCTTTGCTATGTTGGGAAACAGAGAAGCTAACCCAGGAACATTTATGATCTTGTTCAATTCCTTGTTGTTTATTTTGCATGCAGTTTTAGTTAAATGTCTTTTGCTCCAATTTCTTGTGTCATCTGGCTCATTCTGGCAAAGGATCTTTGGATGGGGGCTTGGAGTTTTAATGGATACTAACCCAAATCAGGACATCAAATCTGGACATTAAAGATTTATCTTATAGTCATGAGGGAAGCTGTGGGGAACCCATGATGTGTGTGTGTGTGTGTGTGTGTGTGTATACAATATCAGTCTCGGCTTTCTGGGAGCTTACCTTTAAAATAAATGAGACAAAATACACTAATAACAGAATTTAAAAAGAATGGATGATGAGGTACTTCTATGCCTAAAATTATTATTTTTGCTTCAAAAATTTCATGGTTTCAACAATGTAGATTCTCCCTTCACCAATACCGATCACAATCCTTTTACATCTTAGCAAACAATTCTTCATGAGTTCCAATGGACAAAAATTCATCACCTTCTGATAATGCACCTCTACAAAATAAGATAGGTTGATCCTCTCAAGACCAGATATCATTGGATCCATACTTGAATACTTTTCAACTTGGTGTTACTTGCCAGTCCTTGGAATCTTCTGGTATCACCTTCTGAAGAATGCAAGCAAAAGCAAATGTAAAGGTACAAGCAATATTGTTCTAAGAACAACTTTGAACGACTAACTCATTTTGAATATTATAAATATTCAAATCAGCTACAAAGAACCTATGAATGAAAATGCTATCCCTCTTCAGAGAAAGAACTGATAAATGTAAGTATGTATAGTATGGTTTTACATATATATTTATATGTATATGTGTATGTATGTCCAATGATAGCCTTCTCTAGGGTAGAATGGGGAGGGAGGGAGAAAAAAATACAAAGTACAGCAGAGAACAAAAGAAAACTTAGAAGGAAGCACAGGAAAGCAGGGTGGCTTTTAAAATAATATCTAGCATTTATTACATAGTTTTACAAAAAAGTAAACAGTATGAAATGGAAATTCATGGTTTTATATTGAATATTCTTTTCAAGCTGTGCTGTGTACATGGGAATGTTCTCTTTTTTGTCTCTTTGCACTGAAGTTTAAAATGTAAAAATATTTTAAAATATTAATTTTTAAAAGGAATCCAAGGTCACTCACATGTTATAATAGGCATTAGAAAAGACTTTAGTGGAAGTCTCTATTGGGTGTTCATCTAAATGCATGTTGAAATCTGGGCAAGAGGGGGGCGGAGCCAAGATGGCGGAGTAGAAAGACTCACCTATGCTAGGTCCGAACCCACAGCCCATAGATTTCCTGTAAAAAGAACTCCTGACAAATTCTGGAGCAGTGGAGGCCGCGCA
>CM053770.1:501511843-501559536 GCA_028658325.1 Potorous gilbertii
TCTGAGGACGAAGAAATATGCTTACCATCAGGTAAAGACATAAGAGTTGAGGCCTCTGTATCCCAAATATCTGAAAGAGATACCCCATGGGCTCAGGCCATGGAGGAGCTCAAAAAGGATTTTGAAAATCAAGTCAGAAATCTGGGCAAGAAACATTTTTCATCTACTCAATCCCAGTTAAAATCCCACCTTCTATGGGAAACCTTTCTTAATTCCACTTAATGCTAGTGCACATCATGGGTTGATTATTTCCTATTGATGCTGTATATAGCGTGTTTGTACATAATTGTTTACATGTTGTCTCCCCCATTAGATTATGAACTCCTCTAAGATAGGGGCTGTTTTGGGCCTTTCTTTGTATCCCTATCACTTGTCATAGTGCCTGGCACATAGTAAGAGCTTAATGAATACTTATTAAGTGGCTATTGATAGCATAGTCAAGGAATTAGAACAGTGTCTGGAGGGTGTAAACTACCCCTTGCCCCTGCATAAATAGGAGTATTTTTTTTGCTGGAGAAAAGCTGTGAGTTAAGCTATTATATGCCATGTAGCCCTATAGAAATGCGACAGCAAGATTACTGGTGACATTTCAACTACTCCTCCAAGCATCCTCTGACCAGATGAAGAAAGACAATTTCCATCTATAAAATGAAGGGGTTGAACTAAGGTCCCTTCCAATTCTAAATCTATGGCTTATAATTTAAACCCAAAGGCTGATTATAGCTCTGTTGCTATCCCAGCTCTGCAAAGTCTCCTTTTCTCTTCTTTCCTTTCCCTCTTTTATGGTTTTTTATTTTAGGGTCTGCGTGGGATGAGCCCCCTATACTATTTGCAGATCTTTGTTTGACCCATTAACCAAGAGCAACTGTTGGGAAAACACCTGCTCACTAGAAGTGTCTTCACAGGCTCCCTTTTGCTGTAGCAACTTCTTATTTGCGGAAGTGTCTCAATTCCCTGTAGTCTACAGTGCACATACCAATCTGCCTACTTGCCCAGGGGCAGACCTGTTAAACCCAAACAGCTGAAATCCAGGTACCTGGCCTGAGCAGAGGCAATAAGATCAGAGCCTTGGGCAGTTTGCAGATTAAATAAACCAGATAGGATGATAGGGTGTCTTCCTGAATCACTAAGTATCCCTGCTTTTCATTGAGGTACACATGGTTAAAATAGTCATAAAGCTCCATGACCCATTTAAGGTTTTCTTGGCAAAGATACTAGAGTGGTTTGCTGTTTCTTTCTCCAGCCCATTTTACAGATGAAGAAACTGAGGCAAACAGGGTTAAGTGACTTGCCCAGGGTCACGTGACTAGCAGTGTCTCAAGCCAGATTTGAAATTAAGGAGATGAGTCTTCTTGACTCCAGGCCCAGAACTCCACCCACTGTGCTACCTAGCTGTGTTGTCTCCTAGGAACATCACACAATCATTTAGCTCATGTTGTTAGATGTTTAGAATACATGTCATCATCAGAAATATGGATGGAAAGAAAACCTGGGATATTTCTCAGCGCTTTTCTTCTATAATCTTAGAAAAGAAATTAAGTGCCTCTCCTCTCACTTATTTAATCCAGTCTTATTTTTGTATGGGTAGGATAAGCTGAGTCAATTTATTGAGTTTAAGTTCTAGGATGTAGGCTAAGGGAGAGGGAGCACTGTTATGATGTCAAAGAGGATGGAAGGGGCAGGACAGAGAACTAATGTGCAGAGGATTTCTGGCAGCCATTAGAGACCAGAGAGACACAACTCAGATGTTTGTTTACCTGCTAATGGCAAATCCCTCTTCTGAGGCTCACCCTCTTGTTATTCTAGGTTCATTGAGTTCACATAGAAGAAAAAATACTAAGGATATACGTTGTTAGGGTGGGGTCGAGTAAATTAGGCAAATTACCCCACTCTACCTAAAATAAGAATAAAATGCCATGCTCTGGTACCTTAACTAGCTGAAAATACAACTTGATGGAATCACATCGAAGGCATCCTAACTAAATGAGAAAAGACCTGCCTGATGTTAGCAATGTTGTTGTTACTCAGTCGTTTCAGTCATGTCTGATTTTCTGACCCTGATCAGAACATTTCGGTTCATGACCCAGTCAAGATCTAGAAGGACCATGGTGTAATCCAGGTATCTCTGGTGACCATTTGTTGTAGTTGTTAATGGAAATGATTAGGGAGGGGCAGATGACCTTCTGGATCTTTGACCCCAATGACATGGTTAGAAATACTGCAAAAATGTTTACGTGCAGCATACACTGAATGTATATGAACAAACAAATGGACAAAGTGTGAGTGACAACAATTCCTCCCAGGAATGTCTCTCTTACATTCATTCTCTCCTTTCCTTCCTCAACCTTAACACTTTTACTCTACAAAACACTAAGATTCTGTGATGATTGGTTGACTTAGTTGATCCTGTCTCAGCCTGTCTACTTCCTAGGACCTTCACCAGTTTTGATTCTGGCTCAATCCTTCAGACCCATTTATTCTCTGCCTCATCAAAACTGCTTTCTCTTACAAAATGACCTCTGATCCTTTGACCACACCGATTGTCTTTTTTTCTCTTAACAAAGAGATACTTATTTCAAAAACAGCAAACACAAAAGTATAAATATTTCTCCTCAAATCCTGGAAATCACTTCTACAACCTCCACTTCAGTCTGGGGGTGGTGGTGGAGAATACACTCAGACAATGTAGTTTCTATATATTATTGGTCCCACCAAGTTTATCTCCAATATTTGGATGAATGTCACAAGTGCTAATGGACCGGAGTCCTGCAGGTTATATTCTTTGAGACATCAGTGCTGGATTGACTAAAAACTGGCCTGGGCTCCACTCCTGTAATGTCAATGTTTGGGAGGACCTTTAGGTTCTCTCCACTTTCATCGGTATTGACTCTCTTTTCTCACTAGAATGCTGCCAAGATGGGAGATGTCAAACAGAGAGGATCATGTTCTATGGATTTGATTACTTAGCTTCTTAAGACTATGGGAATAGAATCAAATAATAAATAATTCTTAGGTGTAGTACATTATCTAATATCCAGTTGTTCAATTTGAGGCAAAGTTTAGTGAATGGGAAAGTGAATGATATGACAACAAATGAATTGGAGCACAAAGTTTCCTTAAGATACTGTCAGAACCTCTCTTAGCTGACTTGCAAATCAGATCCACCTCTACCACTTCACAGGTCCTTGTTACTTTAAGGATCCACAGATTGATTGGCATTTCTTAGGTAACAAATAAGAAGTTTATTTTATGGTCAAATAGGGACTAACGGGAAGACCAACCCCATATGATTAGGAAATCTAAAACCAGATGTGAATACACATCTGGGCAAAGAGAGATAAGGGCATCCTGAGTACAATGCCCTTGACTGCAGTGAACTGTGTTGCACTGCTCCCTTCAGTCTGTCTATTCCTCAAGGACCACTTTCAGGTCTGTTGTCTTTGGTAAAGGCTTTGGTGAACACTCTAGCCCTCCAGGGCTTTCTGTGCCCTCCATCCGTTGTTCAGCTGATTTGGGCTTATTGACTGAGTCCTTCTTGCAGCACTTAGCTAAGCTGTCTTTTTTTTTTTTTGGCAAGTATACATTTTGTACATGGGGCAGAATGGTGGTCAGAAGAAGCAATACAAGGACATTCTCAAGGTCTCTCTCAAGAACTTTGGATTTGACTGTGTGACATGGGAGACACTGGACAGGACCACTCAGCATGGTGTGCCCACATCAGAAAGGGGGCTGTGCTCTATGAGCAAGATAGAATTGAGATAGCACAAAGTAAGCATAGGATGTCCAAATTTGGAGTACCCACCCCAAATATCCACACAGACTATCTGTGCCCAACCTTGGTAGAGCATTCCGAGCTGGTCTGATTGACCACAGCTGGACACACTGAAACTTCACTTTATCATGGTGATGTCATTTTGGTCCTCTTCAAGAACAAAGGACAACAATCAACCAACCAACCGACCGGCTAAGCTATAATTACTAAATAGTAATTGTTTCTCTTTACCCAGGAATCCCCTCCTAGTTTGATTTTTTTGATTAAAGGGGCCATCCCTTGAGCAACTTAAAGAAGCCTATTCGTTGAATGGGTGTAGCTCACTCAAAGTGAGAATAAATAAGACCTTAACCTAAAAGAGTCAGGATCTCCCATTACATCCTGAGCCATCTCCAGTCATCCTGATGAACATCAGGCCACTGGACCCAGATGGCTCAGGAGAAGAAAGTGAGGTTGGTGACCTTGCACAGCCCTCCCTCACTCAAATCAAAGTCAACTGCAAATCATGTCATCATTGTGATGTCATGGTCCTCTTCAAGAATGAAGGACGAACACAGTAACAGCTAAGCTAAAGGTCCAAAGGACCCAGAAAGATACCATAAAATGTAAAGGTATTCCACACTCCAGCAGGTCAACTAACTATATATTCAAAGGTCAGCAGAGACAATGAATTCCCTCTAGGACAAAAATTCTTATTTTCCCCAGTTACTCATCTGTATAAGATAAAAAAATCTGGGAAGTGTAACAGGCTGATCAACATTAATAATAGAATTAATAATGTTGATAGTTAACATTTAAAAAGTTCTTACTGGGTGCCAGGAACTGTGCTAAGTACTTTACAATTACAGTTATCCTTTCCACACTGAGGAGGTTAGGACAGAGTGCCTCCCCTGCCGGCCCTACCTGGAGAATTTTTTGGCCCTCCCTTTATACCAGAGAAGAAGTTTGAATTTTTTCTTTTCCTTTTATGGGGTGTTTATAATATCTTATTGTAAAATTGGATTGATATTATGCAGTGTTATACACATATTTATATTTTTTGAGTTTCTAAACTTTTTTGTGCCATCTCATGGCCTTTGTGTGTTGTTTGCATCTTCCACAAAACTCCCCCCATTAGATGGCACAAAAAAGTTTAGAAAAACTTCCTTTTAGTTTCTCTAAAAAGAACAAGAAATATTTCTCTCCTCTAAAAGGTTCTTTCCAAAATCCTTGGGAAAAAACTCTTGAAAAGTGGGTGATAGATGAAAGACAAAAAAAAGGCTTTCCTTAGGCACATAGATTTTTTTAAACAAAGGATAACTATTACAGCATAGTCTGGAGTTCATTGGGACTATGAAAGGATATTGATGGCCAACATGGAGGAGGCACCTTTGTTTATTCTCAGGGTGAAAGGAATAGTCAAAGAGTGAATAATATTGTTACTCAATTATTCTTAAATATGAATCCAAAATGTATTTAATATCTCTTTTGCTCACTCAAGATTTCTATAAATGTTACCTGAAATCATCTTGGGGCAAAGAACCATGTCAGAGGGTACGGGGGACTATGCCATTTTGATTACCTCTCTCTAGAAATGGCTTAAGTATAAATAAATAAAAATTGTTTCTGATAGACTCAAGGCCAAAAATGCATATTACAGTAATAACGTTAGTATTTTTTTCTTTGATAGGAGCTAGCTCTGAAGCCAAGTGACCTATTTCAACTTTGCCGCAGCTAAACCAATCCAGCTGAGATGCCTATGGTGTGTGAGGAGCTAGTCCAGTATTATCCATAAAACGCTGTGCCCCGTAATGAATTTCATAAAGCCTTGCCATCATAGTATTAGTGTAGTGTTCACATGTGTTCCCTACACATTATTCCTATTTACTCCCTACACATTATTCTTATTTACACACATTTATTCCTACTGTATTATAAGTTTGTGTTCACTCTTGTTCCCATGAACTCTGTTTGTGGAAGAATGTGTCCCAGTTTGGGGGGTGGAGTGTTCTTGCTATACCATTTGAATAAATACCTTTCCTAAAAACTAATGAAATCTATTGGCTGGCTGTTAAGGACAAACACATTGCTGGGAGCTTGTAAGCTACATTATTAGGACAATAGCTACACCCAGGATTGCCCTTCTTGTAGTGGTCATCCATATGGGGACCCAGCCTGTTCAGTGCTAGAATAAACCCAGGTAAGACATTGTAGAGATGTGTATAGGATCTTTGGATGCTCTCCACTTTTGATGGGACCAGTGGAGGACTGGATCCTGCTCATATTTGCTTTCAAGAGCCAGTTGTTAAATTTTCAGTGTGAATAATTTATGTTTTGGAAATCAGTAAAGGCTACAGACCAGGGCTTGTTTTATTGACTGTGCAGACTCAAGAAAATGATGGAGAAAATGTTAATAGTACAAAAGTGTATTGTGAATATGTTTTTTCCCTTGTTAAACATTTACCAGTACAACCCCTGATGGGACACACAGGAGATATTTTCTACCTGGAACTTTCCATCTTGGATGCTTTTACTAGAGAAAAATTAGTATTTTTCTCTTTTGTTCTAGATTATCATTGGATTGTCAGTTTTCCGATGTATTTGCTTTATAAGTCAGACCAGTTCTTTTGAGATAACTCCTTCTTGATGGAATGTTTAAATACTGATGATTGCTATATTATTGCAGACATTACAAGTATGGAAGCTGATAGGAACAATATGGTTGCTGTATCCTTTGAGCACTGATGCGTTACTGATGCCTCACATAGAACCCTTGTGAAAGGGTTTAAGAGTAAGCACTTAACTAAGAACTGAGAGAATTTGTGAGATATTATTGAAACTTGGGAAGATGAAAAATATTCAGTCGGTAATATGAGGTGAATGATAAAATACTATTTTCTTTAAGTTACCTGAAGATGGAAGTTCCTGGTAGCATAGGATTTCAGAAAAAATTTGGAAACAGACTAATATGACTCTAGCAGAGGATGAAGGGGTTAAGACTGTTAATATGCAGACATATTGTCAGGACTGACCCAGAAGGGAAAGCCTTCTGACAGCCTGGAAACAGCTATAGATACAGGTAGGCCTCCACATTGAACAGCATATGATGTGATAGTCCATCATGTTGTCAGAGGCAATTAGATAGTGTAGTAGATAGAGTGCCAGACTTGTAGTCAAGAAAACCCTAGTTCAAATCCTGACTTGGACCTTGACTGGTGAGGTGACCCTAGACAAGTCACTTCATCACTTTGTGCTTCAGTTTCTTCAGCTGTAATAAATAGTGCTTTTCTTATAGAATTAGTATGAGGATAAAATGAGACAATATTTGGAAAGTGTTTTATAAACCTTGAAATGCTACAAAAATGCTAGTGCTCTTAGTATTATTAAAACCACAGGCATCCCTTAGAACTTTTCTCAGAAAAGGATCCAGTCACTTTGGGGAAAAAAATATGGGCCATAGGGGTCTGTGATTGAATGGATCTGAGGTAGTAAGAAACAAACAAAGGTAAACTGCTAAATAGCCTTAAAGATACAGCTTGGGGGGTGGAGTCAAGATGGTGAGGTAGAAGGATGGACCTGCTCTAGCTCTTCCCCAATAACCCTTAAAATATCTATAAAAATGACTCTAAACAAATTTTAGAGCAGCAGAAGCCACAAAATGACAGAGTGAAACAGATTTCCAGCCCAAGACAGCATGGAAGGCCAACAGGAACGGTCTATTGCACAAGGCTTGGAATGAAGTGCAGCCCAGTGTGGGCTGCATGAGGCATGGACGGGACTGGAGTAGGCTTCAGGGTGCTGAATCATGGGTAGTTGTTTCAGTTTCCAGATTTCTCAACCTACAAACACGAAAGCCAGCTTCAAATGTCAGTAAGAAAGTTCTTTCACCTGGGTGAGAGGGGAAGCATAGTATGGCCCCAGCCCTGACCCCAGGGTAGTGGCAGCCACTGTGGCAACAGTGTCAACTTTTGGAACCTGCAGCCTAAAGACCCTGGGGGACTTGAATGGCTGATCTGGGTCTCAGTCCTGTGTGGCAGTCCTGGGGTGAGGAGGAGCACTGTTGGCAGAGCTGTTGGCAGAGAGGGAATCCTACTCACAGTTCCAGGGCAGAAAACAGTGCTTTTGATTGTTCACAGACCAGAGCACAGGTCAGGAGAGAAGTAAACTCCTCTCCCTTGATTGTGCCACCTTGAAGGAACTGAGAACTTACAGGTCCCTAGTGAAATCTCAGAAAACAGCCACACAAAACCTCTGAAGGGTAGTATACACTCCACTGACAAAGGATTCAAAATTCAAGTAACTGGCTGGGAAACTGCCCAAAAAGGAGGAAAAAAAAGACTATAGAAGGTTACTTTCTTAGTGAAAAAGTATTTTCTTCCATCCTTTCAGATAAGGAAGAGCAAAGCATACCATCAGAGGAAGACAGCAAAATCAAGGCTTCTACTCCCAAAGTCTCCAAAAAAATATGCAGTGGTCTCAGGCCATGGAAGAGCTCAAAAAGGATTTTGAAAATCAAATAGGAGAAGTGGAGGAAAAATTGGGAAAAGAAATGAGAGTGATGCAAGAAAATCATGAAAAATGAGTCAACAGCTTGCCAAAGAAAACCCCAAAAAATCCTGAAAAAAATAACACCTTTAAAAATAGACTAACCCACATGGAAAAAGAGGTCCAAAAAGCTAATGAGAAGAATGCTTTAAAAAGCAGAATTGGTCAAATGAAAAAGGAGGTTCAAAAGCTCACTGAAGGAAATAGTTCTTTAAAAATCAGAATGGAATAGATGGAAACTAATGACTTTATAAGAAACCAAGAAATTATAAAACAAAACCAAAAGAATTAAAAAATAGAAGATAATGTGAAATATTTCACTGGAAAAAGAACTAACCTAGGAAATAGATCCAGCAGAGATAATTTTAAAACCATGATCAAAAAAAGAGCCTTCACATCATCTTCCAAGAAATTATCAAGGAAAACTGCCTGATATTCTAGAACCACAAAGTAAAATAGAAATGGAAAGAATTCATCCATCACCTCCTGAAAGAGATTCCAAAAGGAAATTTCCTAGTAACATTGTAGTCAAATGTCAGAATTCCCAGGTCAAGGAGAAAATATTACAAGCAGCCAGAAAGAAACAATTCAAATAATGTGGAAATACAATCATGATAACACAGGATTTAGCAGCTTCCACACTAAGGGATTGAAGGGCTTGGAATATGATATTCCAGAGGTCAAAGGAGATAGGATTAAAACCAAGAATCACCTACCCAGCAAAGAAATAGAGAACTTCCAAGCATTCTTGTTGAAAAGACCACAGCTGAATAGGAAATCGTGCAAATACAAGAATCAAGAGAAACATGAAAAGGTAAACCTGAAAGAGAAGCCTTAAGGAACTCATTAAAGTTGAACTGTTTACATTCCTACATGGAACGACATTATTTGTAACTCATGAGACCTTTTTCAGTATTAGGGTAGTTAGAGGGAAGATGCACATATATATACATATATGTATATATATATATATATATATATATATATATATATATATGTAAGTGTATGTGGATCTGTATATATATTATATATGTGTAGGAATGTATATGTACATGGGTGTATGTGTGTATATATATGTATACACACACAAATGGCACAAAGTGAGCTGAATATGAAGGGAGAATACCTAAAAAATAAAATTTACTGTTTAATGGAATGTACCATTACTCTTAAGAGTAAGAGAAAGGGAGAGGTAGAATGTAGCAAATCAACTCATATAAAAGTGGCAAGAAAGAGCTTTTACAAAGGAGGGGAAGAGGTGGGAGATGAAAGACAATAAGTGAACCTTACTCTCATGGTATTTGACTTAAGGAGGGAATAACACACACTCAATTGTATATGGAAATCTATTTTACCCCGCAGGAAGGCGAGGGTGGGGGGAAGGGATAGGAGAGGGAAGACAATAGAAGGGATAGCAAACTGGGGAAATGGATAATCAGAAGCAAACATTATTGTGGGAGGACAGGTCAAGGGAAAGAATAGAATAACTGGAGGGCAGGATAGGGCATAGGGAAATGTGATTAGTCTTTTGCAACATAACTAATATGGAAGTGTTTTGCAGGGCTACACATGCATGACCTATATTGAATTGCTTATTTTCTCAATGAGGGTGTGTGAGAAAGGAGGAGGGGAGAGAATATGGAGCTCAAAGCTTTAAATATGAATATTAAAAATTGTTTTAGCATGCAACTGGAAAATAAGATGTACAGGCAATAGGGGATAGAAATCTACTTTGCCCTATAGGAAAATAGAGGGGAGGAGGATGGAAGAAGTGGAGGTAATAGAAGGCAGGATAGATTGGAGGAAGGAGTGAATGGGGTGCCTGCTGTCCTGGGATGGGATGGGGAAAGATGGGGAGAAAATTTTGAATTCAATTTCTTGTGAAAGTGAAAGGTGAGAACTGAAAACCAAATAAATTACATATTAAGAAAACATACAGTTTGAATTGTGCAAGGGAATTGTACAGAGAGCCAAATCTCCTCGGAAATGGAAGTCTTATGGTAACGTATGCTTGCAAAAACTAGAAAACCAGTATGGTGGTGGTGAGACACCAGAAAAAGCATACGTCATGTTCATTTAACCTTTTACTCAGAGAAAAAGGAAAAAGACCTTCTGAGCATATAACTCAACTAATAGAGGAATGATAAAATCTGAGAAAGTAATTGAGGTAAGGCAGAAACAAATATGCCAGAGTATGGGATAGCTTTGAAGCTAAAGGCATTCCTAAATGGTCTTAATAATGAACAAAATTTGCCAAATTTTGACCAGCTGCTTGATAAAATAAACTAATTTATGTGTGATTTCCACATTAAAAAGAATGAACCAACTTGGAGAAAACTCAACTTAGTCTAATTCTAGGACATCTTCCTGTGCATGGGCCACAAAAACCAAGCAAGAAGACACCTCTGGTTGCCTAGATTTAAAGGTAAGAGCCTGCAGAAAACATTTAATTAGTGACTGTGGAGACTGCTTTGTACAGGGTGTTGTGCTAAGTTCATTGGGGAAACAAATAAATTGGTTTTCCTATACTCAAGGAGACCACAGTCTAGGGTAGGAGCTAAGACATGCAAACAAATGCATTTCTATTTTGTTTTTAACAACTTTTAAAGTGGGATACATTTTATTTTCATAAACAACTGATTCTTCCCAACATGCCCCCAAATTGATGCCTCTACAAAGTATATTATCTGAAAATAATTCAGCAAAACCACCTAATAAGCATGACTATGCCTAATATCATGTGGTTTTCTACCTTTGTTATTCACCTATGGTTAATAAAAATAATAACTGCTAACATTTATAGTCATTTAAGAGGAAGACAGTATTCTTTAATAGCATGATACCAACATTGACCCTTCACATATATACATATTCACAATATATGGGAACTTAAGTTCCTTTGGAATGGTTTTGGATACTGTAGTCTTATGTTATTGGTATTGTTAGGTAATTTTTCTTGTGCTCATGTCTTGTCTATCTATCTTATCCTTCTTTGTACCTATCTTACCCTCTACCCCACTGTTTTCAGCACCTAGAACAGTTCATAACGCTCAATAAATGTCTCTTGACTGATGAATGTCATCACTCTTCTCAAGAAATTAGTGGGTTAAATCTAGACATTCTCTCTGGCTTTAAGGGCCCTCCATAATTTGGTCCCACCCTTCTGAGGAAGAAAATGTAGTCAAATAGAGGGAGCAATGGAGTAAAACTCAGAAGATTTTTTAAAATTCAATTTTATTTTATTTTAAATTATAGATTCTCCCACTCCCTCAACTCATTTCCATGTATGATATCACAGGCAGGAAGTTGCCAATTCTTGAGGATGTTGGAAAATCTCTAGTATTAAATATTTCAAATATGGGGGTCAAGGTAGTTGAAGTATCAGACCAGAGTTGGGGACACATCTAAAGCAGAGAAAATCCATCTCCAAAAATAGCTAAATCTAGAAACACAGATGATTTTTTTAAATAGTCTCTTTTAGGTTTGTATTCATGGGCTTATTAAACATCATGTTCTCTTGCTTCTGGGTCTTGTTTATCAAGTGTGTTCCATTGATTTACTCTGCCCAAGACTCATTTTGAGAAAGATTAATTGAAAAGATTAGATTCTATGAGTAGACTGCTGCTTAAGTGAGAGTCAACTTTGCTGAAAGAAGGAAGGGTCTACCTATCCAACAGGATCGCTTTTTGTTTTGTTTTGTTTTACAAGATCATAGGATTTTTAAAAAATTTTAGACACATATTGCATATCCTTTTATTTTCAGGTTTGCTTTAAGAAAGGGCAAATTAAGTGACCTAGTGGAAGAAGCTTTGGATTTGAAGTCAAAGGACCTGGGTTCAAACATGGAAGGATTACTTGCTACTCATCTGGCCTAAGCCCAGTCACTCAATGTCTTTACACCTCAGTTTCTATATCCATAAAATGTTAAGAGAGATAAGAAGTAATCAAGAATAAAATTTTAGACCCAAATGATTATGATGAGGATGAAGGGAAGTTGTTTAAAAGACATTGATATGAACACAAAGATAATGTATTATCCAACTTAGATTTTTTTTAAAGAAATGGAGAGGGGGCAGGAAGGTGGTGCAGTGAATAGAGCACCAGCCCTGGAGTCAGGAGGACCTGAGTTCAAATCTGACCTCATACATTTGACACATGTACTAGCTGTGTGACCTTGGGCAAGTTGTCTAACCCCAATTGCTTTGTCTTCCTCCCTCTTAAAAAAAAAGACATGGAGAGAAGGTGGAAGCAAGGGTAAACAATGGAAGATGAATGCAAAAACATGGCCTGGTCCTCTCAGAGTTAATAGCAGGAACACATGCTTAATGAATTGTAGCTGTAATGAATGCTAAGTGCAGCTTTTAAAAATGACTCTTTTAGCTGTGTTAGAGGCAAAAGAAAATTCGAAGAAAGAATAGGATTCATGGTTAGATTAGCCCATGTATGTGTTTGTCGTTTGTTGCCAAAGAAGACCATGCCATCAGAGAAATGATGACATGACTTGCACTTGACTTTGTTTTGAGTGAGGGAGGGCTGTGCAGGTCACCAGCCTCACTTGTCCGGCAGAGCCATCTGAATCCAGTGACCAGATATTCATCAGGATGACTGGAGATGATCCAGGATGAGGCAATTGGGGTTAAGTGACTTGCTCAAGAGTGTGAAGTGTCTGAGGTGAGATTTGAACTCAGGTCCTCCTGATTCCTGCACTGGTGCTCTATCCACTGCTCCACCAACAATGAATTAGTGTTCCAACTCTTTCACATCTTCTCCAACATTTATCATCTTCCTGTTTTGTCATGTTAGCCAATTGGATAGGTGTGATGTGGTATCTCAGCGTTGTTTTGATTTGCATTTTTCTAATCAATAGTGATTTAGAGCATTTTTTCATATGACTATAGATAGCTTTAATTTTTTCCTCTGAAAACTGCCTGTTCATATCCTTTGGCCATTTATCAATTGGGGAATGACTTGTATTCTTGTAAATTTGACTCAGTTCTAGTCACAGTGTGTGAGGAATTTTTTTTGGTAGACTTAACCCTTCACAGCAATGTAAGGACCTAAAACATTCCCAAAGGATTCTTGAAGCACAATGCCATCCACATCCAGAGAAAGAACTATGGAATTGGAATGCAGAACAAAGCAGAATATTTTCTCTTGTGTTATATTTTGTTTTGGTTTGTTTTTTCTCATGGTTTCCCCCATTTGTTTCAATTCCTCTATGCAACATGACTAATGTGAAAATGTGCTTAATAAGAATGCATAAATAGAAACCACATAAGATTGCATGCTGTCTCGGAGAGAGAGGAAGGAGGAAGAGGGAGAAAATCTAAGACTTATGGAAGTGATTGTAGAAAACTGAAAGCAAACAAATTAATAACAAAAAGAATCAGACTCATGCTCAGGGCAGATGGGATGATTATAATGTAAGACAGAGAGAAAGCAGAACTACTCTTACTGGTTTCTGTTTTCTCTACCTAGGATAATGAACTTTAGATCAAGAAAGATAACAGAAGTAGTTAGCAGGGAGTTGAAATACACACACACACACACACACACACACACACACACACACTTCATTTGCATAAGACTCTTCTCGTTGGTGGTGCTCTCATTACTCAAAGTAAAGCTGAGGAGAGCTTGGCAGAGGAGAGATGCTGCTTTTGACTTTCAACTTAAAGAGGAGTCATACTTGGTTCCAGGTTCTCTTCAGGGAGAGGTGCCTGGAGGAAGAGGAAAATTCTGGGAAGCAGTCAACATGTAGGAACCAGCACCTATACATATATAGAGGATAGATTTCCAAGTTTGCTAATAAAGTGGCTTAGTTCTCTCATGGGCATAGCAGACAACTGAGGTCCCTCTCCCTATCTGTGACATACTACATGGTGACAACTGGCTCCTAGGAATTATAGAGAGAATTAAGTGACTTGCCTAGGGTCACACAGCTAGTAAGTATCTGAGGCAGGATTTGAAATCATGAAGGTAAGTCTTCTTGATTCCAAGCCCAGGGCTCTATCCACTGGGTCACCTAGCTGCCCACGTGACCCATCTCTATTATTTTCCCAGCATACATTTCCCAAATGACATCCTCTACTCCTGTTCTTCTTGGAAGTTTCTCATTTGTCATATGTTGCATGTGGTGTAATGGAGAATTTACTCCAGAGCCAAGAAAACCTGGCTTCAAGTCTCACTTCTGGCACATAGTGGCTGCTTGACCATTGGCAAAGCACTTAATCTCTCTATTCCAGGCAATTCTTTTTGATCACCAGTTACAGAGAAGCTTGCTGACCTATATGGATAGTAGTGAGTTTCCTTATCACTTCCTTGTAACAATGAAATCACACTATCCCTGTCCCTATCCCTATGTTGAAGCTTCTCCATTGCACTCTGTAATATTCATTTCCAGTTCTTCAAAGACTGTCAGGTTTCATGTTTTATAGGTTCAGGGTCACTGGAAATACTAGTTGATGATGACAAGGGGGGCTTAGAGTTCTGACTCTAATTGCCTTTCCATTGACCAGGGTCACCTTGGCTACAGGAAAGAATGGTCTCACTCCACACCACAGTTTCTTGTTAGACTTCAGGTTAACCCTGAAGTAACTGGTCCAGGAGCCTAATTCATTACTGACTAATTGCAGGGACTCCCTCCCAGGGGGGTAATATCAGGCTGGATGGCCTAGAGCTATTATTGCCAACTTCTTGGAGATGCCCTGGAGAGGGGCAGACTCAGACAGGTGCACCTGTCTAGAAATAGCACATACCCGGGGTGAGGGGAATATAAAAGCCTGAGACTCAGAATAGCTTCTTAGATGCCCCCCCTACCCTTCCTCCCACTCCCCAAGGACACAGCCCAGACATAAAGGAAACCTAGGCTGCTCACTGGTAAGTACCAAATGGAGTGGAGCTGCTGAAAGTCCCCACTGGTTTGAGATGTAACAATTAGGAATCAGGAGGGAATGCACTGGGGTCTGCAGTTCTCTTTCATGAAAAGAATTTGGACAATTCTAGCCTGACCCTCTCTGTAACGATGCGGAAAATTCTCACTTTGACTTGGCTTTTCCATCAGCCCCCTAGCTCAGTCATGGCTGAGGAAGTCAAGACAAGTGGAAGCTGTTAAAAGAAAACCTCCCCCAGGTGCCCAGGTTCTGAGCTATCTGATACTCAGAGTTTCAGTTTCTAAGGGTCTTTGGCTAAATCTATGTTTGCAGGCCACAGAGTAGAGCATTCACACCCCACTCTCTGTTCTGATAGGGACAAACATTAGGATTTGGATCTATTTTGAGAAGAGGGGAGTGAGTGTGAATATGAAAGTGTGACCATAAGAATGTGAATCTATTCATGAGCTCACACAACTACATCTGTGAATGTGTGTAAGATAATTCTGAATGCATGTGAAGGTGAGATTGTAAATATATATTTTATATATAATGTATTATACTAACATTATAGAAAACATAAACAATTCAATAGATTAGTTTAATATATAACAGAAATAATATATTATAAGAAAATGTTATTTATTCAAACAATTTATAATTTATGTGAATAAATAATTTATTAATAACATTTATTTGAATAAATAATATATCATATATATCATATAATATTAAATAATATATGAATATAATATAAATACATAATATTAAAGTATATGTATTTGCAAGGAGGGGGAACAGTTGAATTGAGAATCATTTTTTAAATTAGACTCTCCGTTCCTTGGAAAGATGGCACTGGTAAGGGACAAGGAGATAGAGAAAGGGAGAGAAAAGCCAAACAAATCATCTGTGTCCATCCTTCAGTTGAATTCAATCCAACAGGCACTCATGAAGTGCTAATGTTCAAGGTATGTATATGAGAGGCAGAATCAGAGGGAATCCCAGCCTGGCACATCCTGGCACTGTGATCCTGGGAGCATCATTTCCCTGTCTCTAAAGAGACTAAGTTGTAGAATAGTTCTTGATCTGCATCATTGAAAGGAGTTTCCTCCCCAAGGAGTTCCCTCTTCTAAAGAGATCACAGGCCTGGAAAGCCATCCCTGCTCTCCAGTAGCTTATATTCTATTGGAGGTTAAAAGCTGGACACAAATAAATATAAAGTGTATATAAAGAAACCTTAGTTGAGTTAGAGAATTAACAAATGGTGGAGAGTGGGAAAGACAGCAAGAAAGGATACCTAGGGGGTCCTTGACTGTACTTTGAAGGAGGCCAAGGAGTCAATGGATAGAACAGCAGGCATGGAATTAGGAAGACCTGAGTTCAAATCCAACCTCAGACACTTAGTAGTTGTGTGACACTAGTCAAGTCACTTAACCCTGTTTGCCTCAATTTCCTCATCTGTAAAATGAACTGGAGAAAGAAATGGCAAACCACTCCAGTATCTTTGCCAAAAAACCTCCAAATGTGGTCATGGAGAGTCAGACAGGACTGCATAACAACAATAGGGAGTCAGTAAGATGGCGGGAAGAAAGGAGTGCATTCCAGACATGGGAAATCACTTGTACAAAGGCAGGAGAGATGGAAGGTTGTTTATGACGAACAGTTAGCAGGTCAATTTTGGGCGACTATGCGGTCCCCTTGTTCTAGGAGAAGACATAAAATATTCCCAGAGAGAACGGTGGTGGAAGAGGGAGTTGGAGAGGTGAGAAGGAGGGAGATAGAGTCAGAAACAGAAACAGAAAAATAGAAACAGAGAATGATTTTTAATAACTGTCACCTTACCAAATACTCTAAATCTCCAAGCTACATGGAATCATAAGCTTTCAAAATATAGAGACTCAGTATAGTAGATCATAATCACATGGGGTCAAGAGGAGGTACCTGTCATTCCTGTTGCCCTGTCTGCTGGAGTGGTATAGAGGATGCCGTCCATGAGCCTCCAGAGGATGAACTCACTTCTTAATACCTTCATTCAGCTTCCAAAAGCAGCTTTCTCATCTGACAGGGAAAAGTCTACAGAATATTAAATAGAAAAGAATAATAAAGATTTGTCCCAGGACCATTTCCATCTGAACTCTATAAAAAATATGAGAAAATGAAATTATATCATTTGATAATAGTGATAAATGATAATTTCTTGAGAAGTCTAGCAGATCAACTCCTAGGACTAAAGCATTATCAAAGATACAACCTTTCCAATCTCGTTTCCTGTCTGGATGTGGGCTTCTGAACAAACCTCAAAGAGGCTTTCAAAGGACCCACAGTAGGTCCTGTGAGCTTCACCTGTAAAATGGAGGTAATCGTACTTCTCCATCTACCTGACAAGGTACGCTGAGGAAACCTCAAATGATCACTGAAAACTATGGCTCTGGCAAACCTTTCTGTCAAAGGCCTTTCATTGCTTTCTTCCCTCCCTAGATGGGAATATTCAGAACTTTCTTCATCCTTGGTCCCTAACTTTGTACCTCAGGCTATCTTCATATTTTACCTGTGTTTCATCCCCTCTCCTGGTCTTTGAAAGTTAAAGAGACTGGGACTGTGTTAGTATCCGTCTAGGATCCAGCCCACACAACAATAATAATAGCTGGCATTTACGTAGTATTTATATAAACTTATGTAAATATATAAGTATTTATATAATGTTATATAGTATCTACAATTTGCTCAGTACTATGCTTTACAAACATTATCTCATTGATCCTCACAACCACCCTGTAAATTTAGGTACTATTATTATTGGGCAAACTGAGGAAAACAGAGGTTTAAGTAACTTACCCAAGGACACACAGCAAAGAAGTATCCGAATTTGAATTCAGGTCTTTCTGACTCCAGACTTCAATGAAATCTTGTCTAAACCAGCCATTTCACCTCCCCTGGCCTCAGTTTTCTCATGTGTAAAGTGAAGAGATTGGTTTAGATGACCTCTTGGGTCCTTTTCAGCTATAAATCTGTTTTGTATCCAGGTTCCTCTTAAAAACTTACACCAGCACTAGGATGAAGTCCCTGGCTGAGGACCCCTGGGAACAGGTTGGAGAATGTTTCACTACCAATGTATCTTGGCTCCCTATACCATCTTGAAAACTTGCTGCAATTGAGACAGAGCATGATTGGGTGGAGTTCAATTTCTAGTTTTGCACAGTCTGGGACAACCCACCCTGGGAGGGCAATTTCCTAGCAGCTCTCCAGCAGAGGAGCAGAAACTGGAGAAAGATTTCTACACATTTGGCAAACAAGTAATTTCTTAGAGTGATTATCAGTAGTAACTGTTGCTGTTTCCCTCCCAGCCTGACGGCTTTCCTTTTCTTGGTCTCATGAAAGGGCCATGCCCAGGCTACCTCTTAAACAGTCCTATTCAATGAATGGGTGTTGCCTCATAAGTGAGTGCATGCATAGATAGACTTTGACCTAAAGGGGCCAAGGGCTCCCAGTGCATCCAGGGTCATCTCCAGTCATCCTGATGAGTATCTGGTCACAGGATTCAGATGACTCCGGAGACGTGAAGCTGGTGACCTGCACAGCCCGCCCTCACTCAAAGCAAAGTCAAGTGCAAGTCATGTCATCATTTTTCTGATGGTATGGTCTTTTTTGGCAACAAAGGACAAACACAACAATTTCTACTTACTTTGTGTGGGGCAGGGGGTGGGAGGAATTGGGGTTAAGTGACTTGCCCAGGCTCCCACAACTAGTAAGTGTCTGAGGTAGCATTTGAACTCAAGTCCTGCTGACTCCAGGGCCAGTGTCACCTAGCTGCTCCTTTTATTTACTTTTGAATAAATAGTTTGAGTAAATCATCAGGCTTCAGGAAAGAAATAGTACTCTTCTTAAATTTATTCTCCATAATGTTAACCAAGATGATTTTTTTTGTACAGGCTGATTCTAGTTCCCCTCTGTTTTGCATGCCTTACTGGTCCCTAGCCTAAAAATTAATCAAGGCACTTATGCCCAGATTTCAGAGGGTTCTTCTTGTTTGAGTAGAGGGGAAAAGGATGAGTTACTTCAAAGGGAGGGAGAGATATGGCTCTATATCAAGAGATAACGAGTCTTGTAAACATCTATCCATGTAAGAAAAGCTTGGATCAGAATAAGTAGGGTTGAGGTAATTGGAGGATACTTGTTTCTCTCTCTCTCTTGTCTCTGTCTCTGTCTGTCTGTCTCTCTCTCTTTCTTTCTCTCTCCTGAACTTCAGGCATAGAAAAGGCCACAAGTTAGGCGTAAGAGGGAGAAATTAAACCAGAATGTCTAAGAGGAAATAGAGTTGAGATGAAGGAAGGAGGTAGTGTGATGTGAGAAGACACCTGTACGAATCCCGGAAATTGATTCCCTGCTCCTGTCCTTAGTTCCTTACTCTCTAAAATGACAAGATTGAAGTTAAGTTCTTAACTGAGGATTTCCAAAATTGTGTGTTTTTAAGTTATATTTCAATATAATTGGTTTCTTTTCTAATTTTGTGCATTTTATTTTATACATTTAAAACATCCTGAAACCATGGATTAAAATGATCTCTTTATTCATCTAATTTAGGCGTCTCCCTGAGATCTGCAGTTGTGAAGAAAGTTCTTTGTAAACCTTGAAGCTCGATATACATGTGAAATATTATCATGCAACCCTACCTCATTAGGAAGGGAAAGGTGAAGAAGAGGAAGGGAGGAGGATGAAGAGGGAAGGAACTAAAGTCAGGGTTGGCTGATAGTTAAGTGGCAGCATTATTCAGAGACCCTCATAAGAGAAGGAATTCTCATGGCCCAACAGAAATGTGTTTGTTGTTAATTAGTCATTTCTTTGTGTTTGACTCTTTGTGACCCCATGGACCATGGGGTTTTCTTGTCAAAGATAATGGAAGGGGTTTACCATTTTCTTTTCCAGTGGGTTAAGGTAAACACAGGTTAAGTGACTTGTTCAGGGTCACACAGCTAAGTGTCTGAGGCTGGATTTGAAATCCAGGCCCTATCCAATGAACCACTGAGCTATCTCCAGAAGTATGTTTAACATATACCAATAAGGTCTATTGTTGATCACATTACCTTTTTTCCCTGTGCACTCACAGTTGTCTTTTGGGTCTACCTCTTATTAGTCCATGATAATAGCTCTCATTTGTATCTCATTTTAACCATTTGAAGGAGGGGGGAGTGCAGGTGGTATCATTTCCATTTTACAGATAAAAAAACTGAGTCTCTGAGAGGTAAAATGATTTGTACAGCTAGATTAGTAGGTTAGATTATAGAGTTAGCAGAAAATGGAATTCAGGTCTCCTGGTTCCAATTCCAACACACTCTCCTGCTTCCTAGCAGTGATGGTAAGTTTAGAAGAATGCATGCCATCCTTCCCCCTATACTCCACCTGTTTTCTGTGTGAAAGCAAATAAAATATTTATTAAACTGGCTGCTCTGAGTATTACAGGGAATGATAAAGATGCAATCCCTGCCCTCCAGGAGTTTATAATCCAGTTGGGGAAAACAAGGCATTGGTGTGAGAAGAAATAATTTTAATGAACAGTTCATGACAATAAGTCAATGTCAAAGTCAAGAATGATCACTGCCAAGGGAGTAGAACTGACTTAAGTGCCAAAGGAAGTCAATTCTAGTCTTTCCTGGGTTTTTTTCCCCCACTACCTCTGATCCAAGGCAAATCATTTGATCTCTCATGGCCTCAGTTTCCTCACCTGTAAAATGGGAGCTAGTAATACTTTGCCAACCTCACATGGTGTTTTAAGATCAATTAAAAATAACTGACATCTACAAAATGCTTTACATGCATTAATTCACTTGAGTCTCACAATTGCCCTATAAGGAAAGGCTTACAGATGTTATGTTCAAATGAAGAAGCTAAAAAAATGTTTGAAAGCTTATGGTAGTAAGTAAACTCCTTGAGGACAGGTAGATACTTGGTATACAAAGATCAAATAATCAGAGCTCACATGTATATGACACTTTGGGACAGCTTGATGGCTCAATGGATGGAGCACAGTAGAATGAATGTTGCCCTTGGAGTCAAGATGATCCAATTTCAATCCTATGAGAGATACTTATTAGCTGTGTGACCCTGGGCAAGTCACTTAACTTCTCTGAGTTTCTGTTTGCTCTTCTGTAAAACGAGGATGATAATTACCCTTACTTCCCAGAGTAGTCTTAAGGATCAAATAAGATATTGTCTACAAAATGTTTTGCAATGCTTACAGTGTGGTATGTTGTTGCTTTGTGACCCATGTGAGTCACACTGTCCATGGGGTTTTCTTGACAAAGATACAGGAGTGGTTTGCCATTTCTTTCTCCATTGAATTAAGGGAAACAGAGGTTAAGTGACTTGCCCTGAGTCATACAGCTAGTACGTATTTGAGGCCGGATATGAATTCAGGTCTTCCTGACTCACAGTCCGGTGCACTATCTACTGAGCTATCTAATTGTCCCAGGTTGTCATATACATGTGAGGTCTGATTATTTTATCTTTGTATACCAAGTTGTCTACCACATCTTATTAAATACTCTTTGGATTAGTCTGGGTTGAATTGGATTCTGTTGTTAATATCCATAGCAGCAGTTGTGAAACTTTTTAGCACCATGATCTTTTTGGCAGTCTGATGAAGCCCTGAACCCCTTCTCAGAATAATATTTTTAAAATTCCATTTATTTATTTTTTGTTTACAACATTCAGTTTCACGAGCTTTTGTGTTAAATTTTTCTCCTCCTCCTTCTCCTTCCCCTCCCCAAGATGGCATGCAAGCTGATATATGATCTACATATACATTCAGAACAATATTTTTAAACAAATAAAGCAAAATGGATTACAAAGGAAACCAGAAGTTTGTAAAAAAATAAAGATGTAATTTTTCCCCATCCTAGTCCACAGACCCTTGAAATACATCCACAAAAACCTTGGAGATTCACGGACCCCAGATTAAAAACACACAATTTATAGTGATATTAGTAACCATGACCACTGGACTCCCATGACACTGGAGGAGAAAGTAAGGCTGATGACTTTGCACAGCTCTTGTCTCACTCAAATCCAATTCACTTACAAGTCAAGGCATCACCTTCCTGATGTCATTGACCTTCTTTGAGAACAGAGGACAAAAACCACCACCAAGAGGAGTAGTGAGGTTCTAACTTTCAGACTCTTACTCCTCCATTTTTACATGGATATGGATAAGTAGATACTCGATCTTATCTCTGCCATCCTGGGTGTCCAAGGATCTGGTCCTGCTTGGGCCTTGAATTTAATATGGAGCTTGGCCTTTATCCTACAGGCCATGGAGAATGAAGAAAATGAAGGCTTGGTTATATCATTTTCCAGATTCCCTTTCATAATTCTCTTCCCTCCCCCCCCAACCCCCACCATACCCAGTCTCTCTCCTTTTGGCTGGGCTCAATTCTAAAAGTCACTGCCTTCTTATTGAACTTTGAGAGCTAATGTTGAGCTGAGGGAATATAGCTAACCACCATCTCTTCCTTTTATGCCCTGACTCTCACTGGCCCCAGGGATACGTACACCTCCAAAATAGCCACTGTGTTGGTGAGCCCCCGAACCTGATCTTCCCCTGGGAGGTGTCAAGCCTAGTAACTTGAGAGGCCCATCTCATCACAAGATGTTTCCCTTACCACTTGGCCCCCATTCGGAGGAGAGCAAGGGGATGTTGGGAGTTGGAGGCATCCATTTCCCTATTCTACTCTAAGCTGCTCACAAAACTTCATACCCTCCCCACTCAGACCTGTTCAGGGCAATGGGAACACTGGAGACTAGAGTCTTTGAGGAGAAAAAACATCAGAGTCAGATCATCACAATGTTAACTGGAAATTCACAGACAGACAAAGCTGCAGGCAGACTAACATTTTAATCTAGAGTCCATGAATTTGCTTTTTTAAAGTTTGTTAACCATATTTCAATATAATTGACTTCCTTTGGAACCTTAGGTATTTTATTTTATGCACCGAAAAACATTCCTAGACTAGGCTTCACCAGACTACCAGAGAGGTCCATGATATGAAAATGGATAAGAACCACAAAATTACACAATTTCTAGGGGCAACTAGATGGTGAAGTGAACAGATTATTGGGTCTGGAGACAGCAAGACTCATCTTCCTGAGTTCAAATCTGGCCTCGGACACTTACTGTGAGACCCTGGACAAGTCACTTGGCCCTGTTTGTCTCAGTTTCGTCATCTGTAAAATGGGCTGGAGAAGGAAATGGAACACTACTCCAGTATCTTTGCCAAGAAAACCCCAAATGGGGTTGCAAATAGCTGGACATGACTGAACAATAATACACAATCTCTAAGGATGTCTCTAGTTCTCTAATCCAAAGATCTGAAGCTTGGAGAACCACGTGACCCTGTCCTAAGTATCCTCTAGCCTTCTTCCTGCCATAGGACATGGTAGGGCCATGGCATTGTGAATAGAATCTCATACAATAACCTGACTGCTATGCTGAGGGAATCCTGTGGTTTAGTGAAAATTGTCCCAGACAGGGAGCTATTAGTGATCAGCCAACAAATTGCTTTGTAACCTTGGGCAACAGTCACAATAGTTATAACACATGTTTCTACAGAAGCATGGTATGGGTGGAAAAAGCACTGCACTGCTGTCAGGAGAGGTGTGTAGAAAGACTCACCTCACAACCTGCTAGCTTTGGGTCCCTGGGCAATTAAGTTAACTTCTCTGAAACTCAGCTGCTCCTCTGCAAAATGGGGTTAGTAACTTACTACAATGGGCAACTAAGTGACCCAGTGGACTGTGCTGAACCTGTAGTCAAGAGGACCTGAATTGAAATCCAGCCTCAAACACTTACTTGTTGTGTGTCCCTGGGCAAGTCACTTAGCCCTGTTTGTCTCAGTTTTCCTCATCTGTAAGATGAGCTGGAAAAGCAAATGGCAAACTATTTCAGTGTCATTACCAAGAAAACCCCAAATAGGGTCACAGAGAGTTGGACAGGACTGAAAGGACTAAACTACAAAATAGCACTACTTTACAGGGTTGTTGTGAGGATCAAGTGAGATCATTAATTAAGGTGCTTTGAAAACCTTAATGTGCTATGGAATATGGTAGTTATATAAGAACTTTGAAATTTACCAAGAAGTTTTCTTTTTTGCATTTTTAAATTTTATTTATTTTTGATTTTTGCATTTTTTCCAATTACATTAAAGATAGCTTTCCAACATTAATTTTTGCAAGATCTTGAGTTCTGAATTTTTCTCCCTTCTTCCCCCCTCCCCAAGACACCAAGCATTCTGATCTAGGTTATACATGTACAGTCATATTCATTATATTTCCACATTAATCATGTTGTAAAATAAGAATCAGAACAAAAGGGAAAAATCACAAAAAAGAGAAAACAAAAAAAAAGTGAAAATAATCTGCTTCACTCTGCACAACTCCAAAGTTCTTTCTCTGGATGTGGTTGGTGTTTTTCATCCCAAATCTTTTGCAGTTGTCTAAGATTATTGTGTTGCTGAGAAGAGTTAAGTCAATCATAGTTAACCATCACCCAATATGGCTGTTACTGTGTACAATGTTCTCCTGGTTCTGCTCACAAAGTACTTTTCTGACAACAGTCCTAGGCAATAAATCTGTGCAAGGAGGGAGAGATTAAATTAGTTGACCGGAGTCATATGACTAGGTCATGGGAACCAGGATTCAAACCCAGGTCTGCTGACTCCAAGTCTATACCACATTACTCCTTTTATGTATGATCTGGATCAGATGGCTACTGAAGTCCCTTCCAAATCTCAAATTCTTTGATTTTATTACATAACTAGTTGTTGCAGTGGACAAAGTGCCAGGTATATACAGGAAGATTCATTTTCCTAAGTTCAAATCCAACCTCAGACACTTACTACCTGTGTAACCCTGGGCAAGTCACTTAATTATGTTTGTCTCAGTTTCTTCAACTATAAAATAAGCTGGAAAAGGAAATGGCAAAAACTTCCAGTATTGCTACAAAGAAAACCCTAAATAGGGTCACCAATTGAACAAGAAAATCCCTTCCAGATCTCAAATTCTTTAATTCTGTGCAATCATTTTTCTTTCTTCCTTGGGCTTCACCTTCCTATTCTGTGAAATGTGAGAGTCCAATGAGATGATTTCTATGATTTTATTATTCTAGGGCTGGCCAGAGGCTATTTCATCATGAGGGTCTGTCAGACTGGCTCATAAAATCCCTACGGGCATAATTGAGGTTTCCCTATGTTATGAAATAAAAAAGGAAGTTACCATTTCTCAGTTCTCACTGGTGTTTGGGTCTTCTATAAGCCACCATCACTCAGGAATGAAATGTGTGTCCTAGGTACCAGCAATCCCCCTTTCCTCCTCTTCTTAGGTGGGATCCTTTGTTTTGCTAACCTGAGAGAGAATTCGGGGGAATGATTATACACAGTAAGGAATAACACTGGTCAAGTGTCATTAATTAACTCAGTATAATTTTAGTTAGTTAGGCTATTGCAAAATGAGGTGATTGGCTAGATAATCACTAAAATCTTTTCCAGGGAAGAACACGGCATAGAGGAAAAAGGAACTAAATTTGAACCCTCACTCAACTATTTCCTCACTATGTGATTTTGGGCACATCATTTCATCTCTCTGAGACCTTGGTCTCACCTTCAGTTTAAGAGAGTTGAAACAGATGACCTCTGAGGTCTCTTTCAGACCTATTCTTCTAAGTTCCCCCTGACTTGAACTTGGCTTTCCCAGTGTGAGACTTACACCTTTTGACTATAGCTTCCACAAAAGTAGATTTAGAGTTGCTTTCCTTTGAGTATGATCCTGTGATGCCCCTAATAAATTCAAAAGGAGAGTGACAACCCCCTTGCATCCTGATGCAAGATCGCTGTTTAGTCATTGACAATAGAGGAGAAATCACTGACTGGAGATTTTCAGTGGAATAGAGCCCTGAAGGCAGTTTAGGTGTTTGGCAGGCCAATTCCAGGGAAAAGTTTTCCAAGATGGTGGATTTTCTACACTTGTTTGCTAAGTAAGCAGAACTAAGAGATGGATAAATAGATGGGTAGGATAGATAGACTAGATAAATAGATGCATGGATAAATAGACTACATAGATGAACACCGATAGACTAGAAAGATGGATGAATGGATAGGTAGACTAGACAGATAGATGGACTAAGATATACTAGATAGATGGATAGACTAGATAGATGGACACAGCTAGACTAGATAAATATAGATGGATAGATAGACTAGATGGATGGATGGATACTAGATGTAGATCGATGGATACATGCAGACTATATAAATAGATGGAAGTTTAAATGGCTAGATTGGATAGATAAATAGATGGCTAGACTGCATGGATAGATAGACTAGATAGATGGATGAATGGATAGACTAGATAGACACAGATAGATAAACTAAATAGATAGATGAATAGATAGATAAATGGATAGATGGAGGGATAAATAGGAGATAGATTGGAATATGTGCCAGGTACTATGCTAAGTGTTAAGGATATAAATACAAGCAAATAAAGCAGTCTCTATCCTCAAGGAACTTACATTCTAATGGAGAAAGACCACATATAAAGGGGAGTTGGAAAGTGAGGAAGAAGATACTCAGATGAGAGGAAGACTGCTGGTGAAGAGATGGGGAAGTCTAGAGGAAATGAAGGCAGGAATGAAGTGACCATGGCCTGCGCTATACTTGTCTGGACAAGGACTCACTGATCAAGAGAGTGGGCCTCAGGGGACAGGTATCTCCAGGGTGGGCAGGCTGCTGGCAAGGGAATGAGATTTGGATAAGAAGAGATGGGGGTAAAACAGCCAGGAGGGCAGTCAGTTCATGCCCCTTGCATCATGGAGCTACCCAGCTAGAAGGCACAGGGAAAGTGATATTCCAGGAGAGAGTAGCTTCTAATGCCAGGCAAATCACACTTGGAGGATGCCCTGGGGCATCATTTACAATGGTGCAATCATCATAGTCAATATTTATATGATAGTCTAAGGATTACAAACTTGTGAGATAGGTAGTGTATTTTTATTCCCATCGAGGGAAACCAATGTTGAGAATGTTTGACATCATATATTTAGGAATCCTCAGTTCTGAGAATGAAAACCAAACTCCTTTACTCCATTACATCATGTTACATAGTTATGGGACTATTAATTTTGGTGGCAGGCACCAGTCAGGAGCAGCAGGTGCCAGTCAGCCTCAAACCGTGGACATGAGAGAAAAAGTAGAGAACAGAGAAAGTCTGCTGATAGGGACTGAAGTAGGAGAGGCAGTCGGGCATGATGGAAAGTGCATTGGATTGGAAGTCCAGGTCATAGCTCTGTCAAAAACTAGCTGCTTGACTTCAGACAAGCCATTTCCTTTCTCTATACCTCAGTTTCCTCATCTGTAAAATGAAGGTTGACTAGATTACTTTTGAGGTCTCTTCTAGCTCACATTTTGTAGTTTGAAACTGAAGGATATGCTCTCTGGGTTCTTTGGGCGAAAGGGACTATATGTGTCTTTAATTATAGCTGCATATTGACCACAATTGGTGCCACCATCACTCAGAACAAGGAACAGTGATAAAGTCAAAGATTCTGATCCTCCTTAGGTTATTCCCCTTGGAAAGGATAGAGAGTAGGAAGAGTGGAAAAGAGCACTGGCCTTCAAGTCAGAAGACCTGGATTTAAATCCCAGGGTTGATTACAGACTCACTTGGTAACCAAGTTGCTTCTCTCTGGGCTGCATCTGTAAAATGAAGGAATTGGACTAGAAAATCTCTTCAAAATCTCTCCTAAGTCAGGGGCAGCTAGTTGGTTCAGTAGATAGAGCACTGGTCCTGGAGTCAGGAGGACCTCAGTGCAAATCTAGCCTCAGACACTTACTAGCTTGTGATCTTGGACAATTCACAACTCCAATTGCTTCCCCTACAAAAATACATATATGATACATACATATACACACATATATATAGATGTATATATATTATGTATAATATGTATGTATAAGAAAGAAAGAGCTCTCCTACTTCAGACTTTCTGTTTGCTGCTTGATTTTTATGAAGCTCTTGGGTCTGGTCCAAAGGTAAACACTTAGATGGAACTAGAGATTTAGGAAGCCCAGCTCTTGGCCGTCATTCAGAGTGGAATGCCCACCCCCAATAGGCTAGGTCCACAGCCATTTTCAGGCCACCAGGCAGAATGTTCACTGCCAATGCCCCCTTCCTGTCTAGAAAAGAGAAAAATGGACAAGTTCCATCAGCAGTTAATCCCATTGCTTTCTGGGAGAGTTCTCCCTTCACTCCCCTAATCGGGTCTAGAATCTTCAATAATAGGGTCTGGGACAACCCTCTAGGTCCCAGACTCAGCTGTAATGTCTCTGGGTTTCTGAGATTTTCCCTCTATGTGCTTTAAAAACATCAACAAAGCATATGGGCAATGCCATGGCATCTGCATGGGACAAACATACATGAATTTTTGTGGTTGTCATTTTGGTCAGGTCCAGCTCTCTGAAGATACTGCATTGGTTTGCCATTTCCTTCTCCAGCTCATTTTACATATGACAAATTGAGGTAAACAGAGCTAAATGAGTTGCCCAGGATCACACAGCTAATAAGAGTCTGAGGCTGGATTTCAACTCATGTCTTCCAGTAGACTCCACTCTGTCCACTGCATCACCTAGCTGCCCACATATATGAATAGATTTTGTATATATCAGATCCAAGAAGGTTTTATAGCTACATGGAAACTGCTCAACTTTGAGGCTCCTTTATACTTGTTAAGTGTAAAGGTGCATGGAAATTGGTTCATGGAAATAACTGAATGCTCAAAGGATCCAAACAGTAAAGTAAAACTCGGAATTTCTAACACCTGGAGCAAATTCATTTGAGTGGGGGCAGGGGAAGACCCCAGGTCACACCAAAGCTGCGACTGAAGAGGTTGGGCCTGCTCTGGGTGTTTGTGTGGAATGGGTCCCTGGGCTAGGTGGAAAGAGAGGGGTGTTTTGCTTCAGCTGGCAAGTCTTGACAATAACAATAGAAAAAGGCAAATCTCTAGACATAAATACAACCCTTCTGAGGGTGCAGGTGGTGTGCAGTAGGGAGGGAGGTAAGGAAGAGGGAGGAAGTATGCCTTGCCTCTACCAGTACTGGCACACACAGTACTGAGGGCCAAGTCCCGTTCTGCCCTACTTAATTATAGTTCTAGCATTCAGTAGGCTTTCTGTTGTGGGGAGGGCAATCCAATCTAACTCCACAAGAAATGGTGAGATTAAAGTAGCAAGGGTTGGGAGAGACCTATATATTTTTTATATGAAATCCATAACAGGAAAATTATATGCAAACTATCATTTGGAGGTAAATGTTTTCTCAGGAGGAGGTTTGCAGGAAGGTAAGGGATCAGAGGGTAACTGATCTGAGAAGAACCCTAGCACTTTTTATTATATTATATTATATTATATAGAATTTGACCTTGATTTGAAGCATACCAGAGTCTTCATCTGTAAAATGGGAATGCAATACCTACTTTAGAGAGTTGCTAGAGGAAAATACTTCATAAACCTTAAAGTCATATGTGAGCTTTCTTTATTATTAGCTCTACCTAACTTTTTGTTTTCTAAAAGGATTCACTATAGGCTTTCTTTAAATATCTAGCTTTCCTAATGCATTTTAAAATATAATTTGGTTTGCAAAAATTTGATTAACTAAACATGTATGCAAGTCTCTTACATAAAGTGAATTCCATGTGCATTGAAAAAAGCCACCTCCTCTTGCTAGCTTATGGATCCCAGAGTCAGAATCTCCTGGGCCTTCACAGGGTATCTAATTCTTTCTCTAGAGGTCAAGATGGATGAAGATTTTTCCTCCCAGGTGAAGAAGATTGGTCTGGCCATGGGGACATCTTTGTCAGACAAAGACATTGACATGCTGCCATCAGACATGAGGCACCATGGTAAGGCATGGAAGTTAACAAGGATTAACCAGCCTCTTTAGCTGTGCTCCATGCAGAAGTGGGGGAGAGCAGAGCCCGGACAAGGCATCTCTGTATACTCTAAGCAAGGTTTTAGAATTGCCTGTCTTATTTGTGTTGCTCTTTGCCTTATACCTCTGTTCCATTGGACTTGATCTATCTCAAAATATACAACAGTATGGGGTAGAGAGCAAAATCTTTTGGCATTAAAGGATTATTCATTTATGGGGTAAAAGTACCCTATTCTGTATTCCTCTAGTGTGTGGCCTAGTCCCAGTTCTGGGGCCTCATCCCATTCCCCAGCACTAATGGACAAATAATTGCACAGCCCCCAAAGTGGGAAATAGAGAGAAACTAGAATCCCATTTTTCACCCCATTGCTTGGCCAGGTCTGACTGGTTTGTTAGATCATAGATTCCTGTAACCCTGGGGTTAATAGCCTTTCTTAAGTTAAGCCATTGGCAATAAGTGGTATCTGGTCTATAGGTCTATTCTTCTCCTACATACCCAATGCCCATCCCTCACTTCCTCTCTAGAGCTTCTACACACTAAGAAGGGACCTCAATCCTGAGCTTACTCCCTGGATCTCTTTCCTTGCCTGTTCAAGGCTGGTGTCTCAGTTTGGCCAAGCATGAGCCCATCAACTAGAGACTGGGAGCAATAGACCTTCTCTGACTGCCACCACCTCCAATCCCCCTGACAGCTACCCTGCCCTGTTGACTCTCTCTCCCCTCTGACTTGAAAGAAAGCACAGTTTATTGAAGGGGCTGAGTTTGAATCCTACCTTCAACTCTCCTACCCCTGGGAAAATCACTTAACCTCTCTGATCCTGTTTCTTCATATGTAAAATGGGAAGGAGGAAGGAAACAAGTATTTATGAAGTATGCTCACTCTGTTATCTCATACCCTCACGTCCACCCTGGGAGGTTGGTAGCACGGGCATACCTTGGAGATATTGTGGGTGAGGCTCCCAAACATTGCTATAAAGGGAGGATTGAATTAAAGCAAGTCACAGAAATTTTTTGCTTTCCCCCTGCATATAAAAGTTACATGTGCACTATGCTGTATGTAGTATTAAGTGTGCAATAGAATTATGTCTTTCTAAAAAAAAACAACAATGTCCATACCTTAATTTAAAAAGACTTTATTGCTAAAAAATGGTAATCATCACTTAGTCCTCAGTGAACCATAATCTTTTCGTTGGTAGAGGGTCTTGCCTCAATGCTGATGGCTGCTGACTGATCACGGTTGCTGAAGGTTGGGTTGGTTGTGGCTATTTCTTAAAACAAGACAACAATGAAATTCACTGCATCTTTGGACTCTTCCTTTCACTTGAACACTTAGAGGTCATTGTAAGGGCTATTAATTAGCCTAATTTTAACACTATTGTGTCTCAGGGAATAGAGAGGCCTGAGGAGGAGAGAGAAGACAAGGAACTGCTAGTTGGTGGAGCAGTCAAAACACACACAATATTTGGCAATTAAGTTTGCCACCTTATATGGGTACAGTCCATGGTACCCCAAAACAATGGCAATAACAACATCAAAGATCACTGATGACAGATCAACATAACAGATATAATAATAATGAAAAAGTTTAAAATATCATGAGAATTACCAAAATGTGACACAGAGGCAGGATGCTGGAATTTTGTGATGTTGGAAAAATGGGGCCAATAGATTTGCTCAATATAAGGTTGCCACAAATCTTTAATTTGTTTTAAAAAAAACCACTATCTCTGAATTACGATAAAGTAAAACACAATAAAATGAAATATGCCTATATTATCCCCATTTTGCAACTGAGAAAGTTGAGGCAGACAGAAGTTAAGTGATTTCACCCAAGGTCATAACAGCTAGTCAAAGTCTGAAGCCAGATTTAAACACAGGCTTTCTTGAGTCCAGGACCAGCCTTTATTCACTGTACCACCTAGCTTCCTCTAATGGAGATACTAATATTTGCTTTGCTAACATATATTATGCACCATTATCATTCTAGGGTCTTTCAACTACACCAGATTCTTTGAGTATATGCAAAAGTTCCAGACCTCAGGCCAGCAGGAGGAGATCATTCGGAAATCCTTCCAGATGTTGGACAAAGATAAGAGCGGCTACATTGAGTGGAATGAGATCAAGTAAACGGCAGAGAGTGGCCCTGGGCCCCCTCCTTCCCTCCTTTTGTCTGCCTTCTCCACTCTTGGGAGTCCTCCCTCACTTCCTCTAATCCTAGAGTCTTAGATCGTCTAAGCCAGAAGGGAGGTCAGCTATCACCCAGGACAAACTCTTCGTTTTCCAGATGAAGCTCACAGAGAGGCAATGACTAGCCCAAGGTCATGTAATCATTTAAGTGGGCAGTCATGGTTGGAGCTGGGAGTAAAATATATCTTCAGACTCTCTATGCACCGCTAGCCCCACTCCAGGTGATACGCCTCTCTACAAAATAAATGCACATCTGTAGTCTCCCCCCGTTAGGGGCTTGGAGGTTACACATACTATTGATATGGAGGGATATCAAAAGATTCAGACAATGGGAGAAAAATGTGCAACTGGACAAGAATACATACTCTTTCCCTTTTTGCTGTGTTTGATCTGTTCTTCCTATCCACATAACCTCCCTTCTCCTGTCCCTATCTGCCTCTATATACCTAGTGAGACAGAAGAAACAGACATGATTCCACTCTAGTCTCTCTCATCTGATTACTCACCTTCCCCAAGTGCCCTTGGCTGTGTCTACAGCCTTCTCTGGAAGTAAGAAAACCGGCAGACAGCTTAGATCCCCAGCCCTGAGAACATCCCGTACCTCTGAACTCCACTGTTCCAAAGCTTCCCATCCTCCATTTCACAGGTACATCCTGTCCACGATCCCCAGCATTGGCCCTGCAGCCCCCCTGACAGACGAGGAGGCCGAGGCGATAATCCAGGCAGCTGACACTGATGGAGATGGACGCATCGACTTTGAAGGTTGGGAGTATGGAGACTGATGGGGAAAAGGTGGGACAGACTCTGGGGGCGAAGGTGAAGAGGGGAGTGAGGAGACAAACCAAATCCCAGTTGTGCAGTGAAGAGCCGGGCTCCCAAACGATCCACTCCCAGCTCAGATCCCAGGGTCCTCCCAGTCTAGCCTCTACAGCTCTCTGTGATTTACACATCCCCACCACACATCTGCTGGCTGCAGAATTGGAAGATACCTTGGAGATTACTACGTAGACAGATAAATCAGAGGATAAATCCTATTTACAATACCCTTGATAAAAGGTCAGTTAGTTTTCGCTTGAATGCCTTTAGAAAAGGGAACTTTCTATTCCCGAGGCTGTCGATTCCATAGCTAAACAACTCTCTAAGTTAAGGCATTTTTCCTCATGCTGATTCAGTTTACTTTCCTGTAACTTCAGCTCTCTTGTCCTAGTTATCATCCTTAAGACCAAGCATTCATTCCAGAAACATTCACTAATCGCCTACTATGTGCCAAACACTGGGGATGATACAATGTTTAAACAATACATCACCCTTGACTTCAGAGAAATTACAAGCTAGCCAAGAGAGGCAATGCAAAGACAGTTAACTCAACTTTTACGTGAGTTCATTGAACTCTCTGAGCCTGTTTCCTCACGTGGGAGAGAAAAGAAGAAAATAAGCATTTATTGAGCATCTACTGTGTGCCAGACACTGGGAGAAGTGCTTTACAAATATTACCTCATTTGATCCTTACAACAGCCCTGTGAGATAGGTGCTATTGCTGTCCTCATTTTACAGTTCAGTAAACTGAGGGAGATAAAGCTTAACTGATTTGCCAAGGGTCTGAGGCCAGAGATTTGAACTCCCATCTTCCTGAGTCCAGGACCAGCCCTCTATCCACTGTGCTATCTAGCTGCCTCACACGTAAGAGAATAACTGAATTCCCTTTGTGATGAATGAAAAGCCCTAACAGACAGAGTTTCTGGGTAATTAGTAATCAATTTATTAATTAAGCTAACTGGCAATCAATAAATTATGGTCAGTGGTTATAGAGAGCCTGAAAGTTATACATAATCCTTGAAAGAAAATGCCCTTGACAAGTGAAAAATCAACCCTAATTGGCGGACATTTAATGAGGAGGTGGGCTAAAAGTCCTCAGCTCCTCCTGCTGAGAATGTACCTTGATCATGAGACAGCTATCTCCACCAATCTGGACAGGAGACTCCATCTTCATCCAGACCACTCTGGTTAGCTTTCTCCTTCATGAGCTGGGTCACTCTAAACTCTAATGGAGGGGGTACAAGGATAGGGGCTCTTTTTTCCAGGATGAGAACTTAAATTATGTTTATACCCTAAACAGAAGTAAAGTCTCCTAGTTGGTTGGGGGCCTGTCCAAAATTGAAGAGCTTGCTGCTTGACGGTAGGAGTAATCTCATCTATCAGTCAAGTCCTTTAAAGACTGATTTTTTAACAAGAACTAGGCATTAATGAAGAAATTGAGAAGAAAAACTGGATCCCAATTTGATCTTGGGTCATCAATATACTAGTAAAATAATTTCTCCCAACTTACAGGAGCACCGTTGCCCGCCCACGAGGACTTTTACTTCAAAGTATTGTACGAAAGTCAGTTATTATTATTCTTAGAGCTGTAAAAGAAATACTCTCTGAGGTTCATGGCTAAAGATCACTACTGACAGACAGGATCAGGAAAGGCTCCATGAAGGCGACAGACAGCGTTTGATTTAGGCTTTAAAGGAAGTAGAGGGGCTTGATGAATTTGAAATAGAACAATCCAGTCATGAAGTTTGGGATAGCCTCGTGGTCCTGTAGAATGAATGAACAGGAGTAATATAAGATAAGACACCAGATTGTAGAGGTCCTTGAACGTCAGGCAAAGGAGTTTGAACTTGGGTGGCAACAAGGAGCCATGGAAGACTTTTTGCTCAGGGCAGTTACATGGTCAGATCCAGGTGAAAGGAAGGTATAAAGTGCTGTAAAGAAGGGGTATCAAACTCAAACATAAGGGGTGGGGCCCTAAAAGGAAATAAAGATCCCTGCAGACCTTATATTCACTTAGAAAACCATGTATTAACATTATCTGTGTTCTACTGGATTTTTATTTATTTTGTTAAATATTTCCCAATCGGTGGCACCAAGACTAATCAGGATTCTTAGCCTCCATACACAGAGGAAATGGAAAATTTATGCTGGGTGAGGATGCTGGGTGAGCAGATGGAGTGAAGGAAAGAGCTGGTTGTTTTGTGTCTCATCACAGTCTGACCTAGGTAGGTAGCATGGAAATCCATTGAAGCCATTTGAGTGTAGACATTCCATTCATTGGCCACAAGGTTATCAGGCTTTTGCAGGGCTCTTGAGTTTGGGGGCACCTTGCAGACACTCTCAGGAGGCACCTTTGTTTTCTTCTTCTCTTCTCACCTTAGTTTAGCTGGTTTGGCTGCCCCTCTGCTGAGCCCTTGGCTCTGGTTGCATTTTTTTAAAGTCCTGTTGCTACAAGTCTTTCCACCTTAAGGATTCAAGAATTCTCACCTGTTAACAACAACGCTTTTTTATCCAGATACACAGTCTCTGAGGAAATCTCTTGTAATGAGCAATGTTCTTTGAGCATCATGGAGAATGAAGTCCTGGGGACATGCCTAAACTTGTTTCTTTTTTTAATCTGTTGGGATGTGCCAGTGGGATTTCTGGGTGCAGATGTCCTGTAGGCATTTAGAGATGTGGGTTTCGATCTCAGAAAGGAACTCATGACTGGAAATAGAGATGCGGAAGGGGTCTTCATAGAGTTTGATGGCATAGGAATGACAACATGTAGCAAAAGAGAAAGTTGAGAGAGAGAAGGGGACCAGAAACAGAAACTTCTGGGCTCTGAAAAAGGATGAGGAACCACAGAAGACAAAGAGCTACTTAAAGGATAAGAAGAAAACTAAGAGGATGTGGTGTCTCTGGAGTTGAAAGAAAAGAAGGTATTCAGTAAGAGAGGGGGTCAAAGACATAGATATGATGAAGAGAACAAGTACTGAAAATAAGAGATCACTGGATTTGGTGATTAGGCCATCATTGATGACCTTAAAGAGAGTAGTTTCAGTTATGGGAGGATTGCAGTGGGAGGTAGAAAGGATGAAAGCTAGGCAAGAATAACGAGTGAGGAAATGAAGGCAGAAGATGAAGATAATTTTCTCAAGGTTAGCAGTGAAGGGGAGAAGAAAGCTAGAAGGGTCAAGGGAAGACTGAACATGTTGGTAGGTAGACGTGGAAAAAGCCGGAGGCAGGGGAAAGATGGCTTGAAAGATGATGGATGGAGAAAGGGTCCCAGGTCAAGAAATTAGTCTTATAAAGATAGCACTTATGTCACAGGGAAGTAGAAGATAGTAGGTGATGCTGCTAAGGAGTTCTGAAGAACAGGGCACTGAAGGAGCTGTTGTCTGATGGTTTCAATCTTTGCAGTGAAACAGAGAGCTAAGTTAGCTGCTTTAAGTATGGTGGGTATGAGTGCCAGGGAAGAGAGGAAAAAGCTCGGAACAATTGCTGTGGGCAATGAGATAAAGAGCTGATAACATGGGATTTTAGAGCAGCAGAGAGGGCCCAGCTAAGCTTATGTACCATAAATTTGAAGTGGATGAAATTAGTTCAATCTTTTAACTTTTCTCCATTGACAGATAGATACTCAGCAGCCCTGCAGCAGGAAGACAGAAATTAGATAGCAGAGTTTTCTTAGGGATGAGAATTCACAGGATAACTTTCAAGTTTTCCAATTCAATTAGATTCAACAAATATCTATTAAGTCTCTGCTATGGGCAAGGCCCTTGTCATAGTTACCATGAACTGCAAGTATTTTGTTATCCAGGCTAAACATCCCTATCTCCTTTCAACCTAATCCTCCCCTATTTTTGTTTCAAGTCCCCTCATCATCCCCAAAATGCCCTGTCTAGATGTGTTCCCATTTGTCTCTTCTGAAATATAGAACCTAAGACTGAATGCAACACTCTTGAAGTACTTGATTAGAAGAAGGTATTTTCTGTTGGTCAGCTGAGAAACATATTCTTGTGCCTGCAGAACAGAATCTCTGAATAGCTCTAGGGCACCCAAGAGTCACCTCCTGGAACTCCTCATTGGTCCCAATGGCTCTGTCTTGCTAAAATTCTAGCCTTGAACCTCCTTGTACCATTTATTGGCTGTGGTTGATGAAGAAGACAAGCTACTCAGTTTGGGAACCAGGAGGTAGCCCTGGGACCAGAAACAAAGATCTATGCTCCCTGAGGATACTATCTCTCTGGATTTTGGAAGAGTCAAGCTGCCCCTTGACCTTGGTCAAAGCCCTTTGATTCTGTTCTCTCTATTCTGCCAAATTCTGTTATCTCATCCTATAAGTCTTCATGTATTCACGCATTGTGCTGTTGGTGAGTT
This sequence comes from Potorous gilbertii, assembly GCA_028658325.1. Lineage (NCBI taxonomy): Eukaryota > Metazoa > Chordata > Mammalia > Diprotodontia > Potoroidae > Potorous > Potorous gilbertii. Next base: position 501,549,347 of record CM053770.1, read on the forward strand.
CACTTTAATCCTAAAATCCTGGTGCCCTAGGGCCTTAGAGATCATCCATCTAAACCCTTCATTTTTACTAGCTCTCAATAAATATTTAGTAAGTGGCTACCATGTGTCAGACCATAAGGATAAAAGAAAAAGAAACTTGAAAAAAAATCCCTACCATTTGGGAGATTACATTCTACTGGAGGAGGGGAATGCACATACATAGATAATAATGAGGTAAGGCAGGGAGCAAAGAAGGGAAAGGAGAGATCAGAGCATTGTTAGGAACATTTGAAGAGATAGAGAATACTTAACATCCCTTCAAATCAGTGAATATTTATTAAGTGTCTACTGGATACAGGGTACTTTCAGGCTCTGCAACTAGATTTTTTAAGGCCCTGGGGAGCAGATAATAGGATCATGAATTTAGAGATAGGAGGGACCTTAAGACAACCTAGTCCAATTTTTTTTTGACAAATGAAGAAACTGAGGAGGCCAAGAGCAGTTTAGCGACTTGCCCAAGATCACATATATACCAAATGGCGGAGCCAGGATTTGAAGCTGGGTTGACCCAGGTTCCTGGCATCCTGGGAATCTGTCCCACAAATGGACAGAAGTTTTCCAATCCTGGACAGCAGGAAAAGTCTGAGTCTTGTATAGGGACATGCCCACCATTGTTTCCTTCTAAGTAACAGCAATAACTTGGTTCCAAATCCATTGTTAACTCTAAGTTCATTGTTCCTTCTCCTGTACCATGCAACAGTGACCCTCTCCATGAGGTCCAGTAGAGAATACTGATTATATGACACGCTGCTACAGCCATGCAGAGTCCCTTTCTGATATCTCCCATGGATATCCCCTTTCAAGTTCCAGTATTTTTCTCTATTCCTCTCTGGCTATTTGGTCCAGTGGGGAGAGAGCTAGGTTAAGACTTAGAAGGCTCCAGAGATTCCAGGTCCTGCCTTTGTGACCTACTCCTTGTGTACCTTTGAGCCATCACCCAGCTTTTCTGAGCCTGTACTTCCCCAGATGTAAAACTGGCACAATGACCTATCTGTCTTTCAATGGGTTGTTGCAAGGACCAATAAGGTATAATGGGGCTTTGAGACAAAGGGGGCACATCACATGAGGTATTCATTACCTTTCTCTCCCCCATTCAGAATTCTCTGACATGGTCAAAAAGGAGAAAATTCCAAAGAAGAAATAGAGAGAAGACAGACCTCCAGCTGCTTTTCACCCAAGTGCATCCAGTCCTACTTACCTTCCGCTTTGAGAAAGTTATTGGATTGTACCTGCACCCACAGTGGGCCAGTGAGCCTGAGGAAGAGTGACACCCACTGGTCATCAGTACCAAGGCAGGGGCAACTTTCACCCTGGAAAACAGAATGTTAGTCCCTCGAGGGAAGGATTGTCTTTTGTTTTGGCCTTTGTCTCCCTAGCAGTTCTTAGCGCCCTATACCCAGTAGGCATTAATAAATGTTGGTTTAATTGAATGGAATTGAGAAAAGGAGAAAAGATTGGTAAGTGAACCAATTTAAGTCCATGTGCCCTATCATACCCACAGCCATCGTTGGAGCTAGGCCCAAACCTGCCATCCCACTGGCTCCTACTCATGACACAAGTACCCAAAGGAGGGTTTCCACTTTCTCTTCTTCATCCCTCCCTCCCATCCTGCCCTTAAGACACGGAGAAGGAAAGCACCCAGGATTAACCAGTCTTCTTAGTGCCCTGGTGGAGAGTGAGGAAGCTTTGGTCAAGAGCCTGCTTTTAAAATCATCCAAAACCACTGGAAGTCAGGGGAGCCCATGATGGGTTCAGGAAAGAGGCAGAGAGTCTCTTGTGGATCTGGGCCATTGGCCACAGGTGTAGGCCTACTCTCCCTAGGCTCGCTGGTCCTGAGTAAGCAGCCTGGGTGCTCTCATTGAGACGCCCCTTTCCATTCATTTGGGGTGGGGTGGAGAGTCTGCAAGAGGTGAAGGAAAGGGACAGCACCTCCCCTACTCCCTTCCACCTCCACCTTGCTGCTCTGGTGTCTCCTAAACAGCTTTCTCCACACTGGAGAACAAGACAAAAGCTGCTCCCTCTTAGTTAACTTCTGTCTTGGTTAACTCAGCTTCTGACCTCCCCAAATCAGAGTGACTATTGTCTAGCTACAAAGGGCAAGAATAAAGGTAGCAAGAAAGAACAGTCTGCAAGAGGCCTGCTTTGGGATGTCCTCACAGTTCAAAGTGACACCCCCCATCCACCCCCGCTCCCAAAGGGCTCCCTGGTGGGGAGGGGGACAGTCTCTCCTAACCACCTGTCCCCTTGGTACATGACACCTGCACACTCAAAGAGATTCCCCCAGTTAAGGGCTCATCAAATAGGGTAGGAAGTAGAAACTACAGTTGGATTTAAGCCCAGGACAGAGACAAATTTCAGATGGTCTGGAGGAAAGACCAAATAGGTGGGAGCCTTGGCTCTGGTGGCCCCAGAGAAACACATCTGGGGTTGTACAGGGAACTGATGAGCACATCAGGAGAGTGCATGACCTCAAGATGAGGCAGTGACTCTAAAATTCACAGGGCAATCCCATCCTTTAATGGCATCATGGAGAATGAATAGCCCTGGAAATATCCAGAAATTCTTTGCCCTTCAATCCCTATCCAGAAACACCACCTAGAAGCATGGCATCCTGGGAATTTGTCCACCAAATGGACAGAAGTTTTCCAACCTTGGACAGAGGGGAAAGTCTTGAGTTCTCCATAGTGGCATGCCCACCATTGTCCCCTTCTAAGTTAAAGGAGTATTACTGCATAGATATTCTATACTTCTTGGATTGGAATGACTCATAAAGGGGAATTCCCATAGAGATTCCAGGCAGAGCAATATCTCCTGAGCAGATAGATGATGGTGAAGACCCAAGGCCTAGAGGGCTGGGGTGCCATTTCCTAGGTTTTACAGAGGAAGAGGGACTCAAGTTAGGGCTTAAATGAATTTGTGGCCCTATAAAAGCAAAAGGAAAAAATATACAGAAACCAAAATGTGAAAAACCAGTCTCATATAGAAAAGTCTATAATGGCACAAGATGCACTCTGAAGGGCATCAGGCTCATGTGAAGCACCCCACAGACTGGGAGAAAGCTACACGGGTGGGACCATGTCCTCTTAGACCAGACTTGGGAATATTCCATCATGGCTTCGGTCCAAGTCTTGCTGAAGTGTTTTTGTGTGTGTGTTGGCTTCCTGTTTAATTTGTATACTGACAAGTTTATTTTTGTTACGAAATAACAGTAGCTGAAAGTCAATTAGGATTGTTAATAACAGCATAAAGATGGCCCAGGAGGGGGAAATGTACCCTCTTTTATTAAGGGTCTCCAGCTTTGGGATCATGTGGGCTGCATTCATGTCCGGGAGAAGCCAGGCCCCAGGAAAGGGAATCGAGTTCCTTCCATACTCTTAGCTATCCCAATTCTTTTTTAAAAAGGTATTTAATATACAAAGTAGATAAGCTATAGTACATCTATTTACTTCTTCCACAACAGAAAAAAGGGAAAGGAAGGGGGAACAGAAATTTATTATGGGGAATGGGAATAAGCATTTATTAAGTATGAACTATGTGTCAGGTACTATTCTAAGTGTCTTGTAAATATTATTTTATCCTCATTACGACTCTGGGAGGTAGGTGCTATTATGATGTCCATTTTACAGTTGAGGAAACTGAGGCAGGCAGCAGTTTTATCACACAGCTGGTTAAGTGTCTATCTTCCGGGCTCAAGGCCCAGAGCTCATCCACTGCGCCATCTAGCTGCCACCACAAAAAATTCAAAAAATTCATAAGTGCACATTGACAAATATTTCAAGCATGATATAGTAAACCATCCCACATTATACTTTTCTAGGAGGTCGGTACTTAAAACACGAAATATTTTATGGGAATGCTGAACAGGCATTTTGCTTTCCCTTCCAATCTGCACTGTCCTAGCAACTCAATTGAGGTCCATATCTTCTGGTCAGCCAGGTCATGGTGGTAGTCACTGTCTCTGAGATGATTACATCCTATTGGGAAACCAGAAGGCAGATCAAGAAGCACCTGGCCTCTTGAACTAACATGGTTGTTATCAAAGCTAGAAACATCTATCTCAGGGCTGATATTTGGTCCTGTACTCAGGGAAAGAAATACAGAACAGAATTTGAATCCAATCTCAGTGTTCCCTGACAAGCTCTTACTACCATGTGCAAATGGGCACCAAAACTTCCAGGCATTGAGGGAAAGGATAAATTACCTCCTCCTCTCTTTGATGTATGTCTGAGGGAGAAGCTCCAAGAGTCCTGATATAATCACTGCTGGGAAGACAGAGAGCCTAGAGGAAGTTGCCTCCTTCTAGATTCTACTGAGTGAGGCTTGGACAGGGACCTATTGTTGGTCAATCAGTGAGAGCCAGTGTTTGGGTTTAAGACATAGTCCTTAAAAACAAAATCTAGCCCCCAAGCCCCAAGATACCTTGCAAGGTTTTCAGCAATCAAGTTATGTTCCTTTGGGCAGAGGACCCGTGGGCAGGAGCATGGTTTTCTATGTGGACAGAGGGAGAGGAGAGAGGGAGAAAAGAAGGTAAGGAAGAAAGGAGGGAGGGAAGGAAAGAAGGGAGAGAGAGGAAGGAAAGAGGGAGGGAAGGAAGGAAGAGAGAGAGAGGAAGAAAGGCAGAAGGAAGGACCTGTGTTGCCCAATTGGACCTGGCCAGTCGGGTCCCCTGTGGGGCAGATACTACTACTCACAGATTGCTGAATGCTGTTTGTTCTTTGTTCCCTCAAAGAGGACCATGACATAGGGAAGGTGATATCATGACTTACAAGTGAATTGGACGTGAGGAAGGGCTGTGCAAGGTCACCAGCTTCATTCCCTCCTTGGGAGCCATCCGGGTCCAGTGGGCTCTAATGGTTCAGAGTGAATGTAAATAGCAATTGTTTGTTTTGGCCAGAAACCCCAAGGGTTTTCCCCTCACAGATTGATTTTTTGTTTTAAAAGCTAGGTAAAAGAGGCCTCATTTGTTACTTAGCCTTAATGAATGAATGGGCCTTGTCTCAGACAAGGGAAAGACAGCTTAAAAAGGCCAAGGTCTCCCACTGCATCCAGGGACATCTTCATTCATCCTGATCTATATCTTGCCACAGGACCTAGATGGCTTCAGTATAATAAAATTTATTCTGGGGAAACAAAAAGTGAAGAATATCAAGGGAAATAATGGAAGAAAGTGGGAAGGAAGAGGGCCTAGCAATACCAGATCTTGACCTACACCACATGAACAGTATCATGAAAGTGATCATAAAAACTATTTGCTATTGACTAAAAAGAAAGATTGATCAGTGGAAGAGATTAGGTGCACATGATCTAAAACCAAATGAACATGATAACCTAGAATCTGATAAACCCAAGGATACTATCTCCTGGGATAAGGACTCACTATTACAAAACCTGCTTGGAAAATTGGAAAGTAGTCTGGGAGAAATTAGGTTTAGACAACATCTTATATACAACAACAAGGTCAAAATGGATACATGACCTACATATCAAAAGTGTATATATGTGTGTGTGTGTGTGTGTGTGTGTGTGTGTGTGTGTGTGTGTGTAAAAACACATATGCATATCATATATACAAATATGTGTGTGTATGTATCTATCTACTATTTATGTTTTAGAAAAGAGGGAAAGGGAAATTTCACAACTACAGGTAGGAGAAAGTTCTTGATCAAACAAAGGATAGAAGTAGTTATAAAAGATAAAATAGAAAATTCTGATTATATAAAGTTAAAATTAAAAAGTTATATACAATTAAAATATAAAATTATATAAAAATTAAAATTATATAAAAATAAAAAAATTCAAACAAAACCAATGTAGTTTGAATTAGAAGGAAAAAACAATGAGCCAGGAAAAAGTCTTTTCAGGAATTTTTTTCTGTTAAAGATTTATTATCTTACACATGTATATCATGTTTATCATATATACAATACATACATACAATGTATATCACATATAAATGGAGTTGATTTAAATATACAAGAAGAAGAGATCTCTCAATAAATGGATATGATCAGGAAATTTCTGAAAGAAGGTAAGCTATCAATAACCACATGAAAACATGCTCCAAATCATTAATAGTTAAAGAAATGTACATTTAAACTTGGTCAATTGTCAAAGACAAAAAAAAAATGACAATTATCGGAGGGGACATGAGAGAACTGCACTTGTGAACTGTACTTGTGAAGTGGTCCAACTACTCTGGAAAGCAATTTGAAATTATACCCCAAGAGACATTAAATTGTGCATATCCTTCAATCCAGAGATATTAATCTATGGCACATACTCCACAGGAATCAAAGACAGAAAAGGGACCCGTATGTACAAAAATATCAATAGCAGGACTTGTTGTTGCAGCAAAGAACTGCAAACAAAGTATGTGCCTCCCAAATGAGAATGATAGAACAAATTACAGTATTATGAACATGTTGAAAAATATTCTTGACCAGTAAGAAGTGACAGAATAAAGTGATGTAGAGAAGCCTGGGAAGACTTCTATGAACTGATGCAGAGGCAGTATAGCAGTACCAGGAGAACAATTATACTGTAGCTTCTTAATATTTTTGTATGATGGACGCCTTTGGCAATCGCCTATGAACCTCTTCTTTGGATGTTTTTAAATGCATTAAAAGAAAAAAATATTGAAATAGTGATCAAAATGATTTTTAAGAAGTCCACAGCCCCAGGCTGAGAATCCCTGATCATATAATTATTACATTTTAGAGGAAAACAACTTTTAATGATTTTAGTAGCTAAGATCAATGCTCCAACAATTTGTGAGTACAGCAGACTAAAGATGAAATGCGCTTACCATTTCTTGGTAGAAAGGTGAGGCACTGCAGAGGTAGAATGAGATATGCATCTTTAAATACAATTCATATGAATTTATTTTGCATGACTACTTTTTTTTTTTTACAAGGGAAGGGTTTTTTTGGAAGGGGAACATTATGGCAAAAAGTAGGGTAGTGAGAGTGGTATAATAAAGTGTCAATAAAATATTTTAAAATACACAAAAGAGTAGAAGGAAGATAAAAAAAGACAAAAATAGGGTAGTATTGATAGTGTTGTGCTAAACTTAATATATACTTAAAAAATAAGTTATATTTAATAGTGATTGGTAATTTCATATAAAATCTTTTGGGGCAGCTAGACAGTGCAGTGGATAGAGTGCCAGGCCTGGAGTCAGGAAGACTTATCTTCCTGAATTCAAATCTGGCTTCAGACACTAGCTGTGTGACCCCGGGCAAGTCAATTAACACTGTTTGCCTCAGTTTACTCATCTGTAAAATTAGCGGGAGAAGGAAATGGCAAATCACTCTAGTATTTCTGCCAAGAAAATCCCAAATGGGATTATGAAGAGTTGGACATGACTGAAAGATGACAAATCTTTTTTTGTTCTTTGTATATGGAAACGTTCCCTTTTGTTGATGTTTGTGAAGTTCATAATAAAAAAGGAATTTTAAAATATCCAGCAAAGTCTACATGATACAGTTTTAATGGCCTCTGGATGCCATGGAAAGAGTCCCAACAATCTAATCTATACAGTTCTTAGATGATTACACAACTGACAGTCTTTTGAGGGCCCAGCCTCATCAATAGGCAGTGGGCCTAAAGACTATAATCATCCCCAAATATAAAGTCATGCAAATTTACCAAACAGTATTTCACAAAGTTTTCCTAATCACTGCCTGCCTAATACTTACAAAGTTCTGTCCCAATCCAAAACAATTAGAGGGGAAAAGGCAAAAAAGAAATTAACTACTATAAAAACAGAAAGTATAAAGGAAAACAAGCTTCTCTTTCTAGAGGCAGTCTTCCAGAGCAATGTTTTCCCAATAGGCATTGAGGACTTAAAATTGACTGAAATTTCCCACTTACCTTTGGGTGAGAAATCAAACTGTCCCAGGAGAAAATTCCTCTATAGGTCCCTATAGCACTTAGGGAAACCCATACATTTCCCCAATGGATCTCCCACCAGGGTAATTCAGATAGAGGCATGGACCAAAAAAAACCCCAAAGGTCCCTAACACATACAGGGCATCCCATTTTTCTCCAATAGACGTTGGGATTCTCTAAGACTTGCTAAATGGAAGTGCCCATCCTGAGTTTGTCTGGTGCTCATAAAATACCATTATATACTTAGGGGTGATATGTAGGCAACAGATGGCACCTGGGAGCTAAGCAGGATGACCTGTCACTCATCCAGTGATCCCACGGATATGTCGAGTATGTTCAGATGACTTGCTCCTCCACCCTTTGCGTGGGAGGAACTTCCTTAGCAGTTCACTCTTGGCTTCCACATCTGACCTAACGTCAGGGTCAGCTGCACTTTTGGTAGGCTGCCCTCAAGTCAAAGAGAAAAACCCCTTGGAGTTTAGGGAAGTGGGACTGGGAAGATTGACTGCTAGCAGAGAGCCACTACCTACCTCCTTTTGCCTCTGTTTCCTAATCTTCAAAATGGGGATAAAAATAGTAGCTACCTGAAAGGCTGTGGCCAGGATCAAATGAGATACATGTCAAATGTTTTGCAAACCTTAAAGCACTATATGAATGCTACTAATATTATTATTATTCAGTAGGAGTTAAATTAGTGCAGACTGCAGGTTTCCATGTAGGTACATGCGTTCCATCCATATCTTTTATTTGCCTTTATCAATAAGTCTGGGCTCCTTAAAGCTAATCCTTCTATAATTTTTTTGTGGCAATGAATTGCCTTCATAAATCCCCTTTTTTCTATAAAGAGAGCCCTATGATTCAGCTGTTTCTTCACTTCTTTGTTGATCTAGTTAGTTAAGCTCATGCAGCCATTGCCCAGTGAAAGCCTCCAGATTCCACTTTTGGATCTTACCGATTTCCTAGGCTTCATCTGGAAGTGAATGACTTGATTACATTTGACAAATGCAAATGATGCATACCCATGGTTAGATCAGTGATATTTATTTTGTTTCAAACGTGTTTCTGTAAGTTTTCAACTTTGTCATGTGTATTAAGAACATCTGTTAATTCTTTCTCTTTTTTGACAAGAGAATTAATCTTGCTGTAATTGCCTTAAATGAAGGGCCCTATGCTTCACTAATAGCCACTGGTTTTTCAAATATACATTAAGACTGAAAATGTGTAGATGTTAACTGTTTTAAATATTTTCATTCCATTCAGCTTGGCTTTCGGGATAACGATAAGTCTTTTGATATACACAGTCACAAATTTCTCCTTACTAGCTTTATGCTCACTTTGTCTTTCCTGGAGAAAAACAAGGTATTTGTATCCCTTTTGGTTCAATTTGACTTCCTGATTTAAGGTCAAAGGCTTCCAACACTATTTTTCCTTGATGATACATTGAAGAATTTTACACTTGAGTCCAAGTATCATTTTGAGATAATTTGGAATAACATTGCAAAAGATTCCACAAGATAAAAAAGCTATTTAATATGTTATTCATTGAAGCCACACTTGAAACATCAAGTAATTAATAAGAGCAGTCCTAGCCAAAATCGGCTTAAACTGTGGCCTCTAGATGCCAGAAAGATGCCATACGTTAATGAATTAATCCTAACATGTTTTAAAAGAGAACGTTTTCCATGTGGCCATCAAATGCTAATTATTCTAGTGTTCTTACTATTCTTGGGTCTATTTTATATATTTGAAGTACATGAATAAGTGATCGGTGTACAGTCAAAGGATTTGTAATAATCAAAAAAAGAAGTATAGATATTTGTACAGTGGTAGGCTAGTAAATGTTTAACAACCAACCCGGGGGAAAATGTGCATCTGCCACTCTTCTCTCGCTCCGATTTCTCCGCTTCTTGAGGTTGGGGTAAGAGTTTTGGATGGTATTTTTCTTATGTTGCTCGTTCTTCGTGTTACTTTGGTTCACTGTACCTTCTTTTTTTTTTCTTTTTATAAGCATATTGTTTTATTTTGTTTTTTGGGGGGAGGGGGGAAGAACTTAGCATTGATCAAAGAAAAGATGCTTCAAAACAATAGTAATAAGAGATAAGAAGATTTTGAAAATGCTAAAGTTTCACCTCACACCACTTAGATAGATGATTGATAGATAGATAGATAGAAAGGTGGATTGCAGGTGTAATGACAGATTTGAGACTGTGCCTGGGACAGGAGGATAGAGGGCTTGAGGTTCTTACTGTTTCCCACTATGG
>CM053770.1:501560036-501629289 GCA_028658325.1 Potorous gilbertii
TGACTTTATGAGAAACCAAGAAATCACAAAACAAAACCAAAAGAATGAAAAAATGGAAGATAATGTGAAATATCTCATTGGAAAAACAACTGACCTGGAAAATAGATCCAGGAGAGACAATTTAAAAATTATGGGACTACCTGAAAGCCATGACCAAAAGAAGAGCCTAGATATCATCTTTCATGAAATTATCCAGGAAAACTGCCCTGATATTCTAGAACCAGGGAGCAAAATAAGTATTGAAAGAATCCATCAATCACCTCCTGAAAGAGATCCAAAAAAAGAAACTCCTAGGAACATTGTGGCCAAATTCCAGAGTTCCCAGATCAAGGAGAAAATATTGCAAGCAGCTAGAAAGGAGTTTGAGTATTGTTTGAGTATTGTGGAAATACAATCAGGATAACACAAGGTCTAGTGGCTTCTACGTTAAGGGATCGAAGGGTATGGAATATGATATTCCAGAAGCCAAAGGAACTAGGACTAAAACCAAGAAACACCTACCCACCAAAATTATGTATAATACTTCAGGGGAAAAAAATACTTCAAGCATTCTTGAGGAAAAGACCAGAGCTGAAAAGAAAATCTGACTTTCAAACACAAGAATCAAGAGAAACATGAAAAGGTAAACAGGAAAGAGAAATCATAAGGGACTTACTAAAGCTGAACTGTTTACATTCCTACAAGGAAAACCAATATTAGTAACTCTTGAAACTTTTTTCAGTATCTGGGTAGTTGGTGGGATCACACACACACACACACCCCCCCCCCCAAAAGGGTGAGTTGAATAGGAAGGGATCATATCTTAAAAAATGAAATTAAGAGGTGAGAGAGGAATATATTGGGAGGAGACAAGGAGAAATGCAATGGGGCAAATTATCTCTTATAAAAGAGGCAAGTAAAAGACTTTTCAGTGGAGGGAAAATGGGGGGAGGTGAGAGAAAAAACATCACATTTGGCCCAAAAAAGGAATAACATGCACATTCATTTTGGCATGAAAACCTATCTTATAATACAGGAAAGTGGGGGAGAAGGGGATAAGCAAGGTTGGGGGGATGATGGAAGGGAAGGCAATGGGAGGAGAGAGCAATTAGAAGTCAATACTTTTGGGGAGGTACAAGGTCAAAAGAGAGAATAGAAGAAATGGGAGGCAGGATAGGATGAAGGGAAATATAGTTAGTTTTACACAACAGGACTATTATGGAAGTCATTTGCAAAACTACACAGATATGGCCTATACTGAATTGCTTGCCTTCCCAATGTTGGGAGGTGTGGGGAGGGAGGGATGCAGAGAAGCTAAAACTCAAAGTTTTAAAAACAACTGTTGAGTATTGTTCTTGCACACAACTAGGAAATAAGAAATACAGGTAATGGGGATAGAAATTTATCTTGCCCTACAGGACAAAAGAGAAGATGGAGATAAGGGAAGGGAGGGATCTTAGAAGGGAGGGCAGATAGGGATTATTAGAATGCTTGGCATTTTGGGGTGGGAAGAGGAGAAAAATGGGGAGAAAGTTTGGAACTCAATTTTGTGGAAATGAATGTTGAAAACTTAAATAAATAAAAAAAATTCCAATAAAAAAAAGAATTCTCTATTTTATTGGAATAGTATAGGTACACATGGGGTATCTCTAAATAACAGGGGCAACTAGGAACAAGAACAGAAATGGCTCTCTCTCTATTCCCTGGCCTCCATTATACCACATCTTTTCCTTCCCTATATCACAAGTCAAAGTCGTTTCCTCCTCTGGTTGCCTAGCACAATGCTAAGCACTAAAGAGATCTTTGAAAAATGTAGTTTATGGAAAGATTTACATGAACTGATGCAAAAAGAAATAAGCAGAACCAGGAGAACACTGTACATGGTAATGGCAATACTATATAACCATCAACTGTGAACAACTTAGCTGTTCTCTGTAATTCAATGATCTAAGATGAAAACTGAGATCTATCTCCAGAGACAGAACTGATGGAGTCTGAATGCAGACTGAAGGATATTTTTTCTTTACTTTATTCTTCTTGGTTGTTGGGTTTTTTTTTCACTTTTGTCTATGTTGTCTTTCACAACATGACTAACATGGAGATATGTTTTGCATGACTGTATATGCATAACCTATATCAAACTGCTTGTGCTCTCAACGGTGCGGGGTGGGGTGGAGGGAGGAAAGCAGAGAATCTGGAACTCAAAATTTTAAAAAAATGAATGTTAAAAATTATTTTCACATGTAATTGGGGAAAAATATTTTTTTTTTAAAAAATGTAGGTTGCTGTTCTCCCTCAAGAAAGTCTTCTCAGACAAGAATTGGCCCCATTTACCAATGCAGACAGGAAAGACTGACTGTCTGGAACACGGCACTCCTACCTCTTATGCACCTCCTCCAGCTCATCCTCTTTGTCCCGACTGATCTTCTCTAGTTCTAACTGTTGACGGGTCCGTAGCTCGGCGATTTCTACTTTTAATCGCTTGTTCTCCTCTTCAGCTGCCATCAATCGGTCTGAGAATTCCTGGCGGATCACCTCTGACAGGCTGCTCCTCTCTTCCATTAACTTGTCCTTCACCTGACAGGAAAATCTAAGAATCAGAGGCAGCCTGGGGATGCGGGAAGGGGAGAGGACATTCAATAAGAGCCCCCAGGCTTATGGCAACTCCAGGAAGCCTGGGCTCACCATTATTACATCCTCCACCTCCTTCTCTTTCCGTTTCACAAGGCCCTGGAGTCGAGAGTTCTCTCCTTCAGCCTCCCCAAGCCGGCCCTTCAGTTCTGCACAGCGTTCCTGCAGCTTCCGCTCTGATTGTTCAAGATCTGCGAGTTCTGCCTCGTATTTGTCCCGTACACGCTTGATCCTAAGGGCAGGAAAGACCAAAGGATAAGGAAGTGGGACACACTGGCAACATTACAAGCCCTGGCGTCTGGGTCAAGTCCCGTTACTGACTTGCTACTGGACTTTCAATACCAAATCCCTCCCTTTGTCACTACATGTCACTGGTATCCACCAAACTACATTATAACCCCTGATCTAGGTCCATACTTGTTGGCTTCTGGGATTTCTCATGCTGTGTGCTACAAGTGGATCACGTCAGGAAATCCACATTTGACACCCACCTCTGACACTATGACTTCATGAAAGAAGCCCCTTAACTTCTTGGGGCTTCAATGTCCTCATCTATACAATCAGGGAAAACAACAATCACATTGGCCAATGTTTATAAAGTGTCCCAAAGTTCACGAAGTCTTTGCCTGTGCATCCTTCTACACCAGCTGGTCCAAATGCGAAGCCCTGGCAGACCTCACCCTTCCATACCCAGAAGCCCTGGGACTGCTATGCCACCTGGAGGTTGCCTCATCTCCTGCTTTGTCCAAGTCTAGTTTCCAGCCACACTTTGTGTCCCTCTGCACCAGCTTCTGACCCCAATATCCCTTCCAGTTTTAGTCAGCTCTGGAAAAGATGTGTCAGTATGTTCCCCAATTGTTCCACTCACCACTCATTTAACTTTTTCAACCATATGCCATCCTGGACTACATATTTTATTGTATGTGTTGTCTTTTCCAACTATAATATAAAGCTCCTTGAGGAAAGAGACTCTCTTTGCTTTGTGTTTGTATCCCCAGTGATTATTAGCACAATGCTCAACATGTAGTAAGTGCTTAATAAATGTTTTTTCATTCATTCATTACCTGCTACTATCGTCATCCTTATTTTATAGACGAGGACACTGAGTTTGAAAGAAGCTAAGGGACAAAATTCCTCTCCATGACAACACCTGGCTGCCTCTCAATATCTGAACTACCTGCTTCACAGGACTGTGACAAGAATGCTTTGTGAACTTTAGAGCTCTGACTGAATGGAACACATACCATTACATGAGACAAGCTGCCTCACACCATCCCTCCTATGCAGCATTAACAAGCCCCTGTGGGGGAAGAGGGATGACACAACACTGCGCTCCAGCAGAACCACTGGTAAATGCAGATCTGCAGCTAGAGGACCTGCTTCTGACACTTTAGTAACGGTCATCAAGGACAGGTTCCCTTAACTTTTTTGTGTCTGTTTCCTCATCTGTAAAATGGGAGAGCTGGATTTGGAGTCAGCAGATTTGAGTTTGAGTCCCAGTTTCAGCACTTATTGTGTAACCATAAACAAGGCCATTAGCTGCTGAAAGCCTCCATTTCTTCCTCTGCAAACTGGGAATGATAACTTGCATCACTTGCCTCGAGGCTACTGTAAGGGGAATATTCTGTGAACTGCAAACATCAGCTACTTATTTTACTCTGCTAGACTACAAGGTCGGTGGTGGGTAGAAGGGGCATGAACCTGTATAGAAAACTTACATCTTTATTTTCACTAACTGTTAATTACTTTTATAATCTTATGTAATTTACTTTACGCATTTAAAACCACCATTCTGAGAAGCCAACAGGTTTTACCAGAATGCCTTCATCAGTCTGCTTCCTGTTACACTACCCAGCCTCATTCCCCAGCATATTCCCATGCCTTCTTAATCTCTCCACTCCTGTGATACTAAACCCTTTGTTCCTATTCCTTTCATCTCCATTCCCCACAACATCTGACTCTGGAACCACCTGCTCTATAATGAACAAACTTGTTTTCATCTTAATTCTTCCTTTTTCACTCTTTCCATCTTCTGGCACTAAGATCTGGCTCCCTCCTGGTGACACTGCTTTCCTTGAAAACCTTTCCAATTATGGCTGCACCTTAAACTCAGATCAATCAGTAACTAGTCATGGTGATGGAGTCAGGAAATTCTTGCTCCTTATTGCTACTTTTGGACTCTCCTTGACAACCATCACTTAGTAACCTGTCCATCCTCCACTGAAGATTCAATTCAAATTTATCCCCAAATCCAAATTCTGATAGTTAATTATAATAAGGCCAGTCTCTCCACTTCTCAGCAAGTTTAATGCCTGGCTCACAGGCTTCAATTCTATTCCAACTTTTTCCCTCCTTCTAGGGGACTACAACATACAACATGCTTGATGCATTCCATCAAACATCCTACTTTCTTTTTCTTTTTTTTTTGAGACAACTGAGGTTAAGTGACTTGCCTAGGGTCACAAAGCTGGTAAGTGCATGAAGCTGGATTTGAACTCCAATCATTCCAACTTCAGGGCTGGTGCTCTATCCACTGTGCCACCCAGCTGCCCCAAACATCTTACTTTCCAGTTCCTCTACTCCACTCCTACCTCTTCCACTTCACCTTAGGTACTTCTTGGAATAACCTCAATCCTGCCATCAACAGCAAGGATTTCACTTCCATGATCAAGAAGTCTGAATTTCCTTTTCCCGATGATAGCCTTTTATCTTTCTATTTCTCCTTGTGCTTCACTCCTCCTAAGTCTACCCTTCATCCCAGGTCCTAATAGTCTGTTCTCTCCATTTTCCCAACTGTGACCCTGTGGTGAGCCGGTTTAATTGCATACCATCTTCCCCTCTTGAAGCCCTTGCTCTTTTGTCCTATCCCAAATCATGCCAAACCCAGCCCGGTATTATTACTCCACTATCCACACCTCCTTCCTCCCTACTTATGTGCTGCTGAACTGGAAGAAGTCACAAAACCATACTGACTACAAATCCAAACTCAACAGGACCTTCACTATAGCAAAACAACTTGTAACTGATCCCTGACCCCCTCTCACCACAAGAGTTATTCCAAATTTTTTCTTCTCTCTTCAAGCTCCTTGTGACACTTTCTCCTTTCACTGTCTATTCTGAGGACAAAATTTCACACTTCACTGAAAAAACTGAGACCACTGACTAAAAAGCCCTTCTTTTCCCCTCCTCACCTCATATCCCTTTGACACTGTCCCTCCCTGTCTTCTCCTTCATTCCAGTCTATGACAAGGTCACCCTTTTCTTGCTCAACCACTTTAATGTTGCTTTGGTTACATCACCTCTTATCTTCTCCAGCCAACTGTCCCCACCAGGATTCCTCTCCTACCCCAATCTTCAGTCTTTTCCTATCTACTGGCTCTTCTCTGATGCTTACAAACACGCTCAAATCTATTCTATTCTTTAAAAAACCCCACCAAAATCCTCATGAGATCTTACCATGCCCATTAGCGATCATCCTATATTTCTTTTCTTCTCAGCTAAACTCCATGAATAAGTAGCCTATATTCAGTAGCACCACTTTCTCTACTCTGTCTTTTAAACCTTCTACAACCTGGCTTCCAACTTCATCATTCAACTGGAAATACTCTCCCCAAAGTTATCAACTATCTCAATTTCCAAATCTAATGGTCTCTTCCAAATCCTCATCCTAACGACTATAGGTGTGCTCCAAAGCTCTGTGTGTGTCCCAGAGACACATCAAACTCAAACAAAACAGAGCCATCCTCCAAGTCACTCAGGTCTGAAACTTCATCCTTGCCTCCTGTATCCTGCCCACCTGACAAATCCAATCAGTCCCCAATCTTATATTGTTCACATCTCACTTCCACACAGACACCACTCCAGGTTCTTAGCAGCCCATCCCTGCACCATTGCAATAGCCTCCTAATTGTTTTTTCAGCCTCACATCTTTCCTCACTCTAATCCAATATTCCATACAGTTACCGAAGTGTTTTTAATCATTTTTTTAAAAAGTTTATTAAAATCTACAATAGATTCAGCTGACACTTAATCTTGGCTGAAGATGACAAAAGATATAGAAGAAATGCAGATGTCACAAAGCAGAATTAAAACCAACAGCAATCACCATCTTACCTAGTACAAAAAAGCCTACTTTTTTTTTTGCCAGATAAAATAATTCCTCCATTGACACTAGCACTTTAATGCTTTTAACTTTTCTAATTTTTTTCTGTTATTTCTGTTGTTCTAAAAGCTAAATCTTCTGCATCCTTCTCCTTAGATTGCTTCTTGGGCTATTAGAGAGGCTTTTTACCACTAAGAAAAGCAAGTTCTTGCTCCCCAAGTCCTTGGCACTGTCTAATGGTTCAAAATCAGAAACTGATATGATTTTATCAGTAGAAATGACATTAAAGAGGCATTATCATCTGCTCTGACTCTGCATCCTAAGCCCCACAGGATTCTTCCCTGTGACTTGCACCTCAAAGCTCCCACCTGTATGGTCTCCTCCATTAGAACATGAGCTTCGTGAGAGCAGGGCTTGTCTTATTCCGTTTGTATCCCAACAGTTAGCACTTTGGTACTTTAAACATAGTAAACACTCAAATGCTTTATTTGTTATTCATTCATCCTTGCAAATGTTGCCTGTCACTCACCTTTCCCACCAATCAGATTTTCCTGAAGTGAAGGTCTGACCAGGTCACCACCCCTATTATTTTCAGGATCAAATATGAAGTCCTTGGCATTAAAGCTCTTTACAACCCATCCTCTTCCTAGCTTTTCAATCATCTTACAACTAAACTTCCTTCAACATTCTGTGGTCCACATTATCTAACTGCTGTTCCTTCTTGCTAGCTCTCATCCCTGGAACGTTCCCCTTCCAAATTCTGAAGATTCCTTGGTTTCCCCTCTTCCAGGTGCCCCCCCAGCTGTTAATACAATCAATCCCCTTTAAGGTTACCTTCCATTTACTCTGTATTTCTCTTATATGTTCTGATCGAGGTAGACAGGGAGGGAGGGAAGAAAAGAGGGATGGGAGGAGGAGGGAAAGAGAGAGAGAGATATACACATATGTATGTAAGAAAATATATCTGTATTTATTTGTGCATGCATTTATGTCTGTTTTTGCTTTTTCTTTATATCTTCAGAGCTTAGCATCATGCTTCTTGGAATAGTAAGTACTTAATAAATGCTTAATTGATCCAACTCCCTGCTCTCATTCATCCCACATCCTGACATTTCTACTGTCACATCTTTATATGTTCCCTATTACTCACACAGCTGCCATTCTGGTATAAGCTCCTCACCTCATGCCTGGACCACTGCAATAGTTTTCTAGTTGGTCTCCCTCCCTACCTCTGACCATCCTCCATCAGCTGCTAAACTGATTTTCCTAAAGTTTAAGGCTTCCTCTTGCCCCTCCCAACTCAATAAACTCCAATTTAACATCTTCAGTTCAGCATTTAAACATCACAGTCTCACCTCTCAATACACAATATTCCTCCCCATTAACTTTATGGCACATAGGAGGGATTCAATGACTGCTTGTTGGCAAATACTGTGATTATCCCCACCAAAAAGTCATCAGATCGGACTTAACTGTTCTAGTGTTGCCTGCCCCGGAGGAACCTCCTTTTCCTTCTGGTTCCAACTCTCACCTGTTCTCAGCTGTTTGCTCAACCTCCTCCCTGGTCAGGGTCATATCAGCTTCAAGTCTCTGAATAACCAGCTCAATCTCCTTGTCCCTGACTTTCCGAACTTCGTCCTTCAGCTCACGCTCCCGTTTCAGCAGCCATGCCTCCTGGGAAAGAACAGCAGAGACCCCAACAGATGTTAATGAAGACTACTATACTAAACATTGGAATGCAAATGAAAAATGATGACAACTCCTGACTACATGCCGATTTCCTTTTCTTTGAATTTTGAGGTGAGAAGGGGGTGAGGTAAGAGACAAGAAGGAGTGGAGGGGAAAGACAGGGAAGGTTTGTGGACCAACGGAAATAAGTACTGGCTTTCACCTCTTTCTTTAAGTAGTTGGCTTCCCAGGCTTCCTTCTCCACCTCTAGCTGTTCCTTCAGGGCTTTCATATCCAACTAAAAGATAAAGCAAAGTCCCATGACACAGGCCCTACTCAACAGGGCCTGAGCTTCTGCTTGCTAGAATTTGACCTATAGCACCCAGAAGGATAAACCTGTGATTCCAGGAAAGTCGCAGCACTTAGGGCAGAGGACCCAACAGGCTCAGCTAACACCCTCTGGCACCTAGGGGAACCCAAGAAGTTCTCAGCAAAACTAGAGCTGCCTGTGAGGGAGAAAAGAAGTCTGGATTGCCTGAAAGTAGCAGGTCTAATGAGAAGCGCCCTGGGTTGACAGTCAGGAGATTCAGAAGGGTAAAACCATTCTCTGTGACCTTAGCATCCTTTTGGGTCTTATCAGAAAGGGGCACCACACAGCAGGGACCTGATTAGCATTTCTTAGGTTGAACAGAATGCCAATGGGTGGTTTTTGGAAAAGCTGAGGTGAGGGGGCTGGAGGGGGACATGCAGATGAAAGGAGAGAAAGGGGAACCTGGTGCCGCCTTTCCTGCTCCTCTCGCCCCTTCTCATACTCTTCCCTGAGGGCTCTGGTCACCACGCAGCTGTTCTCCTCAAGCTGTTGCTTCAGTTTCTCCAGCTCCACCCGCTGCCTGAAAAGGCACAGGCAGAAGCGGTCAGTGCTGAGAAACGGGGAGAGGAAGAAACATTAAAAAGCCCATAGCTAGGCTGCTACTGGCTAGCTCCCAGGCCTCCTGGCTACCTGGCCGCCTGCTGGTTTAGTCGTTCCTTCTCTTCTGCCACCTCGCTGTAGAGTCGGCGCCGCTGCTGCTGCAGGGCCTGTTCCTCCTCCTCCAAGTGTTTCTCATATCTGTCAGGGAAGACGGACCCTTCTCAATTATACTTATTCCTGCTTACCCACTGGAGGGAGGAGACATGGCCCTTCGTTCACTCCATTTGTACCTGAATCATTAAGAACAACAGGGACTGATCATCAGCTAAGTCAACACAGAAGATTAACTATGTGTGTACTGGGGTAAGGGAAAGAGAAGCAACTGTGTTAGGGTGAGCTAATAATGAGATGAGGAAAGCGAAGAGCCACTCTGCTCCCACCCCTGGGAGCTGTTTCTATTTATAGGGAACATGTGAGAAGGAAGCTGATCAAACCCTAAAGGCTGATGTGGGGAAACCCTCTTGTTCTGTAAACCCTAAGCAGGAAATAAATACTGAAGCACAGGGAATGTTTTGTAGGACAGAAGAATAGTGATAACTGTAACAGCTTAGATTTATATAATATGCCATAGTTAGCAATATACTTTATATTATCCTGTCTGATCCTTGCTAAAAAAGTTCAGCTCATTCTCCTCTGGGTACACATTTGCTATTTATATGTGGGGCTTTCTCAACTCTACCCATTTCCCCTATGGATAAGTTGTGAGGTGAAGCTCAAGTGAAAGGAGCCTGACTTACTATGCTGAGCTGGTAAAGGAATATTAAAACTTATGAAAACTAACATAACATTTTCTTTAGCAAAGTAAGGTCTGAGATTTTATATAGGAAGAAGCAGTGAGTTTATCATCTCCATGTATGAGGGGTTCTTTTCCCCCAGAAGAGGTATCTAGAGGTTCAGGGAGAAAACCATACCTACCCCTCCACTAACCCCTTCCCTCAAGTCTTAATATTTGGGCTCTGATGGCTCAGAGTGAGCGTAAATAGCAATTATTTCTGTTTTGGTCAGAAATCCTCAGGGTCTTCCCCTCCCAGATGGATTTTTTTTTTGGACTTAGGTAAAAGAGGTCATTCTTTGCCTCATTTTTTACCTGTCCTTCATCACTGAATGGGCATTTTCTCAGACAGAGACCTGGGAAAGACCTTAGCTTAAAAAGGTCAAGGTCTCTCACTGCACCAGGGCCATCTCCAGTTGTCCTGATTTATATCCTTGCCAAAGGACCCAGATGGCCCTGAAGGAGACTGAAGCTGGTGACTTTGCATAGCCTTGTCTCACTGAAATCACCTTCCTGATGTCACGGTTCTCTTTGAGAAGGAAGGACAAACAACAAATGAAGCTCAGACTTGGAAAATCACCAGCTGCATGAGGATGCAGGGAAGTAAACTGAAGTAGTCTGATCCTCAGTTTCTATCCCTCTGTAAAAGATGGGTTTTTAAGCAAAGAAATGTCAAAAATTGTAGACCTCAGAGGTCTTGAGTCCAACCTCTCAGCACAAGGCCTGAAGGGATAAAGCTATCTGTCCAAGGCCATGCAGTTAGCTAATGGCAAAGGCAGAAGTCAGATCTCTTCATTCCCAGTTCAGTGCTCTTTACCCCACCAACATTCTCAACCACCGTCGTTCAGAGTCACTCGTCAGCAGCATGGAGAGTCGTGAGCCAGGTCATCACTTTTGGATTTAGATCTGGGTTCGATCCCAGACTCTTTCTGTAGGGACTAGAACAAGCCATAGCTCTGCTCCATACTTGTCTGTCTCATCACTTCAGAACAGATGGTATGATTAGCATTTGCCTCCTGACTGCAGGTACTGACCCAATCTCAATCACCTTAGGAGTCACATCATCATCATCATCATGAGGAGGAGGATAGCTAACATATATATGTGTATGGATCTATCTATAGTGATCTACCTATGCATATATGTAAATATACATATCTACACATACACACAACTGTATGCGTATGTATGTTTGTGTGTATGTATGTGTATGTCACTTACAATGCCAGGAACTGTGCTAAAGTGCTTCACAATTATCTCATCTGATCCTCACAACAACCCTGGGGGGCAGGTGCTGTTGTGATCTCCATTTTACAGACAGGGAAACCGAGGCAAGTGGGGGTTAAGTGACTTGCCCAGGCACACAGGTAAGAAGTATCTGGGACAAGATTTGCACACAGGTCTTCCCGACCTCAGGTCCAGTGCTCTATCCACTGCACTATCTGCTGTCCCCACCAGAGACCCTTCCATGTACCGCTGCCGGGCCAGCTCCCTCTCCCGCCGTCCCTCTTCCTCCTTCTCTCGTTCCAGGTGTTCCCGCAGTTCTTCAGTCTGCTGCACATAGCGCTGAGCAGCCCGCTGGTCTGACTGCAGCAGCTCGGCTTCATGCAGGGTCTTTAACTTCTTGATTTCTTGCTTGTGCTTGGAGATCAGCTTCTGGATCTCTGGCTCCAAGCCTATGATGAGGGACATGGAACAATCACCCCAAACAGAAAAAAGGCTCCTGCAGATGAACTCAGGACCCAATTTCATTTCTGGGAATGAAGTAAAAACTCTTCTCTCCATTACCTTCAAGCATAAAAAGAATGCTTGGGCATTTTCCTGGCAGGAAATGGGATCTTTCTCCCACCCCAGGGGGAATCTAAAGAGGGACTTGTCACTAGAGAGGCAGAAAAAGAAAGAACATTGAAGTAGACAAGTTTGGGAAGCATGAACTGTCTTGGCCTTAGTATCAATAGCCATTTTCTCTCCCTTCAGCTACAAGGCATGAAGAGGTCTCAAAGCCTGGGCAAGGGTCCCATTCTCTCCAGGGCATTAAAAGATTCACAGGATCTAAGTTCAAAGGGACGCTGGAGGTTTTCTAGCCCTGCAGTCATCTCCTCCACAATTTCCTTCACTCTTGAATGATGGGGAGCTCACTATTGTCAAGGTGGCCTCTCCCCCTGCTGGACAGTTTCTCCATTAGCTGGAGGCATGCCTCTGTCCTTTCTCTCCACTGGGCCAGTCCTGCCCTCTACAGCGGCACAGGAACGTTTCCTTCTCATATAACAAAACCTTTCAAATATGTTAATACAGCTATGATACCTTGCCTTTTTTCCCGCTCTTCTCCAGGCTAAACAGACCCAATACTTTCAACTGTTCCTCCTAGTATATGCTTTTCAGATCTTTTTTCTTTGCCCAGAAGAATGACCTTAACTTCTGCTACAGTAGAACAAAAATGCCTGCCAGGGAGTTGCAACCCTGGTGAGCGAGATCAGAGAGAACACCTAAGTGTCCTTGACGAACATGAGCCATGATAACATGATCCCTAAGTCACTGGCAACAATAGGCACCAATTCCCAAGCGTTAGTCTCCGGGTTCCCCTACCTCGGACAGTGATCTCTTTGATCTTTTTCGTTTTCTCATTGATCCACTTCTCTCTGCGGATTTTTTCTGTGGCGCTCATTAGTTCTTTGAGTTTCTTAATCTCCTGTGAACAAGAAAGGATGCTGAGGAGCAGCCCAAGAGGAGGAGAAAATGAAACCCACATCTCACCATTGCCCCTATTTCCAGACTCCTTAGTAGAGTAGAGATTTAGGAAATTACATTTTCAGGCCCTAACCGTGGAACAAGAATAATAAAGACTATTAATACATGCAGAATGGTCAGAGAACTTCAAGAAATCTACCCACCAATGTCTGCTGACTTTCCCAAGGATTGTCCTCCCCACACAGTTTTCTCTTTTCTTGTCATATCTCACATCAAGTGCTTAAAGACTTCTGAGCAGATTTATTCACATGAAATAATCTTCTTGGCAATGGCAACAAAGTTGGGTATACGCTCATCAGCCACATCCCCAGAAGTGTGTCCACTAGCTAAACACTACCTGCCTCAGTGCTCCCAAGGAGGAGGCCAAGGGAGTTTGAGATAGAATTCATCTAGATACTTTAAGAGGCAAATGCCATAAAACACCTCAGGTACAGCTTTAAAAGGGCCATATCATAGGCCAATCACCACCCTAACTCATTATAGTTTTATATTTCTTTTGTAGACTCTTAAAAAAAAAAATCAGCTACTTCCCCAGGAGGCAGAAAGGGAAAACTAAAACAAAAAAGTGTTCATATTGAGGTAAGGACTGGGAATTCAAATTCCACACTTTCCCTCTATCCACTGTCTTACTGCACTAAGCTTGCAATCTCCTGCCTCAGTGTGTTCTTCCGCAGTCACATTCTTGCGACTTTCTTTAACCTCCTCCCCAAAGTGAACAGCAGAGCAGAAGGATGGCATTGGGAAATACAAGACACTTGTAGAGTACAAGGCTGTGAGGTTTCTCTCTATGACCCCGCTGACAGAGAGGGCCACAAAAGGATACCAATAAAAAACCACTCCAGGGCTCCCAGGTCCCATACTTAACAACAAGCCTTTAGAAGCCAGGGGTTTAACTTCGGATCCGTAAAACCATTAAAATATATATACATATTTTTGAAAACTGTATTTCAATATAACTAGTTTCCTTGTAATCCTGGGTATTTTGTTATGCATTTAAAAACATTCTTCTCAGAAAGGATCCGTAGACTTCATCAGATTACCAAACAAATCCCAGGTTCAGAGCCATTTAATCCGAGTTGAGGAAGAAGCCACAGAGATGAAGTAACAAAATGGGCTCTAATAAAGAGTCACATCAGGAAACTGAGAGCAGCACTCAGGTTAAAGAAAGCTTCCAAGTACATCAGTACAAAATCTGCATACATCTACATGAATTACATAACTACTATTCAGCAGAGATTGAAATTAAATTACTATAGTCTCTTGAAATCCGCCTTCCTTAATTTCTTCTCCTGATTTCTTCTCATCTAACTCAAGTCATTTTCCCAAGCAAAAAATGATTGGTTTATTAGTATGCAAACGTGAGTTGTGAGCTCTCTCAATTCACCCATCATCACATAAGGATATAAAAAAAGGTCAACATTCCTCAGGTAATATTTATAAAACTATCTTGCTCTCAGCTGGGTTTGGCTGTGATAGACATCATCCAGTGCAGGGCTTCAAGATTTCCTATGTGCCACCCTCTGAGGCTCACCCCTTGCCCTTTCCATCCCTCCAAGAATCCTAGCCAAAAGATGACAGTAGAAATTTCCCTCATACAAAGGCTTCAAAGCACACCACACCTAAGGAAATAGAGGAAGAGGGAAAGGAAGAATAAAGAAATTGGTGAACTGAAAGCTCTTCCAGAGGAGAAGTAAGCCAGGAAAGGCAGGGCAGGTGAGGAGAGGAGCAGTCAGTGTGAGCAAGCCCCGCTGCCTCTCCCACATGTAGGCAAGGAACCCACCCCTTCGAATCTCTCACCAGTTCATGCTGCTCTTGCACTTGGGTGATTCTCTTTGTGTATTTCTGGTCCACGTGCTTCAGCTCAGCTACCACTGCCTCGCATTTCTCACTCAGGACCTTCTTGTCGTCAATCAGCTGAGATTTGAGGAGGGGACCAGGTGAAGCCAATAGGTAAAGCTGCTAACTCAGGACCGAAAGGTACTGAGTGGGTACTCCCCTAACTTCAGGATTAAGTCACAATTGCTGCAGGAGGAAGGGAAACCCAGAAAGCAACCCCGGCAGAGAAGACGAGAGGGAAACAAGTCCCAGCAAGTTACACAAACAGAAATGCCTCCTGGCCCTAAGAATAGCCCTTTCACATTGTGTCCCAACAAAATCTTCATCCCTGAGTTAGGAATAGGGGTTCTTTGAGAAATATTCCTGAGAGAAGATGGGCCTCAGGAAGGACTGAATAAGTTGGGATCCAGGAAACAGGAAGAACACATGCATCAGGCCCCCATGTGATGGAGTGTGAACCTGATAAGAGCAGGGGAGACAGGGCAACATCAGGAATCCTGGGGATCTTCAGCATGTGAGGCCTCCGAGCCAATGTTTCCCCTTCCATTCCCTGCTCCCTGCCTCCAAGGTGACTTCCCCTGTTGTTTTCTGCCATGGCCTCACTCCTCTTCTCCATAGTGACTGTTATTTGTGGGATATTTCAAGCCTAAAAGTGGCTTGAAATGGCTAAGTCAGAAACTTCTGCTGGGCCCTATTCTTCTAACATCCTTAAAGGGATGTTCCGCAGAAACCTTAGCAGAGCTTATAGGCAGGTAGGGTCATTGTTCCGGAACACGTTCAGAGTATGTATCTCAAGATAAAAACTTCCAGTTCCTATAGCTTCTGCATTTGGTCAACCCTTTCCTAATCAGGAAGTACCTGTGTATATCTGACCCACCCCAACATCTGACTGCCTCCCCTGCCCTGACCTGTGGAATGTACATGGGTCAGGAGCAAAGAGAGAGGATATGAGACATACACAGTGATCAGAAGTTAAAACAAAACCAAAAAACCCTAGTTCCATCTCTAAGAGGCGTCTTAACATCTACTATCCCCACCTTAGGTTTCTATTCATTCCAATCTGTCCTCCATACATCTGCCAAAGTGATTTTCCTAAAGCCCAGGTGCTTCATTAAAACTTAGATCACTCCCCCTCTCAAAAACACTCCATTGGCTCTCTATTACCTCCATGAATGGACCAGCCAAACTGGCTTTCTTATTGTTCTTCTTACAGAGCACTTCATTTCTTCCCTCCACACCTTTGCACAGGCTGTCCTCCATGTCTGGCAGGTACTCCTTTCTCACCTCTGCCTCTGAGAATCTCTGGTTTCCTTCAAAGTTCAGCCCAAGTGCTACTTTCTACAAGGCCTTTCCTGATCCACTCAAGGCTGGTTTCTTGTCACACCCAAAAGAATGTAAGCTCCTTGAAGAGACTGTTTTACTCTGGTCTGTGTATCCCCAGTGCCTAGCATGTTGCCTACACACTATGCGGCACACAGTTGGCACTTAATAAATGCTTGCTGATTGATTGAATGAAGCATGAATAAGGATCACCCTCCCATTCCGCAGGTGAAAAAATGAAACTTGGAGAGGGAAAGTGATGTGCTTAAATCAACATAAAAATAAACGGCAGAGCCATGAACCAAAATACAATCTCTGGGTTTCAATTCTGTAAACTAAGCACTAGATCCTGCTACTTGTCATGAGCACACAGGGTTACCTGATCGATGAAGGCCAAGTGTCTCTGGATAGCAGCTTCATACTGCTCCCTCTGCAGCCGGAGCTGGTGGTTTAGCTCCTTCTCTGTTTCCTTCACGTTCCGCACAGTAAGCTCTCGCTGCTGAGCCTGTCAATGGGGTTTCAGGGGAAGAGGATGGGAGGGAGTGGGGGGGGTTGGCTGGTACCTGGGTTCAAATTAAAGGAGCAGAGGCCAGGATCAGAGGAGATGGGGCTGACCATGGGGCAACTAGAGAGTTCTAATTCTACTGGAGCTCATAGTGGGAGGAAGCAATAAAAGAAAACCAAGAAACGTTAAGGGGAAAAAAAGCCATCCTGAAACATGCCCAGATTTGGTCCCCTGCTTATGAGATGCAAGTAGTTAATGTGCTGAGTGAGATAGGCCTATGAGATACATTACTCCTAATCTTCCTCTAATGAAGGGCAGGGGATGCCTTCTGCAAATCTTCTCAAGAAGCAGCATTAAATCACAAACCTGGTCAACCACCCTAGGGGTTCAGTTTTTCCCACAATGGTCTAACCACCCCAGGGATTGAGTCAGACCTCTGGCTAGGCCTCCCTGGGCAAACAGGCCCCAGAGGTGATAGAAGCAGGTTTACATGACAGCAATCAATCAATGAGCAACCATTTATTAAACACTTATGTGCCAGGCACTGTACTAAGTGCTGGAGAGATTTGGGTGAAGACTTCCTGAGAATAAGGCCTCTTATATGCTGGATCAGGCTACAAAAGGAGGTGGTAGAATTCTCTCAGAACAGGACATAGTCCAGGCTGTCTGAGGTTAGTTAAGTGTAGGCCTGACTTCTTTGGCTTTAAGCTAGTTACACAGAACACCTGTGATGTGCAGGGAACCAAAGCTCATATCCAAAACGAAATACTCCTTTCCTACAGGGAAAACCTTAGCATAGTCTACACTAACCTCCCCCAAATTGGTTCCAGGAGACCTTAAGAATTTTTGCCCTTTCTACCTAGGGTCACCCACCAATGCTGTCTGCAGCAGTGCCATAGCTTGCTTCTTCTCCTCCACCTCCAGCTTCAGTCTCATCATAGAGCTGGTGACCTCAGTAGCCACAGCTGATGCCTGCTCCAAGTGTGCCAGCTCTTCCTCAGTCAAGATTCCCTGGGGAAAAGAATAAAGGTTAGCAACACTAGCATCATCTGCTACTTGGCTCTAAAGGAAACTGATTATTTCTCATAGAAACCTCTCCTCAGATCCAACTAAGCATGTCACCTGCCTTTTCCAGCTCCCTTCCTTGTCATATCCCTCCCACCCTCCACCCTGCATAAATCACTCTCTAAATCAGAGGTAACATAATTAAGCAAAGTTCATAACACTATAGAGAAAGGCTAGAATGTAAGGATGGGGGGGAGGGGGTGGTGGTGTGTGTGTGTGTGTGTGTGTAAATATACGTATGTCTATATGTGCATGTGCATGTATATAGTACCCCAAATTCAATTCTTGATTATTCACTTTAGAATGACAGGAGGAGGAAACATAAATTAAGATAGCCTATCTTTTTAAAAAGTGCTATTAACTTTGAAACATGTAATAAGTCTATCACTCTCACTCCCCACCTTAGGTGAATATTAAGATAACTACATTTTTTGAGCACACACCCAACTGAGCAACCTCAGTAACTCCCATCTTTTAACACATTGCCCTATGACCCCACTGCTCCTGCCCCTGCTGCACAGGGAAAGAATCCACTTGGTGACAATCCTCCACCATACCCAGTCCTGACCCCAGAGAAGAAGCAATGAAATTCATGCATTCCTTTGTTCAGGCTTAGGGAGAAGGGAGGCTCACCTCCCGAGGAGGGGCTGAGGCCACAGAATGGGGTCGTTCCTGTTCTGATTTCTCCATCTCATCTAAAAAGCTCATGATACTTTGAAGCTTGGCCTCAGAAAGCAATGCCCCATCCTCTGGGATTCCATGTGGTGGATTCAGTTTCCCAAATTTTTCTAGATTGTCAGCTGTTAAGGAGTTAGAACCAACTTCCTGTGGAGAAGAAAAGAGGAAAATGATAGGAATTAGAGTGGAACTGGTACAGAGTAAGGGAAGCAAAACAAGTATTGCTTATTTTTTTTTCACAGGTCACACCAGAATAGTGCAGAACTCCCAAAAAAGAGGCATTTGCCTGCTGGTCTGTAAAGTGATCTGCAATTTTTTTTTGCGCTTGCTTGTTATGAGGAGGAAGGACAGGGAGGCAGCAGTGGTCTAGAGATTTGCTTTGAAAGATCAGATTACCCAAAGCTCCCCACGCATCCAGGACTCCTGACTCCTCTCTCTCTCTGTCTGATTCCACGGGAAACAAAATCACACACTACCCTAGAAAAGCTACCACCATTAATGTGAGATGGACAGCCAAGGGAGGAAACAAAGCTGACCTGACATCACTGTTATTTCCCTTGTACTCCAAGCTGCAAAGCTTTGGCCTGAATGTTTGTCATCTAAGGACCAGTCTAAGTAGGTCTGGAGAGGCTCATCATTAGATGACCACCTCCGAAGACATGGAGGGCTTCAGAGAGGTCATGTAGAATGAAACCCCTCCATGTATGAGAGGATCACCTAATGGTCAGCCTTCTAATGACCTTAACTGAGTTGGTTCAAAGCCTATCCAGCCTGAAAGGATCTAAAAAAGCGTGTGTGCTGTCTTTGGGAACTAATATGCAGAAGTATTGGGTAACTTCAGTGAGTTTCTTAATACAGAACTGAATCCAGTAGGAAGCTGGGGGAGAAAAGAACATTATTTCCTGCTGGCCCAGAGTTTACTCATGCTGGGCTGATAAAAACGATTTCATAAAGACATTAGGGAAACAGGCTAAGAGTCATCATCATGCTTCCTTGGACCAACCTTATAAGGGTAGCCCCATTCAACTCTCCACTAGGTCAGATGCCACCTCTTGGATGCCCCCCTCCCCAAGTCAAAGATGAAAGATCAATGACAATTTTATTCTAATTTCTTTTATCTCCTCTCATAGTCTGTCCTTTCTGGGCCTTTAGATCTTGGCACTATGAAGGGGAGGACTGAAGTGGGATATGTATTGCTTTCAGGTAATTCCCTGATTCCCTCTCGTTACCCCATCAATCCAGGAATATTTTTCCTTTGTATAGGTCTTGGGTTGGGTCAGCTGCTCTGGTTCCTCTTCTAACAGCTTCAGGGTTTCCAGTAGCTCGTTAAGAGTCACCTTAGCCTGGGGTCTGCTGACTGCTGTGACTGCAGTGTCCAGGCTCTCACAGACAACCTCATGGGAGGTTATGTCCTAGGGATGGTATGGAGAAAAAGGAGAAAAAAACAAGCACCTAGTTAACCAGCCAAAGCACTGAAGTTAGGTTCTGCCAAAGAAGAGAGAGTCAGGAGGCTGCTCTCTTACTTTGGATGGTTAAAGCTGACTTCTGGAACAGCTCAGTATATACTGTAAGTTTAAAGATCAAGGTTTTCCCTTCACTAATTTTCTTAACAACTCCTAGGTCAAGAAGAGGCATTAGGATAGTGAAGTGGAAAGAATATTGGACTAAGAGTTAGAAAACCTGGCTTTGCCACTTAATAATTGTAGGATCTTGGGCAAGTCCCTTAAACTTTAAGCCTCAGGCTCTGTATGTGTAAAATGTGGATTCTACTATCTCTCGTGCCTTATCTCACAGGGCTGCTGTGAGGCCAAATGTGACAGAGCTTTAAAAAGTGTTGCACAAACATGCCATCATCATCGCGGCTGCCACTTTCCCCTAGAGAAGACTTGACTTGGCACACAGGCGTGGCTATGGAACTATGGATTCTGCTCTCTGCTCTCGCACTATAGACTATGGGAATCTTATTACTGTAGAGGTGGAAGGAGGCAGGGGAGAGGGTGAATGATGAAGGCTAGGCTTGGGCAGGAGGCACCTTATGGTACATAATAATCAATGGAGGAAGAGAAAGATTGCCCAAGAGAAGAGACCTGTGGCTTATCTTCTGGAGATTTACTAACATCTGGGGAAGAGTCGGGGACTGGGTGGGAGTATTCCTCTGGATCTGTAGCATGTAAGTTGGCACCTGTAAAATAAGAAATAATGTCTTTAAATGTTTAGAATGAATGTACTGCCAATATTCAGATTCAGAGACCTCTTAGTCATTTCCTTCCTATCAGAGACTTAAGGCTTTGTCAAAAGAAGCCACAGAGAAGGAGCAGGGCATGCATAGAAGCCAGGGGAAGGGTATTGGGTGTGAGAGATACCTATTATCATGAGACATTATAACCCCGCCCTGCCAAATCTAGTATAAGAGTGATTTTAAAAATGTCAGGGCTTAAATGAGCTTAAGTCAGGGCCCAAGGGAACGTCAACGTAGGATCCCCCAAGATCTCTGACTTCAACACTCCACTTGAGTTGCTGTTTCTCTACTAGCTCTGGGGTCAATATGAGGAACCCACCTGCATTGTTAGCTTTGATGGTGCTGTTTGCTAGACTCCCACTCTTTGGGGAGGCTGTCTGTATGGGCCTTTTTTTGGTTGTTTTCCTGGTGTCCTTCTGCTGCCCCAGTGCAGTATCTCCTGCCTTTTGGGCCGCTCGTTTCTGCTGGAGTTCCTGCCATGATAGGGTATATGGGAGCAATTCACAAATCAGAGAGAAAGAGTCCCTCCATTTCCTATAAGTAGCAGTAACACCAAGATACCCTGCTGGAAAGAGTCATCTTTTATGGTTACAGTAAATTGAAGAAGTTACCACTAAAGGTGACTTGAGTGTGAATGACCTTCCAAAGAATCATAATCTTGACTTAAATGTCCCAGACACTGCCTTTTGGTTAGAGGTACAGCTTTGAAAAAAGATGTGGTAGTTTGTCTCCAACATTCACCTATTGCCAATCAGTCCCCAAATAAGGGGAAATAAGAGACTGGTCTCCTAACCTTTCCCTTCTCGTAGACATTATCATTTCTGGCCATCAAGGATGGATTTTTATATGCTGGGACTATCATGCTGAATGGTATTCCACAAGAACAGTCTGATCCAAAACAGATTAGAGCCCAGAGGTTTACACTTTAGAACTCTGATCCATCCTGTAGCTAGGCTACCTGAATAGCAGCTTGTCTGGCCTGCCGGGCTTTCTCTTCCCGGATCTTCTTTCTCTCTAAATCTTTCCGTGGCTCCAAGTCGAGGACATTCCCTTCCAACAGTTTTTGCTGTCTCTCCTACAGAACAAATAGAACAGGAAATGAATTCTTTAGGTAAAGTCTCTTGAGAAAAATTTAAGCTCCTAAATAATATAGCAAATAATACATGGATGTTGGGGGGAAGGGTCACCTTAAAACCAATGCCCTTAAACCTACTATTCTCTTGATTTACAGGAGACACAGGGAACTTAAAACCACAAAGGGTCTTTACTATATCAGAAGGCCTGAAATGCCTTATAGTTCTAAGATGGTCTGTGATCTCTGGATTTCAAAAATCCATTAGAACAAAAATCAAAAACAAAAAAACTTTTAACACCCAAAACCAATCTCTTACACAGCCCTCTCATAAAAAATACTAAAAAATACAAAGCCAAGAGGCTTTGCCCCACCCACCCAGATCTTGTCACCCTGTTCAAACAAGGCTAGTCCTGTTCCTTCAGTCAGAATCTGGACCCAGTAGGAAAGAGAGGGGGAGGCAACATAGGCTGTGGTTTAAGTACATAGTACTTCTGAGTTTCAGCTTCTGCCACCCCCAGAATCTGGCACTTGGAAGAAATGCAGCTTATACTACTGATATTTGGGATTGTAAATTATGCGGGTATGGGTTCACATCCAGGACCTTTCATGACCTTTTACACTGACCTTCCTCTTAGATGTCAGCAGGTGCTCCAGGAGAGACGCCCCAGCTCGATGTCTTTGTGCATGGTGTCGGTACCAGCGCTGAATGGTGATGGCAGCTAAATTGACCTGATGGATAAACCTGTAAAAAAGGAAAAGAAGGTCTGGACCAGACGGAATACTCATTGACTTTCCTATTATAGCAACATAAAAAGTTTTAAATACTATGGTCACTTCTCTGATTCTCCAACACCTTTATCCATGTATACGAAATGTGCCAGTGTCACAAGTCTAAAGGCATGTCATCTATATGTGATTTACATAGCCCAATATATATATCATAACTGTCTATTCACAAAGATGTGAGAATATAGCACAAATTATATACAAATACAGGGAAGGTGGAAACAAAGTAGTTATCAGAATTTGGCAGGGTTGGTGAGGAAAGGCTTCTTAGAGGAGATAAACTATCATGTCTTGAGCACTCTCTCCATTATTTCTTTTCCTTCCTACTCATTTCCAAATATCCAGATACAAGTGAACAGCAGTAAAGCTAACAGCCAGGCCTAAGGGATCACTGAATAAAGTAGGACCACCCAAATCTCTGTTTGATCATCCATGATCTATGGGCCACAGAAGCCCTAGCCTATGTCTTTCAGTCCATTCTTTAAGGCACATTCCCTTTACCCCTTCCCCTCCACTTCTGTAATTTCCCACTGTCTTTCAGTCCACTCCTGTAATTCCCCTCCACTTCTGTAATTTCCCACTGTCTTTCAGTCCATTCTTTAAGACACATTCCCTTTACCCCTTCCCCTCCACTTCTGTAATTTCCCACAGTGCTTTAGCCTCACTGCTGCCCTTCTGATTCCCCAAATCCTCTCCCTACCTATTTCCCAGAGGGTTCAATTCACCTTTCTGCTTCTTCTTCCGTCACCTCCTTCCTTTGAAGTAGTCCAGCTGTGCTGCTCGTGTTGTTCCGAGTCACGTTATTATTACTCGATAAATTCTTCTGAGACTTCATGAAACTGCTGCTCTCACTGTCTTCATTGGTGGTTGCCTTGATGATATTGCTAAAAAAAAATCACCAAGTTTTTTCACAGGGCTCCCTCTGCCCTAAGGAAGTTCACTGTAGCTTGCACCTGCCTGCAGGCCAATAAATGAGGAAAGAGGGAACGATGACTGGCTGGCTTGCTGAGCTTTTCTAAATGGCTGAGCAAAGGAGTTAGGACAATAAATAAGACTGTGGTTGGAGAAAAACTAAGTGCTTTTTCATATTAAATTTGTTCTTTTTTTAGTTACAAATATAATCATCAACAAACATTTAAATATAAAAACAAGAGGAAGTACACGATACAGTGAACTTGTTAGTTTTTTAAAAGCACATAAACAATGTTCTATTTGCATCCTTTTCTGTACTTATTTTTGTTTTCTTTTGCATATTTAAAACTTTTCTTTTGATCTTGTCTAGTAACTATCACTACCTACTAACTTATCTCCTTTCCCCCCAACAAAAAAAATCCCCAAAACAAACAAACCATCTCAACAGCTCAGAGACCTCAAAGGTCTCTTCTCCTATTCTCTGATTCTAGATGACCTCTAGATCATTAGTTTCACTCTTTGTCTCTAGTGGGGAGAAGACAATGCCCACCAAGAGGGTTCTGTACATCCCAATGTAAATTTCAAGAACAATGGTCTCAGCCATGCAAGTTTTTCCCTTACTTTTTTAACCTGCCAGTCATAATGATGAGAACAAAATCAAAATAGCGAGGTAGACAAGATATACGTGGGAAAAACTGTTGCTCACCCTCATTAAAAGTCATGCTATAGATAGCTATGCCTATCCACCTTTACTTGATGTGGCCTGAAAGTGGGCAGCAATGAAGCTTGGTGACTCTAAAAGCCTCTAAAAAGAAAGTAGGATAAACAGGCAGTACACCTCTTTCCAACCACAATGATCAACTTCATACAACCCTTGTGAGTCATAACACAAAAACACCACTTAGCCTTCAGGCTCTAATGTGATGTCTTATGCTCACACTCCACCTCAGCTTCTGGAGAGCCCAGGGAGAAAATTCCATTTTCTGTCTTCCAACAGAGATGGCATCTGTGGTCTCTATAATGCTGATCAACACTTGGTCAACTTTTAGGGGTTTTTGGGTCAGCAGAAGTTCCTACTGTTGCTATAGGTGGCTGCTACTATGGCTGGAGAAGGGAATAATCTTGGAATAGGCTTCTCTCCTCCTGTCAGATTTCTCCTCTCCAATTCTCTGTTCAAAAGGGGAGTCAGGGAACAAACACTTTTCTAAGCATCTTTACTGACCCTTTTTATCAAGTCAATAAAGACCCTCATTTAGATCTTGACTGGTTACCAGTGCCTAAGAGTGACTCAAGTGCTACTAATCAATCAATTATACTGAACTGTATCATACATAAACTCAATGACCAGTGATACAG
This sequence comes from Potorous gilbertii, assembly GCA_028658325.1. NCBI lineage: Eukaryota > Metazoa > Chordata > Mammalia > Diprotodontia > Potoroidae > Potorous > Potorous gilbertii. The sequence continues at coordinate 501,584,679 of CM053770.1, forward strand.
GAGAACATCCTCAAGCACTGAATGAGGAAAGAGAGCATAAGAAAAGCTCTTAGAGCAACAAGTAGATTTGAGGGGTGGTTTCCTCCTCTGGCAAAAGGGTCTGACAGTAAGCTGCTCTACTGAAGACAAAGATCTTACTCCTCATTTATAGGAGGGGTGGAGAAAGGGACAAGGGAGAAATAAGAATAGAAGGAAGAAGAGAGAATGGAATCATGAACATGAACATGAACTCATGGAATATCAGTTTTAAAAGAGACTTAAGAGGTCATTTAGCCCAACGTGTACTTAACTAAGAATCCCCTAGACATGGTAACCTAGCCTTAACTTGAAGGCCTTTAATGAAGGGAATCTACTACCTCCTGAGCTAGCTCATTCTACTTTGGGACAACTCCAATTGTAGGAAGACTTTTCTTACATCACATCTAAATCTGCCTCTCTGCCCCAAGGTTCCTAGTTCTTTCTATGGCCAAGCAGAACAAAACTAATCCTTCCTTTCCCACGCCAGCCCTGCAAATGCTTGAAGACAATTACTATGTATTCCTTAAGTCTACAGGCTAAATATCTGTACTTCTTTCACCTAATCCTTTCATAACGTGGTTTCTGGGCTTCACTATCCTACTTGCTCTTTTCTGGATGCTCTCTAGCTTGTCAATATCATTCTCAGAATGTGGTGCTCAGAACAGAACATAAAACTGCAAACAGGGGTTAATCAAGGCAACACCACAGCCTTCTATGTTCTAGACACTTAATGCAGCCTAAGTTTGCCTTAATGACTCATCTTGAACTTGCAATCCACTAAAACGCCTAAATCTTTTCCAGGTAAACAATGACTTCCTTTTTAACCCAAGTATAGGACTTTACACATTTACCTCTATTAAATTTCATCTCATTAGACTTAGGCTATTGTTTAGGCATGTTAATATTGGCCCAAATCAAAAGAATAGGCTCTCTTCCTATTTCTATGACCATCTCTGTCTTCAGCTCTAGAAAAAAGTGGATCTTGTTGTTCATTATAGTATCTGTCTTTATGTTAACTCAGTGGATCTATTGTTCGTTATAGTATCTGTCTTTATGTTAACTCAGTGATTGTTTGGTAACATGAAGGCTGATCCTCCTTCAAGGTGGGAACCTTCTATGAACAATATTACCTAACTGGTTCTTCTACTACTGCTGGACTATACTTTCCCTGTGCCTGAACTTAACTGCTGACTCCATATAGGGTTTTCTTTTCTTCCTGGCAAAACTCTCCTTGCACTTCAGGAAGTGGTCAAGGATAAGAAGAAAACCTACTTGAGGGATGAAGCAGCTTGGTTGGAGCTCTTAGGAGGAGGAATTTTGTCATTAGTGCTGTAGTTGTTATGTACCATAGTGGTAACACAGTTGCCCACTGCTCCCTTGTTGCTCCTAACAAAAAAGAGAGAGAAACATATTACAGCTTGCTGGACCATTATCTACTACCAATTTTGCGTGATACGTTCCCCTTCTCAGAATGTTTTTAAATACACAAAATAGACAAGATCCCAAAGGAAACCAATAATAATGAAACACAATTATCAAAATACATGTATTTTTTAAAAGTTCACGGATACCAGGCTAAGAACCCCTGAGTAGACCAAAGGTCCACTGTGAGCAAAATTTTATACCAGATACTGTGGGAGTAGAGGAAAGTATACAAAAAGAATTATCTTGTGCTTCTCCATAGTGATGTCCTAAGGGTCCAGGGTCTAAGACTACCTCGCAGGAAAGGCTGCCTTTTGCTACTGAACTAATTAAATGCCCATAAAAGTATCTAGTACAGGCTCACCTTATACATGGAATTCTACTTTGGAGAAAATATTACAGAAAGGTTCCGATGCAGTGAACTCTGCTCTACCCTTCAGGAATTTACAGTGTAGTTGAAACACTGGAATTTGGACATATAAAATACTTTAAATAATTACCAAGCAATATATGAACAAGTGACTATACCACAAATGGTGGACTGCAATACTACGGGGAGATCAAAGTACAGAGAGGTAAAGTCTCCCCAGTCCTAGAACCATAAGATCTTGGAGGTGGAAAGATGTCACCTAATCCTATCACTTGCTACAATGTAGGAATGTAAGAAGTCCTTTTATAGCACCCCTTAAAAAATGATTATCCATCTTGTGCTTAAAAATTATCAGTGACAGGAGCACTAGTTTTCATAAGGTAAGGAGGATCCTTAGTGTTAAATATTTCTAATTGTCATAAATTTTCTCTTATGTTATTAAACCTAAGTCTGTCTCTAGAAAGTCTATTCAGTAACCCTGGTTCGTGCATCTAGAGCAACATGAAATAAGTCTTTTATATATGATGGCTCTTCAGATATTTAAAGACAACAAGCTGCCACCTTCTGATTTATGTACATGTGGGTCCTGGACAATGGATTTTTCAGGTGACAGACCCAAACTACAGTAGCTGCAAGCTCCTCAAAAAGCTAGTGCTTGGGAGAAAAGCAAAAACTGACCAACATTAAAAAAAAAATGAAAAATAATTCCCAAATAAGGAAGAGGAAATAAAGGAAATTATTAGAAACTATTTTGAATACTGATATCTTAAATAAAATGGATAGAAATTTACAAAATACCCAGACTGATAGAACAAGAAATAGAAAATTCAAATAACCCAATCTCAGAGTTCATAAAATTCACAAAGAAATGTATAAAGGAAAAAAAAATTCAGAAACAGGTCAATTTATAAGTAAACTCTATCAAACATTCAGAGAATACTTAATTTCAATATTATATGAACTGCTTGCAGAAATAGGAAATACAGACAAATATGGTCCTGAAAACTACACAGAGAGACAATTAGAGAAAGAATTCTATAGATTAGGGGATCTTACCCTGGAGTATGCAGGCATAAAAAAAAAACCCCTGATATATTTCAATATATATATTTCTATATAGTTGGTTTCTTTTGTAATCCCATATATTTTATTTTATGCATTTAAAAGCATTAGAAAAGGGTCCATAAACCTTCAAGAAGTCTTACAACAAACCATTATCTCTAATGAATATCAATACAAGTTTTTAATGAAATATTGGAAAAGACCATAACCACATATTAAAAAGATTATATCCATAACCAGATTGAATTAATATAGAGAGTTGGAATATAGAGTTGGCTTCAATATTAAGATAACTATAAGCATAATATACCATGTTAATAACAAAAACAATAAATAACACATAATTATATCAACTGACATAGGAGAGGTTTTGGGGAAAATGCAGTAGTCCTGCATGTTAAAACTATTAAAAAGCTTAGGAGTAGACTTGTCTTTAATATATGGTAAAGAGTATCTTTCTAAAACAAAGAGTTAGCATTATCTATGATGAAAAAACACTGAAGGATCTTTCAATAACATCACTAGGCAAAGCAAGAATTTCTATTACTACGGCCGTTATTGATCTCGGTCTACAAATTCAATAAAGGAAGAAAAAATAAATTGAAGAAATAGGCACAGGCACAAAGGAAAAAAAACATTGCTCTTTGCTGATAACAAGATAGTTTATACAGAACCCTGAAGAGTCAACTAAAAACCTGTAATACCTTCAATAAAGCAGCAATATATATAAAATAAACCTACCAAAATCACTAGCCTTTCTGCAAAATACCAACAAAACTCAGCAGGAAGAGGCAGAAAAAAAATAACTTTCAAAATAATTAAAGTATAAAATATCTAGAAATATAACTACTAAGAGAAACAGGAATCATGTGAATACGATGCAAAAACACTACAGAAAAAAAGACAAATAATTGAAAATAATTAATTGTTCATGGTTTGGTGGTGCTAATCTAATAAAAATGAAATGCTACCTGAATTAACTTATAGATTTGGTGCCACCTTATCAAATTACCAAAGGGCTACTTTACAGAAATTGAAAAAAATAATAACAAAGTTCATCTGGAAGAAAAAAAGGCCAAAAACCTCAAGGGGAAATAATGGAAAAAACAAATGGGAAGAAGAGTTAGCAGTACCAGCTCTCAAATTATGTTATAAAGCAATAATCAAAATTATTTGGTACTAGTTTAAAAACAGAAAAATTGGCCAGTTGAAGAGATTAACTACAGAAGCTCAAGAAGCAATTGAGCATAGTTGCAAAGGAAAAGACTCTCTAACACAAAATGCTAGGAAAGGGAACAGAGATGGTGGAGGAACAGGAAATACAGTGTGTTCCCCATAAAAACTCTTCCAGACAGATCTCGAACCATCCCAGACTGAATCCTCATGGGGAAATCCAAGAAAAAGTCACAATGAGTAATTTTCCAGGCCAGTTTGGCATTGAAAACAGAGAAGTCTGAGAAGAGGGTCTGACCACAATCCTACCATGCAGAGAAATGTAACCCTCAAAGAGGTTGTGCACCAGGACAAGAAGGGCCCCCCGTCTTACACCAGGACACAATGACCTCATCAAAGTACAGGAACAATTGCCAACATGCAGCCTTCTCACTCACTCCTCAGTGATGGGTTACAGATTAGATGGACTGAGGAAGAAATCTGTTCCCAGGGATGGTAGTCTGTGATATGGAACAGTTGCAGGTCATACGCTTTGTACAAGAAAAATGAGTTCCAAAGTAAACAGCAGCAGTATGGCTCAAACACTGAGCAGAGAAGGGTCTCAGTTCCCAATTGCAGCCCAATCTGAAGCCTACAGAGGAATAACCAGGGCAGGGATCCTAAACAAAGGAGAGGCCTTACAGTTCTGTCACTGTGAATCTACAGAACTTCCCTGCCAGATAATAGCTAAAGTTAGTAGCAGTCTACTATTGCTCCCACCCCAAACACCCAAAGTTTTTGAATACATAAAATTATTGTAGTTAAAATTATAAAGGAAACCATTAACTAGGAGAAAAAAATCTTTGCTGCAAATTCCTCTGATATCTAAAATATAAAGGGTATTGATTCAAATATATAAAAAGAAAAGTTTCTCCATTCCTCAAAGACTAAGAACTAGCAGTTCCCAAAAGAAGGTAAGCTATCAAAAACCATGTGAAAAGATGATCCAAATCACTAATGAAATAAATACACATTAAAATAATTCCAAGGTTCTACTTCATTCCCATCAAATTAGCAAAGATAACAAAAACAGAAAGGGCAGTTGTTGGAGAGACCGTGGGAGGAGAGAGACAAATACACTGCTAGAGCAGGAGACCTATGAACTGGTTCAGTCACTCTGGAAAGCAATTTAAACTATGCCGCCAAAGTCACTGAAGTATGTATTACTTTTGATTCAGTAATACTGGCTGACTATATACCCCAAAGAGATCAAAAATAAGGAAAGGACCCACTTAAACAAAAATACTGATAGCGTTTTTTGTTGCAACAAAGCATTAGAAACAAAGGAGAGGCTTATCAGTTGGAGAATGGCTGGACAAATTATGGTATCTGCGTATAACAATATTATTATACCTTGAGAAATGACAAAAGGGTCAGATTAAAAGAATCCTTGGAATTCTAGGAAAACTCATATGAATGGATGGAGGGTGAAATGGGTAGAAGCAAGAAAACAATTTGTATAATGTAAAGGAAAACAACTAAGACAGATTTAGGAACTTGATCAATGTAATGGTTAGTCATAACTCCAGATGCTTTCCACCGGTTAGCTGGGAGGGGATGAACTAGAGCTTCAGAATGAGATATACATACAGTCAACAAATAGATTTGTTTTGCTTGAATAAATTTGTTTTAAGAGATGTCTTTTATGAGGGCAGGGAGAGTGGAAACGTGGGTAGATAATAAGTGATTTTTAAAACAGAAGAGTCAATTAAACATTTTTACAATATGCAGACAGAAACTCAGGAGACACAACAAGCAGGGCAGTGTTGGAAATGACATGCTAAATTTAGTAAATACCTTTAAAAAAACCTGAGATATATGTAATTGTTTTATGATATCATATAAAATCCTTTTTTTCTTCTTTATATAAAATGCTTGTGTTTGTTGATGGTTTTTCAAATGTATAATAATGAAAAGTTTTAAATTAGTCTTTTCTTGATAAGACATTTATTCAGCTAAAGTAATAAAAATATTTCAGTATACTATACTGAAAGCAAGAGAAACTTAGCTTTTAAAAACCTGAACAAAAATAACTGCTTAAACTGTCATTAGATAAAACAAAACGCAATGCATGATACATTTTAGTAGTTAAAAAATACTTTGATTTGGTAAAGCTATGCCTTTATTTTTTATTTTCTTTTTTATTTTAGACTTAAATGCTAAAACTTAAATACACAATAAGAATAAAAGTCATTATAAACGTAAATACTGAAACAAGTACAAAATAAGAAGGAAAAAAAGCATTGCCACATGCCCAGCAGAATGTGAGAGGATTCAAAATATACAGCAATAAATTTCCACTTCAAGAAAATCTATATAATAAACACTACACATTGTGTTGCAAGTTGTCCATCTTTCTTTTCCTTCCACTGTAAGTTTTCTTTTGTTCTCTGCTGTGCACTTTTTACTTTGTTCTTTTTTCCCTTTCCTCCTCCCAGAAGGCTACAATTAAGCAAGGATACACAAACACATACATACATATACACACATACATATATAGACACATACACACAAATATATATGTATACATATATACATTCTTACATACATATACTTACTAACACATATACATAACTTAGATATCTATAATCATACTATTTTTGACTAGGAAAAATCTTTACATAGACATTTTTCACATATTTAACTAAAATGAAATGAATCCAATGAAACTTTGAGTTATGCTGAAGTTCATTCTAAAACGAGAACTGAAACTATATATTTTTACTGTAAAACAATTTATTCAGTTTTTTAGTTTGTACAATTTCTTAGCTAGTGTTTCAAAACAAGAACAAGTTTTGAGTATTTGCTAAGAGTTTCAGGTTACTTCTATTTAATAGGCAGTAAAATTCAAACACTCCTATGTTGTACCTAATGGGTCAAACAAATGACAGTGAAATACTTACTATAAATTTTTTTTGAAGATGTCCATCATGTCTCCTTAGTCTGCCTTAATCCTAAATAACTTCAATTTTTCCAAATGTTCCTCCATATGATATAGTTCTCTCCACCACTTGTCTGATCGTACTCTAATTTATAAGTGTCCTGCTTAAACTGTGGTGCCCAAAATTCAGCATAATACTTAGATATAATTTGACTATTGCAGAATCCATTGAAGATTCTTATTTCCTATAATCAGGATTGATCCTTTGTCTCCACCAAAAAGATTATTTCACCAAGAATTTAGACAAGTGGTTCCAGGTCACTGGAGTACTCTTACTTTACAAAGCTCAGTAAATTAGGAAGAATCCTCCATGTGTGGGATCCTCTCCCTCCTCATGTCTACCTCACCTCCTCACTTCCTTCAAGTTCCAACTAAAATACTCCTTGCTATAAGACATTTTTACTGATTCCCCCTTAATTCTAGTGCCCTCCCTCTGTTATTTCCAACTTATCCTCTATATAGTTTGTACATAAGTATTTGCATGCTGTCTCCTCCATTAGACTGTGAGCTCCTGGGGGGCAGAAATGGTCTTTTACTTTTCTTTGTATCCCCAGTGCTTAGCACAGTATCTAGGATAAAGCAGTTCTTAGTACATGGTTACTGATTAACTGACTGAAGTTATTTAAGAAGTCCATGAGCCCATAAAATCATACTTGGTCCTATGTAATGTCTACCAAGTTCTACCTCAGACTTGAGCCATATGGAATGAGAAAGATGCTTTCACTCCCCCAAGGAAAGGATGACTTTTGAGAGTGACAGAAAACTTTCTAGAGCCCCATCTAGCACCTGAAATATGCTAGAGATGGCAATACTTACTCCCTGAACACCACACAACATATCCTTGATTCAGCTTTTCCCTCTTGGGTGAAAGAAAGCTATCTGTTTCCATGGTTTGCCCCTACCTGTTATTGGCAGTAAAGTTAGGTGCCAAGGATATCGTGCCTTCCTTTTTCCTCAGACCAACTTGAGTTGAGGAGTCAACTGTACTGGTGCTTCGAGTACTGGATGGAATGGTGAACACTCTGGGCTGGTCATCCTGTTATGGAACACAGAGGCAACCTAAGTAAGAAGATAGGATTTAGATCACTAACCTCAACTCTACCTCAATTATTTGTATAATACTTGGGTATATCAGCTCTTCTGGGCTCAGGTTTCTCATCCATAAAACGGAGAGCCTTGTGCAGTGGAAAGAGTAGTTAAAAAAGCTGAAAAATTCTTTCCAATAAGAAAGACTTAATAAATTGTCCAATACGTATTAGATTTCCCTTTTCTAGAGGCAGAGATGCTACATAGGAAGTTACAGTCTTCCCCTTACCTCCCTTCCTAGGGAAGGGAACATCAACCTTTCTTAGGGAAGGAAATTCTGATAGAACTAGAGGGACCAATTCTATTTCATCTCTGACTCAAACGCCTAAGGATCCTCTTACCAGAACGTTCCATGTGGTTCTCTTCTCAGGTGAAGTTTTGCACAGACCTGCCAGCTTCTTTCTCCCCGCTGTGCTGCTGTCAAAGAAGGTCAGGAAATCTGTAGGCTGATCAGTACTGGGTGCAGAGAAGGAAGAAATGAAGGAAAAAGAAATGAACAGAGCCAGATTTCAAACACAAAATGAAATCTAACAAGCAGAGGTCAAGTCACTAGCCAGAAACAGAGCCCTACATACTCATAGCCTAAGAAGTTTTTTCCTAGCTCTGATATAGCATCCCACGCCTGCCAAGAGGCCTTAACATATGACATCTACAGGGCAATGATTTGGGGCTTTAATGGGGATTCTCACACTTGACTCAGGACTTCAAGCTCAGCCTCAAACTTTGCATGAAACTGGGACTTCCCATGACAATTTATTTTCTTTTTTTTTGGTGGGTGGGAAGGACAGGGAGGATAGCGATAAGATGCTAAGAAATAAAAAAAGGAGGATTATTGGAGCTTTTTTAAACATTTGCAAAAGGAAACAGAAATCCAGCAGGTACAGATAAGCACAACTTTTTTGAAAGCTACACGTAGGGGAGACCAAGATCACAGACTTGCAGCAAGTATCTCTCTCTCTCTGTCTCTCTCTCTCTCACACACACACACACACACACACACACATATACACACGCGTGCGTGCATGCACCAGATTTGACCCTGACTGGGAAAATTTTTTTAAAATCACAGTGAGTTATTTTTCTAGCCCAAATTGGCATAGCGGAAGACAATGAAGTCTATATAGGCTAGAAATGGGAATCTATGTAGCACACTGCATGGAACCTCCCAGTTGAAGGACTTAACCAGGGCCTGCTTCCAAAGTATAGAGTCCTGGAACCACATAAAGGGGCCTGACCTTGTGCAGGGAGCAAAAACTGATGCCAACTTGTGTGTGCCTGGTCCCCACCATCCCTACTCCAAAGCAAGGTCACAGATGCAGTGCTGGATTCTGAAGGGGACCTGTGCCTAGAAGTGGTGATCTAGGGAAATGAGAGGTTGAGGACCCTAAGGCTGCAGGTTTCAGGAGCAAGTATAGAAAGAAGCAGCAACTAACCAAAGGAGTAGAGAGGGATCTTAATTCTAACTCATAGCCTAATGTGAAGCCTACAGCAGAATAACCAGAGAGCGGATCCCAAACCAAAGGGAAGCTTGCAGAAGTTTTCAGCAGCAGTCTATGGTTGCTCAGACCCAAGACCCAGCTCAAAACATGCAGAACTCAGATCAGGAAGGCAGTGACCATACTTCTCCCTGGATCAGACCAAAATGACAACACTGAAAGTTTACAGGTCCCCAGCCTGACCTCACCCTGAAATACGGAATAACACAACTCAAAATACCTCCTAGAAAGCAGCAGCAAAGTCCAAGAGGACACAAGCACAGCCCAGAAATTCCCTCCAGCCCTAACATCAAATCTGAAGTCAGGAAGCAGGCTGGTAGAAACAGCAACCAAAAAAAGGATACCACCAAACAGAGTTATCATGATGAGGGATATTTAAGACATAAACCCCAAAGAAGAAAATGACTTTAAAATATCTACAAGCAAAGTATCAAAGAAAAAAGACAAAATGGTATAAATTCAACTTCAGCTTCCAGAATTCTTAGAAGAGATGAAATAAAATTTTAAAAGATTAAAAATATTTCACAAAGTGAGAGTACTAGAGAAAAAATTGGAAAAGAAATTAGATCTATGGGAAAAATGTTGAAAAAGGAGTTATCAACTTTGCACAAGAGGTACAAAACCTTACCCTAGCAACTGACTCCCTGAAAATTAGAATGGATCAACGAGAAGATATCGATTCCATGAGACAACAAGAAATATTAAGACAAAGTCAAAAGATGTAAATATAGAAAGAAAATAAGGTATCTCATAGTAAAAACAGCTAACCTGGCAAAACAGACTGAAGAGAGGTGATTTAAGAATTAGCCATGAAAGCCATGACCAAAAAAAGCCTACATGCTGTTTTTGAAGGCAACTCCCCAGAACTCTTAGAACCAGAGAGCAAATCAGAAATAGAAAGAATCCACTAATCACTTTCTCAAACAAATCATAAAATAAAAACTCAAAGGACATTAGAGTCAACACTGTAAGCAGCCAGAAAGAAAAGAATTCAATTAGTAATGAACCACAGTTGGGATCACACAAGCAATAGCAGCCACCACTACTACAGGAATGGAGAACGTGAAATACCATGTTCCAGAAGGAAAAATCTGGAGGCTTACAATCAAGAATATGTTACCCAGGAAACACCCAGTATAGTACTTTGGGGGAGGGGGTGGGGGATAGGAAGGAAAGGGTGGGATGGACTTTTAATGGAATAAAGAACTTCCAAGGACTCTAATAAAAAGACCAGAGCTACACAGAACTTTGAAATACAAACAGAGGAATCAAGAGAAACATAAAAAAGTAAATATGGATGAGCAATCATAGGGAACTAAATAAGGATAAACTGTTTACATTCTAATACTGAGAAATAATATATGTGTCTCCGCTGAACTCTATTATCTGGAATCATAGAGGGAGTCTAATAAGAGAGAGGACTTGGAATGCTTCTGTCATGTTTTGAGGATCTTAAAAAGAAAGAAAGGAAGTGGAGAGAAAAAGGAATTCACAAAGTGGGAGGTGAAAGGGGGGAAATTATCTCACATATCAGGATATGAAAGAAGAATAATATAAACAAGGAAGAAGGGGTGGAGGGGAGCAGGTAACATTTGAATTTCACTTGCATTTTAAATGGTCAAAGAAGGGAAAAATATACATACATATACACACACAGCTGGGTACAGAAATACATTTCACTCAACAGGAAAACAAGAGGAAGAGGATAAGGGAAAGTAGTTTGCCTTGAACCTCTCTTCCTTCCTTCCTTCCTTCTTCTCTCTCTCTCTCCATCTCCCTCATTCCCTCCCTCCCTCATCTCCCTCTCTGCCACCCATACAAGGTCCCAAATCTAGTGTGGGACTGAGAAGGAAACCTGTGCCTAGGACTGGTGCTTTCTGGCTGCCAAATAGTGGCTAAGTTTAGCAGCAACCTACTAGAGCTCCAACTAGAGGCAAATCCCCAGTATATTACTCAGACCCAAATGCAGATCAAGAACTTGCAGAAGGAGGATAGACTAAAGTATGGATTAATACTAGGCAAAAGAAACTCTAACTAGGGTGGATCTTGAAGAGGGCTTGATGAGTTTTTTTTTTCTTTTCAATGGTGAGAAGACAGGGGGAAAGTGGTATAGAAAGAACTTAGACTCCCATACATTAAAAAAATATAATTTTAAAAAGTCACATGTTGAAATTATGATATACTTAAAAGGAAAAACATGAGACATTCAGTTTCTTTCTACAGGAAATGCTCATTTTCTTTAGTGTTTGTTAAGTTCAGAATTTAAAAAATTTGAAGAGATTTTACCATTAAGAAAAATATATATCCTAAGAATCTCAAGTCCCTTTCACTAACTCAAGTCTCATAATATCCATTATCCAGTAGGAATATTGACTAAGAGGTTGAGTTCCCTTGCTCTACTCACCTTCCATGATTGTCAAAGACCTAGAATTTTATCATTCTGCAACTCCCTCAATAATTCTGCAGTTAGGGTCCAAGAACATAAAATGTTATAAGAATATGTTCCCTTAGCACCCTCTACCGTATTAATAGGATCTATTGGGAGAAAATGGAATGACAAACACCTTAAGCATATATGAGAACCATTCGGCAAGTGAATTCCTTGTCATTAGCCCTAGGCTGGCATTTATTATGGTTTGGAAAGCAGAATCAATCAACAAAGTTGGGAAACCCCAAGAGTGTTAAGAAATGCTGATCATTTGTTGGTCTCTCATTACTAATAATTTTTATAAACTATCCTTACATCCCAACCACCAAAGCAGCAAGACCACCATTCTAAAAGTAAATACAGATTGGATATTTTCTTGAGATCTCATATTTACAGACCAGAAAGTTATTTGTCACAGGCTTTTAATACACATATTTAGTGTGTGACTGGGTGAACAGTTATATATTTTTGGGAAATCCTCCAGCAACCTGCCTCACCACCCAGAAATGAAAAATCACAGTGGCCAAATATTCCCTGAGTAGCATAGAGAATGGGTCCCTGATAAGTGGGAACCTACTTACAAGTAGCTTCACTGATAGCTTATGTTTATATAGAACTTTAAGTTACAAACCATTTCCACATACATCAACTCATCTGACTATTATAACAATCTTGTGTCATGGCACAAATAAGATCACATTTTCCTTTTTTTTATAAGGCAAATGGTTCAAGTTTATTTTTTGGAGATGCACAGCCAGGAAAACCATTCCCTTTTCACAGCAATGATCTCAAAGTAAGAGTGAATATAATGACACATCTCTACAATTACAGATACAAAGGATCTACACCAAAGAAAGGAACCAAGTTTTAGTGAGGTCACAAACAAAGAGAGGGAGGGGAGGTCTTCAAGGACTTTTGGAGCTTACCTTGGGATACCACAGTACTGGAAATTGGCACTGAGTAAGAGAGGGGTTTGGGATACATTAAATAATTCAGCTAACCAGATGAGATAAGAGTACCTACCTGCATGACTTCATTCATGGAAGTAAGTGCGAGTGAGGAAGACAATCATGTCTGAAAGATAGGGTCCTCTTAAAAGGAAACATTTATGGGAAGGAAGAAAAAGGCTAGTTCTGCCAGCTTTGCAAGTCTGCATGTAACAATAGATTTTTATTTCTTCTGCCCTTTCTCATTTTTAATACAAGAAAAACTTTTTGTACATTAAGACTATGGTCAGTATAAAGAACACAAAGCAATACAATAGATGAGACAGCAAGTAAGGAAGATTTGAGGTATAAGAACGTTCTTTTTCTTGTAAGAGAGGTAATATAAGTACTGTTACATCCATTTTAAGTAAGAGAAAACTGAAAGCTCAGAGCAGGTAAGCAACCTATCCAAGTAACCTAACCTATCCACATGAACTTAACCAAGGCTTGCCCCTCAACAACATTCACAGAATGGCCTTTTCCAGGCCCAGGGCCCCACCAGGCCTGACCTGGTTGACTTGGTCTTGCTATCACATAGCTCCAAAGGACTATGTTTTCCAGAGTCTGAAATCTCTTGAACAAGACTACCTCAGATGTCTCTGCCTTGTTCTGGGGCAAGAGGCAGCGCCTTCCCTCTCTCCCTAGAGGAAAAGTCTAATCCTTGGCCCCTAGCCCAGAATTTAATTCTCTATAGAAGCCACCGTTCCTCACACAAAAGAATTCCCTTGGCTTTTGTAAACAATGCATTCCTGAAAAGGGGTGACAGGAAGAAGAAAGACCCCTTTTCTAACTGAAGAGGAGCTTTAAGAAAAGAACACAAGAAGGGTTCATCAGTCAATCTCCAGTTCATTTGGAAGAATAGGCAGCTTTTCCTAACCAAAAAGTTAGAATTTTAACTGGCTTCCTTTCCCATTCTTCTCTCAGAGATTAGAATATGAAAAGAGTGGAACTGTGACTGCCTTCTGGAATACTTTTCCAAAGTAGAACCACCATCATATAAGCAAGAAAATCAGAGAAGACCAAGGGTCAGTACAGGTAAAGGCTACTTATGAAGAGGAAACCCAGAACAACTCAGAACACATAAATACCACTGACTATGGGTCACCATGTCTTTTTTTTCACAAGCTAATAACTGCCTAGATCCATCTCTGGAAGGGACAGGAAAGAACAGCAAGTCTGGAAGACTTTCAAAGCAAAATGACCCCTGACTATCACATTTCTTCAACTGCTACCCCTTCCCACCCCCATCCTCCTCTCCCATTGTATTTTTTATGAAAGACATAAGATAGCAAAGAAGGAGAAAAATGCCCTAGTCCCCCAAACATCTGCTGCTCTTTTTCACCTTGCAGAATGAAGATAAAGTCAACCCTCAGTCCTGCTGTCTCTTCCTCACAGAGGGACAAAAGCCGAGCCAACAATCAGTCTGAAGACACAGTTATTTCCTCAACTACAAAATGGTAGTTGAGGCCATACCACTGAAGCAAGCACCCTTTCCTTTCTGATGTTTAATGGAATTCCTGGGGAGATGGGGAAGGTTATTCTAATAAAATTAGGGCTAAATTGGGGAAAAAGTCAAGGGGATTACCTGAGGGTACCATTCAATTGCTGATTGACTTGGGTTGTACTGTTGGATCTTCGAAGGTTATTGATAGCTCTGGAATTCCCTAGTCCTGTACTCTCCTGAAAAGGAAAAAATCAAATAAGCAATAAATATTTATTGAGCATCTATTAAGTACCAAGGACTACAGTAGAACCTGGATGGATACAACTATATATACTTGACTGGAAGCTTATCACCTAATTGGGAAATACACATGAAAAAGTATGATTAAGTGCTAAATCATGTTGTATGAACTATAAGTGCTAAAGAAATTCACAGAATGGAAGAAGCCAGTGCAGGTTAGAACAGTTTTTGTGAAAAGCTTGAGTTGAGTCTTAAGGGACAGGTAGGATTTTTGGAAGGAAGAGAGAGGGACAATATACCAGGATTGGGGGAATAACATGATCGATAACAAAAAGGAAAGTATATACATGACATGTTTGTGGTACAGGGATCCAATCTGGCTAGGACAGAAGATGCATGGTGGAGAAGCACAGGAAATGAAGTTGGTTAGGTAGGGTAGGTTCAGATTATGAAGGGCCTAAAAGTCAGACAAGAGTTTAGATCTAAGGCACCAGGTATACAAAAGTTCTGAGCCAGGGAATGATATGATGAAAATAGTAGCCAAGTCAGATTGGTCAAACGGCATTACATAGGATGAATTAGAGGAAGGAAAAACTGGAGTGGTGAATGGAGGGGAGGGTCAGCTGTGGCAACGGTTAAGGAATGAAGATCTGAATTAAAGTGGTACCAGCACAACTTGAGAGGAGGGGATGAATGTCCGAGACAATTCTTAGGAAGAGTAAGTAGCACTTGGTAACTTTTAGATAAAGGATAAGGAGGAAAGACATGAGTCAAAGGCAACTAAGTTTTCAAGTCCAGATAACTAGTTCTATAGTGGTATCACTGACAGAGAATCTGGCAAGGAAAGTCTTTAGAAAGGTCAGGGACAGGGACAAAGATGAATTCTGCTTCAGACACACCAATTTTGAAAGTCTTTTACTAGAGATACGGAACTAAGGAACTGAAGCTTGTGAGGTTAACAGGTCAGAACTCGACATAAATGGTGGGAGTCACCAGCACAGAGGTCATTGTTGGAGGGATAAAAATGGATGGAGTAAAATAACCATTTATAGTACATTATTGATTTTTACAATTATTTCTTCCCTCTCACTTGAAAAATCAAGTGAGAAATTAAAGAAAAAACAAAGCTATTTCCCTTGAACTCCATCATCTCTCCTCATATTCCTCAACATAATCCCCAACGATCCCCCCCTCCTTTATTCCAGTCTCTGATTAAAAGGTGACCCTTATCCTCACAAACAACAACCCCTCTATGTCTACCCTTGATCTCATCCCTTCCTATCTTTTCCAGATGGTCCTCACCATGAGCTCTGTTCTTTATTCTTCAATTCCACACCCCCACCCCCATTTACTGGATCCTTCTCTACTACCTATAAATACAACAAAATCCCCTGTCCTAAAAAAAAAAAAACAAACAAAACCCCCAAACTCTCACTATAGCCTACTAGCCTCTCGAGCCATACTATTTCTCCTCTATTTCTCAAAGTCCTTGAAAAAGATGTCTACACTTGCCATCCTTACTTTCTCTCCTCTGTTTTTTAAACCCTTTGCAATATGGTTTCTGATTTCACCAAGTCAACTGAACCTGATTTCTACAGTTACTAATGATCTCCTAATTGCCAGAGTAGATGGCCTTTTCTCTTTCTTGACCACTCTGCAGCATCTATCATTGTTGACCGGATTTTCATGGCATTGCTGTTTCTTGGTTCTCCTGCTCATCAGATGACTGCTTGTTCTCCTTTTCTGGGGGTCATCACGCATAGCTTGCTCCCTAACTGTGGGTGCTGCCCAAGACCTTGCCCTGGAATTTCTTGTTTTCTCACACTACGTTCTCATTTAGTGGCTTCATCAGTTCCCATGGATTCAATGATCATCTCCTTGTAAATTACTCATTAATCTATATATTCAGCTCTAGTCTCTGTCTCTGTCTCTGTCTCTCTCTCTCTCTCTCTTTCATCTCGAAATATCTTTTGGGTATTACGTACTAGATATTCTATAGATACCACACATTTCACACATCCAAAACAGAACTGTTATCTTTTCCCAAAAATCTAGTCTGTTTCCAAACTCCCATCTAACTAACATCCAGGGCAAACTATTCTTTAAGTCACTCAGTTTCAAGACATCAGTATCATCTTCAACTCCTCACTCTCATCCCACAAATCTAATTAGATGCCAAATCTCGTTTTTCTATCTCTACAACATCTGTTGTTGCCTTCTCTCTATTCCTTCAGTCATTCCTTCTCCTCCTAGTTCGAGTCCTCTGCACCTCTTGGACTACTGAAATCAACTCTTAATTGGTTTTCCTGGGTCAAGTTTCTTCACACTTCAATTCATCCTCCACACAGCCACCAAAATGCAGATCTGACCATGTCACCCCCCTACTCAACAAACTCCAATGGCTCCCTAATCTTTAGGATCAAATGTAAACTTCTTTTGGGGGACGGTGAAAGCTCTTCACAACCTGACCTCACAATACCCTTCCAGCCTTATTACACATTTGCCCTCTCCCATTGCCCAGCCCAAGGGTCTTCTTACTGTTCTTCTCTGTCTCTGTGACTTTGCACTAGCTATCCTCCATGGCTACAATGTCCTCCTTCCTCATCTTCACCTCATAAAATCCCCAATTTCCTTAAAAAATTAATCACCTTCTATATGTGGTCTTTCCTAGTTTTCCCAGTCATTACCTTCTCCACAAAGGATATCTTGGAGCTATTTTGTATATACCATTAGATGCCTTTGTATATCCAGCATCTAGCACATAGTTGGCCCTTAATAAACTCAAGTGATTGAATATTGTTTTAAAGACTAGTAAAATGAGACTCAGATGAGATAAGCAACCTTTTCCAAGTTACCCCAGTTTATAAAACCAGGTTGTAAACGTAATTAAAACTTCTAATTGACTCTCAAATGATGATTATCACAATTCTAAGAGGACAAAGTGTTACATAATTTGAAGTCAAGGAAATGGTGGTCTTTTTTAAAAATGGGCTTTTGAAGCAGGGAGTTGCTTGGAAAACAATTTATCTAGTTAGGAAATTTCCCAAGTACAATCCAGCCTTCTCTCCCAGTCAATTCTGAGTCCAGTTCCTTGTTCAAGGGCAGTACCTGTCCAAGTCGGATGTACTGACTCAATGGGACAAAATGAATGATGGGTAACCTATCCAAATACACATCACAGTCTTGACAACATAAATTCTTTACCCACTTAGTTTTTCCCATGTGGATTGAAAGGCTAACCCTATTTTGAATGGCAACAGCTTTTACATTACAGAGGAAGCCATGTAATATTCTAGGCTTTAATTCATTTAGAGCAATGTCATGTGCAAACAAAAGTATTTGGAGAATGTCACAAACTATTGGGAATCCCTCTTCCATTGGATTTGGCAAAAGATTTCCTCTGGGTCACTGACTAGTATTGAACATAAGTCTCCTGACCTTGACTGATACTGAAACTTGGGAGAAAACAGAACAAAAGTATCTTTATAACTGTAACTATAAAGGAATCTTATACAATCAAGACAACAGGTGGCTCAAGGGTAATGGAAAGGTACACAGTAGATTTGAATAGGTTATAACATATTACCAATGATGGCTGGCATGACAGAAATGGAACAATGATAACAATATCTCACAATTATACATAGTATTTTAAGATCTGCTAAGCATTTTCTTTAACAACCCTGCACAAGCATCAATTCCACTTTATATGTGAGGAAACCAAGACTCTGAAGGGCTAAGTGCCTTACCCTACTATTAAGAGGCCTTCCTTTTGAGAATACTTTCCATTTGTACTGTGTATCTCTTAAATGCATATCGTTAGTCACACTTGATTTTCTCCACTGGAATGGCAGGAACTGTGTTTTCCCTTGTCAGCCAATACAGTGGATGATTGAGGCAAGAGTTGAACCCAAAATTCCTGAGGCCAAAGCCAGAACTCTTCTCATATAATTATCCCAAGCAGAACCAAAAAATACAACCCAGGCATGTAGCAGGAGCAAGGGAAGGAGAGTCAGATAGAAAGTTAGAGTGTTGCACTAATAACCACTAACTGTGATTAAGGAAGACTTTTAGATGGATTCATAAATCCTCTATGAATGATATGTGACTGGACATAGCAGATAGTAATTATAAAGGATAAGGTATTAATGGTATATGGATAGAGGGCCTATTCACAATGATGAGACTACAGCTTAATCAAAGTATCTTAAGTCAACAAAGTTCCATGCTAGGCCCTCTTGTTTCCATTTTTTTTTTTTTTACCTTGGGTTACCTCATCTACTCCGTAAGTATTTCTTAAGAGACATATCCAAACCTATAAACCCATCCCTAGTTACTCCTCAAAAATCCAGTCCCATATTTTCAACTACCTGCTAGATATTTCCATCTTGATGTATTGTTACAAGTCCCTCAAACATAGTGTACCCAAAACTGAAAATACAAGCAAGACCCCAAACCTGCCCCTCCTCCTAACTTTTCTATTTCATTAAATGCTACTAACATTCTCTCAGTCCCCCAGACATATAATCTTACATCAAATATATCTGAATCTTCTATTTCTCTAATCCCACACAGCTAATCAGTTGCCAAATCTCATCATTTCTACCTCCCAAATCATTCTCATATCTATCTACTGCCCTCACCATCACCCTGTCTTAGGTTCCTGTCTCTCCTCAACCAGACCATTTAAAAGCTTCTGAACTGGCCTTTCTGTTCCCAATCTATATCTCCTCTCCAAGCCATCCTCCCCATCACCCCTGGAATAATCATCCCAATGCATAGCTCTGATCACATCATTCCATTGCCCCAAATCATCCAAGGTTCCTCACTAAAAAGCATCAATTTCCAGGGTTACAATTCAGTTTTTCCAATAACCTGGCTCAGCTCAGCTCCTCTGACTCCCCTTCACATGTTATTCCACAGTCCAGCCAAAGTGGACTCCTCTTATTGTTACTGTAGACAGTGAATTCAAGTGCAGCACCCCAACCTCCTTTATTTTAGTAGTCTCCTTTCCTAAGCAACGGATAGTGTTGGGTTTGGAGTCAGGAAGATCAGAATTTGAATCTTGCCTCAGATCACTTAACATCTCTTAGGCTGTTTCTTTATTCATAAATAAGGATGATAACAGCACTGACTTCACAGAATAGTTGTAAGGACCAGATAAGATAACATGTGAAAAGCTGTTCAAAAACTTTGAGTCGCCACATAACTTATCATAGGAAACTTTTGTATTAAATGTGGTTTACCATCTTCCTTTTCGTTTATGGGTTAAGAGTTCATAGTTTTCTTTCAAGCGCTGCAGCTATGGCTCCAGTCAAGGCCACTCTCAAAATATTTATTAGTATCCAAGCTGAGAAGATTGTATACACTAAGATAACAGTCACTTCCCAGTGTCACTGACCAAATATAATCTTTAGTTTACTTATGACAACCAATCTACCAGTTCCCCCAGATAACAGGTACCTACATCTGAGCCCACTGAGGATCAGAGGTCCATCATGAGTACAGAAACTATGGTCCACCCTAGGCTCTGGCAAATGAGCACTCATAAATCTTTAAGAACAACTGAAGAGCTGAGGTGGGGGAAGGGGCAGATGGAGGAGGAGAGCAATGACAAATATGATATGGTCCTTACTATCAAGGAGCTTACAACAACTGCACTAATAAATATCACATAAAATAGAATAAGATAAAACCTAAGATATACCCTTGAAGTGCTATGATAATTTATAGGAAGGAGAAGACCCTTCTACCTAAAGGAATCAGGGAAAACTTTATGAAAGAGGTGGCATTTAAACTAAACCTTGAAAAACAGGCATAATATGAAGAGAGAGGAGGGGCAGTAACAGTAAAGAGGTAGGAAAACTTGGGATATTTTTGGGTGGGGGGAGTAGTATAGACTGGCTAGAAAATGCCTTAGAAGTCTGAATTTTATTTAGCAGTAAAACAGAGCACTGAAGGGCTTGGAGCAATAAAGTAACATTCAAGGATAGGAACCCCTCCCCAAAATTAAAAACTCCTAACAATTTACAGATCTGGGAGGATTAGCTCAGTTGTTCTGAGGATGCTACTAATAATCCCAAGTTTGTAGGCTCAATCCCAACATATGATAGCTAAGTTTTGTACAGAATGTTCAATGACCACTGACTGCAAACCTAAACCCAACTAACCACTCTGTAAATATGTACCCTTGGTCAGGGGATGGAGGTGGGGGTGCAGTACAGGGTGAGGGGTGGGATGTGAAACAAAACAAATGAGAATGAATGATTCAGCACTGTCCGTGGTTCTTATGGGAAATTTAATAATAGACAATGCAAGATTGAGGTAGATCTCAATAAATTTACAACATTCGTAAGCTGTTTGGCATGCACTGATATACATTAACATAGGCTCAATTGATATATTTGCCATAAGGTAGTAAAAGTTATTATAATGCTGTGGGGTGGGGAGGGTGGGGGGAATGTTCCATATCACCTAATCTGAAAGTTACCTTTATTTCACCAAATATTCAGATTTTAAACAACCAACTGAATGCCAATATATGCCTGGCTTTGAAAAATCTCTCCACCTAGCTTAATGTCAAAGGGAGTGAAGGAAGTATCCTGTAAGATAGTTTTGGAAACTCACCAGGGCATTCCTTCTAGGTTTGTTTTCAGTGATAACAGAGATAGACCGGGCAATAGGCTTTGCAGGGGAGGCACTATTAGGACGTCTGGAAACAAGCAGGGGAAGTCCTGTCAAGCTCAGTTCCATTCCTTCTAAGTTGTCTTCTGAACAGCAGGCAGGATTACTGGAGGCCCGGGCACTTTTCATCGTGATCACAGCAGACCTAAAGCAAGAAAACAGATATAAAGAATTACCAGGAAAAATCAGACCTTCCTCTGCGTTCTTCTCCCTTCACTCAAGGTAGTTAACTAGGCCAGGACAATGTTATCATCTGGCTCCATAGCCCAGCAACAACGTCTACATTCTAGAGGCACAAATTTCTATAGTGGACATGCATTTCTTGTGAAGCAAAATTAATCCATTTAGTTTCCTATCTCAATTCAGTAAGTATTTATAAAGTGTTTATATTTATAAAGTGCTAAATCCTGCAGTCCTAACACTTAGATAGGGACAGGATACCCTGCCTTTTATGAGGCAACAATTCTGCTTCCATTTGCCTAAGTCTTACTTTCATGAGGCGTCAGAAGTTATCGCTACCATCAGACAAAGCACACGGTCTTTCAGTTGTTTCCTGCTGTGCAGTGAAATTTAACAAGGATATAGGCAACATCAGGTCCAGACTAGGGTTCTCTCTATAGTTTTCTCAAAGATATTTGTGATTTGCTGGGCTCTTGGATGGTAACATAAACACAACCTTCACTATGGAAACTACCCTACCAGTTTCCTTTATACCGCAGGGAAGCCAGAGATCATATTGAAGCTCAACAGGTGATGGAGGAGGAAGGAGTGGGGAGAGAGGGAAGAAAAGAAATCAGCAACAAAAATACTAAAAAACTGGTTTTCAAAAAACTCAAAATCCTTTGCTTTAGGAAAAAGACTCTTAACCACTGCTGTTTCTTACCCTGATGCCTTGTGGGTGTGGAAACACGTTATACACACAGTAAGTCAAAGTCAAATCAAGAAGCATGTCCTAAGCTCCTGCTATGGGCCAGGCCCAGTGCTAAGGACCTTAATAACAATAGTAGCTAACATTTACCTGGACATTCAAGTTTGCACAGCGCTTCACACCTTATCTCTTCTTAACTAACATATCCTAGGAAAATAACAGAGCCTGGAAATCTTTCACTGTTGAGCAAAAGGGAGGAGAGCTGTGTAGGTCAAGAGAACACAGACCAAGGCCAGGGCAAAGGAACGACATTAATCATTGCCCTGTCGCCTGCCCACCACCCAGGCTTCCCTACTGAGACCAAGGACGAGTGCTAGCTTTTCATTTTAATTCTTCTTTTCCTTCTCCCAAGCAATGGGTTCCACGAGCCACCTTTCCCTCCACCTCCACCTCCAGATCGCTAGTCTGCCTATCCTGTGGCTATTTCCCATCCCTTTTGGGGCTTCCCCCAAAGGCGGAGGGGCGGGGGGGGGGGTTATCCACCACGCCCACCACGCCCTCACCCTAGGAGACGGGGGTCTCATCCCTCCCCCTCCCCCACCTCCCCGCTCCTCTGGACCTCGAGAAGTCCTTACCCGCTGAGCTCCGAGGCCGTGCAGGGGGCCGGGAACGGGGAGAAGAAGGGACACCCTTTCCCCGCCTTGGGTGTAGAGGGGTGCGGGTCGGAGGAGTGTGACCGACCGGACCCCCACGTCCCTCCTCTTCCCCTGGAGCCCAGCCGCCGTCAGGCTCCGCAGCCCCAGGCAGGGCCCGGGGGAGCCCTCGAGGGGAGGTCGGGTCCAGCCGGCGGGGGGCCCGGCCTGCCCGCTGCAGCGTCCCCTCGTGCCCGTCACGAGCCTCCGCTCCCCGCCGAGGAGCCCCCCGGAAACAACGAAGCGGGGCGGGCGAGGGGTAACGGGGGCGACCGGCTAGGGGAGGAGGTGGGAGGAAGAGGACGGAGCAGCGCTGGCAGCTAGCAACCCGCCGGGCACCACCCACCGCGTCAGGCCCCGAGGTCCGCCCTCCCTCTTCTGATTGGCTGAGACCAGGGCCCGGCCCCAGCCAGCTCAGGAATTCACTGGACGATTCTGCCGTCCATTGGGGGCAAGGGGGCGGGAGAGGCACGCAGGAGGGGAGGACCTGCGATTGGTTGAGGGGGAGGGGGCGTGGCCCAGGACTGGAGGGGGCGGGGCGGGGCGGGGACAGGGTCATGGTTGTAGCGGGTGGGAACCAAAGCGGGACAGAGTGGGGACCTGTGGGATCAAGGGGTCCGGGGGAAAGTTGGGGACAAGAAAAGGAAAAAAGGGGACCTTAGGGGAGAGGGAAGTTAAGAAAGGTCAGAGAATGAGGGCTGGGAGGCCTTAAGAGGTGAGGAATAGGAGAGGGGATGATGGAGGGCAGGTCTTAAAAGATGAGGCTGTGGGGACCCAGGGTCGGCTTAAACAACGGGTTTTAGGAAGGCTGGGTAGGGCTGCGCTGCCTTTGTTCTGTGGGGGAAACTCCTCCCGAAGCCTTCTCCATCCGTGGGTCAGAGGGACTGCCGGGCATTCTGATTCTTCACCCAGCCAAGTCAGGGAACTCCTTTTTTCTTAAAGTTTTTCTTTAACAGAACATCTGGGAATTTTAAGTTAGGTTTTAGTTGGTGGCCAGGGAGGTACAGAACTGTTCAGAGAGACCAGAGTACCTAATGCCACCAAAGAAAGGGTTATTAACCTTTTTTTTCTGGCAAATCTGGTGAAGTCTGTCGACCCCTTTTCTGTATGTTTTTAAATATATATCATAAAATACATAGGATTACAAAAGAAACCAATGATATTCAAAGTCAGCAAAACTGAACCCTCTGAAATCTGCACTCCTCAAATCTAGGGTCTGGTTTTCCTCTTCTTTTGTACCATTGATTTTTACTTGAGAGGTTCCCATCATTTTAATAAGAGTGAAAAAGCAATTCAGGATTACCAACCCACACATCAGAGTCTGACAGCGTTATGAAATATTCCGTACTAAGGGTGGGGAACCTCTAGGCCCTCATTTGACTGACTCCAAACCTAACAGAACAAAGCCCCTTAATAAAAGAATTTGTCCTATAAAACTTGGACTCAGTCAAAAAGTTACACACAAGGACCTAGAAGGTTAACATGTGACCTTGAGGCCAAAGATCCCCACCCCTGCTCCATAGCTATAATGCTCCACAAATGCAAAAAAGGGAAATACATTTTTCCTCTCTTTGGAACCAAGCTTGCTTCATCTGTCAAAGTACTGCTACAATGCTCCACCTGAAACAGTGTACCATTGTAATTGTGCATAGTTTTCCCGGTTCTGTTTAGCAAAGTAAGCATGAGCTCATCATTTTCTGTATTTCTCTATATAGGTTCCTATGATCACCAAGTATTTTCCAGGGCTTAACACGATGTCTGGCACATAGTAAGTGCTTAATTAAATGATTACTGATTTGACTCTTGAAGCACATATTCCATTACATTTATGAGTCACAATTCATTTAGCTATTAAGCAATTGGTGGGCACCTAGTTTTTTCTGTTAATACAAAAAAATGCTGCCATTAGTATTTTGGTGTATATGCACATCACATAATCTTAATAATTATTTGCAAAGCACCATATATAGCTTATTTATCTTCACAACAAGCCTGTCAGGCAGGTACCATGAGGTCTTGTGATCTCCACTTTACAGATGAGAAAGCTGAAGCTTAGGGATTCATGGCTTGCCTACTGTCTTAGTTAGAGGATGGAGCTGATAGATTATCTTTTTAAGGTTAGACCGGTGCAATGGTCATCACAGACCAAGGACAGCACATTAAGAAAAACGTTTTGGCTGTGTAAATATTCAATAGTGTTTATTACGAAAGTGTAAACAACCAGCACCCTTCACAAGTTCCACAGAGAGGGGATACTCCCCATACCCTGTCTCCAGGGCTTTCCCCAACCCTCAGTTTTAAACAATTTATGGCAAGAGCAAGTATGGCCAAAAAGAGACGCTGAACAGAAGACCAACATGTGAATTAAAAAAAGTGTCAGAAAACAGGCTAGACCACAAGATATAACCTTGACTCACAGTCTACTCCTTCAACTGGACACTTTCTTACGAAATCTTCATGACTCAGGAGTGAGGAATGTGGTGGCGTACTCTTCAGATACTATGATTACCATGTAGCATGGAAGGTTTTCAGCAAGGCATTTAAAAAAATAATTTTCAGGAGAAACAGACACACATATCCCAGGATAAAAAACAAAGGGATTACTTGGAATCTTTAAATCAGAAGGGAAAACTCTAGAGCTCTTTTGCTGGCGAGTGGCCCTGTCTGCTAGGGCTTTGGTAGAATTCAGGGGCAAAAAGCAGAGGGTCAATGTTTCTGGAAGCACCTTTGCAACCTGCTCTCGAGCACCATAGGAATCCAGATCCAAATGAGCAGGCCAAAGTCAGAGAAGGGATGGACAAAGTACAGAGAAACAACCACTGCCTTCCGAAAGAAGTTAAGACCCACCCACTTTCAAATGATCTAGAAATTATAGCAGCTCAGGCCAAAAGCCTTGTGGCCTGTTATTTCAACCTGTGGGTAGATTTCTATGTTCTCTATAAGAGAATTTAAAAGCATAGCCAAAGGACATTTTGGGACTACATACAACTCCTCTATCCTACCTAGTCAGAGATCATTAGCCTTCAATATGAGTCAGAGTGGAGCTGTGAGTGTGAAAGATATGAAGGAAGCATCTGCTGGATCTTACTGAATGGATTCCCTGGAGGGAAATAAACCAAACAATTCTTTCCCCAGGTTCTATGGGTTTATATGATCATACAAAGATAATTCTTTCCTCTCTAAACCCTCTTGATCATTAAGGAGAGAAGACAGGCAGCTCTTGCAAGGATTGAAGGTCTTTTTCTGCTTAATGAACTCTTTACAATGCTCCACCTGAAACAATGAGCAACTGAATGCTTAAATTGCTAAAAGAGCACACTCTCAGATGGAGCCAGAAAGGGCCTGGTTGAATATTTAGAGCCACATTTAAATTGGCTAAGAGGTCTGGAGACTCGCTAACCATGAGCCTGGGGAAAACTCACAGATTATGTCTGTAAGATGAGTATAGCTCAAAGAAGTCAAGCTTCCTAGCCATCATCACCACTTAACCGAACTACCCTTTCCCAAAGTCAGAAAGGCCCAGCAATGTGTTCTAGGATCCACTCTCTCTCCTAAGGCCACAAGGTATTGTTAAACAGAGTCCTTAACAGCTAGAGAGGGGCCAGAGCTCCATCTGGTGCTGGGCACCTGTCACTCACATTCTCATGCAGTGTATGATCCTGATAATCCTGATCAACCAAACCAGTGGTTTGCTCATTTCTGTATAAGTTCCACAGAAAATTACAGCACATGTAAGACATGTATGACTGAAATATGAAACTAGCTCTACTAGAGGGAAACAAACATTAATGGTGGAAAGACAGGTTTTGAGAAGGGATCAAATTTGCTCATTCTTCTTATAATGTTTGAGGAAGGTTCAGCATTGATCAGAAACCTGATTTTATTCTTTCTGAATGCTTGGTAATATGTGGGGCATTTCCTATATATCTAAAATAATTTCTCCTTTCCTGTTCCTGACCAAAAAACCTGAGATGAACATCAGTGTTTTCTGGATACTGGATATTCCAGTGGCCTGCTTAGTTAGTGTAGGGTTGCTGTCACTAGGAATTGGTTCAGAGGTGGTGGGAATTCCCCCAGAGGAAGGATGCAGACACAGCAAACGCAGATGATGACTGAGAAACACAAGTGGAAATTACACTTTGGAGGACCCCAGAAGGGTCCATGAGCACGTGTGATAATACAAGGTAAAAAGGAAGCCAAGATATGGTCAAAGGCAATCAGATGTGCAGAGTCCTTCTCAAGACAAGGAAGACAAGGGGCAGTGCCCCAGCCTCAAATGTTGGCCATTCATGCATTTAAGAAGGAGAAGGCAGACAGTTCTGGACTAGGAGACTCATGGGAGGTAGACTCTCTGGGTGATATCCATGGAGTTTCAGAACTTGATGCCAGCTGGAGCAGATCTTCTTTATCAGCCTCAGTCACAACCACACCTGTGTGAGCCACCAACTCCATGCCAGCAAACAAAGAGCAAGTGCCAGTTATAGGGCTCGAAAGGCTGCTTTCAGGATTGATGTCCGGTTTCAATCTGCCATTTGTAGTGTTAGTGCCTGATGAATCTTGGCTTGATCCAGGCCCCTGCTCACCTGAAACTGCCAATCTGGTTTCAGCCTCCTCCACATTTCTACCAAGAGCCATGTCTCCTTGTGCTGAGATAGGATTTATTTCCTGTTGTGTTGAGGAGGCTAGGACTGTACTCCTGGGCAGGGAAGAGGAAGAACTCACTGGTTGCAGGAATGACTCTCCTCCAGCAAATGGAGCAACATCTGTCAGAAGATCAGTTGGGCAGAGAGCGTGGCGAGATGCACTACTACTGACTTGTGAGGGGGGTCTTTTGTGAGTAGGATGGTTTCGGCACAGGGCCTCAAAGTGCCTCAAGATCTGGGAAGCATGGAGAGAAAGCAGAACTCAGTGCTCTGGTTTAAAGCAATATGAGCTAGGGTTCCAAAGAGAGAAGAAACAGAATAATCACGCCCCCTTTCATCTGGCTGTTTCTACCTGCCACATTCATTGCTGCTACCCTGGGTGCTGTGATGAGAAGGTTGGGTTAGCAGATCTAACAAATGGTAACAGCAACAATAATAAATGCTTCTTCAGCCATTCTTTTAAACAAGAGAAGCAAGAACAGATCCCTCTAACAGATGCAAGTGAGGGCAGGTTGGTTTCTTTGTACAACGCCCCTAGATAAAGGAGCTATCCCATACCCAAGTTGACAGCCTCCTTGTGCCTGTAGGCAGACCTAACCTGGGCACTACCCACCTTGGTTGCCTTGTTGGTCACAGGGCCAGGGCTCCCCTCACTAAGCTGCTGCAGCTTTGGTTGGATGATAAAGAAGATATGGTCCTGAGAAAGCAGATCTGAACACACAAGGGAGAAGATGGCGCACATGGCTCTCTGAGGAGAGGATAAGCGAAGGTCAGTCACATCTCCACAACCTTCTCTAAATCTCTGCCAAACAGGCCTCAGTCCCACAGGGCCAAAAGGAGAGCAGGCACCCAGAGCATTTTTCACCAGCTCATTCTCTACTTGTGGCTGAGAGGCAGAGAGCACTCCCAAAGTCAGCCTCACTCATGGTTGCCTAGCTCCCTTCCTGGCTCTTCTTCTCTCACCTAAGTGTGAAGGAAGGGCCCAGCATAATCCTCCTCCATCTCTTCCTTCTCCACATTCCCAGCCTTCCTGTCCTAGTCTCACCCAGTTAATTCCTTAGTTTGCAGGGACTGCCAAATGGTAATCAATCAAGAAGGGGCCACTGGACAACTCTCCTAATGTTCTCTCCAACTGCTCAGTTTTCTTTCGGTGGCAGTAGAACGACAGAGCTAAGGACAAACAACAATGCTCAGCAAAGACTCTACTTTTATCATGATGAATTATAGCAATCAAAGCTATCAGCATTCTGTTTGAGAAAGGAGCTGTATGAGGTCTGAGGACAGATCAAAAACACGTGCGAGAGAACAATGGCCAGCATTGACAAGTAGGTGGTGCACTGGATAGAGCACTGGGCCTAGACTCAGGAAGACATGAGTTCAAATCCATCCTCAGACACACACTAGTGGTGTGACCCTGGTCAAGTCACATAATCTCTGTCTGCTTCAATTTCCTGAACTATAAAATGGGGATCATAATAGAACCCACTTCACAAGGTTGTTCTAAGAACTGAATGAGGTAATATTTGTAAAGCTCTCAGCCCAACACCTAGCACACAGTAGGCACTTAATATATTATTCCCTTCCTTGTGACTTCCCCACCTCCTCCCCCTCCCCCCTGCCCATCCCTCTCACCATCTGAACACATTCATTGGGTATTTCAAGTTCCCGGTTCAAGAGTTCCAGTACTGCTTCACAGTTGAGCAGCCCACACCTACAGAAGAATTAAATGGTATAGCTGAAAAAAATCGAACAAAGGAGGTGCAGGTGTGCAAGGGGGAGCAGGGAGACAGACTAAGGAGGGTCCAAGAGAAAGGCATCTTGGACCTGGTGAAAGGTAGCACAGGAAGGCAAAATGACTAAGGCTCTGATGCTGGCCTAGAAAAAGCTTTAAAGCAACTTGGACATGAGACATTGTCAAGGAAGGAAAGCCGTAAGGGCCCGTAAGGGGACAGAAGTGCAAGTGACTCTTCATCAGAGTAGTGATTATAGAAGGAAGATGGAGCTCACCCCAACTGGTCTTATGCTTCAAAAAGGACAGGATCACATCCCCTATTTCCTCTCTACCTCTGTCTAAGAATCGGACAGGTGCCCAGCACAAGAGAATAGAAGCAAGGGAAGTAGCAGCAATGAGTGGAGAGAAGTATGAGTGGCTCACTCTTTGATGAAATGCTGCACCTCCTCTCTAGTCAGAAAGACCCGAGGCCCCTGGGTCACGGTGCTCACAAGGCTCATCTCTTGTAGACAGTCACTCAATGGCACAGCCTCTACCCTGTCAAACAGCATAGCTCCAGGTAAATTTTTCCCCAGAAAAGGAAAAAGTTAGGTATGAAAAAGCTGAGAACTTTACAATGGATGGGGTCGCCAGAACAGAAAGGCTGAAGAATCCCAACTCATCTCCTTATCATCACCAGGTGACCTTATGGGGCACTTGGTTACATGGATGTTTAGACTCCATCTTAAACTTTGACCTTTATTGCCTAACCCAACTGGAGATACATGGGATGTGACATTAGCAAAATAAAATCTGGGCAGTGGACAGAGGAGGAGAATGAAGTCAAACACACACAGTCAATGAGGTAATGTGCTTAAATGGACTCTTTAGGAGTGTGGGTGGTAGGCAGGCAGGGGTAATCACTGGAAAGTAACAGTAATGGGTATGAAGGGGAGCCTACGCAGGGATTGTCTTCTGTTTCTTCTTCCTATTCTGTTCTTTTAATGGACAAACTTGGGACAGGTGGAACTAGAACCAACACCCAATTTCAGGTCCCAGAAGGAAGACACACACACACACAGACACACCCCTCCCCACTTCCATGACAAACAAAACAAATCAACATATTCCCCATGTCAGAAAATGTATTCTTCATCCAACTCCTACACTCTAACATTCCTTTGCTGGGGAAAGGGAGATGTGCTTCTGCAGATGGATTTCCACATTTACAAAAATGGCAGTAGCTTAGACCGCTGATCCCCGCCTACGAATAGGAGAAACCTGACCAAGACTATCCTGGTATCCCTTCTTCCCAAATCCTCATCCATGACTCACCTTTCTGTTATATCACCCATTTCCCGGCTGGCTCCCGAGTGGCTGTCGCTGTCGGATTTACTGCCAGAGTTGGAGGCTCTGCTGAGTTCCCCATTCTCCTGAGATGAGTTCTGGGAGCCAGGGTCACTGTCCATCTCCTCCCAGCCGCCCCCCGCCTGCCCAGGCTGGTGCCTCACTGCAGAAATGGGGATGTCAGATAAGCCCCACAAACAGCCTCAGTCCTTCCCAAGTCACCCGCTCCTCAGCTCTATGGGGACTCCATCCATCGGAGACTCCACGGGAGTAGTCATAAAGGGCAGAGCCCCTGAGGAGAAGGGTCTGTGTTGATCTGCTGGATTCAAGTCAATTCAATACAACAAAGATTTATTAAAGCATCTGTTGTGTACAAGGCACTGTGCAAGGCACAGAGTACGGCAGCCGGCTCTGCTCAAAGGCCTAAAGATGCCATGATTCTATTTGCCAAAGCAGACCAGAGGAAGTGTGGCTCAAAAGGAGAGAGGACAGAAAGGCAACTCCAAGGCTAGGCACTAAAGTCCAGGTACTAACTAATGCTCTATGCAACCCTCACTCTACACATCACTGACCTTGCAAAGGCAGTCTTCTCATGTCTGTAAATGGGGCTAATAATAGTAACCTGTGCACAAAACAGCTAAAGGAAAAGACTGAGAAGACTTCTGCAAAGAGCCAAGTGATGAAAACAGTGGGCAGGCACTAGGTAAGGCAGAACTTACCCGGCTAAGAACCTTTGAGATCTGCGATTCCCCAGAGCTCCTCCCTCACCTGGGGCTTCTTAAACTCAGCGATCCACAGTTGTTGCACTAAGCAACAAGCGTTGCACTAACGTAGGAGATTAGCCACAGCCAGGCCAACTTAAAGGGGATCTCAGGGAGAAGACTCTACTTCCTCACCTCCTACCTCTTCTTTAGTCTTCCCTGAATTGTGAAGCTATTTCTTTACTCCCTACCCTCACCCCATAGAGTTTTCTATGCTTTAGCTAGGAAAGACAATGTTCTATCTTGGATCCTATGATCTTCTGGTCCCAGGAAGGAAGAAAAAGTCTACTTGATCACAACCAGTAGCTGAACCTAGATTCTCTTCCTTGGGGTTGTTCTCCCTGAGCCTGCTCATGGACGGGTGGCCAGAAAATTAAATAGGAAGGAGGACCCACCTCTGTGGGGTCATACCTCGGATACTCTGGGCAGGCCCAAGTGGTGGTTTCCTAGGAGTAAAATGACCCTGGATAGCAGAGGGTGCTACTACAGGTTGGTAGGTATCCTCCCTCAGCACTTGGCTCTGAATAATGGGACTCTCATGCCCAGGGAGCACAGCATTAGCTACCACCTCAGCAGCCTTCTGGATGGTGGTGAGAAGGGATTCACCAGCAGAGCCTGTGCCAGAGGAGAAAAGAGATTATTACAGTCTGTTCCACATCTCCAAGTTACAGTTTTGACGTGAGAGGAAAGGACGTTGTATGGGCTGCTCTCTGCTTCCGGAGCTCAGAGAACAGACAGACATCACTAAATAGCAGACCTCAGCAGAATGAGATTCAGGTTTAGGAGGGAATAGAAGACACATGTGGCAACAAGACAATTCCAGCCGTATGCCCGTTCCAGTATAATCTGACTATCCCCTAACTCCACAACCTGGCACGCCCAAGCTTCAGGCACATCTGACCAGGACAGAAGCGGTATCCATGCTGTCCTACATGCAGCAGGACTGTTTTGTTGTGTTCCCTCTAAACACTTAATCCCCATTTCAGGACTCAGGAGTAGCAACTAAGTTCCCCAAAGAGAAACACACACACACACAGACACACACAAACACACAGAGTAAGGAATGCAGCAATGTGGACACTAACTTCTAGTCCCTGCTCTGCCTCAAATTAAAGGTATCACTTGAGCATGCTAAGCGTCTGTTCCCTTGTCTATAAGAATAAGGCAAGATGATACATATGAAAATACCTTGAAAAGTTAAAGATGTCATACAAATTTAAGGTACTGATATTATTAGTAAAACACAGATGGGACAGAAAAAAACAACAGGAAAAGAGGAGCTAGAGAAAGAAGTGTAATTATCTTCCCTGACTAGAAGTCCTTGGTGACCAATCCCCTGCAAGTCACTGAACCTCTTGGTCTCAGCTGCCTGAGGATCTGGAGCAGATGATCCCTAATAACCCTTACAGGGAACATCAATCAGTAGCTGAGGTTTATATAGAACTTTTAATGTTTGTAAATTGCTTTACACGTAACATCTCACTTAATCCCACTGAATGCCACTATCATATTCCCCACTTTGACAAGGAAACAGAGGCTCAGTGTTTACGTCGCTTGCCTGTGGTCACCTAGATAGTAAATTTCTGAAGCAGGATTTGAATCCAGGCCTTCCTGACTCTAGTCTGACCCTCTATCCACTATACCATAGCTACCTCTCAACATTCTATGATCCTACCAAAAACAAGGTAAAAGGAATGTGAAACTGGCGAGGGGAAGGAGAGCACAGGTCCATTCGGATTGTCAGATATTATTTACTGGAAGTCAAGCTTTAGGTTCCTGCCCTCTGGCCAACAGGACCCAGCTCAACTTTCCCCAGCTCAGGTCAAGGCCACAGTGCCCATACCCTGAGCATGGCTCTAAAGCTTGGTATCAGTATTGCTAAGTCCCCATCCTTGAAGTCCTTAGCCATTAGCCCCATAAATTCCACTTCAGGAACACCAAGCTATCTCAGTCCTACCCAGCGCTGATACAGCACTTGAAATTTTGCAAACGAAGTCTTCTCGATCTTATTTCCTTTGATCAGCTTTCCAGAAGGTCCTCTGCTGACCCAGCCTATGCCATGCTCAGATGAACAGACCAGTAAGAGAACACCCTGAACTAAGAAGACTGGAGATGGAGTCCCATGGGGAATACTCACCAGAGCTTCCCTTGTCCTTGGTGTAGCCAAAGCCTTGGAGGGTGCTATAGGAACTGGACTGGGAACCCATACCTGGGGAGAAAAATCAAACACCTTGAGCTGGAAGTGAGGGTGGTCTCCCTAAGGGGCAATTCCACATTCACTGGGCAGAGAAATTCCAGAGGAAGGCAACAGAGAGAGAAGATGAGTTCTTCTCCATTTTGACCCAGCAAGCATTGACTTAAAAGGGCCCAAGGATAACAGGGACTGGAAACTGACTTAAGGAGAAAGGAAGAAAAGGGAGTATCTACTTTACCTGTAGAAGGAAGGGACCGAGGAGACTGGGAGGAAGGCAAGGGCAACAAGTTATCAGAAAACAAAGCACTCGCCAAGTCCTAGAAGAGGGATGGAAAGTTGTGTTAGCATTCTGCCCTCTGCACTCCTGAGAGGGCTCTGCTCGGCGCTCCACCTCCCCCAGCCCCAGCAAGATGCTAAAGGGGCCCGACTAAACAAACAATAAGGAACAGAAATTCTCTCCAAGTCCCAGGATGGTCCATAGCAACATTCTTTGGGTGGGCAAGAAAAGGAAAATAGGAGACTACTCCCAGGCACAAGCCCTGCACTCTAAACTCAGGATACCAATGGGCAAAGGTGTCTACCAAGTACAGTCTAATCCAGAGGAAGGCCTCCTTGTTCAGTATTGCTCAGACTTAACGCTAGCTTTAAGACTTACCTGGGCAGCCACCCGGACCTTCTGATATAAGCTGTTTCCATGAAGAGGATCTGGGAGACCACCAAATACTACAAAATAAAGAGGGCAGGAAGTAGAAAAAAAAATGTGAGGCTTTGAACCATTTACTCCCAAATATATAGAATGATTTCTCCATTCCAGTCCATTTAGAAATGGCTCTCTACACATGAGTGCTAGATTACTCCAAAAGCCCAACTTCCCATGTCCCTCAGTTGCTTCCCCAGAGCCACTGCCTCTTGTCACTCTGTTCCCTTCTCCAGGACTTCTTTCCCTCAAGCACTTGGATGTCTCTCTGCGTTAGCCTCCAGGGAGATTTTCCTCAAAGCCTCCATATTCTGCCCTAAAATGCCACTTTTCTGGTAACATCATGAAAAAGAGATCAAAAGAGAATGAACTGCCCCTGATGAAAGACAGATGTAAGAGAGATGAAAGGACAGACCCTAGGTCTGAAAAGGTTGCAAAATAATGTATTCAATTACTCAAAGAATTCATGGACTTTTGGGGGGGAGGCGCGGGGGAAGATTTTCAGGAAACAGAGCTAACTTTTAATGCCTGGTTGAAAAGAGGTCCTGATCAAAGGATTAGGTGACTTTTTGCAGGGCCTTGTCATTCCACTCCTTCACTCACAGAGCAGCTGGCCGGAGCGGTCAGCAGCAATGATGCCCATCCCTAGGATATATTTCCAAGGACATTCCACTGATTAAAAGCCTTTAAAATTGCTCCAGGGAGATGTTTTCCTTTAACTCCAGTCAATGTTTTTCATTCTCTTCTTCCCATGAGGACAAACAGAAGTTTAACTAGCTCTGAGTATAGGCAACTAATGTGAAAAGACTGATGGAACCAAGATTAGGAGGCAAGAATTGAAGGCCCAATTTCAGAACCACCTGTTTCTTTGTTCAGAATAAATAAATAAGTTCTCCCTTCCCCCAGCTCCTCAGTGGACTTCCCCTTAATCAGTAAATGTAAACAGCCATTCAAAGGTCAGGAGAATCATTCAATTTCTCCCTTCAATTGGCTTCTGGAGAATAGTCCCCAGAGGAGGAGACAGGGCCCAAGCCAGGCTGAGGATGTGGAATCCATGTCCCCTGATGGGAGTTCAGACCTTCTCCATCCTGAAACCAAACCCTTATCATCTTCTCTCTTACTCTAAGATAGAGATTTCTGTGAGTTACAATGTCATTTCCTAATTAATGTCAGGAAAGGGTCAAATTCCAACTAAAACTGATAGGAAAAGGAAACTGAATATTCTAACTGAACTTTTCCCGCTTTTCTCCATAATCTCCCAACAGAGATTAGTTCTAAAACTCCCAGATACCTGCTGCTTCCTGGATGAAGGACGAATTGCGTTTGAGTGCAAGCAAAAAGGATGAAGAGCCATGGCTACACATATACAGCAAGATTTTCAGTGCCTGGAAAGAAAGAAGATATCAAGTGAAAGACCACATTGGGCTGCAATGCAGACCTAATGACACATACCCAGGGCCCAGGAAAGCCCCCTGTGCCACCCTACCATCCACACACATCTGTGATGTGGAT
Source organism: Potorous gilbertii (assembly GCA_028658325.1). NCBI lineage: Eukaryota > Metazoa > Chordata > Mammalia > Diprotodontia > Potoroidae > Potorous > Potorous gilbertii. The sequence continues at coordinate 501,620,493 of CM053770.1, forward strand.
TAACCATACCACTGTCCTCTTCTTTCTCTTTCTTTTCTGCTAAGTTCTGCCCTGGCTTGTTTGATTCGACCAGGGCCCTGGGAACCAGGTGAGGGGTCCTGCCCTTCCTCTTTCCTGCTTACCTTGAGTTTAACATGGCAGGAGTTGCTCTGTAAACGGTTCAGGAGGTACTCCAACAGACACTGGCTGCTTCCCACTGACTCATGGGAAATTTCTGGGAGGCAATCATGTTAGGGAAAGGACAGACTCCAAATTGCAATGAAAGGAAGGAGAAAATTTGAGCCTTCTCACTACTATCTCCTCCTTTTTTTCTATAATCTTTTGAGGAAAAACTATGATAATTTAGGTTTAGCTGAAGAATCAGCAAACAGTCTTATTAGTCTTCCCAATCCAATTACCAAACCACCTCAATGTGATTCTTAAATAATCCAATAATCCCTGATAGGTAATCCCATCAAAACCATAGCTCTTTTGTGGCCTGTCCCAAAACCTGCTGTTCTCGCCTTCTTGCGAAAAGGATACTAGCAATCTCTTCAAACAGGTAGCCAGGGCATGGGACATCATCATCAGATGTTCCTTTCATCAGAAGTGGGAGCTAGATGAGAACAAGAGAAACCCCACCCCCATCTCCATTGGTAATGTTTTCTTACAGGGACATCCCTATATCTGTTTGTTCTTTAGGTACAGTTCCTTCCATGAATGGAAGGTCTTGTCACCCAAGAAAATGTGACCTGGATACTAACTCTAACATGATGGTGCTGCTAATGGAGTATTTAGCCCTAAATTTATGTTCATTTCTTTTTTCAATATTCCAGTGAAACAGATTTGTTGGGGATGCCACTGACGGCTCACAAGGATGGTAGAGTTGAGTAGTAAATAAGAAAAAGTTGTTTCAGCATGCAGCTTTCCAAGCAAATAGGAGGATTCCTGTGCTTGGAATGAGAGGGCCCATAGGTCATAGCTTCCCTGGCAATTAAAGAGACATAACTTTAAGGTACCATCATATTATCTATTGAGCTAGCAAAAACAAATTAGAATAACAAAGTCTGATATTGGCTGTGTTGCAGGGAAATTGGTGGACTTATTTCTTATTTATCTACATCCATGTTTATATACATTTTCAGTGGCACCCAAGATAGTTTCAGTTTTTCTGAAGAAAATGTGGCAATATGTCACAAAAGATACAAAAAGGCTTCTATTCTTTGTCCTTTGATCTGGGAATCTAGCTTGTAGAACAGATCCCAAGGAAATCATCCAAAGGGGGGAAAAATCTGTTCAAAAATGTTTAGAGTGGTACCACTTACAATAGTAGAAACAATCCAAACAGTACAAGAATGGTGTAATGGCAGAACACATGGTTGATTGTTGTCTTTCATTCTCAAAAAGGACCAAAATGACATCACTATGTTGTGGTTCAGAATGCTCTACCATAGGTTGGGCACAGATAGTTCATATAAATATTTGAGGTGGATACTTCAAATGTGTGCATCCTGACACATAAGTGGCACTTGAATGGTCTGTAACACTATCTTGACTTTAAAATGACAAGGATATAAAGTATGTAAGATCATGGAAATGTTCAGATGAAACGTTAAGTGAAGAAAGAAACACTCCTTAGGATGTACACTATGTAAAGGCAAGTATGTGTATTATTGAAGATTTGCAGAGAATTTGAAATGAACTAAATAATCTAGGGCTGAATCATTATTAGGCTTTTGCCCTGATATAAAGTAAGGGATACCCCAGAAAGACAACAAGAAAGAAGTTTGCTGGCTCACTCTGACCCTCCCTCTAGAGTATATTAAGGTAAGACGCCAGTATGCATCACTAAAATCATCCACATGGAACTAAAGCTTGGACAAGCCCATCCCTAGGTTTAGTGTGTGAGTTCTTTCAAAACCCTCCTACGTTCCTAACCTAGCAACTAAATCAATTCTGAAGGCTAGCATCACCCTATAATGGCAGTGGCATCACTAGGCATGCTTGACACGACAGTAGGGACCAAATAATGCCCACTGCCAACAGAAATCATGCAAAGGATCAACTACCTGACCTTAAGAAATCACCAATATAATTTCCTTTTAGAAATAATTATGACATTCTGAACAGGGGGGTAATATGGAACTTCATTCAAAAAAATTGTAAAAGAACTCAAAAGAACTTTTAAGTAATTGTAGTAAAACCTGGTTGGTGACCACAGAAGTCAAGGACTGGAAAGGAACAAAGCTGGATCCCACTGCATGTGTGTATTGAGGAAGGGAGTATTAATAGGAAAGAGGAGAGTGAAGAGAAGCTGTACTAGAAAATTACGAAGGACTCAAGATGCAAAATGCCATCCACATCCTGAGAAAGTACTATGGAGTTGGACACAGAATGAAGCAAACTATTTTCTCTTTTGTTATGTTTTGTTTTTCTCATGGTTTCTCCCATCGGTTTTAATTCTTCTATGCAACACGACTAAAGTGAAAATGTGTTTAACAGGAATGTATATGTAGAGCCCATATAAGATCGCATGCTGTCTTGTGGAGGGAGCAAGGGGAGAAAATTTGGAATTTATGGAAGAGATTGTTGAAAACTGAAAACAAATTAATAATTTTGGAAAAAAGGAAAATTACAGACCTCTGCTCCTATTTAATAATGTTATGTTCCTGTCATCCCTTCTTTATCAATTGTCATGCAATTTAGGAGTGAGTAGCAAGAGTGGACAGTGCCACAAGGGAAATAAGAGACTGTTAGATTGAAACTGAGGAGAGAATGAAAACGAAAAGAGAATGGGAAGGTTCCACACAGGTTTCTTCCTTATCTCGAGCAAGGGGTTCTTAATAGCCCAAAGTCCATGAACTTTAAAAAAATATATGATGGTATTTTCAGATATTCTGATAACTATATTTCAACATCATCAGTACAGCAGTAAACCTTGATAGAGAAGGGATCAGTTTGCTCAGGGGGCTTAGTAACCTGGCTTCCTTCTAATCCTAGTTAAAAACTCTACCTTCTCTAAGAAACTTTACCAAGCCTCCTTAATGAAAGTACCTTCCCTCTGGGATTACCACCAATTTATTCTGTACATAACTTTGTCCGCACATAGTTATTGCTAGGCTGTCTCTTCATTAGATTTTAAACTCCTTGAGGGCAAGGGTTGCTCTTTGCCTTTCTTTGGCTTAGCAAAGTATCGGGTACAGCAGGTGGGTAATAAATGTTTGTTGACTTGGTAAAGCCTATGAACCTCTTTCTCCAAGTAGTTTTAAATGCGGAACCTTTTCTGCGTGTGTTCGGTGAAGCCTATGGACCCCCTTGTAAGAATGATGCCTTTAAATATATAAAATGGGATTATTAAGGAAACTGATTATATTGAAATATAGACATTAGAACACTTTAGAAAACAAATGGATCCCAGGCTATTAAGAACCCTGGCTTTATAAAGGAATCTTAGTTGGGATGCACACGCGAAGAGGAGGAAGGACCCGCTCGGAGCAGGGTTCTCAGTCTGGATAAGGAGGACGGAAGACGACGCGGATGCATGAAATGGGGAGGGAGGGAACCACCCTTCCAGGAGAGCTGTGGGCAGACCCTCAGCAGGCAGACCCTCAGCAGGAGAGATCCGGACCCTAGTTCTGCTGGGGTGACTGGGGAGGGGGATGGGAAGGGAAAGGATAAGAGGACGCGGAGGATCACGGGACCACAAGGCAGGCGCTGGAGGGCACTCAGAGGACCTTCTCACCCAGCCCTCCCATTTTACAGGAGAGGAAAACTGAGGCCCAGAGGTTCTCGGAAGTGCAGCCGGAAATGGGGGTGGGAAGGGGAGAAGACCTCAACCCTCCCGAGGGGAGGCCAGGGCTTGCAGACGCAGCTGGAGAGGGCCGGAGTGGCAGGAGACTGAGGCCCAGGGAGGCCCCGGGCCCTGCCCGAACTTCTCCCTCAGAACGGAAGATCAAGCGAGCTCTGCCCGGGTAAATGGCTCCGATCGGAGGCGAGGGCAGTGCAGAGGCCACAGCCCAGGCCTCCTGGGTATCGGGCGGAGTCCTAGGCCTGGCCAGCGGGGCTCGGGGGCAGCCGGGTACTCACTCGGTGTAAGAAGCTCAGCCGGTCCCGGAGCTGCGGAGCGGCCATGATCTCCGGGTGCCCTCACCAGCCGGCTCCCACGTCCGCCAATCACCGTGCCGGAGCGGGTACTGTAGGCCAATCGCTCACGGGGGGGAGGAGCCCCGAGGACGTCCTTAATAAACAAATTGATCTCGGACCAATCCGAAGTCGGAGAACGGAAACAGACGAGGGTTACGAACCAATGACAAGGTTCGGAAAGAATCGAGTGAATCCTTCAGGGAAGCGGGTGACGGTGATGACGGGGAAGGGAGGGGGAATTATCATCAAGCCAATAAGAAGGTTCTCCTGCAGTTAAAGACAGGAGTTCCACCCTATCAGCAGTGAACAGAAGCCGGAAGTAGGAGGATCCAAGATGGCAGCGTCTAAGGGGGAGAGGACAAGCTTCTCATGTCGGGGACCGGAGCTGTGTGGAGCCGAGTTCGAAGCCGGATCCAGAGCTTTCCGGAGAGGCTGGCGACCTGTGGGGCCGAGGTGAGAGGGTCCCTTCTGGAAATGCCGGGCCGGACCGGGGAGGCGGCGTTTGGGGGCACCTCGCAGCTCTCCGTCTCTGTCTCTCTTCCCCTCCAGGCCGCGGCGTATGGGAGGTGCGTGCAGGCCGCCACGGCCCCCGGCGGGGACCTGAGGAAGAACCTTTGTGCCAAGGAGTTTGAGGCCCTGAGGAATTGCTTCTTGGTAGTTGTACGTGCGGCCGCCGGGCCTTGTTACGGCTTCCCCTCCCCAACAGGTGCAGGGCCTAGGAGAAGGGCGGTGGAGACGGTGCAACCTTAGATAGCGAAAGGGGACCCGAAGAGGTCATTTGTTCCAGTCCCCTGCGTGAAGTGCGGCACCCCGAAAAGTCCTAGACCCTTGAAGATCTCTACTATAGAGAGCTGCCATAGAACATACTGGAACTAGGTGCAGCATATACTTCTGCTGGAGCTCGGGGACATGGGGGAGACCCCACTCCCCGCCCTTGCAGACCCTTCTCTGGATTATCTCAACCCCCTTCCTCCCCAGACCAGCTCCCATGGCCACGGCTGAATCGTCCCTCCTTTCCCTGCTGTGTCACTTACCCTGTTTTGTAGTTATTTCCTTTGTAACATCTTACTGTTAACAGTAACATCTTACTAACAGCTTGTAGAGCAGAGACTTATTTTTTGGCTTTTTGTTATCTATCTTTAACCTTTACAGTGTCCTGAACATAGCTGGTGGCCAGGTGTTGTGTGGAGGGAAGGACTGAATTTCTTCCCGTCTTCAAGGAGATTAACTTAAAGGATCATGGAACCGTAGACCTGAGCTAGAAAGGACCTGAACCACCTTCCAATTCAATCCTCTTGTTTTACAAGTGACCAAAACCTAAGGAGGTTAGGTGACTTGTCTGAGTTAGGGTAGTAATAAACAGGCAGAGGCAGGATGTGAACCTCTGTACGGCACTGCTTCCAGAGGACCAGCCCCTTACCAGTACAAATGACTAGGCAAAGCTGTATTGGGGGAAAAGGCTGCTGGAGTAATGAGGCCTAAATTTAGGATTTAGTAAAAGAAATGTGATTCCTTAGTAATCTTAGCAGAAGTAATCTTCTGTCCATCTCTGGAATGAGGTTTTGGATGATAGTTTCCAGAATGAATAAACAAATAACTTACTTTCCATTACAGCTATGCTAACTTTTTCTTTCCAGGTCTTGGACTGCTATTAACTCTACTCAAGAAATGGCTTAAAACAGGAGGCTCATAAGTGCATATTGACAACCGCTTAAAATATGAAACAGTAACTCCTATATAACTCCTGTTAGATTCTCCCAGGAGATTGATACTTAAAATATCAAAACATAAGACATTTTGCGGGATTGCTGAGTAGCAATGTTACATTAACTCCTCATTGCCCAAATGACTCTTTGAATCTGTGTTGTTGGGTAAACACTATAGTGAAGACTTCGTGTTAGGTTTTTAATAAAATGGAATGCCCAGTTTTGGATATACAGTTGTGGACATAGTGCATTATGCCTAGGGAATATTTATTTAAATACTAAAGACCTGTAAAAAGTTGCTGTGGTTATAAATCAAAACCCTGTGGCCAGTTTCAAGTTGAGACCAAATTGTGATTGTCTTCTAGTAAAGGATAGGTAGACCATCTCTATCCTGAAAAATGAAGCCTTTATTGTCCTTCAGGTATTAGGATCTGAATGGACAAGAGATGACTGAAGAGGTATATGATTATGGTACATGAAAGGTTTTAACAAAGTGATTTTTGGTAGTTACAGCCACAAATGATTAAACTAGAAAGAATGCTTTTAAACTATATATAATAGATTTCATTTGAGTATCAGGGATACTTTCTTAAACATTAGATGATCAAAAGTATGAATGCTGTACTGAAAGAGTTTATGTAGCTTATATCATTGCAGTTAAAAAGCAAAATCAAGATCCTGACAGCCAGTGCCCTTGTCAGAGGCCACACGCTGCCTGTGCTACTGAAGAGCTTAGTTTTTTCTCTCCTCCAGTAAATCTGTCCTTTGTTGATTGTTTTTTCACTGTTTCATTATTTCTCTTTCCTGAAAACAGCTTCATTATTTTGGGTTAGTAATGGGTAGGTTAAGAAGTGGGGAAGGAGGAGGAATGTCATTCTATCTAGTTACTCAGCACTAGAAAAGGCTTGTGAGAAAGGGAAGGTGAAATCCTCAAGTTCAGAAATGAATTATTTAACCTATTTCCCATCAATGGGAAAAGCTTAACCTAAATATGCCATCCTTGGGAAAATTAGCTTTCTGTGCCACCCTGAGTAGTGTTGTGCTTTAGTTTTTCCTAGTGTGAATCACTATCTGTCCATATTTTAACATGTTCCCCTTATGACCAAAGGCAGATAGGTAAGCCAATACAAATAGTTGGTGTCAGGAGACGTAAGCTATAGATGTGCTGTAGACCAAAACTAATGAGAATATGAAAGAACAAAATCAGAACCTTTGCTGGGGCACCATAATCAAACTAGGGGTTATAGGCAAAGTTGATGAACAGGTAGAGCCATTTATCTTGTTATGGCAGGGTGGGCATTTGGCAAATTCTGCCTCTTCCCAACAGTGCTTGATTTCCTATAGTTTCATAACAGACTCATATTTGTATTAAAGCAATCAGTTGACACCAATACATTTTATCATTTCAGGCCAAGAAGACCGCGAACTGATGCATTAGGATGGGCTTTGAATCACTGGAATTTACCTTCCATTCAGTGCTGACCATCAACATGAAGTCAGATTTTACCAGCAGCACCAAGTCAGTGAACACCTGAAGCTCTTAGAAGTGAAACAAAAGTGTTTCTTTGTTTTAAGGATGTGCTTGTGCATACATGTATATATACGTTATGTATACGCGCACATGCACACATAAAAGCCAAACAGAATTAGCAAGGATGGATGGTGGTAAGAGTTATTTTGCAAACTTTGTGTAAATAAAAATTTTGGTTAGAGTGGGACCTAGTTTAATTAAAAATAAAGTCTGAGTTTAAATTTAGCTGTATAAGTATATATTGTGGCTTGACTTTTCTGAGACTGAGTGCCATGCCCAAAGAAAATTTATCAACCCTTGAGAAGCAAGAACTCTGGTAAGTTTTCCACTCCTGTGTAAGGACTTGAAAAACAAATGAAAACTATTAGCTTTAGCTCTATAAAATAAACTCTAGGTTTTGTGTTTTAAAATTTGTTTAAAACTTGGCTGGCAAATATGAACATTTCAACATACCAAAGAGGATTGTATGTGAAATGGAATTTTTTGTCCAGCTTTTTAAAGAGCTAATTTTAAAGAGCTAAGAACAGTAATAAGACATGAGCAAAGCAGTTTTTGGCCTTCTGAACTTTTTTGTATTTAAAAAAGTTTTCCTGATGATCTTTGCTTCTTCAGGTGCTCATCAACTCTTCCTCCTCCCTCTCCACAGCAGAATCTTTTGTAACAAATTTGCATGGTTAAGGAAAACCAATACATTGGCCATGGCTGAAAATGTATAACTCATTCTGTATGTTGATTCCATCACCTATCATTTGCCAAATGGTGGGAAGCATGATTCATCATCAGTCTTCTAATGTCATGATTGGTCTTTGCATTAATCAGAGCTCTGTAGTCTTTCAGAGCTGTTTTCCTTTATATTATTATGGTTGCATAAATGGTTTTGGTTCTGCTTCCATCTGCATCAGTTCATTCAAGTGTTAACAGGTGTCTGATATTTCTTAAGAGTACTACTGTCTCCTTTCACTTACAAATAATTGTATAGCCATTTACCATTATACTTTTTTGCTGCTGTTAACCAGTTGACTTTAATAAGTCAACCCTAGGGAAAAAATCCCCTCCCCCCCCCAAAAAAAACACACCCATGCTTCCACTTTTGCCTATTAAAGAATTTTCATTTCTTTGCTCACCTCAGATCTAATGGATAGTTGTCTGGCTTTTACATCCACTAATCTTTGTATCTCTGTGAAACCCTGGCCTAACTCAGCCAAGTTAATTCATTCAGGAAGGGCTGAGGATGAGCAGATGTCTTAGAAAGTAGTAAAGACACGGAAGGATGGAGGACTTGATGTGTCTATATGGATGCCGGGGAAGAAGGGACAGACCTTCTATACTTCCAACTGTATTCCCCTTAAGAATTCTTCTAAATACGACCCCGTTTCTTACTAGGGCAAAAGCAGCATTTATTTTGTTCAGACAAGTTAGTTTTGCTTTAAAGTCAAAA
>CM053770.1:501629389-501772066 GCA_028658325.1 Potorous gilbertii
CATATCTCTTTGTCCTCAGAGAGGAATGGCGCAATCCTCTGGTCACCAAGAAAATAACCTTCTATGGTCTTAGTTTTTTTCCCTTTTCTCGGCATTTTCCCAGCCCGTTACTTGACTTCAGAGAGTCCTCTCCACCCCCTGGCCCAGATCCGCCCAGGAGTGCTTGGGGTCTGAGATTCAAACGCTGCTCCCCAGCCTCAGGGCTTTTGGCGGCAGGCCTGACTGCTCTTCAGTGGGAGCTTATCTGCTGGTGCTCAGGTGGGGGCAGGGCTGCCTCTCAGGCTCAGTTCCCTCAGGGGGTTTATGCAGAGATCTTTAGTAATGGGGCTGGGGTGGAGCTCCTGCCTGCTCTGCGGGCCTCTGGCCAAGCAGCCTCTGCCTCCGCTGTGGTCACCGCCTCCCGAGGGGGTCTGAGTCCCAGAGATATCCCGCTCCCCTCTCAGCCCATCTCTCTCACTGACCTGTGAGTCTGTCGGTGGTGGGACCTTCGAGGCCGCCAGAGATTATGGTCCGGGAAGCCTGGTTGGGTCTGCTCGCTCCTCTCAGTGCCGCGTGCCCAGGCAGAGCTCCGCGGCCGGGGCCGGGGGAGGGGAGGACTCCGCAGGGCAGGGCTCCACTCCCGTCCGGGGTACCTTTGCGGTCAGTTTTTCAGGGCTCTCTGCAACGGAAATCTCCTTCACTGTGTTTCTGCGCGGCTTCTACTGTTCCAGAATTTGTCAGGAGTTCTTTTTAGAGGAAATCCATGGGCTGTGGGTTCGGAGCTAGCAAATGTGAGTCTTTCTACTCTGCCATCTTGGCTCCGCCCCCCCTGCTTTAATTTCCTCCGCTGCAAAATGAAGACAATGGCATCTACCGTCCAGGATTGTCATGGGATCAAATGTGATCATATTTGTTAAGAATTTAGTACATAGGAGGTGCTTCATAAATGTATATGCCTTCCCCTTTCCTTCCTTGGTCTGGAGGACTACAGGTATAAAAACCCAGCCTATGGCATCTGCACCGAAAAGGTTTAGTTGAATTCCCTAGAGATTCCTTTCTGACTATTGCCATGTTGAATGCAAAAGTGGAGGATAATTGAGTATAATTGCATTAGTAACTACATTCTTTTTGAGTATACAATTTTATTGCATTTTATGGTCTGCAAGTGTTGTATTGTGCTAATGTAGTAATAGCTAGCATATGGCCCTTTACAAATACCTCATTTGATCTGTAACCCCGAGAGGCAGATACTACCGTGTCTGAAACGATTTTCCTGACTCCAAGTCCAGTACTTTAAACTGCCACCTACCTGTTTCTAATCCCTAACCTGAATCCTTGGACTGGCCCAAATTAGGCCTAGCCTAGACTATCTGGCATTTGCCAGCAGGTTTACATTGAAATTCATGGTGTTAGAAGGGATGGACAATGTGGGAAAAGGCACCTTGGGTGCCTGCGTAGCAAGTAAGGAGCTGCATTTCTGTTAGGCATATTTAGGGAAGGAGGTGGCTTTCACTGACCCTGGAACATTAGCCCAGTGGATATTTGAGGACCTTGGTAGGGAGAATAAAAAAGGAGGATCAGTATTCCCTGGCTTTTGCTAAGAGATACAGAAAAACTGGATTACCATCATAAGGAAAATGAAAATCTCACTGCATGGTCATCAATTGGGATGTGAAAGAAAAGATTTTTGGTTTTTAAGGATCATGCCTTCAAGGAGGGGACTGTGTGTATAGTTAATGGAAGGAAGACAACAGGAGCCAAGAACATCCACTAGTACGAAAGCTACATTACCAGCTTTGAGGATGTTAATCTACTTTCTCTCCTGGAGAGTTAAAGATGGCTTTCAGGATGGAGGAAATTGAAAGATTCTAAGAGAAATGGTGACTGCAAACCGATGATTCATTGGAATGAATTAATATGTGATCTAATGACATGGAGATTCTTTCAGCAGTAGTTCCTTTGGCTTAGGGAATTGATGGAGGTTTTGCTAGTACTAAGTCAGCTAAATCAGAAGCCCCAGTGGGGGGTGTCCTTTGCCCGCTTTTTAGATAGAGGAATTAGAGTCCTCAAAGTTTTAAAAATGTTAAAAATTTTTACATGTAAAAGCTAAAAAATATTAATAAAAATATTTAAAAGGAGAGTCCTGCCTACTTGGTCCCACAAACATGAATCCCCTCTGCAGCCAATTTTCCAATTAGAACAGGGAAGGGAAGGTGCTGGTAAAAGTCCTAATGCTTTGGGAGCAGATGCTCATCTGAGCGGCAGGTTTTAGTTACTGGTATACCCTATTCTTTCCCTGCCCCCCATCCCATAGTAGTTGTGTGGCAAATAGGGCTGTCTATAGAAATGGGCACTCTGGGGATGGTGGAAGGAAGCACTGTATCCTCTTCTCAGGTGGAGGGTGACAATATTCCCATAAACTTTGGGTGTGGTTCTTAAAATGAAGTTTATAAGATAATTGCTTTCACCTATATGAATGTTAGCAAAATTTTATCAAGACATCTCCTGCCCCATTCAAACTTGGACAATCTGAAACCCTTGGCCTACTTCAGAGCTTTTGTACTAAGGACTGTTGGGATAAATCCTTTTTTCAGGTTCTTAAACTGGAACCCACGAACTTAATTTTTTTGGTAACTATTTCAGTTGAATTAGTTTTCTTTGATATCTCATGTAATTTACACATTTGAAAACAGTATTCTGATTTTACCAGATTTGTCCATGACTCAAAAAAGGTTAAGAACCCTTATCACGTTGTTTTCCCTGAGGCTGTGCTGTTAACGATTGTAGCCTCAAGAAAGGCCTAAAGGTCCTATCACAGCCATTTGGAGAGGCGGAGGGAGGAAAGGAGTGCTGCCAAATCTAAAAAGCTACTAGATAGTGGCAGTCAGATTACTATTATATCAAGGAACATCCTACCGACTGCTGGAGGGAGGAGGGTTGAGAGAAACACAAAAGGGTCAAGGAGAGGTAGGTGAGGAAAAAAACCTGGGTCTCAACAGTGGCTAATTCAGAGGAAGTGTGTCATGAATATGGGTGGTATGAATCCTTCGGAGTCAATACCTGTACAATGTTTATGGTAGTTTTCAAGCGAACCATCCTGTTGTGTGTGTGTGTGTGTGTGTGTGTGTGTGTGTGTGTGTGTGTGTGTGTGTGTGTGAAGTGGGAAGAGGGGTCTGTGAAAGAGAATGGAAATGGAGGCTAAAATTATTCCAAATCCCATTATGATAAGCTTCTGTGGCTGCGAATTAAGGTGGCTGTTACTGACCTTGCCAATGTCATCCGTGCTCCAGGACTCGCGTCTAGGTCCTGGTCTAACGTCCTGGCTTTGTGTTACTTTTACATTGGAAGACCATCTATGAACTGCCTGTTACCAGCCCCACTCTACGGATTCTGCTTTTGAAAGGATATTTTGTATTGTTTTGTATTTTTATTACCTGTACTTGGAATATTCCTCCAGTACTGCTTATGCCAGACTTCTTTCAAGGTCAGTTACTTGAAGGTCTTTTCAGCAAAGAAGGATCCCCTGAACAGGGATCTGCCTCATTTTTGTATGGCCAGCAAGATAAGAACGGTCTTTACATTTTAAAATAAGGTTTTATGGTATAACCCTTGGCCTTGAGTTTGCTAACCCCCACACTGAAGAAACTGGAGGACCCTGTCAACCAGGTGGTAGGATATGGTAGGAAGTCTTTATTTCACATAGGCTGGGGCAGCCTCCCCTTACACGCTACCCTTCAGACTTAGTTGGTATGGAGTTCATGGGTCATAAAAAAAAACAAAAAACAGCCTTCCTAACGAGAGGTTTATCTTAATTCCCACTTCTCTATGGGAACACCTTTCTGACCCAGCGTTGCTACTGCTGAGATTTAATGCAAAAGCTGAAAGGAATAGAATTTTACCTGTATTAGCTATTAGGCATTGTATTCTTTTTAGTTTTCTCATAAATAAAGTTTTGATTGCATATTGTGGTCCACGAGTATTTTATTGCATTGCCTAGAGTAGAAGCTGTTTATTTGCTACATAAAGGAAGAATGGTATAGTGGAAAAGGCACTCCGGAATTCCAGTTCCACCTTGGGTACTGAGTCACCCTGTGCAAGCCACTTACTGACTACAAAATTAAGGGATGGGACAAATAGCCTCTGAGGTCCCTTCTCATTTTAGATCTACTGAATGGAACTTTGTAAAATAGTCTCAAAAAAAAAATCTAATTGATGAACATAAAGCCATCATACAAAGTTAAGCACAGGGAACTTCAATTACATATCTAGTGAATCTACGAAATTTTCATTGAAACTGGATACACCTCTGTTTTAAGACAAAAGTGGGGGTCAATGGCCTTTGTTCTAAAGTTACCAGAATCCTAGCGTTTGTACTGAAAGTGGGTTTATAATCCTGGAGTTCTGCTCCCTTGCCCACTGCCCTATTTTGACTTAGGAATCTTACTTTAAAACTAATCCAGGAACAAAAGTGTTTAAATAACCAAATCTGCGAACCTGGCAGTTGTGTTCCTCTGCTGCCAAAGAAGACCGTACCATCCGAGACAAGCTGACATGACTTGCACTTGACTCTGTTGTGAGGGAGGGCTGTGCAGGTCACCAGCCTCACTTCTCTTCCACAGCCATCTGAATCCAGAGACCAGATATTCATCAGATGACTGGAGATGATCCAGGATGCACTGGGAGATCTTGGCCCCTTTAGGCCAAGGTCTATGCAGGTACTCACTTAGGGTGAGGCAATGCTCATTCATTGAATAGGCCTGTTTAGGAAGTAGCCAGGGCATGGCCCCTTTAATGAGGCAAAGAAAAAGGAAGACATCAGGCTGGGAGGGAAACAGTAACAGTTACTATTGATAATCACTCTTAAGCCAAGAGGGTCCAGAAGAGAGCCCTTAGGCTGGGGCCCAGTGTTGTCCAAGCTGGCAATGGGAAACAGCTTAAAGAAGGGCCATAGTTCCAGTATGTTTCTGAGCAGGAGTCTTTCGCTTTTCAAAGGCTACTTTAACAGATTTCTATCATGGTACTTAGTGTTCCATTTCATAGTAACCACAGAAATTCAGAGCTAAAAGATCCCCAAATGCATTTCTGGGATTGGGTACTTGGCAGCAGCCCATCCTTCTTACTACGGATAAGGGAGTGGTGTATGCAGTTTCTGCATACTGAGCAATGACCATAAATACTGATTTTGGCTTAGGAAGGGAAAGGTACAGGCACAGTGAAGCTAAGTTTAGCATCTTCCAATTCTGATAATAAGCACTTTCTTTTCCACAAGCACTGTGATGTTGGCAATTCTCCTATAGTTTTCCTAGTTTTAGCTTTTTTAACATGACTAAACTACAATTTCACAAAAGGGTCTTTTTTTTTTCTGCCACTTTAACTGGATCTCAGCCACCTGCTGGCAGACCTAAAGCCAGGAAGAACTGAGTTTCCTTATGTGTAAAACAGGGATAATAACATCTACTTTCCAGGTTATGAGGAAAAAAACAGATCATTTCTAAAGCATTTTGTAAACCTTAAAGCACTATATAAATTTTAGCCATTATTTCTCTACACTTACTGTCTAAGAAATTCACCTACAAGACACAACTATCACCCCAGTATCTTCCAACACTCCAAACTGATCTTAGCATTAATAGTCTAATTATCTGGCTATTAATTCCAAAACTGAATTGTTCTCTTTCCACAATGCTCCCAAACTGATCCTTACCAAGCTGCGTTTCTGCCATTCTCCTTCTTCCTGGTCGATGAAGTTCAATATTTGGGAGCCAACTGAGTTCTCAGAATCCTTCATCACCACTATCCACTGGGTTATCATGCCTTATTATTCCTTTGAAACCTCACATCTGTTCTCTTTCCTCCATCAATCAAGTAATTATTAAACCCCTAGTATGTATTCAGGACTGTTGCAAGCACTGGGAATACATTAGTCTTGTCCAAGGAGCAATCCAGCCAGGGAGATAAAACCAGCAGAGAAAATAACAACATACAGTCAAGTACTAAAATCTATGGTACAGGATGTCAGAAATGAAAGGGATCAGTTACAACTAACAAGAAAAGGGAGAGCGTTCTAGGTAACGCACACAGGGAGGTGGGAATCACCATGGCATGTTAATGGTCCATGAGTCGGACTTCAGTGAAGGGTGTGTGTTTGGAAACAGGAGGACCACGGAATTTAGAGGGAATGGGAAGGGAATGTATAAGCTAGTTCAATGCCTGCATTTTACATATGATGTAAATGATGTCCAGGGAGATGAAGCTTGCTCTCCCCACGTCCTTATACATACGCATGCGCACACACACATGCACATACAGAATCAAACATTTACACCACACTTGCTCTATGCCAAGCACTGGCCTAACGTGTTGTACAATTATTACCCCCATTTTACAGATGAGGAAACTGAGACAAACAGGGTGAGTGACTTGTCCAGGGTCACAGAGTTATAGGCATCTAAGGTAGATTTGAACTCAGGTCTTCCTAACTTCAGGCCTGGTGCTCTATCCAAAAGCATCTCATATTTCCTTCTCCCTCAACCCTCCCTCCTTCATTTCTGTTGAGAGGACCACCGTCCTAGGTTCCAGTCACCTAGGTTCACAACTTTGGAGCCACATTTTACCTTTTTTCCCCTCTTCCTCACTAATTAATTGCCAAGTATTGTCAATTCTACCTCCACAATATATCTTGCACCTGCCCCCTGCTTTCTTCTCACAGCCACTCCCTTAGTTTGAGGCCTTCATCTGTCATTTGGATGATGGAAATGGCCTGGTTAGTTCTCTTTCCTTCAGTCCCTTTCTTCCAATCCATCCCCCAACAACTGTCAAAGTGATAATCCAGCACACATTTGACCATGTCACTACTTTTCATGACGGTGCCTCCTACATGAAGCTTTCCTGATCATCCCACTGCCTAGTGCTTCCTTATCTTTACCTTGGTTTGCTTTCATATATGCTTATATATGCATATGCTGTCTTCCTCCTTAAAGGCAGGGACAATTTGGTTTTTGTATTCAGTGCTTTTCAGACTCAATAAATTCTTACTTCATTGATAGTTGCTTCTAGTTACCAATTCCTCCATGAGTAAAAATGCTTTGGGAAAGGGTGGCCACTGCCCAACTGGTTGAGACCCCTGCTCTACTCCACTGAGTTAAGCTGAGAAATAAGTGAGAACCACTAGGGTGCCTAGTCTTGGGGACTGAAGAAATGAGTTCAATTATTCAAGAAAGAGTCAGAATGAAAAAACTCGTTGTAAATGATGCAATGATCAGTTACAGTTTTAAAAGAACATGTTAATGGAATTGTACAACACAGGATTGCTTTGGTGTGTTTATTAAAACACAAATACACATACAACCAAAAGCTCTGTTGGAAACTGTGTGTGGAAACTGTAGTTCAACAGCCCTGCTCATAACTCAGCTCAAAATCCTTTCACTTAAAAAAAAATTCATTTCCTAATCCTGAGTTCTTTTTGAAGATCTGGATTTTTCCCTTAAATTAAGCCTTTAAATTTAAGCAATAATAATAAGGACATTAAGGTAGGGAATGATGGGGGCAAAACATTGCCTATGGCAGGCTTGGTTGATGTGGTTAGTTTTGCTGAACTGTTTACTGTCTCTTCTTTCTGATTCTTGGTTAAAAGGGAACTGGAATACAATGGAAAATTAAGGTGATGTAAAAATAAAATATCACTAAAAAGTTCAATTTTAAATGAAAAAAATCTTTTAAAAAACTGCTGCAAAAGCTAAGGGGGAGGCAGGGGCAGGGATGAAAGGAGCTCCCTGCCCCTATCTCCCCTTTGTAAGGCCAAGGCTAGTTTTCTAAGCACCCCTGGCTACATTAAGTTTTCTGAGGAATGTTTTAAGTGTCTTTGGTCCTTTCATCATAAACATCACAACAACCAAAATGTACAAAACAGAACAGATTGTGGTTTTTCCATGTTCCCCATGACAAATCTGAACATAAGCTGATATGCCCAAAAAAGCTTTAAGAGATCGTTACCTAATTAACAATAAAGAACCGTAGAGGGTGGTGGCAGTATGAAACAATGCCCCTCCTCCCACTGCTTTTAGAGTTGAGAGCAAGCACAACATCCTGTTTTGCGTGTCGTGTCCCAATAGACATTCAGGTAAATCAAATGCTAAAGTGAGTTGTTCATGAGACACAAAGAACAGGAGCCTTTCTCAAACACCGCAAGCTTTTCTGCCCCTACAGAAAAAGACGAAAAAATTTTTAAACTAACTCCAATATTAGCTGTGCTTTTTTGATAACAAAACCCACATCCAGACTCTCCTAGATTAATTTCATAAGATCAAGGTTAAGAAAGCTACAATGGTATAAAAAAGAAAAAGAATGACTGTAGTTTGGGATGGAAATATACATTAGTGCAAGCAAGTATTGAAGACAGTTTTTAGTGCCTTTTCTATAGTTCTTTTCTAGATGGATCAAGCACCAATAAATCATCTTCATTCTCTCCTGAAGCAAAGAAATTATCTGAAGCCATTCCTGTTTATGAAGTCCTAGCATTAATAGGGAGAGTAACTTTGGATCCCAGTACTAGATTTTCCAGGGTTTAATTGTGTCCTTTTGGATTTAGATTATGTACACTATGTACTTCATCTTAAGAAGTCTCAGTATACCACCTTCATCTCTGTTCTTAACCCACTTAGAAATGTGGAACTTTTTTAAGAAAAGTGCTTCACTTTAATACTAAACTGACTTATCTAAATAAATATGAAAGATATTTTACATTTTAAAAACTGAGCGCAGATAGATTTTGAAAAATATAACATTGGACAAAGGGCAGGAAAAGAATTCAGATATCCGATTCCATCAGTATATCTAATTCCCAGTGTGGAAATGCCCTCAAAAGATGTAGACTGGCAATTTTTCCTACAACTTATAGAGTTGTTAGGGGTCACTAAATGTTTAAGTGACTTGTCTAGAGTCACAAAGCCAGTATGCGTCTGAGGGAACATTTGAGCCCAGATCTTCCTGACTCAGGCTGGTCTTCTATCCACCATGCCACACTGTCTTTCTTATGGACATTTACTTTTATTCATTAATTCAAATACAAACTTATTGAAGTTTCAAATATTAAGCAGTTTTCATGAGGCTATACTGTAAGCCTCAGGTCAGGAAGACTGTCATGTGCCACTTCTGGCATATATTTGTGTGACCCTGGTCAAGTCATTTAACCTCTAGGTGTACCAGGCAATTCTGATTATAAATTGTGAAAAGGATACAAATCTCCTATTATAGAGAAAATTCTCACTGGGTCTGGTTAAAAAAAGTTTCTAATCACAATGTTCACAATGTGAACTCAAAATGAAGTTTAAAAAACTATGTGAAATGATGAAAATCTTATAACTACATGTGGTCCATCTGATGGATCTGAGTATATCAAATGCAATGGAGCTAATATAAACTAAACTGAAAGCATATAACTAGATTAAGCAATTAATAATAACACGAGCAGATATTTTATATAGTGCTTTAAGGTCTATAAAGCACTTCACATGCATTATGTTCAGGGCTTCCTTTCTCACCTATGCATGAATTAGTCTGATACAGAAACAAGCAAAGAAAAAAAATCAGCAGAAACTGGAGTAGTTAGTTATTAATTTAACTTAAAAGCTTTAATAGGGGAAGGACCTCCTCAGAAATCTAAAGACTATATTAGATCTCAAGTGGCTAATGTACAGAGCAGTTTTCCCTCACTAGTTATGAATTCAATAAAGTGCTGCAGATTTGGAAACAAAGTTTAGAAACCAAGTTTAGAGAAGGGTATTTTTTTTTTACTTGCCACAAGGCAGGTAGAGTAAGGAAAAATTTATGAAGAAATAATTCTCTGTGACACAATACATGAGATCCTTAAGAAATGACAGCTTAAGGCTTGGACAGTATAGCAATCTTTGGAGTCAAAGGACAAGTGAGTTTTTCTCTGAAAGCACTGAACAAAGACTGGAATATGTAAAAAAAAAAAATCAATGGAGGAAATAATTCCAATTATGGTACCCAGAATTCACATTCTCCCTAAATGCTCCACCCATCAAGTAAGTACAGCATAGCTAATATAAAGGTAGGGCAGGCACAGCAGCTTGTTTCCTGAATGTCAAAATGCCTGTGGGCCTATCAGCTCAACTACAGTAAACAAGTTTTAGTCATTAGCATGGACAGATTACACCTCCTTCTGAGACACTGGCAACTGTTTAATCTGTCTGCTCTGAACAACCTGCAAAGCTTGGTGAAGTTGAGTCTCCAATGCACTTCTCAGATTGTCCATATTCACAGCTGGCAAGGAGTTGAAGCTAATGAGAACACCATCCTTCCCAGCTGTCTCCTCCACAGGATGAGACGACACATCTCGCCGTCTTCTCCGAAGGTCAGAACCAACTTGAGATTTTAATTCCCGGTTGAGTTTTCCACTATCAGACTTTTGATTGGGCAGTTTGAGTTCATGCTCAGGATCTGGCTGCTCGGGATCCTGGACGTTGTCCTCCCTGGGTCTCTGCTGATCCTCCACAACAGGACTGCCATTAGCAGCAAGGCTATCTTTTCTGGCCTCCACGTGGCTCTCGTGATTTAGCTGGAGGTCTCTGAGGTCATCGCTCCTGTCGCCATCTGAAGTGCTCTGGCGTTTCTGTTGATGTAACGATTCTTGGGGCTGAGGGAGGGTGACTTTTAATTTGCTTGGAGAACCAGCTAGAAACCCTCTATCTTGGCTCTCTTTGTGGGTTTTCACTTCTGAGTCTTCCATCTCAGCTCTCTCCTCTTTGGGGATGATTGCAGTAGGAAGTACTACTGGCTCTTTCACAGATTTCCTTCTTTCTTGGGAGCCTCTAGCTTGTTCTTGATTTATTCCAGGAAATTCTTGAACTCCCAGTTTCTTCTCTTTTGGGTTTCCTACAGACCCAACAAGATGCTTCATATCAGCTTGTCTCAAATTTTTATGAACCACGTTTTCTATGTTTTCTTCAGTGTTATCTGATTTGGCTACATCATGGTGAACATCATCTTTCCTACTGTCCTGAGGCCTGACCTTGGAAACCTTAGGCTCTATGCCAGCGATGACACTGGAAGAAGGAGCTCTATTCCTCATGCCAGTCCGATCAGGCTCCTCACCAGGATGGTGCTGCTGCTCTCGGGGATGGGCTGGGCCTTCCAAACCCTGTCTAAGAATGTTCCTGACTGATTCCTCAACTTTAGGGTCTTCATCTTGCTTCTCTATGTTCACAGGAAGGCCATCACCTGCTGCAGGCTGCATTTCTAATGGCAGAAAAACAAAACAAGTTAACACAGTGGGTGCAAATAAACACATCTAAGGAGAGAGGGGAAAGTAATCCAACTGCAAGTAAGTAAGAGAATTCAATAGAAAATAGAAGATGCCCCACAGAACTTCAGACGACTGAGGCTCACCATCATTAAATAAATCACTGTGACGCTACTAAAATGAAGGTACAGAAAATATGGGTTAAAAGACAATGGGGAGTGAGGGAAAATCAGTCTACAAAGCCAAGTTCACATGGTAATCACCAAAATTGGTTTTTGGTGTTTTTTTCAGTAGGAACAAGATGATCCTGACCAACAATGCACCAAAATCTGTGCCCACAGCCTTACCTTGCCTCGCCTTATCATCTTCTTCTTCCTGCCTCTGCTGGTGGATTTCCTTGTGTTGCTCTTTAATCACAGCAAGCAGCTTCTCCTGGTGGTCCAGCAGGCGCTTTTGCTGCACCTGCTGTTCTTTAATTACTTGCAACAAGACCGCATGATCAAGCATTTCTGCCTTGCCAGCTTCTGATGTTCAAACAAAAACAAAAACAGACTGCTGGAGACACGAGAACCATTTGCAGAAAGGTTATTTGTAGAACTTTCCTTTCTTTCAGTGGTATCCCACAAGTAACAATTTTCTTATATATCTCAGTTTTGCAAATAGTTGCTAACCCATTCACTCAGTTAATAACTTACGCCAGGTGAGACCAAAAGCAGCTGCTTTTCATTTATTTGACATACTGGATATAGGCACTCGGGGACTGGCAAGCTGATCATCACATTAATTTACACTTCTATAGACCAGGGCAAAAGCCCAGCTCTTGGTAGTGACCAAGTCACTGTTTTCCATCTCTCACTTGCACACCAACTTGTAGTTTAGAAATGGCAAAATTAAATCCAATGATTCCTCAATCAAAATGAATACTAAGAATGAAGAATTTTCCTAATAAACTCAGAATGTTTTTTAATGATTTAATAATATGTAACAACCCTTCTGCTCTACCTTTATAAAAAAAAATAATAGAAGATAGAATTTTTTTGATCTAATTTTTTTCTTTGACCTATGGGAGAAAGAGGAATAAATTTTGAGAAAACCAGGATCCTCTCTTCTCCAGAGACCAACTAATGAAAATACTGCTATCTTTTTCCAAGAGCTTTTTAAGGACTGAACAGCGTTAGCCTTTACCTATGCTAGGTTAATTACACTACTGCCTTTGAGGCACTAGGGTGTATTATTTGTACTTTTGGCTTAAGGACCCTATAAATATTGGTAAAGACTGACTTCTCAGGAACAGGCTCATTTTAGTGCACTATGCTCTGAAAATGCGGCTGCTTAAATCAGGAGGCTTTGAATTGGAACTAGTTGGAATATGTATTATCTGGGAATTCTGAAGCCTAGAGATAAATGAAATGTGGGCTCCAAAATTCAGAAGGAAAAATAGCAAGTGAGAGCAAAAGATTCCTCCTACACAAAACAACACTGTTGACAATGAAATAGGACACCTTTGAGTTTTGTTTTGTTTTGTCTCTAAGAGCAAGCAATGATTTCCACTAATGCAGACAACAATTTCTCACACAGTTCCCTTTCTATCAGTGGCATAAATTTCCAAGACAACTCACCAGAGTTACGAATACAGTCTGTGCCTGGGTAACAGAATAAAGTTAACTGCTATGTACAAGCCCAAACCTACAACTCTGGTCTCCTTAGTAATACCCTCTGACTAAATGGACATCTTTCATTTAAATAAAATCTACCTTACATGAGAGATTACAGAAAATATAAAATCTTGAGGCCTTGGAGCTCTGGTGCAGAACAAAATCCTTTTCAAAGAATGCCCTAGTAGCAATAACTCTTTCTTTGTATACTTTAAAACAAATGTCTAATTAACATTTTCTCAGTTTTTAAGCAGTTGTCAGCTATTATCCCTGTCAAATATTATAACAGAAAGGCCTCCAATAAAAAAGTATATTCCTAAGGGTATATATAAATATGTTAGCTATACACCTAACACTTTCTTTTCTATAGGTCAGTATTCTAGGGTCCACAACCTAGACTCATCTCAAAAACCTCACCAAGAGTCAAAATTAGACTAAGAAGCTAGAAGAAAAACGGCTTCAAGTCTGGTAGCAAACAATGGATTCTAGGGCTTGACTGGATTTAGTACAAGGTAGAGATGGCAAGCTTTCTCTAAAAACCAGGACTTTGAAACATGTAGTTCAAGATTTCAACGCAGCAGGACCACAGAACAAAGCTTTACTGATGGAATGAAAGTCATTCCTGCATATTAATATGTAAGTAGAATACATTAATAGAGCTCCAGGGACACAGTAGAATTTTCAATTAGGAATCCCTGTCTATCTCCTCCAACTTAATCGCCCCAAAACATGGCTTAAGCAACTTTGCTTTTATAATGTGGCTTGTTTCTAACAGGTTCAGTTTAACAAGCTTATAACAGTTCTGACTGTGCAAGGTGGTGGCAAGAGTACATTCACCCACTAAGAAATGGTGAAATTCTCTCTCTATATACAAATGTCTGTTAAGGGTAAGGAAACATGGGGTATTGGGGAGGAGGACTGTAGTTGTGATATTCAAGATGACTAGCTTAATGCTTGTTACTCTTTATGAGGTTTCAATATACATGCTCATGCAAAATACTTACAGGATCATGCACATTATCATCTTTGTAATTTAAGATGTTGTTCTTTGATTTTAAAATCCTGAGTAAATATGCTTTTTATTTTAACAGTCCTTTTGATTCATACCTGCTACTAGCTTTTTAATCTCAGCTGTTTCAGTTCCATTGAAAGGCATAAGGAAGAGAAACAGATTAGGAAACCATGAAATGTCTCTCCCTCTTTCACCAAGTAGAAATAAAAGCATCAAACAGGCTTAAGAAGTTAGTTACAGGAACTGGAACAAATCTACATAACCAGATACCAGACTTAAAACAAATGTATATATGAGTGCATATAAATACAATGCATATATAAGCATATTCTTAAAAGCTACTGTTCAAATCCAGAAACATCCACACAATGTCTACACCTCTGAAACATGTAATCATTTAAAAAGGTCAGTTGGATGCAGTATCTCTGAAGAGCCTGCATTTGTGATATTGTTGACAAAATACCTAAATAAACCAGAATTAACTCATTATATCTTTTACTGAGTTCTATGGGGATCTGAACATTTCAGGACTGTTAGAGAACATGTTCCAGAGCAAGGAAATAAAGGTATATGTGAATGGTACAATGCCTAAGGGAGGGGGCTGGGCTATTGATGATTCCCTAGGTATTACAATATCGAACACTTCTGGAATTATGATTATAAGTCCTGCAAAGGGCCAATGAAATGTGGCTCTGGGAAGACTCTACAAGAAGAGCCAGAGAACTCCGCCACTGTTCACCAGTTATACATCTTGTCCAGAACAAGGTGGATAGGCCAAGCATAAAATACTGCCCAGGACAAATGAATCTGGATATTATTCCCAATCAACAGAACGTGGAAACCAAATGACTTTGAGAAAGGAGATGTCTTTATGACTATTGCCACCGAAAAAAAGAAAGAAAAAGAAACCAATGCACCACCAAAAACCTGATACTCTCTACTCATGGATTTAGTTACTTCCTCTCCAGGTGGTATAAGGAAGAATCCCACAGGGGTATATTTTTCAGTGCTGGAACCAATTCACCTGCAATTCTTTCTCCAATAAAGGTTTGTTTGAAGAGTTTTGTCTAGTCTGACAATGAAGACGGGGAAAAGAAAGGAATCAAAGAGGCAAAAGAACAGCTGTTACTCTTAGTTTAGGCAAGAATTAGATCCTATGAGGGATTCCAAGAATCAATGCTGGAAAAATGTCTCAAATTACCCAAAGTGGATTCAAACAAAAGTTGCTCACTTGAAGGCAAAAGTACCAACAGCATCCTAGATTTAAATTTAGGGTCAAGTTGCTGCTCCTTCACCCCAAGTGAACACAAATCTCTCAAGAAGTTGGATGCTGAAGATGTCAGAGAGAGTCAACTGCTGGAGGAATGCTCAGAGAATAAAGCAACTGACTAAAAGGAAAAAAGAAAGTTTCACAAGTTGAGTCACCTGTAGTTATCTTCCCTAAAATAAGTCTCCTGCATCTAGAGGCACTAATTCTTCCACACCTGGTTTGCTTTAAATACCAGGAGTGTGAGGAATATTAGCATATTTTATGTAAGATAAAACAAAAGTGGTAATTAAAAGTCATGTGACAGTGACAGATTTTTTTTCCTTACAAAAATCTTATGAAGGTGTTAGAGAAGAAAAACTGTCAATGGGAACAGGAAAAGGAGAACTATTTAGCATGTTTCCTCAACTAAAAAGACAGAACAATAAGTTGTTCCTCTTTGTCTGTAAAACAGATATATACTTGTTGGGCATCAGCGGGTTACCAGGGAGCCCAAAGTTCTAATATCAAAAATATTTAAAATAAATTTTTTTAGAAATAACCCTATGGAAAAGTGCTCCAAGTCACTAATAATAACAGAGATGCAAATCAAAACAACTTCAAAGTTTCACTTCACATGCAGCAGATTGGCAAGGATGACAAAAGAGGAAAATGGCAGTTGTTGGAGGGGCAATGGGGAGGATAGGCACCCCAGTTCACTGTTGGTAGAGATGTGATCTGATCCAACCATTCCTGAAAGCAATCTGAAACTATACTGGAAAAGTCCCTAAGCTATGCAAACTTAGTGACCTAGAAATATCACATTAAAAATATACTCTCAAAGATGTCAAACAGAGGGAAAAGATGCACACGCACAAAAATATTCATAGAGGCATTTTTTGTTATAATGAATAACAGGAAACAAAGGGGGTGCCTATCAGTTGGGGAATGGCTTAGCAAACTGTCAGATAAAAGTGATAGGTGAAGCAACACATCTAAATTCAAATCTGGTTCCAGATACTTACTAGTTGTGTGACCAGAAAGTTACTTAACCTCTGGTTTGCCTCAGTTTCTTCATCTGTATAAAGGGCATAATAGCACCTATCTCCTCGAATTGTTGTGAGGATCAGATGAAATGATTGTAAAGGCACAGTGACTGGCACAGAGTGAGTGCCATATAAATGCTAGCTATTATTAGTAGTGTACTGTAAGAAATGGTAAGAAAACAATAAAAAAGACAGATTCAAGGAAATCTGGGAAGAATTATATGAACGGATGCAGTGATGAGTACAAATTATACGACTTTAATAACATAAGCAACTTTGATAGATTTCAGAACTATAATGTATACAAGGACCCATCAAGACCTCAGAAGACTCATGATGAAGCATGATTCCCACCAGTGCCTAGCACCATGGCTAGCATATACAACACACTTAATAACTGCCTTTTAATTGACTAGCAAAGAAGTGACAGACCAGAGGGGCAGACTGAGAAACACGTTTCCAGACACAGTCCATGTGCTGGTTTGTTTTGTTCAACTTGACTTTTTTGTTTTAGACAGTGATGCAAAAAAAAAAGCAAAGAAATAAAAAAAGTTATTGAAGCATTTAAAAATATAAGGAGGAGAGCAGAGCAAGTTCAGAAACAGACACAGAATCGGAGCAGTTCTGTTACCACAACGTTCAAGTTAACAGGCAGTTTTAAAAAAGAAACTACGTTACAGAAGTTGAATTTCACATAGAATCGTTTCTGCAGTTCTTTGTACAGTCAAATATTCATATCTTAAGTTCATAATAAAAAGAAAAGTTGTATTTTAAAAAATGACTTACCTTCTAACTTGTTGCCTGGGTTGTGTTCCTGCTGCCCTTCCACATTTCTTATCTCTCTGAGCTCAGGCTTTTGTCCTACGATCAGATCTGGTTTCTCTGCGGGGAGAAGAGCCTTCCCACCTGCAGACGTGGGGCAAGAGCTCATTTGTTTTGTTGTGTTTTTTTTTTTTTAAAAGAAGGTGAAGGAGGAACAAAAGAAGGTGGCAGATGTTTTCTAAAATTACTCTCTATATCTCCTCTCCTCCCCTCCACGTCAGCACAGTTTATATTCAACCTGATGATCACCAGGGAAGTAATAAAAAAATATTTAACAATCTTATAGACTCTTGTGGCAGCAAGCCAATGTTAACTACCTTAGCCAATTAAAATGCAAGAACAGTCCTAACTAGCTTTTAGATGGGCACTTAACAATGTGTTACCTGTCAAATGCTCTCAGCTCTTTGTCCCCAGTGTGCTCCCAGACACACAAGAACAGCATGGCACCTGACATTTAGTAGTCTAGCAAACAATTGTTTGACAGATATTATAGTAGCTGTCAAGCCACCAGATTCTTCGTTTTCCCCAACAGCTGCTGAAGGGGCTGCTACATTCACATGCTAATCTTGTGAAATGAAAAAGAAACACTGGGACATAGGGGACATTTCCCCAACCCAGTTTCTCCCAGTCCTGGAGAATTTCAGAACAAGGAGAGGGGAATTTGCCAAGATGAGTCACAAAGGATGATACTTACCAGCATCAATCTTTTCCATGGACTTAATAATCTCTTCCACATTTCCTGGCAATTGAATGTCATTTGCATTCTCCTTTTCACCCACAGGATTGGCTTTCTTCTGGTCATTGGGAACTACAACTTGGGCCCCTGGCTGAAGATCTTCATTGCCTGGCCGTAGGTCTTCATATGCTGGTTGAATGGCTGGCTGGCCACCTGGTTCTAGGACTTTTTGGAGATCTTCAGGGGGATGGTCCAATTTTTTTGAGGCTTGATTCTCTTTCTCTTTGTTCTGTAGCTCATTCTCCTCTTTTTCAGAATTTTCCTGATCCTTCTGTCCACCCAGGACATTTTCATCTTTAGATGGGAGTTTCTCCTCTTCTGGTTCTTCTCTGTCTTGACCCTCATCTACCACAACTTCATCATGTGGCACTGGAGGCTCATGGCGGTGGGCCTCTCCCACAGGTAAAGCAATACCTAAAATGTTATTAAACATCTTTGGAATGGTTTACATAAGGACCACCTAATGCATGGAATGTAGCCTAGAATCAATCTCTGGAGGAATACAAATACATGTGTGTTATTGCTTCTTACTATATGACCTGTTGACGAGTCAGTGACTAACTATTCTAGCAGAGTATGGAAGGAGCTGCTAGTAGGAAGCTGCTTTGGCTTTTAAGGGAGTCAACCATATCCAAATAAAAGGGTAGCAATGATCAGAATTTTTAGCTAAGCTGAAGAGAAAGTATCACGAAACACTGAAGATCCTTCTCCCTCCTCGTTCCCCCACCTTCCACCTAGCCACCTGATAGTACACTACCTTGATCAGGACGATCAAGTTGTACCTCCTCCTGCTTCTCTTTGAGTTCATCCCTTTGGGGGACATTCACAGGACCTTTGATCTGAGGTGGCTCTACTTCATCTTTCTTGTTCGGCAGTTTTGGCTTATCACGGTTGTCCTTGGCCACTTCAACAACTGGGTTCTGGACTATAAGCACAGCACAGTTAATTGAACATGGTTTCCACATGGCTGCACTGTCAATCAATAAAAGGAACTGGGACAATTTTTCTGGGCTGTAATCACATTTCACCAGGAAATGGCAGAGGCCAGGCAGCATTTCTCTGCTCTCACTCAATCATTAGCAGCTACGAAGTAAAGAAAACTGTCATTTTTCATGTATATTCACAACAAAAATGTCAAAATGCAATTCATACCTAACATGACGTAGAATGGGCAAAATTCCATTTACTAACAAGCTCACACCACCAGGTGGCAGCATAGACTCATCTATGATTTTGACCAAGTTTCTAAATATTTTAACAGAATTAATACTGGAACAAATTTCAATGTTGGGCTAAGGTCCCTATATTCCTCCAACTTTGGGGGCCATGATCATGCTGGAACCTTTCAATGGAAGGGGAGGAGAGGGGTACCAAGTGGAGAAGAACCACTAAGAAAGTGATTGCTTAAAGGAATTAATATAATAGTTTAAAAAAAGTTTTGTTCTAACCTGCAACAGTTGATGATTTACCACAGAGAAGATACAAAATAAGGGGGAAAGAAAGGCAGATGCTCTGCCAAAATAAATAAAAGATGCAGATGACCACTGTCACTGATACATCAACCAGTCATTCTTCAGAGAAATAAATAGCCTTCAGCAGAGTGTCACAGTGCATTTCCTTAAGAACTACTTCATATTGGGGACCCATTCTATGAAATACAGACCAAAGAAGTAACTAGGAAAAGATGTTAAACAAAATAAAATGGGAAAATTTCTTCTTGAGAAGAGAAGATGGGAAGATCATTTCTACTTTGGAAGCGAAGCACCTTGAGAAAACTGTCACCAAATCAAACAGCATATATTAAATACTTCCCAAGTGGCAGAAATTGGGCTAAGTGATAGAAATTCAAAGAGAGGCCCTTGGGAACTCTATATTCTAATAGGGAAGCCAACACATAAACTAACTAGGTACATCTAAGATCTACACAAAGGAGACAAAGATGATCTGAAAGAGGAAGGCATCTAGCAACTCCAAGGACCAGAGAAGGTGGGATTTGAATTGAATACTAAATGAAAGGAGGGAAGCTAAGAGGCCTCAGAAGTGAGTGGCGAGAATCTTTCAAGGATCGGAGAGGGGGCCAGCCAGTGAAAAGGCACTGAGCTGGGGAGACAGAGGAACTGCAGGAGGGCTGGAAAGACAGGAAGTGATTGAGTTATGAAAAGTTTTAAATGCCAGAGGACATGCAATCAGTCAATAAATATTTATTAAGTACTTCCTTTTGTGCTCTGGCACATTGCATTAAGTGCTAGAGTTACAAAAAGAGGCAAAAGATAGTTCCTGCCCTCAAGGAGCGTGCAATCTAATAGGGAGATGAAAAGCCCACAACATGCAAGTTATACACAGGATAAGCAGAAAATAATTAACAGAGAGAAGGTACCAGAATTAAGGGGGGTTGATTTGAAAGTTTCCTGTAGAAGATGAAATTTAGTTGGTACTTGAAGAAAGCCAAGGAAGGCAGTAGGCAGAGATCAGAAGGTGAGCATTCCAGGCCTGGGGGACAGCCCAGATGCCCAGAGTCAGAGATGAAGTGTCTTGTTTATGGAACAAGGCCAAAGTCACTGGGTTGCAGAGTACATGGTGGGGAGGAAGGTGTAAGAACACTGGAAGGGAGGGGACAGGATGAGGAGGTAGGTTGTGAAGGGTTTTGAACACCAAACAGGGAATTTTTGCATTTGATCCTAAGAGGCAACAGGAGACCACTAGAGTTTATTGAGTAGGGGATGTGACGGTGAGATCTACGCTTCAGGACAATCACTTTGGTTGCTGAATGGAAGATGAATCAGAATGGGGAGAGACAAGAGGGGCAGACCAACCAGCAGGCTACCTCAGTAGTCCAAGCAGGAGGGGATGAGGGCATGCTCATGGGAGTATCAAAGGAGAGAGGGAGGAATATTCAAGAGATGGTGCAAAGTTGAAATCGACAAGCCTTGGCAACATATCAGATATGGGGACAGGGTGGAGGGTGAAAAAGGAGAAATAAGATGACACGTAGATTGAGAGTCTGGGTGACTGGGAGAATGAGGGTGCCCTCAACAGTAATAGGCAAATTTGGAAAAGGGGGGAAATTTAGGAGGAAAAGCAACAAGTTTAGTTTTGGAAAAGTTGAGTTCAAGATGTTCATTGGACATCTGGTGCCAGATGCCTGAAAAGCAGGTGGAGACTCAGGACTGGAAGTCAGCAGAGAGGTGAGGGCAAAACAGGCAGTTTGGAGAATCATCAGTGTAGAGATAACAATTAAATCCATGGAAGCAGATGAGGTCACCAAGTAAAGTAATACAGAAGGACAAGAGAAGATGGCTCGATCTGGAACTCTGCGGGACACCTATGGTTAGAGATCCTGAAGGAGACTGGACAGGAGCAGTCTGATGAGGAGGACAAGAAGAATAGAGAGGTATTTCGAAAGCCTGCAGGACACAGAGTATCAAGGAGATGAGGGTGAACAGGGCCAAAGGCTTCGGAAAGGGTAAGAAGAATGAGGACTCAAAAGGGACAATCAGATTTGGGACTTAAGAAAGAGGACCTTCAACTCACTGAGAAGAGAGCAAAGAGTAGGTGATATGGTCCAATCTAAACTTCAGAAAAATTATCCTGGCAAGCTGAGCTGAAGATGGGGTGAAGTAAGGACAGACTTGAGGCATATATATATATACACACACACACATACACACATATGTACACATATATACATATATATGTATACATGTACGTACACATACATATACATTCTGAAGTGTGGAGGATTTGGGGAAAAGATAATGAGTTCTCTTGTGGACACAATGATATCTATGGGCTATCTATGGGATATTCAGTTTGAGACTCGTACTCAAAAAGCAGTTGGATATGTGAGACCTGAGTTCAGCAGAGGTTAAGGCTTGGATCAAAAGATCAGGGAACTACCTGAGTTTAAGTATTGTATCCAGGAACAGAGATTTGATGTGAAAGGTCTGGGGATTGAGGATTCAAGCACAATCATGTTAAGGAAAAATTATGTACTCTTTCTTCTCCACCAAGAAAACAAATTAAAAGTTTTAACAAAAACTTGACTTTACTACAAGAGCTTAGGAAAGCAAAAGAGTAGAAAGGCATGCTATGGATAGTTTAAAATTTCCTATGTTAAACTATGGAGCAATGAGCGATTAACAAAAAAGATCTCTTCCCTCTCTCACCCCCCACCCAGTCTTTCACAGCTGGATTGTAGCTTAGCCAAGTGACCTATTCAAATGACTACATGGCCATCTAACATAGCAGGTGAAACTGTATGACACAATTAATCCACTCATAGGAGCCCCTGTGCTCTAACAAGATTCAGCAATAAATCAAAAGACGTCTAGTAGATTACAAATTTAAGAAGGGGATGGGAGGGAGGGGGAAGTGGGGAGAGGGGGGAAAAAACAACACACACACAAAAGAAAATCTCCATTCTGTAATAAGACAAAGTTGCCTCTGAGCAGTCATTTTCTCAGCAGGAAACAAAATTAAGTTCATCATCAGGGTGTGAATTAATGGTCTCTCACGCTGTTTAGAAATCTATAAGGAGCTATATATGGTTTGCAGAGAACAATTTTGCACAGGATGTGTAATAATCACTGTAACTGTATAGTCGCCCTTGAGGTCCCTTTGGATAATGTTACAGTAATGCCGTGCCTCTGAATGTTTTATGAGTGGCATTGGATTTAACAGGCAAAGGCCGAGAAGCGATAAAAGCTTCTTGGTTTACAACAACAATAACAAAAAATACAGAGTTAAGAGAACAGGGGGCTTTACCTTATGATCAGGACCAAGGGGTATGGCCTTTCTATGGCTGCCCACTCAATTCTTATCAACCTTTCCATGCCAGGCTTACTTAGTAGCTTCCAAAAGGCACTGACACATGGCGGAGGTATTTCCTAAAACCCAGGGCTTCCTAAAACATATCAAAACTTTTAATTTCCAGACAGTTTGCCAGTGATGTCTCTCAGCTATACTAACACAAAAACTTCAAAATCAGTAACCTAAAAAAATTCTCTCCCACCCCCTCTTCCTCTTGAATGATTAGGATATCACCACTGGTTACAGAAAGACCTTAAATCACAGCTTATGTGGTTTTAATTGTGATGCTGTCCACTGAGTCAATTACTAAGCAAAAACTTATGTAAAGACAGGACTCCTTAGGAAAAGAAAAAATTTAGTAATTAAATTTCTTCTCTCAGTAGGAGAACAAATGAACCAGAATAGTTCTATAAGGAAAAAGTATATGGAGCAAAGAGGACAATTGCTAAATTAAGAGATGTGAAGATACTTTTTTTTTTAATCCTGGAGAGACAAGTTTACAGATCAACAATAATCTACTTCCTTAAACTACCAGTAGGGGGAACTACTCACTGCAAAGACATATGTGATATTATCCAAGCTCATGATTTCCCTTCTCTTTCTCCTTATGTTTTCGGTCTAAAAAGCGGAGAAACAGAATTAAGAATTCATATAGGTCTTTAATTAATCTTTCAAAGTATTACCTCCAAACAAATCTCAGGTTCCACCTTATTCCCAATAAATGGGCAAAGATGACAAAAAAGGAAAAGGACAATTTATTGGAGAAGTGGGAGGACAAGCACACTAATGTACTGTTGGTGTATTAATTCTACCATTCTGGAAAGCAATTTGGAACTATATCCAAGTCACTTAACTGTGACTTTGACCCGCCACCAATACCACTATTAGGCATACAGCTCAAAGAGATCAAAAAAGGAGGAAAGTATCATATGTATAAACATAGTCAAAGCTGCACATTTTTGGAGCAAAGAACTAGAAACAAAGCGAGTGCCCATCAATCAGGAGTGGCTGAACAAACTATAGTATGTGAATGTGATAGGACACTATTACACCATAAGAAAGGATGGAATTAGAAAAACCTAAGAAGATGTCTATGAACTTAAAGAGGATGAGGTGAGATGAATCAGAAGAACAATTTATAAAACAATTATGACATTGTAAAGAAAATCTACTTTGAGAAAACTCAGAACTGTGATTAATCAATGATCAACCATGATGACCCCAGAGGACTAATGAATGATAAGGCATGTTTCTCACTTCCTAACAGAGAGGTAATAGCTTAGATTTGCAGAATGGGACATACCTCTTCAGCATGTGTGTGGATTTCTTTTATTTGGTTACAAATGAGACCTTTTTTTTTCCCTAGAGAGGGAGAGAATTTGGGGAAGGGAGAGTAATGATGATTCCCAAAAAATGAAAAGAAAGAAAAGAGCATCAATGATCAATAACACATTTAAAAGATAAGAAAAGAATGAACTTCAGACCTGAGATACAGACAGGAAGGATAGTCAGTAAGTCAACAAGCATTATTAAGCTCTTCTTATTTTCCAAAAACTATGTTAAAGACCAGGGATACAAAGAATAGTAAATAAAGGCCCTGCCCTCAAGGAGCTCACATTCTAAGCAAGATGCAAACAGCTACGTATAAGAATATATACAGAGCAGATGGCAGGTAATCACAGTGGGAAGAAGTACAGGGGAAGACTGAAAAGATCTGCAGAAGGTGATATTTGAGCTAGGTCTTAAAGAAAACTGAGGAAGCCAGGAGATGGAGGTGAGGAGGGAGAGCATGGGGACAGTTAGCACAAAGACGCAGTGTCTGGAGAGGGTGTGTCTTGTGTGAGGACAGCAAGACCAA
The DNA here is from genome assembly GCA_028658325.1 of Potorous gilbertii. Taxonomy (NCBI): domain Eukaryota; kingdom Metazoa; phylum Chordata; class Mammalia; order Diprotodontia; family Potoroidae; genus Potorous; species Potorous gilbertii. The sequence goes on from CM053770.1 coordinate 501,653,816, forward strand.
TACAGCTAGATTACAGATTAAGTGGAGGGGAGTAAAGTGTAAGAAAACTGACAGATTAAGAAGGGACTAGGTTATGAAAGGGCAGCCAGGTGGCACAGTGCCACAGAGGATAGAGTGCTGGATCTAGAGTCAGAAGAACTCATTTTTCTGAGTTCAAATCTGGCCTCAGACACTTACTAGTGGTGTGACTTTACCCTGTTTGCCTCAGTTTCCTCATCTGTAAGATGAGCTGGAGAAGAAAATGGAAACCACTCAAGTTTCTTTGTCAAGAAAACCCAAAAAGGGAAACAGAGTCGGACACAATAGAAATGACTTAACAAAAACAAAACAACAAAAAGGTTGAAAAGGCACTAAATGCCAAAGAGAAGATTTTGTTTGACCCCAGAATACAGAGCACCTAGAACACATGTTGGGGGGGAGAGAAGGGGTGACCTGTTGCAATCTAAGCGTCAGAAAAATCACACTGGCAGCTTAGTGAAAGATGGACTAGAGTTGGGAGAAATTCAAGGCAAGAAGACTGATGGAAAGACAATTGCAATATCCCAGGAAAGGAAGGATGAGGGTCTCACAATGGTAGTGGCTGTGTGAATAGAGAGCAGGGATTATATAGGATATTGTGAAGGTAGAAAAAATAAACTTGGCAACAGACGGACAGCTTTGAAAGTGACATGATGAACATGTCATATACTTTTAAAAAAGGAAAAAATTACAATGTAGTAGAGATTTACAATTTCACATCCAATTATCTTTTTTATGATTTGTATATAGAACTATCTTGTTTGTTAATGTTTGTCAAGTTCAGGATAACAAAAAATTATAATTTTTTTTAAAACATCATCCCTAATTTAATAAAGAGTAGGCATTTGCCCAATGGGGCAATTAGGTGGAGTAATGGATAGAATGCCAGACATGGAGTCAGAAAGACTCATCTAGCTGTGTGGTCTTAGACAAGTCACTTAACCCTGTTTGCCTCAGTTTCCTCATCTGTAAAATGAGCTGGAGAAGGAAATGGCAAACCACTCCAGTATCTTTGACAAGAAAACTCCAAATGAGGTCATGAAGAATCAGACATGACTGAAAATGACGGAATATTTGACCAATAGTTAGTGGCAAAGGTAAGAACAATCAACATCTCTCAACAGGTCTCCTTTTCTTCAATTCCTCACTGCTTACAGGTAAAGACCACAAAAATCCAGATGTCCTTGAGAGAAGTAAAGAGAAGGAGATGATCTGCAAGTGAATGAAAGGCAGTGTTTACACTGGGATTTTCTTTCAAGTTCTATCTTTGCTCCAGAGGAAAGAATCAAACAGCATTAAGGCCCCCCAAAAACCACTGCTTATGTGTTCCCAGAGTGAGAGCTACACTGACAGCGGCAGACTAACTGCCCTATATTCCAAATGACCATGCTAGAGAGAAGGAGGAAATGAGGAGATGTGGGGTGGGTAAAAGGGCAAGGGTAGAACAACTGAAGCGTTCTATCTCCTGCTCATTAATTTTAACCCTCTGTTGGTCCCTACTCAGAACAAATCCCATTCCATTTGCCCTTTTAAAACTAAAAAGAGTAAGAGAAAGTTTTTTGGAGGGCAGTTTGGGGAGGAGGAAGCAGTGTGTGTGTGCTTGTTATTATAAAGAAATATCTTTTTTATTCCTCTCAAAATGTTGGGTGAGGTGGGTGGAATAGTGGGGAAGACAGGGTCAGAAAAAGATAGTATCACCTCTTGGCCTATTTGGGTGAAGATCAAATGTATCATTCTTTTACTATACTCTGATAAATAAGTGTCACCCAAATCCACCTTCCTGTTCCTCCTAAGATCAGTAAAACATAAAGAACTCTCCATTCATTAATCATGGATTTCTCCATAAATAGGGAACAGTCAGCTAAGGGAGGCAGTCCAGGCCACTGTAAGAAGTAGCAAGTGAGCCCCATCAGCACTAGTCCTGGTCAAGGAGCCATGCTCATCAAATGCCAGTCACAGTCAGAGGGGAAGAACTGTCCCTTCTGACCCCGAAAGTGGTGCCTGCCTTTCAATATATGCATTGGTTATCAGATTGCATCAGTGAAATTAGTTCACTGTTGTCTCCTGACACACCAGCAGTAAAAATGAACAAAAATCACATCAGGAGGAAAGTGCCTGTGACACAGAAAAGGAACTATTAAAAGACTTCTCACAAAGCGCAAGGGAGAGCTGTAGCAGGATCAAGCTGTTCTAACAGTTTAGGAGAGAAGGGATTAAGTGTGTGGAGTCAATGTCTCTTCCCACTCTCACACGTTTTGTCACTTTGTCAAAGGAGTTCTAAAACTTTACCACCTCTTCTTGCTAAGCAGCTGGTAGAAGGCAGCAGAGAAGGAATCAAGGAAGATCATATTTTTTTTGGAGAAAGCAGAGTTAAGATAGGACTGAGAAAGCACAAACCAACTGGAAGCCACGCTAATGTCATGAACATAGTTGTCATGGCCACCGCATGTGGGTATGTGTAAGGCAAAGTCAAGGGGATTGAAGAGACTGTAGCTGTAAATACCACCACCTGTATCCCTGAACATACAAAAACCAGCCTTTCCATCATCTAATTTCAAAAATTCCAAGTCAACCAATCCAGATGGACAACTAAAAAGCTAGCTAACTCCCTGCTCATCTTTCCTCCTTACTAAGTCTAAGTGCAACTGTTTTCTAATCCTATTGGAAGAAAGGGGCCTAGTTGCACAAGGGCCCAAATAAAGTTCATTGCGCAATATTGCACAATGAAGTGGGGGGTGGGTGAGGAGAGAAAATGAAGGTAGTAACATTCAAGTAAAGAGCTGAAAAATATTACAAAACCTTAATCCTACCCATGAGACCCTCAAGGGTGCTATCAAACACCAATATAAATTGCCTAATTAGCTTTTTTAAAAAATGGGTAATTGCTTTCATGAGCTTTCACAGGAGGCTTAGCAACCTTTTAACATACATTCTCACTGTATGTAATACCAGAACATTTCTGAAAGGGGTTTTATACCCTCCCGAAGAGCCACTGATAGTAAACCTCCAGCAATACAGTCAGGGTCCATAATGTGCACTTGGGTGTCATTAGAGAAAACACTATTCAGAGTTTGCTGGTCAATACGTGTTCACATAAAAGGGCAATGTTCTAATATTCATAATCCCAGAGCCCACGGGGCAGGGTTTTAATGAAAGTCTGTACAGTTTTGGCCCCTGCAACATCAAAGAGACCAATAAAACTCCTCTCACATGCTGACAGGCAAAAGTCAGATGGTGAACACAAAATAGTTAAAGGCCTAGCACAGTTCCAAGATTTGCTTCAACAAGGCAACCCATCAATTAAAGGGAGAGAGGGGGAAGAAAAATTGAGAACACGCTAAAAACAAACTGCATGTGGCTCAGAGAAGAGCCATGTGTTTTTGTTAAAGCCTCCTGCAAGAAATCAAAACCAGATGTTGGCCAGTGGAGGACACCCAGGTGAGCACAGGGCAGGCTCATGTCCTGCACATGCTTTGAATGACAGGATGCAGCTGCTGAGGAGTGCAGAGAGCCACAAGCAGTAGCCTTTCACAAAATGAGGGGAGTGCTGGGAGAAGGGGGTGTTGATTAATGTAGGGTAATTCATTACTGGGTAGGCCTGTCACATGCTGAGATGGAAGGAACATGGAAATGCCAAAGTTCTGCCCATACCGTCCAGGAACGAGCCCAGGTTACTTCATCAAAAAGGCTAGAAGAGACCCAGCATAGAGGGTTTCACATAATACAAAGTGGCCCTTTTGTAGCTGGCAAAGCTATGAAGACTGGGTGTGGGTTTCGGAGTCATTGCTTACATTTCCCTTTCACTCAGTCCATACTGTTCTTCCTGCTGACTCTCCTACAGTCAGAGCTGGCACCTGTTTTGGTCCCCTGAGACCCAAACAGATCTAGCACCTCTAAGTGGTTAAATAGGGCCCCTCTTGCCCCCTACTAGATAGGAATAGCCAAAATGAGGCATTAGATTGGGAATCCATGCTGACTTGGATAGTGCAACCAAATGAGGCAAAATGAAGCATCTTTAGGCATTTCTAATAGTTTCACAGTGGCTCCCAAAGGAGGTAGCTTCCCTTGTGGGAGACTGTTTTCTCATATGGAATTTTTATGAGGTGTTAATACTGGTGAGAGTACACTTTTCAAATACAGGGATGTTAATTAGGGGAAAGGAAGAGGACAACAAATCCAAGGATTTGCTGTACTCTTAATTATATATATGTTTTAATCAAGCATTTTCCTCAGTATCTCAACCAAGTTAAAATTACCATACACACTTCTGCCTGGTCTTCAGGACAGTATCTGCTAACTCTCTTGCCTACCATCTTTGACAAGACTTTTTATTTTGTCAATTACAGAAGGTGGGGAGACTCGAGTTCCTACCAGGAACAGATGTTATTTAGCCATTACCACTCAAAAGTGAACTAATATTCAAGAGCAATGGATTACATTCCTCCTCCCAGGCCAGCCACACAGAGAGCGTGATTAAGGGATTGAGAGCCGAGCGAATTTAAATCAGAGCTGTTGTGTTTCTTTGCAGGGGAGGTGTGAGCTGGACATGCATGGGTGCACCATTAATGTGAATTTATAAAACCCTATTATTGTCAGGGACAGAAGACCCCAGAAATGAATGTTATCGCAGACAGCACCGACCTACCAGCTATTGCTCCTGACAGGCACTCAAAGCAGTTCTGCAGGAATGTGTCCAGAGACTGAGAGAGTATAATCTCTTGCATAAAACCTTTCTTTTTATTCTCTCCCCCACCAATCTATGGTAAATATTCCAAGGCCTCAAAGAACACTCCAAGTAAATAAACCTATAAACACACTCAGTCTAAGCTACTATTACACATGGAAAACCAGATTTTTTTAAACCCCTCCTCCTCAACCCCGGGACATAGCCATGAATGGGGCTAGAAAAGGGGTCAGATAGCACCTGCTAGAGATGGCCTTGTGAAGGAGACCTTCAGCCAATGTAAGGGAGTTATAATTCTATCAAGAGTCCTAGTAAACAAATAATAAATAATGTGAAACAGTAAACAGAGCATAATCACAAGCTTTGTCGAAGCTAAAACTGGCTCATAATTTATATCCTGAAAATAAAAAAAAAAGCTACACCCATAAATTTACATACCTTTCAGTGCATTGAATGGCTTGTTATTGAAATCTTGTCCAATATGCTGGCAGAAATGCTGAGAGCAGTCCTATTTTGGCTTCTTACACTCTTCATACAGGTGGCCAGAACAGTGCTATCTCTAGTCTCAGCCTTACAGAGCTGTCTTTATTAGCAAGAATTGCACTCGTCCCAAACTCTTCCACTGGGAGCAATCTCAAAGCCTTTCCTCCTTTTCCCACAAAACCAATGGTAGCAGGCAAAGCAAATGAAATCCCTGGGACAAACTCCAAGATGTATCTCTGAAAGTGACACCTACACTTACTGAGATAGCAAGATTGCTCCCAAGACACAGTCACTGCAAATACTACAAGGTTTCCACTCAAAGTACAAGTATAGTATAGAATAATTTGGGAGTGGGGTGAAAAAACTGGGCTGTACATACCTGATATTTTGGCAGAATCTGAATCCATCAGGTTTTTTACTTCTCCAAGATGACCAGCAACTTCTATCTTCTCAACTTTCACAGGGGTCTCCTCACTCACAGACAGGGTAGTATAGGTACTAATCAACAGAATCCCCAAGCTTATCCACAGAATGAACTATAGGATATAAAGACACATGAGAGCCAATGAACAAACGTATATGCTGTGAAAGGTCTAAAGCCACAATCTTTACTTTTGGCAGCTTGAGCTCTCTTGAGCTCCAGGGAATCTATTTTGTGTGATGAGGGAAGAAGGTTAGGTTTAGATGTGTGTATATTTTAAATAAGGGGAAAGGGTGTTTTAAAAAAAAAAAAAGCTAACACATTACTAAAACAGAGAGGGGAGAAAAAGGATGTGCATGCAGAGATCTATCTGCCTCCTCTAAGAAGTCAAACTGCCAAATGGCTCGCTGCCGCTCCAAATGAAAAACTATCTGCAAAAAGAGACCATTGGATGGTCATTGCTGGCTAACAGCCCTGATAGTTATTGGAGGTTTAATTAAACACTGATGTATTATTTTTTACCTTATCATTATAATTGTCATTAGAAGAGTCTCTTGATAAAAACCTGGTCTACATGTCAACAATGCTATTCAGTCAGGAATCACAAGCAGAACTTACCAAAATCAAATTTAGAGACTGGAGGGAAAAGGGGAAGGAAGAATTAGACCGAGAAGTTGGCCAGAGTCTCTCCTTGCTCCTTTCACAGGTATTGGGAACAGTACAAAGAAAAGACTAAAAACAAGAGGGCGGTGATGTATGAAATGGAAAATGCCTCACTGACTTCTGGAGATCAATACAAATCTGCCAAGTCTCATGGAGAGAGAGGACTTTCAGAATTACCTGGTGAACCTTCCAACATCATTTGAGAAATCAAGTACCACTTAACACCTTTAGCAAGAAGAAAGATTCTCAAGGTCACTCCCAAATTCACATAGCTCCTTCATACCCACCATCATATCCTATCAACCCCAAAACATTATAGGCTTATATATACAACATTTTGTAGAGTTAACTATTCTGGTACAAGTCATCAGAGTGAGGACATCAAGACGAGGATACAACCTGTCTAGTCATAACATGATGTTATCAAGCCATCCAATTCCATAGTCCAACCTTGGTCTTAACACCATTCTGGAGTTGGCACAAGTAAAGACTGCTGCAGAGGCAATGCACTCAGTCTGGAGAAAACAAAACAAAACAAAACTAACACAGAAGGCTGGCTAATAAAGCAAGTGAACAGAGAACTCATTAGAAGAGAACAGTGTTGGGGATGGGTCCCTTTCAAAACAACAAATCTCTCCCAGTCCTAGATGCTTCTTTTTACCAGAATCTATGCTCAAGCTAGTTTACCAGGTTGTGCCAATCTCTGCTGTCAGCACACCTGAGCTTTAAGGTACTGTAGATTTTTTAGTTGTTTCCCTGAGCATTTTGCCATAAAACTATAATTGTTAACCTGCTCTGATTCACTATTTCTGAAGGCTTATGAACATTAAGGATGCCCTCATTAACTTGGTAAAACAAAGACTCATATTATGGGAATAAATATCCCCTTTGCTACTCTATTCAACTACCATCAGACGTTTTCAAATTTTACAATACACACAGAATTCCTATCTTCCTCATATTGTTTCTGCTACAGTAACAATGGTACTATAGCATATTACCTCTGCACTTAAAGGTCTAGACCACATCTGGTTCCCTTTCATTAGAGGAGTTTGAAGCTCCTGATTCCAAAATTTTGCAAACGAATGGTCAGTGCTTTTCCCCACAGAATCAAAGAAAATCAGTATCTTTATCCTCACTAAATTTTTACACTAGTTGAGGAGTGGCAGACTTCAAATTTATTTCTTAAAGGCTGGGTTGATCCTGTACAACAATAACTCAGAAAGAACAAATGAATATTTCCAGGACCCCAACCAATCCCAGAATTGGATTTTCATAAGGAAAAAAGCACTTGCCCTATCTCAAATTTTATGCTTATCAATTTTTGAAAGCTCCAGAGTGGAGCTGTTTTGGTTTTTTCCCTCTCTCCCTACCCTTCCAGAAATGGTGAGACTGCTTCAGCGCTCATGGAAGCAAAGAGCTGATCATGCTCCCCAGGGTCCAGGAGAATGCAGGGCAGGCTCTTTCCCCCAGCCACTCTGCGGATGCAGAGCAATGCTGACTTGCAGCACACACAGAGAGACCAGCTTGGTGCCTTAGGCAGGGACCATCATTTGGCCCAGAAAGCTTCAAGTGACAGAACAATTTCCTAAAGTGAATCTACATGAAGCTGCCCACTTTGTGGGACTCAAAGCCTAAGCTAACTCTGCCACAAAGGATGAAGCACTTACAGGAGGGACGTTATAATCTTCCTAGCCTCAAAAAGCACTTTGATTTTCTTAAAATTCATGGAGCACAACAGTTTACCAGAGTAAATAACAGAAGTCATAAAAGAACACCTAAATTCCTACGGAAGCCATGACTAGTATGTAATGGAGAAAAACCTACACGATAAAGGAATTACCAAAAGCATGATGTCAATGGCTAATGCCACAAAGATCCCCCTGTTAATTCCAATTATTTATCCTGCACTGTGGTCATTTACCATTGCCCACTTTCCCTGTAGATCTAAGTTGCTCCAAACTCCAAGCGCCAAAGCAGAGGAGCAAAAGAGTAAAATGGGATAGAAGAGGTTGTAAGTGGAAGAACTGAAGACTTAACCTAGAAGACCCAGGAGAGCCAGCTGTCTGACAAGAGTTTTAGTTGAGTTGCCTTTAAGTCTTAGAAATCCTTTCACTAGGGACCCAGGAGGTTAGTATTTTATAGATTTAAAAAAGTAATGCCATCAAAGGGTTAATCTATTTGAAAACTCCTTTACATGTGCAGGTGACTAACTATTGGTGTAATGGAATCAGCACACATTTAGTATTCACCTAGTCCATAGCAGAAAAGACCTCTCTGGAAAGCACCAAAAAATTTATCTTCCTCATTGGGCCTGAGGACAAGATCTTGGTATTAGCACTTAAATGAGAAAGAACTTCTCCAGCTCTCACATCATCAGCAGGTCATGGGAGGAAGGCTGCTGTAAAATGACAGGAGAGATGCTGCTAGGCAGGTATGAGGCTTCAGGAGCCTCAGCATGTTTACGCTGCTGTAACTTTTCTGCGTACTCACAATCACCGATGGGCAATGTACAGGTCTCCTACCAGTGTCAATGGGGCATTCTGAGTGCAGCTGCTCTCAAACTCTCCTTACCTCCAAACCATTTATCAGACAGTCCCTAAAACACTTCTGACACAAAGATAGAGATGTTTGGTTGGTGATTTTATGTTGGCCTATTTTAACGTGGACATCATTTAACATTCTGCGTGGAGACTGACAAACCAAAAGCAACATTTCACTCTCATCTCTGAATGATGCATTTCAACCCTCAACTTTCAGATCTAAAAAAGAAATTGCACATCAAAATAAAAATTAACTATTTCAGAGTCTAAGGATGCAATATATTTCTGCTCTGCTTAAGACAAGAGTTCTGCAATGCCTGGGAACCAGTATAACCACAGAAAAATTATAAATAATGACAAAGAATGAGGGCAACAATCCTGGGTTTCAGGGGAGTAAGAGCTAAAACATCTCACACGCATCCATTTATTTTATAGGGAAGAAATACTTCACACTCAAGTTGGACAAGACTCCCATTATATCAGTGAGAACAGATGCATTACTTACTTGTGGGATTCATAAAATTTCACCTCACAATTAATTCCACCTCAGGATGTAAGTACAAAGCTAAATACCTTCAATTAAAAAGCTCTAAGTTAATCTGTTTTTCCAAAACCAAACTACTCTAAAATGATCCCCCAACAGAGAAAGGGTGATTTGAAAAGGTAGGACTTGCACCAAAAGGCAAGACTGACAAAGCTGATTCCAGGAATCAAGCTCTAATGTGGAAATGAAACCTATGTGCTCCACCTCCCCGTAAGAGCTATGTATTCTGTTTACTGAACCCAACATATTCTTCTTCAGTATGAATTCACAAAGTATGTTCCTCAGTTCAGGATTCCCTGTAGGCAGCTTAATATATTGCTGGCAAAATACTGGCCAACAAAAAACTAAGCAGGAGATAAAATCTGTTTTATAAGAGCAACAAACATGACACTAAAGGCTGACCAGCAACGACAAAACATCTTCTGGATTCATTCACAACAGTCTGGTTTGAAGCTCTTAAACATCCCTTCCTCATTCAGTTACCTGATCATCCTTCCAACACACCAAGTCTTAATTAAACCATTCACTTTGCTTTCTTCAAACTACAATTCTTAGGTTGTGGCTTGGTGCCAGTCATTGACTGACCAGTTGTCTGTAATAATTAACAGCTCACTTGAAGAATTATACACACTTTGCTGACCAGCTAAAACACCTGGGGATGTGCTATAGCCTCAATTGTCATTTTTTTCCCCCGTGGAAAAAAAAATTCAGGAGAACCTATAATACTCAACTGGGAAACAAAAATAACACAATTATATGATCATGCTATATGAGTTTTTGATGGTAATTTTTTTATACAAAATTTTAAGAATCGTTTGACCCATAGCATACTTCAATCCATGCAATAAGTCATATAATAAAAGGATTCTGCTTTTAATTCAACTTTCCATTTCATGTTTCATTATGACTGGAAAAGAATTCAGGAAGTAGGACAGGTGTAGATTGTCCCTAACACTATTCTAAAAAGTCAAGTGGTACCTAAGTAAGCATTTATATTTCAGGAACAGGGGAAGGGGAAGGGTTGAAGGTGATTGAATGAACCTTAAGATGGCTACAGACATATACAACTTTAAATTACTAAGCATCAACACAAGATTTTCAGTACACTCAGAAAACAATGACAAACAAGAGTGAGCCAAACAGAATTTGATACAACTGAACCAGGTTTGGTCACAACAATCTGGTTCTAATGCTATGTTCTGCTTACAGAGTTTGAGATTTAACATTTAATCTGTCCTCATAGGAAGGGGACAGAGGGAAAGGATGCCATGAAGGTAAAAAGAAAACTTAGTAGAGAGGTCAGCTAGTAGTTTTGAAGAAAGATGCCAAGGCTCTCTTAGCATAAGCTTTGCATTAGAAATGTAACTAATTTTCACACCTGTAGCTATATCCCTTGGCTGCAATGTCCCAATCATCTATGCTATTAACTACTCAAGGGCCAGAACTGTGTCATTTTGGTGTCAAGTACACCAATCAGTCCACCCTCTGTCCCAAGAGCTGTAATGGGAGCTGGGGGTACAAACACAAAGAATAAAAAAATCTCTACTCTCAAGGAGCTTACATTTGAATTTGGTGTACAAGTTTGTGTAGAGAAAATAAAAAGACAACATACAAATAAATTCAAAATAGTTAGGGAGAGGGTACACCAAGGAAGTTGGGAGCAATCAGGAATAGTTTCAGGTAGAAAATGGTGGCTAGGCTACATCTTGATGGGAAAAGAAGAAATCTCTGAGGCAGAGCTGTGAGGAAGGAGTGCATTCCAAGCTGTGAGGAAGGACTGCATTCCAAGCATGGGGACTGTTGATACAAAGGCATGGAGAAGGGACAGACAGGGTACCATGTACAAGGCCAATCTGGCTAGGCTGTAGACTGGAGGAAGAGGAGGAAAATACAATGAGCCTGGAAAGACAGGTTGGGGCTAGGTTCTGAAAAAAAGTTTACACTTTATTCTAAAAGAAATAGGGAGCCATCAGAGTTCACTAGAAAGGAAAGTAACATGGTTAGATATGTCCCAATGGAAAATCATTCAGGCAACTGTGTGGAGGATAGACTATAGTGGAGAGAAACTTGAGGCTAGCAGTTAGGAGACCACTCCAACAATCTAGACAAGGAGTGATGGAGGGCAAAACTAAGTTATTGGCTGAAAGAGGAGAGTTAGATGCAAGACTTGCAGATATAGAAAAAGCAAAATCTGGGGCAGAGCCAAGATGGCAGAGTAAGAGCAACTACTCACCTAAGCTCTTAGACAAACTCCCTCAGATACCTCTATAAAGAGAAGCTTTTTGCAGAATCCAATAGGAGACAGACTGTGTCAGTTTCACAGCCCAGGACAGACTGGAAGATCGAGGGGAAGAATCTGTTCCATGAGGGTGCAGGAGCACACAGCACAGAGCAGGAAAGCCCCAGGGCAGTCTGAGGAAGTGGCAGCTCAGAGATAGCATCTCAGGGCAAGAGTCCAGTAGAGCTGTGCAAATGAGAACCTCAGAAGGAGGCCCAGGTATCTGCAGCAGCTGTGCCCAATTAAATGTCTGTAAGTCACCAACTTGAACTTCAGGAAGCCAAAATGGCAGAGTAATGGGTAAATGCTCTCTCCCTGTCCTCTTGTTGACCTTGAAAGAACCATAAAATATTTCCCCAGAAAAATCCTGGATCAGTAGAATCAACAGAAGGGGCAACAGGTCTCGCAGCACCTGGGGCTAGGAAAATAGCTAAAGGGGACTCCTCTTACAGTGGCAGAGGATCAGCAGCTCCAGGGGCGTGAAGCTCAAAGTAGGATCCAGGTGTGCCTAAGTGCTCCAGGGGAAACAGGAAGACACTACAGCAGCCAGGATCACCAAGCGCTGAGCTTGCCTTTGCTCTAGCTCAGCTGAGATCTCCCAAGACCAGACCACCCCTCCCCCACATGTAACAAGCTAGCTCCAAGGCTAATCAGAGGAAATACAAACAGAATTCACCTGCCTTTGCTTTCATACACCAGTCAGCTCAGCACCAGGTTCTTCAGCCTTTAGCTGAAAGACCAGAGGCCACAACATGCAAAACCTTATCATCATGAACAAGAAGCAAAGGAGTAAGGAAAAGACCATAGAATTCTTTCTATGGGGACAAGGACCAAAACACAAATACCAAAGAGATCAGTATTGAGACTGTACACCCATTTGAAACTTCAGTAGGGACTATGAACTGCTCGCATGAACAAAGAGCACTCCTGGACCAGTTGAAGAAGGAAATAGAAGAAAAAATGGCCAATGATTTTATAAGTAAGAAAGTATGAAAAAAAAAAAGAATTCACTGAAGAGAACAGATCTTTAAAAAGGAAAACTGAACAAATGAAAAAGGAAACACAAAACCCAACTGGGAAAATGGGACAAATAGAAAAGGAAGTACAAAAACTAACTTGAGAAAGTAATTTCTTAAAAGGAATAATTGGACAGATGGAAAAGGAGATACAAAAGTTAACTGAAGAAAACAATTTGATGAAAATTAGAAGTGGACAAATAGAAGCTAACGACTATGAGACATCAAGAATCAGTCAAACAAAATCTAAAGAATGAAAAGATAGAAGAAAATGTAAAATATCTAATTGGAAAAACAACTGACCTGGAAAATAGATCCAGGAGAAAAAATTTAAGAATTATTGGCCCACTGGAAAGCCATGATGTAAACAAGAATATGGACAATATCTTCCAAGAAATCATCAAGGAAAACTGCCCAGAAGTGCTAGATCCAGAGTGTTAAATAGTCATTGAAAGAATCTACCATTCACCTCCCAAAAGGGATCCTAAACTAAAAATACCAAGAAATATTATTGACAAATTCTAGAGCTATCAAGTGAAGGATAAAATACTATAGGCAGCTAGAAAGAAACCATTCAAATATCGAGGAGCTACAGTCAGGATCACACAGGACCTTGCAGCTTCTATATTAAAAGATTGAAGGAATTGGAATATGATATTTGGCAAGGTAAAGGAGCTGGGACTACAACCAAGGATCAATTACCCAGCAAAGTTCAACATAACATTTCAGGCAAGGAGACGAACATTCAATGAAATAAGGGATTTCCAGACCTTCCTGATAAAAAGGCCAGAACTCAATAGAAAATTAAATCTTCAAACACAGGTCTCAAGAGAGGCATAAAAAGGTAAACAGGGGAAAAGAAAACTTGTTACTCAATTTGGGCAAACTGTTTACCTCCCTATAAGGGAAGATGATACTCGTTAATCATTAGCATTGTATACCATGAAATATAAAAGGGATAAACAGAGATAGAGGGAGTGGGCATAAAGTAAATGATGTGATGGTAAAAATGTGATTTAAGCATGCAAAGGAATTGTCACAGGAGATGTGAAAAGGAGGAGGCAGAAAATGGAAAACTACATCACAAGAAGAAGTACAAAATTATACTACAGTAGAGGGAAACAGGGGAGGGAGATGAGCATTGTTTGAGAGGTACTCTTATCTGATTTGGTTCAAGGAGGGAACAACAAACAAGTATATAAATCTAACTAGCTCTACAGGCAGTAGGAAGGGAAGGGGGAAAGAAAGGAGAGGGGAGGCTAACAGGGAGGGAAGAAGTAGTAAGAGTAAAGGAGAGTAAAAGGGAGAGTGACTGAAAAAAGGAAGGGAAAACTGTAGGAGGTGGTGGCCAAAAGTGAAAACTCTACTGTGGAAGGGAAGGGAGATGGGAGAACTAAAAGCACATATGGTGGGAAAGAGAACGGAGAGAAAGACACAGATTGTAATCATAACTGTGAATGGAATGAACTCTCCCATAAAATGGAGACAGCAGAATGGATTAAAAGCCATAATCCAACAATATGTTATTTACAAGAAACACAACTGAAACGGGGGAACATACATAGGGTAAAGGTAAAAGGCTGGAGCAGAATATATTGTGCTTCAGCTGATGTAAGAAAAGCAGGAGTAGCAATCCTAATCTCAGACAAAGCAAAAAGAAAAAAATAAATCTAATCAAAAGAGATAAGGAAGGAAACTATATCCTGCTAAAAGGCACCATAGAAAATGAAGCAATATCATTACTAAACATATATGCTCTAAGTGGTATAGCATCCAAACTCTTGGAGGAGAAATTAAAGGAGTTACAGGAAGAAATAGACAGCAAAACTATACTAGTGGGGGACCTCAACCTCCCCCTCTCCGAACTTGATAAATCTAACCTTAAAATGAAAAAGAAATTAAGGAGGTGAATAAAATTCTAGATAAGCTAGATATGAGAGATCTCTGGAGAAAACTGAATGGGGATAGAAAGGAATATATCTTTTTCTCAGCGGTACCTGGCACATATACAAAAACTGACCAAGTACTATGGCATAAAAACCTCACAATCCAGTGCAGAAAGGCAGAGATAGTCAATGTATCCTTCTCAGATCATAATGCAATAAAAATGATATGTAATAAAACGTCATGGAAAGACAGACCAAAAATTAATTGGAAACTAAATAATCTAATCCTAAAGAAGGAGTGGGTTAAACAACAAATCACAGAAATAATCAACAACTTCATTCAAGAGATTGACAATAATGAGACAACCTACCAAATCTTATGGAAATTATTGGGCATGCAGCTAAAAAAGCTCGAAAAAAATAAATTGAAAATCCCCAAGTAAATACCAAATTAGAAATACTGAAAACCAAAGGAGAGATTAATAAAATTGAAATTAAGAAAACTATTGAACTAATAAATAAAACAAGGAATTGGTTTTATGAAAAAACCAATAAAATTGATAAACTTTTTGTTAATTTGATTTAAAAAAAGAAGAAAAACAAATTACCAATATCAAAAATGAAAGGGGTGAACTCACCTCCAATGTGGAGGAAATTAAAACAGTAATTAGAAATTTGCCCAACTTTACGCCTATAAATTCGACAACCTAAACGAGATGGATGATTATTTTAAAAAATATAAACTGCCCAGATTAACAGAAGAGGAAGTTGAAAACTTAAACAACCCCATTCCAGAGAAAGAAACTGAACAAGCCATCAATGAACTCCCTAGGAAAAAATCTCCAGGGCCAGATGAATTTACAAGTGAATTCTATCAAACATTTAAAAACAGTTAATTCCAATACTATACAGACTATTTGGGAAAATTGGGGAAGGAGTCCTCCCAAATTCTTTTTATGATACAAATATGGTTTTGAAAAAGCAAAATCTGGCAACTAAATGGATATGCGGAATAACAGAGAGTGAGGAGTCAAGGATAATGTCAAGGTTATGAACATGGGAGGCTGAAATGGTGGTGCCTTCAAAAGAAACATGAAAGTTTGGAAGAGGGAGTAGGTCGAATCTAAGATTTCTCCAGGAGTATCCAGTAGGAGAGAGTGGTTAACAGTGTCAGATGTGGCAGAAAGGTCAAGAAAGATGAAGACTTAGGAAAGATCATCAGGTCTGGCAATTAGGAGATCACTGGTCGTTTTTAAAAGTGCAGTTTCAGCTAAGTGCTACAGACAGATTAGAAGCCAGTTTATAATAGATTAAGGAGTAAAAAGAAGTAAAAAGTGTAAAAATCTTTTTCAAGGAGTTTGGTTAAGAAAAGGAGGAAAAATATAGGAAGATAAGGCTAAGGGAGATTTGGTTAGAATATACAGTGCCATGGGGCAAGGAAGGGGGTAGAGGGAAGGACAGCCAAGATAGGAAGAACTGCACTGAGCTCCCCTCCACAAACTCCTCCAAACAGAGCTAGAAAACATACCAGGCCAAACCCTGATAGGGAAATGTAGAAAAAGTCACAGTGAGTCATTGGTTCAGCCTAGCTGAGCACAAGACAACAAACAGAAAGGGCTGTGAATACTGGGTACAGGGTTGTGGCAGAACCACACTGCACAGACTGCTATAGCATCCAGGCAGCCCCGGCACAAGAGGAGGTTCCAAACCTATAGCAGGCAGGCACTGATGAATAGCACAGGTGAGAACTGCCAGTTTTTGTCAGAACTACCCAGTTTCAAGTCACAGATTCAGGGCAGAATAAAATGGGAATTTGTGCTTTGTGGTGGTATTTCTGAGAAGGGAGGACCTTGACAATGTAAGGAGAAAGGAGCAAGTACAGAAGCCAGCAGCAGTGAGGCTCAGACCTCAGGCATAGAGCAAGGTCTCAGTTCCATCACCTAGTCCAGTTCACAGACACAAGACCTGAACAGAGGGGAGCCCATAATTCTGCTGCTCTAAGCCAACAGAACTTTCCAGCTGGCCAACAGGGCAGGGTCCAGCAGCAATCTACCCTTGCTCAGTCTCACACCTAGGTCAGGAACAGAGCTACAGAGCTCAGACCAGGGGCAACAAGAAGAGTTTGCCCTGGATCAGACCACTCTGGGAGCAATGAAAGTTTGTGGGTCCTCCAATTTGTCCCTGACACAACTCTCAATAAAGCCAAGAAAGCAGACATAAGATCAGACCAGACCTTTATTCCAGAAAAGCAGCAGAGTCCAGCCCTAATATGAACTTGGAAGTCAGGAAGTAGGATAAAAGAATGGGCAAAAAAAAAGAATCCACCACAAGGAGTGGCAGAGATGCTCAAGACACAAATGGAAAATAATGACTCTGAAACATCTACAAGCAAAGTCTCAGAGAAAAACAGCATGGGAACAAACTCAACTAGAATTCCTGGAAGAAAGGAAACAAGGATAAAAGTAAGTCTGAAATGTTGTTTTATAAATGGAATGGGGCTGGGGGAGAAGAGAAAAGAAATGAAAGCTATGGAATAAAGAACTGAAAAGGGAAGTAACACTTAGGACAAGAAATATAGAATTTTGTTCAAGCAACAAACTCTCTGAAAATTAGAATGGACCAAATAGAAGTCAATGACCTCAAAAGGCTACAAGATATATTAAAACAAAGTTAAAAGGGTGAAAAATAAAAGAAAATCTAAAGTATCTAACAGCAAAAACAACTGACCTGGAAAACATATCCAGGGGAAAAAATTAAGAATCACTGGACTATTTGAATGTCATGATGAAAAAGATAACAAAGACATCATATTTCAAGAAATCTTAAAAGAAAACTGCCCAGATCTCTTGGAACCAGAGGGCAAATTGGAAATAGAAAGAATCCACCAGTCAGCTCCTAAAACAAACCCAAATGAAAACTCCCAGGAACATTGGAGTCAAAATCTTGAGTTTTCAGGTAAAAAAAAAAAATATTCAGGATCACACACCATTTAGCAGCCACCGCTATAAAGGAGTGGAGAACTTGGAATATGATATTTCATAAGGCAAAGGATATGGTCTTACATTCAAGAATAAGTTAGCCAGCAAAATTGAGTATAATGATACAGAGGAAAAAATGGACCTTTAATAAAATAGAGAACTTTCAAGCATGAAAAGACCAAGGTTGTGGAGAAACTACAAAAGTCAAACAGGAATGAAGAAAAACATAAAATGGCAAACATGAATGAACAAGCATAAAAGGCTTATAATTCAAATATGGGATAATGTGTGCCCCTTTGAACTCTATCATCATTGGGGTTCATAGAGAAAGTATAATTACACAAGGCCTAGGAGTGGTTCTGTTATGTCTTGATGATCTTAAGAGAAGAATAAAAAGAAAGAGAGGAACACACTGGCAGGAGGGAGTTGGGAGGAGAAGGGAAAGAACAGGTAACATTATCTCATAATCAGGGTACATGAGTAGACATCTATACAGACAAGGAGGAAGGAGGGTGAAGAGCTGACAGGAACCTGATATTCATCTAAACTGGTCAAAAGAAGGAAGAATATACATACACACAGCTGGATATAGAAGTATATTTCACTCAACAGGGAAAGGGTGAAGGAAGGAAACAGGAATTAGAGAGAGGGTAGATTAAGAGAAGGATTAATCTTAAGCAAAATAAACTCTGAGGATTCACAAAAAAATTTCTAGCACTTTTTGAGGTAACAAAGAATGGGAATCTGAGGGGGTGCCATAAATTGGGGGAATGAATGACCAAGTTATGGTATAAAAATTTATATTACATGCCATAAATAAATATGGTATATAAATGGAATACTATTGTGCTGACCTCTCATCAGCATGATGACCATCAAGGATTCCAGAGGACTAATAATAAAACAAGATGCCACCTCCTGAAAGATGTGAACGATTCAGGATTCATAATGAGATAAATATTTTATGGGACATAGCCAATGGAAATCGTTTGGACTAACTATATGCGTTTGTAATGGTTTTTTTGGGTTTTTTTATGTTTTCAGTGGGAAGGGGGAAAGGGAGAAGGGAGAGGGATGAGTAAGAAAGTAAATCTTGGGTTATCAAAAGAAATAAATTTTTAAAAAATATGATGCCATGCTTTCTAGGGACATTTAATTAACATTAACTGATAATCAATATAACCATCCTTCTGTTGGAAACACTATAGAACTAACAAGAAACCAAACTGCCAACTTTCTCTGAGTCATCATCCAGTTAGAAATGTTTTTCTTACACCTCACTTACTTCCTGCCAGAGAAGTGATGAACTTAAAACAGAGAGATACATTTTCGGACATGACCAACAAAGAAATTTGTTTCGTTAGGCTATGCTTGCTTATGATAAAGGTTTTCTTTTTTTCTTTTTTAATTCAATGGGAAAGGGGGTACTGGGAAAGACACATTTTTAAATGCATGTAAAAATATCTTTTTTAAATTATGTGCATTGTTCACCTTCTTGGTGTTGTAACCAACTTTTCAGGTCACATGGAAATCTGTGACGAGAGTTGACAACCTACCTTCAAGCCAACAGCCTGCTGGCTCATCTTGTTGGGAGGGTAATTCAAATTTATCACAAAGAATATTTCTGTTGAGCCTGAATAATTTTTGATGGGTGTTATTTGTCTGCACCGAAAATCTAGATTACCACTTAGGATGGTATCAAGAGCCTGGGTGAAAGCACTGGACTGTTAGAACACAGACCATTGGTGGGTAATTCAGACTGATTTGTGAAAATGATGGCAAACATTTATTTCTTATGCAACTTACCACATATACTACTACTAAAAATGCAGAAAGAGTAAGTAGATATATCCCTTTTTTACAGGACCTATTAAAAATATCTTACACTCCACAAACTGGCTCCATAACAGCAGTACTTAAAAGTAATGTTAAGAAGCACAGACAAGTACAATGTAAACTGAGGTAAGAGGCTAAAGACTACTGTCTGCTTCAGTCAAAATTCAATATATCTAATCCAATAAAAAAAAATCAAAGGTATGTAGGTACACAGGATATATATCAAAATCACTAAAGTCTATCAAAAAACAACAAAAACAGAGCTAACCACCTCTCTCATATTTTTTAAGAATAAAAGATTTAACAGAATATTAAGACAGCACTATCCTTCCTCTAGTCATGTGCATTTACGTATGGAGTCAGGAGTTGAATATGGAAGAATAATTAGAAGGCCATTGCAATAGTAGAGATAACAAGAGATAAGGCCTTGAACTTAAATAAGGCTGAGAAAAAAGGGATCAAATGAAAGAGATGCTGTGGAGGTAGAAATGGCAAAAAATGATAACAACAAAAGTATTTATATAACCTTTACTATGTGCCAGGCACTGTCCTATGTATTTTACAAGTATTATCTCTTTAGATAAGAGATTGGAGTATATAAAATTTTGTCTATTCTTAGGAATCATGGTCCAAGAGCAATTTTGCATAGCTAAAAAGTATGTTTTTTTCTGGCACAATTCAGACAGGTTGAAGTTAACAGGCTGCTGGATTTGTACCAACAGGTCTCTGTTTCCCATTCTGAGGGAACAAAACCTGAGCTCACTGAAATGGAATGGACTGTTGGGAAATAATCCCTATGTAACACCAACACTCCATTTTCTGTTAGGGAGATAAGAAGTAAAGCTTTCTAAAAGCGTATCAAGGATTAAACAGGAAGACCATCACCACTTCTTCAATTAAGACATTTCCTATTGTAATAATAGAGAAGTTAGCCAATTAACACCACTGACCTGTGAGGAAAGAGCATTCTTATGGATTTTCTTATAAATAAGAGCAGGGCAGATGAAGCAGATGAGACTTCCCATTGTAGCACCAGTAAGGCCTAAGATGGTCTCCACTAGAAACAAGAAAGAAGAGCAGTGAATGGATGGGAAAGAGAATAAAAATATGAGGACAATCTTGATCAGCAAGTCACCATTTATTTATCCAATGGCAGCATGATAAAGTCCCGGGCACTATCGGGAAGGCCACGGTTTTAATCCTCCACCTTGATCCTCACTATCAGCAGGCACATCACCTCTTAAAGCTCCAGCTTCCAGATCTGCAAGTGGTGGGAATGTTCAGATGCAGAATGTGTAACCATTGGAGGGCTTCATCAAGCCTCCAGAATGCCAGCAGCAGCAGGAGGAGTAAAGGACATTTCTAGAGCATCTGAAGGTTTGCAAAATACTTTGTTTACGAAAATCCACTAGGGTGAATGGTCTTTAAGTGTTATTATTCCCATCTTACAAATAAGGAAAATGAGGCACAGAGAGGCTGTTTGACTTGAAGTCGTACAATTAATGAAAAACTGGGTTAGGATTCAAATCCATGTCTTTGACCACAAGATCACTGCTTCTGGACAAATACAGGGAGATGCTCCAATGTAGGAATCCTTGAAGCAATGAATTGTGGAACCACTAACTATATGTGATGCCTGACATCTACAGGATTAGAAATCTCCTCTGATTTCAGTGATGAATAAAACCGAGAATACTATCTGCTTTCATATAGTAGCAGGGGTTGAAGGCTCATCCCCCAAGCCCAGAGTCTATACCAGAGTGATCCTTTGTGTTAGTACCCAAGGTCAGGATTAGACATCCAACTTCAGTCTTTTGCATACACTGGATGTTTTCCCAGTGCCTAATAAGCAAAAAGACTTTTTTATTGCTAACCAGGGTACAGGCAACAAGCAGTACGTTTTATTTAAAGCCAAGTTTTTATCCTAGGAACACCCTTCTGTAATAATATTATAAGGCAATGATAAAGAGTGATCCACTCTAAAGCACTTCATCTTATAAACAACTTTCATAAACAAATCTTTTACACTGGGAGTCTCTGACCGTATAATCGTTAAGTCCACATTTTGAGGAACGTTTATTGTTATTAACATCCTACATTTTTATATTTCCTTGTTCACTAAAGTGAACAACTTAGTGGGCTTCTAACCACTTCCTATTATATAAAATAAAAGAGAAAGGTACTGAAAAACCAAGTATCTTTGGTGGAAAACTCTAAAGCTTTTGTACAGCAGGTCACACAAAGCAGTAGTTAGTGTCCAAAATTTCACAGCCTAAGGTATCTGAAGAATAAGGGAAAAGAGGAAAAAAACTGGAAGAATGCCATCTCAAGCGGCCTTCCCATCTTACCATTTGGGATCATGATTCCACCAACCATGGTTCCAAACACGATTCCAAGTGTGAGAGCTTTAAATCGAAGAGGGGGCATATAACCTCCAGCTGCAAAGGTACCATCTTTTTGCTACATGAAAGAAAATCAAAACACACTAAGTTCTGAAATTGTAGCTTTCCCCCATGATTCTCCTGAAAGCAATTAAACAAATGGTCCTGCTCCACACACCACACAGGACTCAAAGTGGGGCTAAAATGGTGATTTCATCTGCCAATTCAATAGTGTATATAGGTAAGCATTAACAGCTCAATTAGATTTGGTTGAGCAATCTCAACGTGAAACTGCAACTTGAACTTGCAAAATGGCCAAAAGCTGCTATTTCATATCCTGTATGGAATGCAAACTTTACAAATTCTCGCAATATTAAGGGCAAATCCCTCCATTTGCTGTTTTGCTTTCAAGACTATAAGAGAGTAGGGCAAGAAGGCTCTATTGTTGGATAGGAAGCAGCACTACTCCACAGGAGTACCCCTAATATCCCAGGCTGAGTTGGCCAAGTTAAAGTTAGCAGGTGGAATATCACCTGCACCAACCTCCCTTTCAAGCCTCTTAACAGAAGCCTGATAGAAAACACTCAATGGTAAGCTCCCCAGGGAACTAAAGTCAGGAAGTATAACATAAGTAGCACATCCAAACCAAAAATCTCTTACTCCCACCTCTAGGGAGTACCTCTCATTTTTCTTTTTTCTCAGGATTTAGACAGACGAAATATAGGTCCACTGAAAACAGACTACTCCCAGGCAGAAGACAGGAAACCTTAAACTACTCATGTGTGAATTTTCTGTGTAAGGCGTACTTGCTCTACCAACTACCTCCAACAAAAGCTGGAAGAAATTCCCAGAATTTAGAATTATCCAATATTTAGAAAAATAAACCATTGGAACATGCCACCAAAGGACCACGGCCAAATTCCGGAATTTATGTATTACTCCAAAATGGTAACATTCATATCACTTTATATTTCACACCATTTTCATTTCAAATGGTGAATTTTTTTTTGTAACTAGAACTAAGGTAAAAATTCATGTGGAACAGTGAAAAAGCTACAAACTCAAAGGAATGCAGACATCTAGCCAGGCTTCTGACTGGGAAAATCTCTACTGCAGTATGACACTGGTTGTGCCTTTCTCCTAGCTCATAAGTTTCTCCTCCCCCAATGACTTTAATCATGTATTTACTTTAAAACTGGGTGCTTGAATGGTTAACGGAAGAAATGTAACTCATCTACTAAGCACCAAGTTCACATATAGAAATTTAAAAAAATATTAAAGCACCACTCTGAATCTCAACAGAGCAGCTTCTGGAATTCTTTTTTGCTTCATAAGGATGCTAAGCAATTTAAACTATTAGAAATTTACCATCTATACAGACCACCTATGCTTTTACATATCCAAAATGATACAAAAGCTATTTTGTTATTCCAGAATATCCAATGAGTGCCACAAAGTAGCAGACCACAATCACAGCCCTATAAACTTGTGACTTAAACTAAGAAAAAGGAAAAAATTCAATTTAATAGCAGTTAAAATAGGGACAGGGACTGAGTCTATGATTTCAATGATAATAGCAAACTTCCAGGTAAGAAAATGCTCTTGACTGTTGCAGGTCAGCACCTTCTCTGCAACCCAGTCTTAGAGAGTTGTTTAGGTGGTGCTTCTTAAACTATGGATCCCCCAGTTTAAGAAGTACTGAAGAGGACAAGAAAGGAAAAGTTTAAGAAGCCCTGGCTTAGAGCACTGAAGTCTAACAAAATCCTGGCTTAGAGCACTGCAAGATTAAGTGACTTACCCAGGATGACACAGTCAGGGATGAGAATAGCAATAAGGGAGAAGACCTTTAGATGAGAAAAGGGACACCATCAAAGGGTCAGGGAAACATCCTACAACTTGCTTCCTTCCCACAGAAGTGGAAGAATAACCATTCCTTTGGCTACAGCTTACTCTCTATGCAAACTAACAAGGGCCTAGGGCATCAGTAAAATTAGCTCAGGCTTGGAGGAAAAAATCAGCCTCTGGGTCAAAATGAATGTAAAAGAAAATCCTAAATTGGATTCAAACTCTTTAGGCTACTAAAGCATGTGGAAAGGCTGCTTAATTTTTATATGGCCCTACAAAGCTATACTGAATCACTTTCCAATAGGTACAGCAGAATGCATCAACAAGAATTGATGGTAGGATATTTCCAGAGCAATGCTCTCTACAGATTGGGGCAATAATACTACAACAACATACAGTAAAAGCTCAATTAATCAAAGTGCTTGTGGAATGGGATTTTCCAATTAAATAAATTTTCCATATAACTCAGGGTCACAACCAGTAGACCTTTTGAATTTCAACCCATTACTGAAAATCTCTCTAAAGTGTTCCCATCCCCTTTCTTGCCTCAGTAAACACTGAACATAATTTTAACCTTCCTTCACTGTTTCAGGATCTTATATTGTCTCCAGCTTCTCATTCTGACTCATCAGTTGAAGAGTACTAAAGATGCAAAAGATATTGGGGAAAAGGGTGACTCTCTCATGACCCTAAGACATTATCCTGTAAGTTGCTTTTTCCTAACATATTCCCAATATCAGCTTGTTTTTTATATCATTTGTCTCCTTCTTCTAAAAGCCAAATGTAGGACAAAAGGTAGAATCTCAGAATTGGAAAAGACCTCACAGGTCATTTAATTCACCCCCTACTCAAATCATGAATCTCTTCCTCCGCCAACTGACAGGTAATCAATCTAGCCCCAGTTTAAAGACTTCTGGTAAAGCCAAACTCATTATTCCCCCAAGGCGCCCATTCCAAGTTGAGGCAGTTGGGGCAATTCTAATTACTAGGAACTTTTTTCTTATCCTGGGCTAAAATCTGTTTTACTGTAATCCAACCCATTAGTTCTAGTTGTACTCTTAAAGCCAAGCCAAAAGAACCTAATGTATCTTCATTAGATTTCTACAAAATTATAAAGTTCATTAGGGCCAGGACCCTCTAAATTTTGCATCTCCACCAACACTTAGCATAGTGCTCTGCACACAGTAGGCACTTAATATTTGTTAAAAATGAATTTTACATTGACTACTGCAAACATTTGAATATTTTCATCACATCCCTTTCTTCAGGTTAAATGTACCAAATTCCTGTTAAAGGGCTAAATATCAGCTTAACAAAGGTTATACTATATTAACAAAAGTTCTACCTAAAAGGAGAACAAAGGAGAAATTTAAAAGGCTGAAAGAGATCAAGATTAATATCATGAAAATAACTCCAGTTATTTATAACTGGAACCAGTTATAAAGAAATCTTACCTGCTGCTCAAAGAGAAGAGTGTTCAATGCTTGTCTGCATGGCAGAATCATCATGGGAAACCCAACAGCCACTGACATCATGAATCCCACTCGAATCATTTCAGTCACCAGATTGGAAGGGAAGTTCATTAACACATTGCCAGCAATAGCTTCTGTGAAGCTGACGTAGCCAAAAAATCCTACCTGTCCAAACAGAAGGGAAATGATAAGTAGGAAGATAGTTCTGATCAACCTGTAACCTAATGCAGAATGGCAAATAAGAGTAGCAAGCACAATACCCTGCTCCTCTGTAATGGTTCACCTTTCAAACAGACCTTCAGTGTATGCAACTCCTTAAGGCAAGGATTCATTATTCAGTCTTATATTTTGGGGAACTTTCTCTACAGAGAGAAAACCAGCCAAGACCAAAGATAACATAACAGTATGTGTGACAACTACAATGAAAATGAAAATACTACAAGAAAGTTTGAATGAAAATAAATTTTATGGGCCATAGTTTCCTTCCAAATGCAACAGTGGCAAAAAATGTCTAAAGCTCCCAGTTGAGGAGGACTTATAGGAAATGATGCAGAGTGAAGTGATCAAGAGAACCACTTACACAATGACTACAACACTGAAGGAAAACACTAGTGTAAGAATGCGATCAGACATTCTTTAGCCAAAGTGATGGACTACAGGAACAGAATGAGACATGGTACAATATGTGCATCTGTTTTTTGTGACTTGATTTGTTCAAAAGGAGGGCTTATTTGGGGGGAGGAAGAAAGTTAAGGGAAAATTAGGGGAAAGTGGTGGGGATAGTGGCAATGTGACTTTAAAAATAGAATATCAATGAATCATTTAAAAAATAAACAGAGGGGAGAAGATGGAAGTTCAGAAAAGGACACACAAGTAGCGTAGTGTAGAATTACCATAGTAAATGTGAAATATGCAAAAAAAACACCAAGCTATACACAGTGGAGAGTCACAACTTCATATACAGTCATCCTTACCTATTCTTTGCATATGGAAATGTTAATATTTATCAATGTCTGTCAACTTCATAAGAGTAAAAAAGAAAAAAAAATTTAATTCTGAGACCAGTAAAGCCCTATGTTCAATTATACTTCACTTTCCCTAACGAATAGGCTCACCTGTCCTTTTCTGACCACATATCTCCTATATGGTTAATTTCATGCCACTTAATACACACAATATGCAATATGCCACAGCCTAGTCACACCCATCACATATTGCTCTTTGAGTCACCCATAATTTTGTTTCTTTGGAAGTAGTTATGATCCCATGATTCGTGACCAATTAGCAACACTAGAAGAATAGTAATGTAAAAACAATGAGGTTTTGTGTCATGGAACACCAAATAAGATTCTTGAAAACCTTTCACAATTTCTCAGCTACAATTAGCCCTCTCTCATCCTCTTTGATTCTACAGTTTTGCTAGGGACTGAACTAAAAAACTTACCATTTGGAAGTTTCCTGCATGTTTTTATTTTAGTTAAAAGACAGGTACAATGGGGAAAAGACTGTTGTTAAAAAGTCAATAAACCATTTTTAACATAAAAATCTTGAAAAAAATAAAAAAAAAAAGATTCCAAGTCACTGGACAGCATCAGTTCCAGTAATAGGCACTGGAAAAGGTCTCTTTCCACTGTGTTCAAAAATATCAAACTGAGTTTGTCTATGTAACAACCCTCCTTCAAGCAAAGACCTTTAAAACAAGGGTTCTTGAAACATGGGGTCTACACACTTTTGTCTTGTTGCTTTTTACTATTTTGATAACTAACTGTATTTCAACACAATTGGTTTCCTTTGTAATCTATGCATTTTATTTCATGTGCTTAAAAACATTATTCTATAAAAGGGTGCACAGGCTTCATCAGTCTGCCATGGTGGGAAAGGAGTGAGTGGTCTAGAACTCAAAAAGACAGAACTACTTTTTTAAAGGCAGTCTCATAGTATTTTTAGGACACAGACGCTTTCCTCTGGAATAAGTGAAAATCAATGATATCCATACTCTTTGACCCTGAGATTCTACTGAGGTATATACTCCAAAAAGATCAATGACAAAAAGAAAAACATATATAATAGCACTTTTGTGATAGCAAAAAATTGGAAACGAAGTAGATCAGTGATGTGAAACTCAACAAGAAATCAATCTCTGTGAACCCATATTAACTTAGGAAACATGAATTAACATTATCTACATTATATTTTTATTTATTTTGTTAAACACTTCCCAATTACATTTTAATCTGAATCAGGCAGCAGTGGGGTTGGGCAGCGAGGTGATACAATGGATAGAGTGCTGGGTCTGGAGTCAGGAAGACTCATCTTCCCAAGTTCAAATCTAGTCTGAGACACTTATTAGCTGTGTGACCCTAGATAAGTCACTTAACCTTGTTTGCCTCAGTTTCCTTATCTGTAAAATGAGCTGAAGAAGGAAATGGAACCATTTCAGTATCTCTGCCAAGCAAACTTCAAATGGGGTCACAAGGAGTCAGGAACAACTGAAATGACCAAACAGTAAAAGTACTGGAGAGTTTTGTAGCCAGGAGTTTGAAACCTCTGAAGTAGATGACCATTGATTAGAAAATGGCGAAACAAACTGTGGTTCATGAATGTAATGTAATATCACTGTACTGTAAAAAATGATGAATGTGACAAATACAGAGAAGCATAGGAAAAGTTATATGAACTGATACAATGTGAAGGAACCAGAAAAAGAAAAACAATATGTCCAATTACAACGTAAATCAAAAGAATGATAAAATAATCAAAACTGTACGCTGCAAAATTATGAACCAGAATACTCAGAAAGATGAGATGTGAGAAAATACCTTTCCCCTTATCTTCGCAAGGGTGTGAGACCATGAATATAGAACACTGTACCATCAGTTTTGCTGAACATTTTTTTCTTCCTCTTTTTAAACTCTTTATTATAAAATATGACTCTCTGGGAGGGGGTAGGTGAAGAGACACAGTGGGAGACATAGGTGATATAAAAACAAAAGACAACAATTTATTTTTTAAAAATTACTAAGTATTACTTTTATATCTGTACATCTTTGATATGCTTATAAAGAAAGGTTTTGAGGGAAGAGATATAAAAAGGAGAAACAGAAGTATGAAGGGTCCTTACCGTAATGTAAAAGGTGGTGACCACATTAAGCGATGAAGCAAATATGGAGCTCATTATTTTAACTGATGGTTCATCTAGGCTGTCATAGGTAGGCAAAACCTGGCTACATAAAAATATGCAAAGGACAATGTATTTCAGAAAGTAAAGTTCCAAATAAAAACATGCTGCCAACCTAGATGAGAAATTTCTAACACCTTCCCCTCATTAAAAAAAAATTGTTGTGCCAGTATTGTAGGATAAATGCCAAAAGATTTCATAATGCTATCAATTTTAAGTGAAGTAAACATATCCCTTTAAAACCCTTTCTCCCCCTGAATAACATACATGATATAAACATTTCAAAAGTGCTGAAAAATGATAGGCCATTTGTTTCACTGCTTTGGTGTGCATAGGCGAGATGATTACTCTTGGAGCCCTCCATGCTGATAAATAAAGTAATGTTTGGTTTACAGAGTGATAGCAGGATATTGCTGGGAAAAAAGTAAAGTTAGAGAAAACTCAAAATATAAGTATTTTTTCACATTTTAGCCCAATTCATAAACAAGGGGTTCTGACAAGTATTTCTGAGGCATGTAACATTCTTTAAATATAACAGGGGAAGGGAGAGTACACATTTTAGCAACCTAACTTTATCATATCCTATTATCAGATATACTTCCACTCTGGTTCAATTATAAGAGACTGCTTAACGTGAGAGACACTAGTTAGGAAATTTGACCTATATACAGTACCTTAGGAAGCAAGTTTCCTTGACATATATTTTTGTGACTCATAAATCTCTGGCCCCCTTTTAAGGGGAAGTGGATAAAGTCTGGAGGAGTGTGGTATATGTGTGGTGTACGTGTAAAGGTGTCTAGTGGTATATTGGTAGTGCCATAAAAATTTCTGATGGTAGGCTATGAGAAGTAAAAGTTTAAGAGAAGAAATGGAGTTGGGGAAGAGTGTACATGTATCTCCAAATACAAAGTGGAAAACTGGTGAAGATAGCGACTAACAAAGTTGAGTTTAGGCAAAGAATCCTAACTTTGATAGAGGGAAATGGAGAAGAGTGGTGAACAATAATGAGCTGAATTAAGGACAGAAGAGTAAATTTGATTTTTTTTTTTTGGAAGGGAGTAGACAGAGAAAATGCAATGTAAAGTTCAGCAATAACTTCCTAATCTGTGTCAGACTGGGGATTCTTCATCTGTTTTGTATCAAAGACCTCTATGGCAATCTGGTGACTATGGATGAACTTTTTCTGAGAAATATTTTTAAATGCATAAAGTAAAATACACAGGATTACAATGGAAACCAATTACACTGAAATAAAATTATTAAAATGTCTGGAAAATATTTATGGCCTCCAGGTTAAAAATTATCAACCAATATTTTCAAGTACAGACCCTTTTTTATCAAAACATCTCATGGGCTGTCACATAACAGTTGTATTTCTGGCACTCGGTGATTGAGAAGATAACAGCAATATTGTGTCAGAAACTTGTGGTGAAGAAACATCTATAAATACCAAACAGCAACTATTCTTTCAGAGTTTCCAGGGGGCACTGAGAAACCAAATAACTGCTTAGAGCCAAGAGCCAATATATGACAGACAGGACTTTATTTTTTTGTGTACATTTTATATTTTTGTTATTCTAAACATGACAAATTCTAAACATGGAAAATATAAGCATTTCCATATACAAATAATAGAAAAAGAGGATTGTACATAAAACTGCATATCACCATTATAGTTATTTGGTTTTCTTAAATATATAATACATTCAGCATATTAATTCCAAAGAAGTCCCACTTTGTTTCCTTCTGAACCTGCTTCACTGATACTCATCATTTTTATTTTTGTAATCATGTTCATTATCCCCTCCTCCCAACCTCTCTCCTCTCTCTCTCTCTCTCTCTCTCTCACACACACACACACACACACACACATACACACACACAAATAATGCTCCATTGCAATCAATAAGCATAGTCAAATAAAACCAATCTATTGCATGGGCCATGTCTAAACATGGATGTCTTATTCTTTGCTTCTAGTGAATTACCTATGTCAAGAGGTAGAAAGCCTGTGTTATCACTGACCTCTGGAATCTTGGTAGTTCACCACATGAATCAGTTTTAAAATCTTTCCAAGTTGTTTTTTTTCTTATATTGTAGGCATTCTACATATCACTCTCCTGGTTCTTGTCACTTCACTCTGCATCAGTTCAGGTTTAATTATGTGTATTTTTAGTGCCATTTTTTCTGAGATGATGATTTTTAAGATTTAACTGAAGTATAATATATTCAGCTTCAGTCACTCATTTGGATTTTTGTAACTCTTTACACTTCAAGTGGGTCTCATGTGAATAACATTGTTGGATTCTGCTTTCTGGTGCATTCTATCATCCTCTGTCATTTTAAAGGTGAGTTCATCCCATTCATGTTCATGGTTATGGCTACTAATTTTCTATTTCCTTTCCTCATATCCTCTTCTTTACAAAGAAGGTGAGTGAGAGAAAGATGTGATCAATTGAATCACGTTTCCACTCTACTGACCTTCCTCTCTTCCCCTCACCAAGACGTCATCACTGGTTTTTTATACTTTCTTTTCTAATCCGCCCTTTACAATTCACATTCTGAAACCGAAATGTGTCCTCCCTCTCTCTCTCTCCAATTCTACCCTTCTTCTTGAACCCTTTTCTCCCCTTTCCCTCTCCAAGATTTTCTTGCTGAATTTTAATGTACTACTACACCAAACTCTTTGTGTATATGCATGTGTTTAACTCTCCTCTCTCCAGTTCAGATGAGAGTGCTTACTCCACGCCTTCTCCATTTTTAAAAATACTTTTCTTGTTACAAATAATAATTCTAAGTGCCCCTTCTTCCTTATTTCTTATCTAGTGTATCTTTTTTCTTCTCCTTCTCTTAAAACCACCAAAAAAGAAGAAAACCACCATCAATTCCTATTTATCTAACTTAATTACTTATGTGACCCTTGAAGTCAACAGGACTCTGAAGGCATATTTATTTCTTCTCCCCTATTACAATGAAATCATTTTGTCACCTTTTAGCCCCTTGAAATTGCTCAGATATATTTTACCTTTTTGATTTCTCCTAATTTCTGTGTTTGCATTCCAGAACTGTTATTCAGATCTGATCTTTTCACCAGGAATGCTTAAAAAGAATTCCATTCCATTATTCTCCTTGAAAACTATACTCAGTCTTGCAGGGCAAAGTAAGTGTGTGCGTGTGTGTGTGTAAGTGCGTGCGTGTGTGTGTGTATTTTTTTTTTTGCCTTATGGAATACACCTTTATACAAGTAGCTGCAGGTTTTGTATGATCCAGACTGTTGTTCCTTGGTCCTTCTGGCTGCTTATAGTGCTTTTTCTTTAACCTGGAAGCTCTGGAAAAAGGTTATGACATTTCTGGGAATTTTTATTTGAGAGTTTCTTTCAGAAAGTTACCAGCAGAGTCTATTTTCACTTTGACTTCTGGTGCTAATAAATCCAGTTAATTTTCATTTATGATTTCTTAAAAGATGTTATCCAGACTTTTTTTTGTCATAGGTTTTCAAAGAACCCAATGATTTTTAAACAGTTCCCCTTAACCTATTTTCCAGATTGTTTTTGATAGTAGATATCTTATGTTTTTCTAATCTTTTGATTTTGAGTATTTCATTAAATCATTGAGTTATTACTTTAATTTGCTAAAGTATCTGTTAACACGGGTATTTTCACCCTGTGTTCTAAGCTACTGATTCCCCAATTCTTTCCTGCAGAACTCTTATTTCCCTTAAAATTCCACTAAAAAAAAAAAAACAACAACTCTGTTTCATTTCTTTTACGGATTCTTCTAAGCCTTGTGCTGAGGCTATTTTTGTCCTCAGAAGCTCTAGTTATAGTTTTTGTGGAGTTACTCTTCCTCTAAAGTTTCCCTCCTGGGCCACTAATGATCCATAATATTTTATCAGAGTGTTCAGTATCTAATTTATTCTAATCTTCAGCCTCAGTTTCTAATTTGAGACTGTGCCATGGCCAGACTCCCACCCCTCTCGCACTCTTAGGTAGGGTGATCAAGTTGTGTGTGATTCTGACCTAGCTTTTCTGGGTTCCCACTACTGGCTCTCATTTCCCTGGGTATTTCTGCACTCAAGAGTCTCAGAGCACAAACAGGCTTCAGTGACCCCCACAGAGCTGTATCTGTATTTGGCTCTCCATGATGAGATCCTGCTCCAGTCTCCCATCTCACCTCGAGCTTCCCCAGACAGAGCACTGACTGGCTTTCTATCCTGCCTGGAACTTCCCCAATCAGAGTACTGCCATGGACTTCTGGTCTATTTACCTAGGCTTCCACTACCTTCTCTGGCAGGACTCATCTTTGAATGTCAACAGTTTCTAGCCATCTTTTTGTGTGGTTCTAGGTTGGTAGCGTTAACTGTTATCGATCTCTTGGTCATTATTCAATCTGGTGCTCTTTCTAGATTGCTACTAGAATAAAAGTGGGAGATAAGCTCCTATATGGCCTTCTATTCTGTCATACTCTAAAGTGAGGCTTTAACCCAAGTTTTTCTGACTCCAAGGATGGCTCTCTACTATGAAACATTTGAAAAATAGTACTATATATATGTGCAAGGTATATAATTTATTCAGTCTTTAAGGCATAATTTTGCTTATTATAAAAAAAAGTCATTTAATGAGATGGCCAACAATTTTTTTGCAGCTGTCAGAATAGGAGTCAAAGACCCCTTACAATAATTCTACTCCAGATCAAAATTCTTCAGGTCTCATTTTGTCAGTTCTACGTGGAATTGGGATGATGTTAAGGGAAAGTATGAAGGCTTCATTTCCTTTTTCTTCAATTAGGAGTGGGCATGCTAGTTTTGTTTGCCTATCCTTATCCCAAACATGGGTATTAGGAAGGAGAGTATCAGTATATCCATACCAACATGTAGATATACCATCAGACAAAATCAAAACAACACTAATAGGTGTGCCTATAGGTGACCAGACATGTCAAAAGAGGAAATTTCAGTTTTCATAAGCAAAAAACATTCTAAGTTCAAAGAACATGAATAGTAAAGTTTTTAACCACCGGCCTGGCATAGTACAATGTGCTTCCTACCTACAGCTGCTGTGATCAGGATTCAGTGGGGTGAATGAACCCCAATGCTTAGAGACTTGACCCCAATTAAAATTCTCTGTTATTCACCTGTGCTATAAAAAGTCAACATAAAGACACATAGCAAGAAAGTTCATAGAATCAGAGACTAAGAGCTAGAAGGGACCTTAGAAAATTATTTAATCGGTATCTCCTAAATTGAGGCTCAAAGAAAATAAAGAACTTACTCCAGACCACATGACCCCAAGAGACAGAGCTGGAATTTGAACTCAGGTCTTCTGACCCCAAATCCAATATTCCACTGATCCAGGTTAAAGAAGTCAGAGGAGGAATGCTGCAAGACATCACTTCCCCTGAGGCCATAATGTGAAAAGAAGATGAACTCGTAGCATGAAAGTCAAACTATTTCCAAGGGCCTAGTCTTTCTGTGGTCAGAGCACCAAGCCTACATATTTATTTTGCGTTTTGAAGCTTAGCTACATATACTATCAAGGCTTGACCACATAATCCCTGCCAGACAAGAACAATCCTCCATGAAGCAAAAATGTAACGTATACCACAAAAAAAAACTCATGCCCCACATACTCAAAGGGGTTTTTTATACATACACACGTATGTGTTTATATAATTATGTATATGTGTGTATACACATGCATTCGTGCATCTATACACATATATACACACACATATAAACATATATGCCAAAGTGGTCTTGCTAAACACTAAAGCCTATCTTGTGGTTCCTTCCATTAGTTCTAATTCTTCTTTACAACATGACTAATGGGAAAATATGTTTAATACGAATGTATATGTAGAGCCTATATCAGAGTGCACATCGTTTGCGGGAGTGGGGAGGAGAGGGAGTAAATTTAAAACTCAAAGTCTTATGGAAATGAAATGCTGAAAACTAAAAATAAATTAATTTTTAAAAAATCAAGACTAAAGTCTAGGTTAGATGGCTCCTTCCTCCTTTTGACCATTTCTGAGAATTGTATTGTATCTGGACAAGTCCAGAATTTCTGGTTAGATTCTGAAACTCAAAAGTCTAAATTTATCTCATGAGTAGGATCACATATACAGAGCTGGACTGGACCTTAGAGATCATCTAGTCTAATCTTCATTATATTATTAAGGAAACTGAGGTCCAAAGAAAGTGAAATGACTTTTCCAAGATCACACAGTAAGTGGCAAAATCAGAATTCAAACCCAGGTCTTCTAATTTGTTGAAGGACACATGTGTATTATGCTATTTTAATCTTCAATGTTAATTTTTAATGTTAACTGTGATCCAAGAATTATTTTTTCAAATAATTGAGTATTTAATATCTTGGGAAACAAGACCAACAGGAGTAGGCAATAACAGAGAACAGGAAGACATGGTATAGGTCTCATAATGAACAAATAAATCACAAGGGGCTATGAAGACACAAACGACCCCAAGTTGTGTCACCTGATCATTCCCAACAAGTGTAAACAGCATAATCGTGTTCTTCACTGATATTTACACCCATACACACACATACACACGCCCTGGACAGTAGGACTATTATGTTTCTACATGTGTTAAATACATATTTTTAAGAAGGGAATTAAGAGGTCAGCAAAACTGAATATACCAAGTCTGAGAATAACAAATTTGTGACATTACAAGTGCCCAGATAATGTGTTATTCTTACATTCAGAGAAAACATAGGTTTTTATCTTTAGGTTTAGACTGCTACTTAACTGGTATAAGAGAATCTATATTTAGAGAGACATGTGCACATACTATTCCAGACCATATAATTTTACCCAAGTTTCCAAGTCCAACAAATGTGTGCTAGTAACTACGTGGCCACCACAAGAGAGCAATCGGGCATTTAAAAAAAAACACAGGACAACTGGTAACTAGGTAAGCTGTAAAAGAATATAACTTCTGTCACCAATTATAATGGAGACATTAAACAGCAAGGCTGGAGCATGTTCTGGTAGAAACTGAGCTGCCAAGAGAGAGACGATAAGTGGGAAATGATGATTTGGATCTCGCATGTGGGTGTAAACACAGCAGCATGAACAAATTTTATCTGTCACATTAGTTTACGATTGGCACAATACATGTTCACTAAAACTACAGGAGGGGGGAAGCCCAGTTCTGCCAGCCTCCCTAACGTTGATGGTCTTTTCCCTGTCCACATTTGGATTTACGCCTCTATTTTGAGCCGGTTACTATTCCAACCGAGCATGAATCACTTGCTCCTGTCATTTTGGTAGAGAAGGTAATGCTGCTGGAATTATGGAAATAACCTGATCTGCATTTACATGGCGCTATGTGCCAAAAAGAAAACACACACACACACACACACACACACACACACAGAGGCACACACACACACACAGAGGCACACACATAATGTGGGCCTCTGTAAGCATATCAGCAACAATCTGAAGTCAATGTTTGTGCAATTTCCTTTTAAATATTCCCAAACAGCTAAATTCTGGCAAAAGATTAAGAAAGCTGCCTATTCAGATGGTTTTTGGTTGTTGCTAAAATCCATACTGCCAACTCTTTTTTGTTGAGAGTCTGGCAAACTAGGCAATCCAACTAGTTATTCTAAAAACATGTTTCAATTTAACTCGTGATTGAAATACAACTCCCTCAAGTTAGAATGGTGGGGAAAGGGTCATAACTGAATAAGACATTATTCTTCAGTAGTTTGTAACACACAATTGAAGAGGGGAAAAAGGATGATTCCCATTTAACTCAGTAAATTATGATCCTTTATCATTACAAAATGCATTTCATATGACCACCATGAAAATTAGAGAACAGGAAGTACTTACGATTGACAGGCAAAAGACATGCCAAAGATAGGAATGCAACGAAAAATGCCCTCCCAACGGGTGTAACTAACCCGCTCCAGCCACTGCCCGCCAAAAAGGCCATGCTTGAGAGAGGACAGTACTATCTGCAGCCAAGGAAAAGAAAGAAGCATTAAAATTGAAATATAAATAAAATCTCAAAACTAAAATCCCTCAGTGAATTAATGACAGGAAGCTAATATTGGTAACGCAGTCATGAAGGCAGGAGAGTGCAAACATTTAGTGCCACCTGGATTTCTCACTGAATTCCACATTTTAGGTTTCTTCTTGCTTCTCCGCTTGACCCATTCGAATACTATTTCTATAGGTTCATTCATTATTACAATGGACAGTAGAGGTCTTCTGGGAAGCTGGGATGCATTCAGTGCCAGCACACACCACTAACATACATCTATTTGGAATGTTTTTTTCTAGAATTGTGCTCAGAGGCTCAGTTTTCCTTCACACATCGAAGCAGCTGTCCACACAAGGGGTCACGTAAAGCAGACAAAAGCAGGGTCCCCGCCCAGTCTCTGGTGTCGCTTTAGTCATTAGAGTAGCAGAGAAAGGCGTTCCCAAATATTGGCAAGTTCTTCAATAATTCTGTACTATGCCAAAAATGTACTCAAACAACCAAGTACCATTTAAAAGATGAAAATTCACCAAAAACAAGTCTATCTAAAGTTAAGGAGGTAATTGGAAATGTGACATGCATGGTTACAAGAACTGGTCTGTCAAAAAGTTGAGTTAAGGGACACTAGCTTTTCCTTTCACTGTTAGAAAAAACTCATGTCCGTTAATGCACAAAAAGGTTTTATGGAGTGAATGAAAAACCAATGTGAAAAAGCCTTGGAGAGCTCTACTCACTGAAGAAGTGTCATTTCCTAATTTTTTAGGCAAGTTTCAATATTTAATGTGGCAGATGCTACTCTTTGATCTAGAGGTCACTTCTGACAATTGAATGAGTCAGGCCAAGTACAGACAGTTTGGAGCAACCCTCAGGCTTTGCTCACTACTTCCTGAGTGCCTTATACAAGAGAGGAGACAAAGTAGTGAACTGCTTGTTTAGTTCACACCGATGCTGCGAGAACATCTAGGATATCCAGAACACGGTCTTCTCTGAAGCTCTAAAGCAAGGGTTCTTAACCTTTTTGGTATCAGGAGCCTTTTGGCAGTCTGTTAAAATCTATGCGTCTCTTCTCAGAATAATGTTATTAAATGCATAAAATAAAATTCAGTGGATATAAAAGAAACCAATTATATTAAAATAAAGATGTAATTTTTTCCCATTTAAATTCATGGGTTCCCTTAAATCTGAAGAGCTCTATGGACCCCTTGGGATTCTGTGAACCCCAGGTTAAGATCATTTGCTCTAAAACAATCTAAGACCTTCTAAGTATTAACTACTTGCCACCTGATTGGCAGCTGACTGGCAATCACAAATACAAAATAAAACTTCATGTCCAAAATATAAATTAAAATGCACATTTTATTCTTTAAAGATAAAATATAATCAAATCAGAGTAGTCATATGCACATCCCCAAATCATTGATGACTTGTTCCTCTGGTGTCTCATTCCAAACTAATCACACCTGTTTTTACCAGTAAGCACACTGGTAAATAAAGTGCTTCTCAGAGAAGTCCTCAAGGTTTTCGTTTTATTTCATCATGAGAAGGTGGAAGAGGTACAATATGGCATAATATTTTTAATTTTAATTTCAGCAAGATCCTACACAGTAGGTAGCTGGTGGCAAGAACATGCCTTGGAAATGATCCCTCCCTGCTCCCTAATAATGACAGACTGAGAATCATCTAATCAGAGGCCAAAGCAGTCACTAAGACATTCTTAAAAGGTCAACTGGTTTGAAGCCAATGGCTTATTTAGAAAATACTCTTAGCTAAGAAACTACACATTACAACTAGTAACCAGTATTACAACTCCTTTCCTTGCTACATTATGGCACATTAACAAACCACCCAAGAGTTACAAATACTCACCACAAACATGAACACTGTGTAGAAGATGAGAGCCATGGCACTGAAGGACTGAATAGAAGCCATCATGTTCCTCTGGAGGCTCAGTGGAAGGACAATGCACAGGGAGACAACAAAGAGTAGGAATATCCGGAAGCTGCCAGTCACCTGGGAATGTATGGAAAAGAGAAATGTTGATTTCATCAATCTGGCCTTCAAGGGATCTGATAAACCAAAGGAGTCTAGAGTATCAGAGGACACAGTAAAGCAGGTTAAAGGAAATGGCCCAAAACAAAAAGACAATTTTCTCACTACCACTTAATAGCATAGAGGGAAGGCTATTTCTGTGATGAACCCATCTAGTCACTGGGTGCCACTGTTGCTCTATGGAGTGACTACCAAGGACACTTACTAAAAGCAGAAACTTCATAATGGGAGGAGTAAAAGCTAATACAAATTGAGAATTTTTAAATATTTTAGCATACCAAAAGTACCATGGTTCAGAAAAGATGGAAGTCCTGAAATTCTGGTCAAGAAAATTAATCAAAGACATCAAGATTGCTATGATACATAGCCTAGAAATACTTAATATCTAATTTGGCTGCAACCATAACATATTTTTCTAACTTCACAATTCCTTAATCAATAAGCATTTATTGAGCACCTACTACATTCCAGGCAATTAGAGCTTAATAGCATCAAGGTGGCACATATATGAACCACATCAACATCTGCTAAAATGTCCTTTCCAAATCCCAAATATCTGCATATTTACTCCTGGACTTATAGCACAAAAGCAGGAGAAGGAATCACATGGCTCATATAGAAAACCTGAATATTCCAAAGTAGAACTCAAATATCTATAAGACAAAAGTTAAGGGAATGGGATCATTCATTGTCTCATAGATATTTTCTATTACGTAATAAAGATATGAAGTAGAAATTAAGAGAAAATTGTGGTTGCCTAGAATTTCCTCTTCTTTAATTCCCAAGGAACTAGGAAAACTTCTGCAAACAATCTATCAATCAACAAGCATTACTTATTGCCTACTGCCAGATACTATGCTGGATATTGGAAATACAAAACTAAAACAGTCCCTGCTCTTAGGGAGTTCACATCATGTCGGAGGAAGCAACGAGCAATGTGTATTTAAATAAGTACATACAAATTACATATAAAATAAGTAGAAAGTAAATTTGGAGAAGGGATTCCTAGCCACTAGGGAGATCAGGAAAAACTTCATGTAGAAAGTATCATGGACAGAATTTTGAAGGAAACAGGGTAAAGATGAGAGGGAGTGCATTCCAAGCATGGACAGTACAAACAAAGGTGAGGAGATGAGAAATGAGGCATCATATAGGAGGAACAGAGAAGGAAATTTTGGATCTAAAGTGTAGGAAGGGGAATAATGACTAATAAGGTTGGAAAGGCAGGTTAGGGTTAGGTTGTGAAGGGCTTTAAAAGCTAAATGGGAATTTATCATTTGATCTTGAAGGCAATAGGGAGCCACTGGAGTTTTATTGAGTAGGGAAGTGACAGTCAGATATTCACTATGAGAAAATCTCCTTGTCAGCTGTGTGGAAAAATGTACTACAGAGAAGAGGGACTTAATGCAGAAAAATCAAGTAAGAGACTCTTAAAGTAACAGTTCAGGAGAGAGGTGATAAGAACCTGAACTAGGGTTCATGTGAACAGAAAGAAGGGGACAAATTAAAGAGATGTTGTAGAGGTAGAAACAATGATTTGTAACTGCCTGGAGATGTGGAATGAGGGAGAATGTGGAGTCAAGGATGAAGCAAATGAAGGATAGGTAGTGAATGCTCTGGAGGTAAAATTAATCTGCTCTAGATTTTTATATGAAATAAAAATGTTTTCATTCTAAAATTGTTTTCAAATTGTGGAAAGCCATACTAGAAATTTAAGAATAGGGACCATCCTTAACAACAGAGGCATACCCTAAGTTTCTCTTAAAGTATACAAATTCAGCACTTTCCATTTGTTACAGCAATTACTTCCCTCCACATAAAGCAATGTTGTCAAAGAAAACAGGGACACCAATCCATACATAAGGATACCTACAGACCGCATATTAACTTAGAATTTCCTGTTATCTACATTTTATTGGATTTTTAGTGATTTTGTTAAATATTTTCCAATTATAATTTAATGTGGT
This sequence comes from Potorous gilbertii, assembly GCA_028658325.1. NCBI lineage: Eukaryota > Metazoa > Chordata > Mammalia > Diprotodontia > Potoroidae > Potorous > Potorous gilbertii. The sequence goes on from CM053770.1 coordinate 501,694,072, forward strand.
TCCATATGATTGACATCTCGGATATAAGGGATAACCTCCATTTGTGTCATTTATACCAGTTTCTTCATTATTACATAGTCAAAGTATAGCAGAGCACTTGGTAGTCACATTTCAAGAGATAAAACAATCAGATGCAAAATGAATTAAAGAATTATACCACAGCCAGAGCACTTTTAATAAACATTTCTGCCACAGAGCTAATTGGATCCTCAAACAGACCTAACAGCAAAACAGGGCTTAAGTACCAATTTTACAGGTAAGGAAACTGGGTGACGCACAAATAAATTTATTCATCGAAGATCACATCAGGGTTAGGGCGTAATAAATACCCTACATCTAGTTTCAACCACTGTCATTTTAGTTCTCTTAGACCGAATATTTTAGTTCTCTTAAAGTATAAAATTTCCAAAATGAATTAAACCACAACATTAACGAGTTTAAATTCAAGCAAATTGAAATGTCTGAAAATAAATTTACCTCAAATCCAAGCAACCGAGCAAAGAAGTTTGACCCCAAGTCACCAATGACAACATAGAAGGCAATGCAGGTTCCCAACATCAGCCCAATCATACTATAAAGACAGAAATTGGACATTTTAAATTGTTTTTTAAAAGTTTCCATTGTCTCATCACAATCAAAGTCATATCACACTAGCAGAAAATCAGATCAAGCTCAGATTTCTATTAATAGTGTGCTGCAAACCCTATACACATAGTATTACTGACATGTGACTTTATTCAAAGCTTAGATTTAATGAAAGATGCAATTTAGAAAGTCCAACAGTGTACAGGATGTGGATATGTTTTGTATGGGTCACTATTCTACTAAAACTTAATATTGAATAACACTAAACTTTTCTTTATGTAGTATTATATTTTTCTCTCCACAGGAGGCTCTAAAAGTTCTTTCAGGTACTATAAAAATGCACTGCAATGTTATACCAGTTAAAAGAATAATCAAATACTTTCTCAAAAGGGCTGCTCTCTATAATTTGCAATTTCCTAATTAAGAATTCTGAGTGCATTTTTTTCCCAGAAATTTTACCATCTGACACAACTGTATTCCAAAGGAACAAAAGAAAAACATAGCCTTTTCTATTTAATGCCTCCTTTAAGTGGTCACACATTTGGTAATTTACCTTTTAAAGAACTATATATTCCATGGTTAACTCTAGCTGAAGAAGTTATATTTTGTGGTATTAAAAAACTTTTTTTTAAATTTTTATCAGTAAAACAAATGCTTTCAAATTTGCTTCTAAGCACTTTAAGAATATAAGCTCAATTTTGTCCTATTTCTTAAGCAGCGACTTTTTGGAGATATATTTATAAAAACATGGTAAAAATTTCATAAACCAAAAATATTACTCATTCTATAACAAATTTTCAGTCTATTTTTGCTTTTAAGGATGGGGGAGGGGAGGGGAGGGGAGGGGGGAAGGGGAGGGGAAGGGAGAGGGGGGAAGGGAGGGGAGGGGAGGGAAGGATATGAAAGAACCAATAAGCAAAGGTTACCTGGTCTCCACCACCATTTTTCCTGCTTTTCCATAGGCATGAAATGCTTGAATTAAAAAAAAACAATTATTTTAAGTGAAACATGATTTAGATGATTCCACATGTATCAGTAAGAAGCTACTGATAACACAGAGTAATTTTCAGCCTTACAGAAGTCCACTAGTTTGGGATATCTAGGTGTCTGAGGGGCTTTGTTTCTTATTCTTTTTTTGGACATACCATCCACAAATCAAACACGTTAAAAAAAAAAACCAAAACAAAGCAAGGGACAGACACAAGGCAGTTTCTTTCTTCACTCCCAAAAAAAGTCATTGCAAAGTAGCAGTTTCCCACACATGGCAACCATTAAAAGAAAGTCTGCTTGGAATAGAAAATATGCACGTATAGATGCTGTGTGGCCAAAAAAAAAAAAAAAGCGCTGCAGTGCAAAATTTCAATCAGATTTCTTTTTTTTCCTTTGTAGCCTGTTATAACTGCCTGATGTTATTTAGCAAAACTGAAATGGTGCCCAGAATGTTCAGTCCCATCACCAGAATCCCCATTCACAGCCCACACCAAAAGGAATTTTTATTCCAATGCTTTTATTTTTAATCTTTTGGTCAGAGTTTATAGCAGAAAATGAAGAGTATCCTTTCCATTGCTTCATCTGGAGAAGGGAAAAGACCCAGAAAGCTCATGTTTGTATTTTTAAAAATAGATTCCTGAAGAAGTAGGCAACACATTCCATTTCTGTGTTCTTTATTAACATATATCATAACAGCATCAATCCTGTCATTTACTTTAGTACAAATCACATGGTTTAAAAAGAGCTTGGCTTGCCCTCCTGATGATGGTATGCATTCAAGTAGCTGAGAAATTTAAAACTGTTCACTTCAGCAAGTTTGTCCTGTGACCTTAACAGCTCTATTATAATCAGTCTTTAAAAGAGGGAAAAGTCAAGGTCTCTGAGGAAGAGACCAAATGAAGAACGTTGGTGAATGGAAAGGAAAGGACAGGAAGCAGCAGCAGCTCCTGTCATGGTCAGCTGCCCAGATTTCCTGATCCTCTTTCCCTCCCTTACCACAAAGGACAGGCCCCTAGAAAAGAAAGCAGGAAATGAACAAACTTATTTCCTGTGAAGGGGCCTGGAAAACAGTCCTCTTTTATTCTGAGTAACTGTTTAGAAAACAAGACATTTGGTATCTGGTTTGTAAAGTGTTGGCTAAAAGGCAGAAAAGACCAGGACTGAGCAAAGGAGAAAAGAAAAAAACCTTTTTCAGAAATATACTAAAGAAATTGTTTTCCAAGATTCTCACTACCTTAAAACTAGCTGATAAAGCTTTTGTGCATCAAACAGAAATCCAAATACAATGAAATAATGATTATGCTAATATTAACCAAGTGACCTCAATTGTTTTTAATCCAAGGTTTACTATCCGACGGCCACATTAGCCAACACCCAATGGTCAGCTGACTGCCAAAGAGAAAAACAGTTGTAAGTGTAGGACTTACAATCCTAACGAATAAACAAGTTTCAAGGCACCAAACTAAGTTGTTCTCAAGGCCCTACAGTTTGTTCCTTCTCTAGAGACCAGGACAGCAGTTCCCTAGATGAGATTTTATACTGCAATACAAGCCAGTAAAGCTGGCCTTGCCTAAGAAAAGTCAGGAATAGTGTTACATGGCTGAAAAATAAGAAAATCCAAAGCTGCTTTTTCCAGAAAGTCTTCCAGGTGTCAGTAGGTGTCACTTTCTTCTCATTAAATGACGAGACTGGTACCCTAGCATAGTCAAATAGCTGAAGGGAAACAGGGCCAACTCTGGACAAAATTGCAAAGAGACAGAAGTCTGTCTCAAGTTTCCTCAACCTCCTTTTTCTGTTCCCTTTTATCCAGCTCAGTGGCTGCAATTAATTCCCTGCTCCTATACTTCACTCCATCAGTCACCTGATACCCTCCCTGCTTTTTAACCTTACTACCTATAAAAATAATCAATCACTTATGATACTGATTAAGTTTCAACATGTTATGGCAAGCAGGTAGGGATATATTTTGAGGAACATGGCAACTACACCTTAAATCATACTAACTGACTTTCAACGTTGATCCTAAAAGTAAACAAGTCTTGGGAGTGTAGTGAGGGAAGAAGGTAAGGGAGGTCTGGATGGTTGCTAGTCTCTCACTGCTTTGGTATCTATAGTTCTTCTTACAAGTCTAGTCCCTAAGCTCATCTGAAGGTCTCTCTGAAGAACTTTGGAACTGTCAGACATGAAAGATGTTGGCCCAGGATGGTGTGACCACATCAAAGAAGGCTCAGTGCTCTATGAGTGAAGCAGAATTGCAGTAGCTCCAAAGAAATATGAGATGTACAAGATTAGACATCTTCAGTCCAAATGTTCACTTGGACTATTTGTATCCAACGGGTGGTAGAGCCTTCTGAGCTCGTATTGGTTGGACACGCTGTACCTTGTCCCCAACACAGTGATGTCATTTTGGTCATCTTTCAGCACAAAGGACAACCATCAGTCTCCAAACCCCATATCTGAGCCTATTCTTTCCACATCTTCCACGTCTTCTCTTATCTCCTTCCCTTTTCTAGCTCTCTTGATCATGGTAAGATCATCAGTCTGTCCCCTTCCCTCCAACAGATCATCCACTCTATATAGCCCTGTGAGTCAGCTTTTACTGGCTCTCGCCAATACCTTGTAACACTCAGGGCACATAATAGGGATAGGGAACTCCAAGAACTACTGATCTCCCAGGGAGACAACTGTTCTAAGAGAGTACAGGAAACCTCAAACCTAAAGTGCTATGGGGAAGAAATGAGGAAAAGAGGTTGTAGGAATCCTGCCTGTTGGAAAGTTAGATCCAGACTCTATCTTTTAACCTATGTGAACACCAAGAGGTGTAAGATTAAACTGTAACTGAAAATTATCAACAGAGGCAGCATGGTAGAATGCTTGATTTGAAGTCAGGAAGTCTCAGATTCAAATCTTACCCTCTAATGCTTACCAGCTGTGTGAGCCTGGCTAAAAAAATCACATAATCATGCAGCCTCATCTGTAAAATGAAGATGATAACAGCTCCTACTTCATAGGGTTGCTGTGAGGATCAAAACTGAAAATACTTTTCAAAACTTAAAAAGTACTATATAAATGGAAATGTTATTAGGCTAATTACAGATACTAGAGAATAATAGTTCTTATCTATACAGCACTTTATAAATTACAAAGCACTAAGGCAATCATGCTGTCCCAATCTCCCTAGCAGGCTAACCCTGTGAGACCTAATAAAACTTTCTAGCATCTCAGAATTGAGACATCTCAATAGGTATCAAAGACATTACCTAGGGCAGGTGTTTAGCTTCCAGTTAGCACATCCAGGCAAGGTCCCCCTTTGCAATGAAAAATATCATTATCCCTAATTTAGAGATGAAGAAATTGAGGCTTGAAGTACCATGACTTGATCAGGGTCAAAGCTGGGACCTAAGCCTAGGTCTTCTGACTATAGTTAAGTCCAGAGTTCTACCTGATTTCACCAGGTGAAAGTAAATCATTTCCACTAACTACTTTTGCCTGATTACTGTGAAATATGAGAGGTAGCACAGCCTTGTGGGTAGAGAATCCACCTGGAAGGCCCTGAGACTCAGACCCTGTAATACCTGTATAAGTGACTTAACTTTTCAGCATTCCAGGCAACTTTAAGAGGTGATTACAGGGGCTGAGCTGCAAAGGCAGAGGAAGTTTTCTCACGTGAGAGTTCCCTGTGTTAATGAAATTACAGGTCGAGTCTATTCCTATTAGGTGATACAATGATATTACATGCATTAAATGCTATGTCTAAGTTTTGCATGGTTGCATTACTAAACTACATTTGTATATGACCAATCTTCCTAGTTTGTCATCATATGGTAGCAATTTAGAGGGGATACTGGTGCTAAAGATACTGCCAAAAGTGTGCCATTTCAGACAAGGCCCACCCTGCATAGCTCTGGGTCATGATCAATGAATACTGTGGGATTCTAGAACTCACAACAATTTTTCATTTAAACAAGGTTGAGTATGATCATTTTCTGGGGGAAAAAAATGGAAAGTCTACATAAAATTAGGATGGGCAGGTATGAATTTTAATAAAAATATAAAATATGATGACTGAAAAATATAAAGAATGATCTGAAAAAAAAATGAGAAAGCACCAAAATGCTTTAGTTTGTCAAAGTTCACTGCCAATCAAATCCTGCATCACTGTGACAGTGGGTGACTATAGAAGAGTGATTATGGTAAAGTTATAAAGCTGGCACATTTCTGGAACCCCGATACAAGGCTATATTAAACCTACTCAAATTTAACATCTCAGAACAATTTATCAAATTGCCTTGTATCTTTCCAAACTGCCAGAAACTCCCACAGAATCAGCTACAAGACTGAAAGGGTCTCCTGAGATGTACTAGTGTATAAGTAACTAAATGACAAAGACTAGCTGTTCAACAGTACTGAACTTGAATGTATTAGGAAACAATATAAGAAGGCTACCAAGGACACCTTTCCCTTCAGTTATGTCTACCTTCTTGCTGCAATGTAAACCTGTAGTGGCTCTCCCCCAGGAAGATGAAGAACACAGCAAGTCTCTTTCAGTTTTTCTCTGCATACGAAAAAAAGAGATGACCCAGTATTTCCCAAAGTACCAGGAAACTTGGAAGTATTGCTAATCCCTGTATACTGGAGTTCCTCGGTTTCAGAACCAGGAGCTCTTCATTTCTGTGAGGCAGGCACAGCAACTGAAAAAGGCCACGACAAAGGACAGCCAACACTATATCAGACTAGGCCTAATGAAACTTTCTAGGAGCTCAGATTCATCACGTAATTTTGTATGGCATTAGGCACAACTTTACTGAGATTGTGAATGTTTTCTCCCTCTTTTTTGATTCTAATAGGTATGTTTAAGCAGAAATGCCCCAGGCAGCCAATGCAAAGGGGGTATCCATCTGTTAACAGCATGGTCACTGAAAAGAGTAAACATTTTCTTTATCTTCTGCATATGAAAGAAATCAAACCACTTTGTACTAACATCCTCAGAATAGTCAGCCACAGAAAATGATGACATCCACAAGACAGTATTGAGAGAGAGAGAGAGTTAGTATGGTACCTAAAGCGCATAAAATATTTCTGCAAAAGGAGCCATGTGAGGGAAATGCCTAAGTGTGGTACAGCAGCACAAATTCTGAAGAAATGTCTCCTATTTTGTTTCTGGTGAGAAGTTATGTTTCAACACAAATTTTGGCTTCGTGTCTTTGCACTAAGGGTCAAGTCCATCTGGTCAGGGTTAAATGTCATTTCTTTGGCTTTATCTAACATATCCAACCTCATCAGCAAAAAAAAAGGGGGGGGGGAACAAAATGTTCCCTTGAGAATTTCAACAGGGGTCATGTAAATGTTAACATATAGGTGCCAATGCCAAATTGACAAAGTGGAAGGAAAAGAACAAGGATCAGATTTGCCAAAAACTCACACATGAATCTTGCAGATATTTTTATTTTGTCAGCTACTTGGAACTTTGTACACTATTTCCTCTCACCTTCTCCTCCTCATTAGGCCATGTGTACTTCTATAGCTGTAATCCAGAAAGTTGATGCTCCCTGCCAGGCACTTGGCTGGCAGAACCTAATGTCCTCAGGAATACATGGGGTGGAGAAGCTAACGGCTTTCATTTGGAGACCAATAACTTTCACCAGACACCCAGAAGGCCAATCCCTGAGAATTTGTATTTTGATATTTCAACACCCATTTTGAACTGAAATGCAATCAAAACAGTTCTGAGTCTATGCCTTTGAAAAGACAGTTTTCATGTGCTAGAATGAAGGAGAAAGCAAGGAGACAAGATTAACAATACAGTTAAGTCATACAAGTGATAAAATATTCCAAACTGAAATGTCTTTCAGAAAGCAAAAAGATAAAAGCTTTGTGTCTTTTGATGAAAAGAAAGTTGCAAGACAAAAGAACTGAAGGAATGAAAAGTAGAACTAAGAATAAGAAGGAAAATTAGAGCTACTGGGGTTATGAGGTTACTTTATCAAATATATGAAATTCATCACCTCCTCAAAGAAACAAATAAGAAAAATAAGGAGATTATTAGCTACCTAAAAACTTCTCAGTAAGGATGGTTAAATACTACAGCTTATCAAATCACTGACTTTAGGCTAGAAGGGCCCTCTGAGATAACTGAATCTCACTCCCTCATTCTACAGAAAAGAAAACTGAGGAACAGAAAGGGCAAGTGACTTTACTCAGGATAGCACAGCTAATAAGTATCTGAGGTGGAGTCTGAACCAGATTTTCCCAATTCCAAGTTCAGTGGCCTATACACTCTACCAAGAAAAATTTAAGCATTGATATCCATGGAGAAAGAGCTTTTAAGAGTAAGTCCAAAGGATAATTTAGATCTTTAGATTCTAGTACTTTACAATTAGGTTTCACAGTCCCTTTGCACATTGTGTACTCACTCAATAAATATCTGCTGATTGATTTCAAGGGCTGAAATTCTCACCTAAGCCTGCATAGGTCCTGCGTTTGCTAAGGCTGGCTGATTTCACTAAGAACATGCAGGACTGGTGTGTCATCCAGGAACAGAAAATCAACAGTAGGGCTCCCAGGATAATGCCACACTAGAAGGTTCAAAAAGAAAAGAGAGATACCATCACAAAATGATAAATAAAACATTTTCTCAGATTTATCACACGCACAAACATATATTTATTTATTTAGCTCAGAGCTACTGGAACTGGAAAATGCAAGAGTAGTTCAGTTTCACTCACCTGCCCATACAAGCATTTATTAAACCCCTGCTATGTGCCAGGCACTGAGGATAAAAAGAAAAGAAACAAACAGTCCCTTCTCAAAAGAATTGCTCCCCAAATTAAATTTGTTGTGATTTTTGGAAAGAAGTATCAAATCAGGGTCATCTATAAAAGGAAAACCCTTTCAGGCTTCCACCTTCCTAATTCCCCTTTCCCCCAAATTAATCATTCTAGTAGTTATGTTATGGTTACATTATGTTAGCAGTTTTCTGGTTCTTTGAACATTTTTTTATAATCTAGTCACTTTTTTGCATTAGTAGTTAATGTAAGTACTAACATTAATACTAATGTTAAGAGACTATTCTGGAAGAAAGAGGTTCAAATGAAACAAAAACCTACAAACTGATGTCCAACATTACTAACATAATCGAGATCACTTTATCACAGTTTTTAATCTGACTGCAGAAGTCATGGGAAAATATGTGTATTTTAGAAGAATAGCTAAAACATAACCTTGAAATACACTGAAATAAAAGCATTGGAGTTATATGCAACTAGTAGAACTCAAAAAATAGGAAGGAATGATGAGAAAACTACATTCACAATGATATAATATAGTGGAAAATATAGTGACTGGTAATTAACAGAACAGACCCCACTACTGTGTGACTTTAAACAACCTTTCTGAGTTGCTATTTATTCATTTATGAAGGAAATGGACTGCAAGAGACAATCTCTAAGTCTTTCCAGTGCTATGCTCGTTCAGAGTCACACAACACTGAAACTACAAATCCCAGAATGAAATGTTTTTAAAGGGGGGGAGGGGGGCGGGAAATGAAGCTGCAGTGCATACTGGGACATGTAGTAGTTAGTGAATCCTTCCAGATAATAAAACTCATATCTGAAACAATGTGCTATCACATGGCCCCAGGGCTCTAGCAAGGTGAAAGCATGACCTCCAGCCACTTTAGCCCTAGGCAAAGTAAAGACTCACCTACTTTATGTTTGCTAAAAAATACAGAAGCCCAACTGGCTAGTTGCCCTAGAAGCTCTCTCACCACAGAAAACTGGTAATCTTTCACCAATTTTTTAAAGACGTTTGGCTTTTTATCCAAAAGAAAAAAATTTCACAGTCCTTCTAATTTTAAGTAAAATTAAGCCATCAATGGCCTTTCATTAATCCATTCAATAAATATTGATCATGATCTAGTGAGCAAGACACAGTGGAAGGTCTTGGGAGTGATGCCTAATATAGATGAGTTTCCAGACCTCATGGAGCTACTAGTCTAGTAGAGGAATTAATCAGACATAAATGTAAAATTAAAAATACAATGGAGAAGTATAAAACACTAAGATATCTTAGAGGCAAGACTAACCCAAACTTCACAGGGCAAATTCCCTTAATAAAAGGATTTATTCTGTAAAACTTGGACTCAAGTTAAATAGCAGCACCCAAGGACCTACAAGGCCACATATGGCCTGTCGGTTGCAGGCTCCCTACCACTGGATGTAATCTGTCCAAGGTTACACAGGTAGTAAATGACATATACAGTATTCAGCAGAAAAAGAGGTCATCCCAGACATATGGAACAATGTTAAGCACAGGACGTAATTCAGTTGAGCTGGGACATGGTGTGACAAAAGTGAAATGAAATCAGGCTGGAAAGATAGGGTGGCACCATATCTGGAATGAGCATGCTCAGTAAAGTAGTAATGGTGAGCATAGGATTTTTTTTTTTAACAGGTATAATAAGATTCATGCATAGGAAAGATTACTCTGACAGTAATATGAAGGACGGACCAGAGAAAGAAAGAAGTAGAGATGGAAGACTTGTTAGGAGGCTCCTACAGTAGCCTAAAAAAAGAGGTAAAGGCTTACAAATCAATTTACTAACCTCCAGAAAAATAAAATACTTATAGATTCTACCACATAGGGCTGCTGTGAGACTCAAATGAGATCCTTCTCTTCCTCCAAACACACCTTCAGCTCTACATCACTTTTTCCAGGAGAAGGAAGGAAGGAGTGCCTTCCTTCACAAACTACCTTGCATTTAAATACTTTCTATTTATTCTATTTATACTTATTTTGAATATACTTACCTATGTATTTGTCTCCCTGTTAGAATGTAAAATCCTTGAGAGTAGGGATGATTTCATTCTTTGTATCTCTAAAGCCAAGCACAACATCTGGTACCCACGAGATGCTTAATAAATGCTTGTTGATCAACTGAAAACTAAAAGTGCTACTTAAATGCCAGCTGCCATTATTACACCACTAGAAATACAAACATGTTTTGGAACAGGAAAATAAGTAATTTTTAATTTACTTCTACCTCGTTATGAAGAGAGAGCAGGGAAAGGGGAGATTGAGGACCACTTTCTATTTTCAAAAATATCATTTTTCAAAGGAAATTTTTTATATTTAATATTATCATATTTAATATGTGATTTTTTTATATGAAACAAAAAAATGCTCATTTTCAACTCAAAATTCTGCACCATATATTCTATCCCCCATCCTGGCCTCAGATTTTACCCATCAAGCTACATGAGATTTTCTGGTTAACACCAGTCATTTCTTTCCTCTGTGACACGTCCCCGTCTGGTTCCTATCACTCTCATTCTCCTTCCTTCATGGAGACATAACACTCTCCTTACTCAAAGTTCATTTTCCTGTTAGAAAGGTATCAAGATATGAAAGAATTCTTATTTCCAATGTTAGCACAAGGATAATTTAAGGAACATAAATTTGGAAGCATATCCAATCTCAGCCATTTTTTTTGATCTTTACATTCTTAGGTATATAGGTTTTTATAGAAGCTATTACTTCCCCAATTACATATTTTGCCTATAGTAGGTACTCAATAATTTTTGATAGACTGTAAGTTTGTACAAAACAAAGCTTTGTTCTCTTAAATTACTGACTGCTTTTTGCTCAATAAGTTTTCCATGCATCTACTACATACATAGGTACTGAGAACTAAAGATGTTAAGTTTGGAAGTCCCTAGGAAAATAAGACTGTCCCAGAATTTATCCTGTTCTTTGGAAGTTTATAATCCAGTTGCAGCGATATGATATGAAACACAATTAAGTTACAAGACAAGGCAGTACTATCTATCTACAAGTGTTTCATATATATATACATATACATGCATATATGGCATATATAATACACATATATGCATGTGATCGGTATCAAAATCAGGTACAGAATATACGCCCCTGGAGTTCTAGCTGTAGAGATGAGATGTAATATGAAACAAAATTAAGTTACATTACAAGGCAATACTCTCTCTCATATGTATGTGTATGTCTACATATATTTATAAGTAAATATACATGTGTTTTTTCTATATATCATATGTCTGTGATTAAATTTCAAATTAAGGTATAGAATATGTGCTTCAGGAGTTCAGGAACAGAAGGAATAGATGTGGGCTATAGTTGTCTATGAAGGAGAAAGGATTTGAGATGGGGCCTGAATAATCAGAATCTGTATAATCAATCAACAGCTACCTACTATGTCTACTATGCCTACTATGTGAGGGTCACAGTGGTAGGTGCTAGGGACACAAATACAATGAATGACACAACCCCTGCTCATAAAGAGCTTACATTCTAATAGGAAACAGTGGAGACAAGGACAAATATATGTAATATTTGTAATATAAAGAAAATAATATATAATATATTGTAATATATTATATAATATGTAATATAAAGAAAATAAATACAAGAAACTACAAAGTAGTTTAAAAAACAAAGTGGCCACTAGCAGTTGAAGAGATTAGAAAAGATTCATATAGGAGGTACTATTTGACTGAGTCTTGATGGAGGAAATGAAGTAAGGAGGAAATGAATTCCAGGTATGGTTGATGTCCAATGTAAAGGAACAGAAATGGGAAATGGAATTTCTATTTAATTCTAGAGGCAACAGGAAATCACTGTAGTTTATTGAGTACAAAGTGACATGGTCCTTTCTGTGCACAAAGAAAATCTTTAGCAGCAGGGTAGAGGATGGACTGAAGTAAGGAAAGATCCAAGGCTCAGAGACAAATCTGGAGGCTATTTCAATAATCAAGGCCAAGAGATGATGAGGGTGATTGTGAGTTGAGAGGAATAGGAAATGGGAGATGCTGTGGAATCTGTTTTAGGGGTGAGGGAGGGTTAGGAGGACAAGTGGAGACTACTGCCAAGGTTGCAAAGATGCAAGGGGGAAGGCAAAGGGAGTAAGTATTTTTATATAGCACCTACTATGTGCCAGGCACTTCTACAAATATTATCTCAACTGAACTTCACAACAGGCAGATGCTATGGTTACCTTCATTTAGCAGCTGAGAAAACTAAGGCAAACAGAGGTTTGCAGAAGCAACAGGCTTGTCCAGGATCAAAGAGCTAGTATGAGGATAGATTTGAACTCAGGTCTTCCTGACCCAGGCCCAGCAATCTATCAACTATTCCACAAACTGTATCTAAGACTGAAAGACAAACTGTTGGTGTCTTCATCAAAAATAGAGAATTCTGGAAGTGTGGGAGAAAAATAGCTCAGTTCCAAACATGCTGAATTTGAGCTATCTCTGAGACATTCGGTTAAAACATGCAATAATCAACAGGTGGAACTGATGCTCAGAGGAGAGTAGGAATGGATATGTAGATCCACATATAGATTAATTAATATCCTTGGAATATGATAAGGTCACCGAGAGAATATACAGATAAAACAGCTATTAGGGAACACCCTCAATTAAGAGGGCATGATCTGGATGATGAACAGGCAAAGGAGACTGAAAAGAAGTGGTTGGATAGACAGAAGAGTGCCATGAAAGCCCAGAGGAAAAAAGTATACAGGAAAAAGGGTGGTCAGGTGTACAGAGTACAACAGAATGGCTGAAAAGCATGAGGGTTTAAAAAGACTATTGGAGGTCTGGCAACTAAGGTCATTGGTAACTTTGGAAAGAATACATAAGTTGAGAATCTCATAAGTAGAGAAAAGAAACTCCTGTATTCTTTTTCCTTTGCTTTAACTGAAACTTTTTCTTAAGATGACCATCTCAAATTGACCTCTTTGTCAGTTTGAGAATGAATGGTAAACTTTATGTGAGCATGAGGACCTGAAAGTTCGATCGGATAAAGTATATTTGTTAAAGTGGTGAGAACATTTATCCTTTATGTGGATCTTGATAAAACTGCAGGTACTGATTTACAGAAAAATCTGTCAATAACAGTCACTTCAATGAAATGTTCCAGTTAAGTTCCAAGTGGGAATGTCTTTCATAGAAAATACTTGCCTCCCTTCTCTGAAAAGTTTACATCTTCCAAAGTATGAGAGCCAAAGAAATTCACACCCCAGAAATGACCATTTTATCACTAAATAGCATTATTGGGTACTTCCATCCCTGGCCAGGCAGGCCAAGAATTTGATGTGTATAGACTACATGAGGAACATAATCAGAAGTTTAAAACAAACCAAAATAAAACTGCTTTTCATGGACACTTTACATTTCAGAAGATATTCATGCTTTAATCATCTTTGGCCTTAATTACAAAGTTTTAAAAAGCACCAATAGCCTCTTTCCACTGAACTTTCAGGCTGGAAGCCAAAAACAGGTGCTACCCAACCTTATCTTTTTGATGTAATGATAGATGGAATAATCTGACAAATGCTTGACTCCACAGGTCTCCCTAGTGGCGAAAATCAAGTAAAAAATGAGTAGATGTACCTATATAATGGCACTCACTGTATCAGGAGTCTAATGACATTAGAACTCCGGATCAGTTGTACTGATATTCTTATATTTATGTGTCAAAAATGCCTTCTTCATTAATTTTGTAGATGGTACGATATGGCCTAGAAGACCAGTGAAGTTTCCTTCAACTCTACAAGTTCAGTTCCAGTTAAAATAGTTTGGGTACAAGAGGCTCTTTTGTTCACAAACAAAAAAACTAGTAACAGCCCAAGGGAATACACGGGAAGGAAGGATGTTTGCTCTCGCCTGAGGGCATAGAGGGCACAGGCCTGCAGGTTCCACAGCGGCCCCAGGCTTTGCCAATTCCTACCACCACCACCAACACGGGACCCCCAGAAGAGCAGCTGGCCCCTCCTCGGACGACCTCGAGCAGCCCCGCGGGCAGCGCCAGCGGCAGGATGGCACTCACCTGTTTAAAGCAGAAGGGCATGGTGAGCACACTGACCCCCACAATGCTGTTCACAATGTTCATGATCAGACCCCAGTTGGACGCTGCCACCGCGGCCATGGCTGAAAGGGTCGGGGTCAACGACCCCTCTCGGGTAGCCCAGCCCCGGGATGCCGAGGAGGGGGAGGGGGAGGGGGAGGGGGAGGCGGGAGCGAAGCGTCGCACCTTCCCTAGAGCAAGGGAGCGGGGGTCACACGTGCCCAGGCGGGGGTGGGGGGTGCTGCCAAAGCTCTAGTGGGGGCGGGGAGAGGAACAAGGTCCAGCGGGAAAAGGAAGGAGCGGGGCCCCGGGGCGCAGGGGGCCAGACGGAGGGGCGGGGACGGGAGAGGAGGAAAGAGCTTCAGCCTCCCGAGTCCTCCAGGCCCCGCGACCGCTTCATGTCCTTCCCCCCCGTGTTTTCCCCCTTTCCCCGCTCCAGAGGGAGAGTCGGGCCCGCCCGCGGCCCCAGCGCTGGGTCCGAAGGACAAGACAACCACTCGGCCAGGGCCACCTCCACCCGGTTTCCCTCTCTGCCTCACCCAGACAAACTTCCGGCTTCCCTGGGCTACTTGCCAGGAAGTGACGAAGAGGCAGATCCCGAAGGGAAGGGAGAGGAGAAGAGAGAGGTGGGAGAGGGCGGAGGAAAGCCGTTTGGACCAATGAAATAGCGGGAGGAGAAGCGGGGCGGGACGGGGAGGACCAATGAGATGAGGGGTCTGGAACAGAGTGGGCGGGCTCGCCCTGGAGGACGGGAGACCGGCTTCTACACGTGGCGGTTTGGCCGCCGAGGCTGGCGGCTCTGCTCTGCGGTGGACTGGAGGGACCGGAGCCGGCTGGTGTGGATTCTTATTGTTCAGTTTTCAGGGTGACCATTTGCTCTTCGGAAACGGGCTTCCAGCCAGGGCTTGATGTGCTGTTTTGTGGGTTGTCTGTTTTCCTTATTTTTGTCTCAATGACTGACTCTGCGTGACCCCTTTGGGGTTTTCTTGGCAGAGACACCGGAGGGGTTTGCCATTTCCTTCTCCAGTTTATTTTATAGATGAGGAAACTGAGGCAGACGGCCAAGGGACATGCCCAGGGTCACACAGCTAGCGTCTGAAACCGTCTTTGAACTCAGGAAGTTAGGGTCTTCTCTACCGTAAGCCTGGGCACTTTGTCCATTGCGCCACCTGGCTGCCAGGTAGACTGTCTAGAAGACCTAATAAAATGAGGGAGAAAATGTTAATGATGCAAATTGAATTGAAAAGTTTCTCCTGTGCACATTCTCACACACCCCCCACACGCCTCCCAACCCCCACTAGTTAAATATTGACCAGCGTACCCCGTATCCCGTTCCCCACCCTCCTTTCTATCTTACACAGGCAACTAAACTCTGGTGGTATTTTGCATCTACAAAGATCTGACTGGGTAGACAGACCCAGACATTTAATAAGCAACAACCACCTATATACAAGGCACTTACTAGTAGTGCCTGCCAGGCAGGCAGGGTGCTCTCCTGATGGATGGAAAACAAGCTTCTCCATGGTAACCAACCAGTACAGCAGCCGGAGCAACAGCGGGGCTAAGGAAGGGACAAGGGAGCCTCCTTGTTTTTCCATTTCGAGTCTGGGAAGTCCTTTATTTTCATTCTCTATAAGCTGAGACTGGCTTGTCCCCAGAGAAGTCAGTTCTGTGAACTAATCAATAAACAAGCATATGTTAACCGCTTACGATGTACAGAGCAACGTGCCCCGGTTTGCCCCTATAAAGGCAAAAGTGAAAACAGCCCTTGATCTTTGAAAGAACTTTAATTCAAAATATATACAAAATACATTCAAAATAAATACAAAGTAATTTCAAGAAAGAGTCAGGAGACGGGAGGCTCTACTCCCCTGTTTTGCCATTAACTATGGCTTTGAGCAACATGTGTGACCTTGAGCAAGCATTTCAAAAAATACTTAAGCATTAACCTGGGACCTTTTACAAACTGTTTTTATAACTTTCAATATAATTGGCTTCCTTTGTAGAACACTGTACCTTATTTTATACATTTAAAGCAGTTTTCTGAGAATGGCTCCATAGACCTCACCAGATTGCCAAAGGGATTTGCTGCAACACAAAGAAGGTTAAGAAGCTCTGTTAGAGTAAGTACAGGACCCTGAAGCTACTAGGATTTTCTGAGACTTCGTTTCTCATCTATGAAATGGGTTTAAACTGGAAGATCTCTAAGGTTCCTTCCAGTTCTATAGCCCCATAAAATCCTATATTGGGTTGAATGAAAATTTTCCTTGGTACTTGAAAAAATTCCAGAACTAGGGCAGAGGTCTCATCCACACTTGTATCACTGACATACCACTGGAAGGCAGTGGTTTCTGAGGTTGTTGGCCTCGATGCTTAGTCATTACAATAAAAATGTTCTCCTCTCCTGTGGGGAGAAAGCATAAGTTAAAAAAATGTACATAGATTTAGAACTGGAAGGGAACTTAGAGGTCATCTGAGTACAATCTCCTCATTTTACAGATGAGGAAAGTATAAACATGCCTACAGAATCCAGTGTTCTTTCCTTTACTTTAATATGTCCAGAAGGCTAAAAGATGATGAGACAACTACAGTTTCCATTCCTTGACATTCGACTAGGTGCTGGGGTGGAGGGAGGGAACATATTTGATGTGCATCTTTCCAAGGCTGGGACTCTAATTTTACATCATCTCCTAGGGGACCCCTTTCCCTCCCTAGAATGAGGTCAGTTTTGGCTCAAGTATTGTTGCACCACCTCCTATATATATCACCTAGACATCTGGATGGCTTCTCTGAAATATCCTTTCCATAATCTGGGCTAATTTAGTAATGCTGCAAGCAGTAGGGGTCTATGTTTTGAATCTATTTCTTTCCTTAGGCCCCAAGGTATTAGAGATTTTCTTGAAACTTGAGCGTTAAAGTGAAACTGAGTGTTCTAATGATTAAGTTGTTGATAGTGCTAGTTTCTGGCACCAAGTCTCTGGCAATTCCTATGGCTGGTTCAGAGAGCCTGAAGCAGAGCTATAACTAGATCAAGGTGACTGGGGCCTGTATCCCAGAGCACTGAAATTTAGAGGGTGCTGATAATACTGTTCTGTGGCATTCTTTCTCCCCTTCAGTATATCTATGTACCACCTTCTCAGCAGCAACCTCCTTTAGGAGGATTGAGTTATGCCTCAGTGTACAGTGCTTTGCTTCTTCCTCTACCCCCTCCCTACTTCCAAAGCTTCATCAAGGATGAGCTCCTACTCCCCTATCCTGCCTCAACCCTTACCGTAGGGGCAAAAATCCATAGGTCTACGGAAAAGGACCTTAGAGATTCTCTAGTCTAGGGGTGCTTAACCCTTGGTCTTTAAGTCCATGGATTCCATTTCAGGGGGTCTGAAACTTCAGGTGAACTTGAATGGAAAAAAAATGACATTTTAATTTTCACCAACCTCTAAATGAAATTTAGCACTTCCTTCAATGATTTTTAAAGTTCCACAGCCTTTAGCAGACTTCCAAAGGGGTCTCTCCCTGACCTAGTTCAGTCTCTTCATTTTACAAAGGAGAAAACTGAGCACGGAAGAATCAAATGATTTGTCCAAGACACACAAGTTGCAAGTTTTTGTTCCTACTTACATGCTTGCTGAATGAAGCAGGAGAAAATCACAAAACTGTGCTGACTGGATCTACTACAAATTTATTTTCCGATCATCTCAACTGGGCCCTCACTACCAAAAGGCAGTACTTTTTTATGTCCCTAATTAACTCACTATCCCACTCACCACAGTGGCTCTTCCAAATCTTTTCATCCCTCCTCAAGTGTATCATAGTATCCTTCCCGACAACCTTGCTTCACAGTCCACTGACTTGAGATCATTCAAAAGAACTCTCTCTTCTACCTTGTTCCCTATCTCACATCACTCAAATGACTTCTGCCACCATCAATCTCATATGAAAAGGTGACTCTTGCCTAAGTTAACTCATCTAAATGTTCAAGTGGTCCTATTCCTTCTAGTCTCCTCCAGCAGGTTGCCCCCCTCTATCATTCCCACTACTACCTCCCCAGTCTTCACATTCTCCTTGCCTAGTGGTTGCTTCTCTACTTTGTGCAGATCGACTCATGTCTCTCCCATCCTCAAAAAAACAACAAAACCCCGCACTTGATCCATCCATCTCCTCTATCACTCCATACCTCCCTTCCCTTTTGTGGCTGAACTCTTAGAGAAGGCCATCCATAATCAGTCCCTCCACTTTCTCTCTTCTTAACTCTGCACAGTTGAGCTTACAACCTAATTGTTCAACTGAAATTGCTCTCTCCAAAGTTACCAATGATCTCTGAGTTGTCAAATTGAATGGTCTTTTCTCAATCCTCACCCTTCTTGATCTCTCTGCATCCTTTGTACTCTCCATAATCCTCTTCTTCTAGATTCTCTTGTCTCTCATGGTAACCTATCATGACATTCTGCTTACCTGTCTGACTGCTCCTTCTTGCCTCCTTTGCTGGATCTTTAACCTGGTCAAGCCTACTAAAATCATGAGTGGCTCCAGTGCTGTGTCCTGGGCCCTATTCTTTTCTCCCACTAGATGATTTTACTTAGTGTTTTCATTAACTTTTGGGAATTTGATCGTCATCTCTATGCTGATGATTCTCAGATCTACTTGTCCATCTCTAACTTCTCTCCTGATGTCCCCTCTAAAGGATCTCCAACTGCCTGTCGGATATCTCAAATTGAATACCCTGTAGATATCTCAAAGTAAACATGTCCAAAACTGAACTCATTTTCTTTCCCCTCAAATTCCCCCCTCTTCTTAACTTCCCTAATATTGTCAAGGGTACTTCCATCTTCCCCATAACTCAGGTTCACAATCTAGGTGTCATTCTGAACTCCTTATTTTCTCTCATCCCCATAACCAACATGTTATCAAATCCTACCAGTTTTACTTTCATCAATATGGCCCTTTTTTCTCCTCTGACACTGCCACCACCTCATCACCCCGCCATTTGGACTATTATTACACTAGCCTTCTTGTTGGTCTCCCTTCTTCGAGTCCCTCCCCACTCTAATCCATCCTCCACTCACAAATTGATCTTCCTAAAATGCGTGTCTATTCACATTCAATAAACTCCAGTGGTTCCTGTCACAAGGATAAAAGATAAAATCTTCCATTTAGCATTCAAAAACTGTCATAACCTGGTCATCTCCTATCTTTCTAGTCTTCTTACACCTTACTCCTCTCTTCTCATCCACATCCAGTGACACTAGCCTCTTTAATATTCCTCAAACATTCCATCTCCCCACTCTGGGCATTTTTACTGACTACCCTTTTGTCAGGAATTCTCTCCCTCATCTTCTCTGTCTTTGAACTCCTTGACTTCCTTCAAGTCCCAGCTAAATTCTTACCATCCACTGAAAGACTGTCCCAATCCCCCTTAATGCTAATGCCTTCCTTGCTATATCTCCAATTTATGATATATGTATGTATATTTAAATACATATATAGTTATATATATGTATCTACATAGAAAATTTTATATTTATTATATATTTATATATCTTGTTCATCTATAGATGTTTTCCATGTTGTCTCCCCCATTAGACTGTAAGTTCCTTGAGAACAGAGAATGTCTTTTATATTTCTTTGCATCCCCAGAGCTCATCACATTGCCTTGCACATAGTAGGTATTAGATAAATGCTTGTTGACTAAGTAACACAATTAGGATCTGAAGCAAGGTCTTCAGATTCTAAACCCAGTGATTATTCTTGATCATGACACAGGACTGGATTCTGTGATCCCCCAATTACCTAAACTAGTCATTCCAGAGCCTTCCAGGAAACTTAGCCTCTGATTAAGCAATATATAGGGCAGGGAATGGTGGGATGACCCTAAAAGATGATGCTGTTAAACTGCTGCACTCAGTATGCCAGCAAATTTGGAAAACAGTGGCCACTGGATTGGAAAAAAAAAATCACTTTAGGTCTCAATCCTAAAGAAGGGCAATGTCAAAAAATATTCAAATTACTGAACATTGCACATGCCAGCAAGGTTATGCTCAAGATTCTGAAAGCTGGGCTTCATTAATATATGAACCAAAAATTACCAGAAGAGCAGCCTGGTTTTCAAAGAGGTAGAAGAACTAGAGACCAAATTGCCAACATGCATTAAATTATGGGGAAAAAAAAGAATTCCAGGAAAAAAAAAATCTACTTATGTTTTGCTGACTACACTGTGTAGATCACAACAAAACGTGGTAGGTCCTCAAAGAGGTGGAAGCAGCAGTTCATCTTACTTATCTCCTGAGGAACCCATATGTGGCTAAGAAGCAACAGTTAGAACTGAACATGAAACAATTGATTAGTTTGAGATTGAAAAAAGAGGATGACAAGGCTATATATTGTCATCTTATTTATTTAACTTATATGCACCATTATATAAAATGCCAAGCTGGATGAATCAAAAGCTAGAAGAAATATCAACAGTCTCAGATATGCCGATGGTGCCTCTCTGATGCAGAAAGTGAATAGGAATTAAGTAGCCTCTTGATGAAACGGGAAAGTATGAAAGCTGATTTGAAGCTTAATATTAAAATAAAAACCTAAGATCTTGGCAACTGGTCCCATCACTTCCTAGCAAATAGAGAGAGAAGAAATGGAAATAGTGTCAGATTTGTATTCTTGAGTTCAAAAATCACTGCAGACTGTGACTGTGACCAGGAAATTAGAAGATGCTTGCTCCTTGGAAGGAAAGCTATGGCAAATCTCGATGGCATACTAAAAAACAGACATCACCTTGCCAACAAAAGTTGTGTTTATTTTTTGTTTTTGAAGAGGACTATGACATCAGGGAGATGATGACATGACTTGCAGTTCAATTTGATTTGAGTGAGGGAGGGCTGTGCAAGGTCACCAGCCTCACTTTCTTCTCCTGAGCCATCTGGGTTCAGTGGCCAGATATTCATCAGGATAACTGGAGATGGCCCAGGATGCAATGGGAGAGCCTGGCCCTTTCAGGGTAAGGTCTTTTCAGGTTCTCACTTTGAGTGAGGTAACACTCATTCAAGGAACAGACCTCTTCAAGAAGTAAGTGAAGGGATGGCCCCTTTAAAATAAAATCAAACTTGGAGGAAAAGACCCTCAGGGTTGCTGGTCAAAAGAGAAACAGTTACTATTTACATTCACTCTGAGTCAGAAGGACCCAAAATGTAGTCATTAAATGGTGCTTGAGCAAGGAACTGCTGTTGTGTAATGTATGAGCTCCAGAGTGAAATGGGTTTCAGGTTTGGTCTTTGAGGAAAGAACGGAAGAAAAGAAGGAAGGAAGGAAGGATGGAAAGGAGGGAGGGAGGGAGGGAAGGAAAGAAAAAAGAAAAGAAGGAAGAAAGAAAGAAGGTTTTTCCAGCAGCAATGTCTGGCTGTGAGACTGAGCAGCCCTTGGGGCTATCTGTCATGGCTACATACTGTCTCAGGTGGGTGACACTTGTGGGGGGCCTCCAATGAGGGACTAGAGCCTCCAAGGTGTTATGGTACCTACCACTTTGCCACTGACAGGAATGACTTCCAGAGGAATTTGATTAATTTGGGACTCTTTGCTGCTGGTGTCTGGCTGGCTAGGAACCTAAGAGACATTGACCTGATGGCACCCAAGCCAGGACTGTAGCACAACTGATATAACTAGTGACTTTATTTCTAATACTGCCTTCCATGATCTGAATGCAGTTTCTTGGAAGCTCTATCCACCCCACAACTATGACCATGACATGACCACCAAAAGATCTGCTTTGACTGGCTACCATAAGTCTGAT
Organism: Potorous gilbertii; assembly: GCA_028658325.1. NCBI lineage: Eukaryota > Metazoa > Chordata > Mammalia > Diprotodontia > Potoroidae > Potorous > Potorous gilbertii. The sequence goes on from CM053770.1 coordinate 501,716,312, forward strand.
TCAGACTTGCTACATTCCCTTCTGTGCATTAGATATCTTTCTTCCTTAGTCAGTCTATGAACAGTCATAGCTTCAATTCCTACTTAAGCATGGTTTGAGGTACATTGCCTTTGTTCCATATATTGTACATATCTTCCAGATCCTTGCAGATTGGGCAGATGCCAGGCAAGGAATGTGTTGCAAGTAGTATTTGCTGTTCTTTTTCGTTATATAAAGATTTTTTTCCTCCTAAAATGTTTTAAATACAGTCAACAAAAAAAAGAAGAAAAACTGAGTGCCACAAAGTCAACGCTTTTGAATTGTGCTAGAGAAGACTTTTGAAAGTCCTTTGGACAGCAAGGAGATCAAATCAATCAATGCTTAAAGAAGTTAATCCAGGTTATTCACTGGAAGGTCAAATATTGAAGCTGAAGCTTAAATACTTTGGTCACATAATGAGAAGACAAGACTCATTGGAAAAGATCCTGAACTGGGAAAGATTGAAGGCAAAAGGAAAAGAGGAAGGCATAGGATGATATGGATAGATAAAATCATGGAAACAACAAGCATGAACTTAGACTTTGAGAGATAATGGAGGATAGGCTTTATGGTTCATGGGATCCTGTAGAGTTGGACGTGAAAGAGTGACTGAACAGCAACAAGGGAAGATGACTAGCTGTGCAGGGACTCCAGTTCTTGGAGCACGTACAATATTTTTTACTTCATATCCATGTGGAAGCTTGGGAGGTCTGCGTTGGGGAACAACTGATGACATGTATTGGAGCAGCCTTATCCCAAGTCAGAGCATGTATAGGAATTCTGTGATTTTCCTGCCCTGTAAAGAAGAGCATTTTAATTGGCTGAGCCGGAACTGAATATACATACAAAAGGCAATGACAGAGGAAAACTCCCTTGTATTCTATCTCTCTTTCTGTCTCTGTCTCTCTTTGTCTCTCTCTCTTTTCCTGGTGATGTTTTAGTGAAGAGGAAGAAATGACATGGATCAACGGTATAAAACTCAACTAGAAACAGGGACCACTAAACCATACATAAAGATCCCTATGGGCTGGATATTGATTTAGAAAACTGCATGTGAAATTCTCTATGCTTTATTTTATGGGTATTAATTTTGCTAAATATTACTCAATTACAGTTTAATCTGGTTCAGCAACACATGGGAGTGTTGTAAACTGCAGAGGCTCTGGACTACATGTTTGACACCTCTACTGTGGATCTCTGAGTGAAGAGGGAATTAGTATCAGCACTACCAGTTGCTAGTGTAGCTCTCCTATTTCCACATGGCCAGAAATATATGGCCACGTCTGTTTCTCTTATCCATGTTGTTTCTATTTTTTTTTTTCTGATTTTAGGTGAATAAGTATGAGAGGTAGCCAGGCCAAGTTAAGACTACAAACTTTGAAAGGTCAGAAAAGCCATCAGAGGTCCATCAAGGGCAGTTCAAAGCCACAGCTGCTAGGCCAGGTGGGGAGCAACCTACTTGACCCAGTCCAGCAGTGAATTGACCCAGCAGCTGAAATACTACATCCTGCAAGGGAGTGACTGATCTGTTAGGAATGCTATGCCTAGAAATGAACTTAATAGGGGGGTGGTATGGAGAAGGGAATAGGAATTTAAGTTGACTTTCCCCAGCCATCCAGGTGGTAGACAAGATGCACAAAATCTCTTGTACATGATTGAGGTTAGGAAGTTGGGTAAAGGGTAGTTTGCAATTCAAGTCTTGCTATATATCTTCTCAGTAAATATCCTTTGTTAAAAGCTAATTGGTGTCAGTTAATTGATATTATGGAAAAAAATCAACAGTAAATTGGTATGAGATGGTGTGTGCGTATGTGTGTTCATCCTTTGTTGCCAAAGAAGATCATGCCATCAAAAATGATGACATGACTTGCACTTGACTTTTTGTTTTTGAGTGAGGGAGGGCTATGCAGGTCACCAGCCTCACTTCTTCTCCAGAGCCATCTGAATCCATTGACAAGATATTCATCAGGATGACTGGAGATGACCCAGGACGAGGCAATTGGGGTTAAGTGACTTGTCCAAGGTCATACTGCTAGTGAGTGTCAAGTGTCTGAGGTAAAATTTGAACTCAGGTCCTCTTGACTCCTACTCTATCCACTGCCCCACCTAGCTGCTATGGGATGGTAATTACTGGTTAGGTAGATGATATTGAGGAGATGGTAACTGGGTGATTGAGATTGGGGAGAATACATTAGTCTATGGTTTATGAGTAATGATACTGGAAATATCCCTTAAAGTTATCCCCTGAACTTAGAAGGAACAGTAGCCTAGTTCTAGGGATCAGCATTGTTGGTCAGAGTGGGAACTGGAAGAGTAAATCTAGAGCCTACATGGACTAGACATGCTTTACCTACTCAACGCAGAGAAAATTACCTACACAACCAGAGGAAATGAACTGTGGTAGGGCAATGCTGAGTCCAAGTGTCTGCTGGTCCTAATCTCCCTGAGATGTTTTTCTTAATTATACATCTGTTCTTGATTCACTGGATCTGCTGCGTTGGGGAGGAATCAAAGTAAGTTCAAAAAAGTTCATTTACAGTTGAGTAATTAGGAAGCAAAGAGCCTATAGTTGTCAGTGCCACATTGCCAAAATCTGGGTTGAGAACCAGAATATCTGAGTTGTGGTTCCAGGCCTGCTAACTTGAACCTATGTGACCCTTGCCTAGAGTGCTTGCAGGATCCCCCAAGTGAGTCTGACTAGGCTTTTAACTGTGGCAGGCAAGGGGTTCAAAGTTCAAATCCCTTTCTCTTTATCTTAGTGATTATTTTGCCTAGGAGATGAAGTTCCCCCATTCCTCCTAAATCGTAATTGCCTTTCTGTGAGCTAAAACAATGAGACTACTCACTCCACAGTCTAGTACCAGCCTGCTCCTCAAAACCCAGTAGGAGCTAAAATAAAATAAAAAAAGGGCGAGGGACACCAAAAGGCATGTTTAGCAACTTCAGACTCCCAGGCTTTCTTTCTGCACTTAGCTTCTCCCTCACTCTCCTGTTTATATAACCCCAAAGTCATAAAAATGACAACACATCCAGCAGAAAGGAGTGGATCTAATTTACCATCAACAGCCTCTATTAAAACCACAGATGGGCTGGGAGGCTGCATGCAGAATCTCTACTATTTATTAGATTATAGGCAACTGGAATTCCATGAATATTGTCCCACACATTGAGGAATGGGGCTGAGCCAAGCAAACCCAAACTACTTGGGGCCACATCTGAGAAACCGCTCTGAAACCTTCTTGTACCAAAGGGCTTCTTGAGAAGATCACCAATGGGGAATCCAGTTGTGATAGGGCTTAATGATTTCAGTTCCTCCAGAGGGTCTGGAACTTCCTGGGCTGGGGGGAAAGAATGTGAAAGAAAAAACTGTAACCTGAACATAGTGGTAGCAGAGAAAAGAAAAGAAAGAATTGCTATATACCTAGTACTTCACTGGTAAATGTTGAACAACTGGTTCTCTGTATGCCTGACATACTTTTAAGTTTAATGTGCATTATTAACATTTCCTCCATCATTTCCTAATCAATCAGCAAAACAATAAATCAAGCCCCAGTGTTTGCCAATTTCTGAGGTGTAAATGCTCACATTGAAAATTTCAACTCTCCAGAATGTGTGTGTATGTTTGTCCTTCGTTGCCGAAGAAGGCCATGCCATCAAAGAAATAATGACATGACTTGCCCTTGACTTTGTTTTGAGCTAGGGAGGGCTGTGCAGTTGCTCACACTTGCTTGGGTATGTCTTACATTTATACAACAATTTTTTAAACTACAGTCTGTCATCTATAATCTTATTGGATCCTGTCCCAAACTCCATTTCACCTTACTTTGGGGGGACATGGAGCTTTCCATAGAAGAAAAAACAACAGTAAAAATAGCTAATAATGCCAAGAGCAATGGACCTTTTTTACTTCACACAAGGGAAGGTGCTCAACTTTCATCACTTGTCTAAGGGCAGGAAGAGGACAACCATTTCCAGATCCAGAGCTCGGTATTCCAAAAGTTAGGCCTTGGATGCCATGATCTCCAGGCTGGTCAAAAGCGGAAAGCATCTAGACTCTCCTCCCCAGTGCCCAAATTCTAACAGGTTCTGGGTCAGTGTTCCATTTCTTCAGGGCAGGAAACCTGGTTGGTCCTAGAAGAAAGTCAGGTATTTTTGTAAGGATGAGAGTGGTCTCACTCAGACACATCTCACTGGTTTCCCACCTCTGATGTCACAGGCAGGGAAGTTAATTAGCTAGAGAATTAGATGGTTCAAGGCATCGGAGTCCAGATATGGAGAAATTTCAGAGAAAGGACATTGAAGTAAGTTATTTAACAAGAGCAGGGCTATCCGTCATCCTTCCTCTTCTTGGCCGGTTTTCCTAACAGGGAGAGGAGGGAAAAAGCAAGAGATTCCATGTCCTTAGTAGGTCAGTCTAAGATATAAAACAGGAGGGGATGGGACATGCTACACAGATGCCCCACATCCACAGCATGTTGGTCTCTAGACTAAATTCAGATCTCAACCCAGGGGCAGAAGGGTTTTTATGCAGCCTAAGAAAAATCAGAGAGAGAGGGTGTGTCCCTAGACTACATTCTTTCCCAGGCGAGATTTTCGGGGCCTTCATTTCTCCAGAGAGATGCTGTATTTTTTGGACCCTTCTCTTTTAGGGACAAAAAGGCACTTCAAAGTGGAGCAACTTCCAGGAGAAGGCACTGAATGCTCCCCTAGATATAAGGATTCTCCGTGGCATGGGATACTTCAGAGGTCTGTCAGCATTATCCAGTAACCCCAGAGGGGTCAGAAGCAGCAGACTGAGAAGGGGCTCTATTTTCACTTGTACCTCCTCCCAAAATGAATTTGCCACAGGGGCTAGAATTTCTAGTTCTGGAATATCAGTCAAGAGAAGGGGATATCTGTAGAGCAGAGATGGCCTGTCTGAAAAAAGAAGTCCTGAGGAAAAAGACACACATAGACACACACACACACACACACACACACACACACACACACACATACTTGGAGGGGTTTCCCCTCATAATGCTGTGAAGTGAATAGACAGTGTTGTACATTAAGAGAACACTGATCCTAGAGTCAGAGGATATGAGTTCCAGTCCTGCCTCTGATGGTTATCACCTGTATGACCTTGGACAAGTCCCTGAAGCTGCTTGAACCTCAGTTTCCTAATCTCTAAAATGAGAAGGGGATGGTCCAAATGGCCTCTGAGGTCCAAGATCCATGATCTTATGAAGAAAGACATCTTTTTTCTCTATTTTACAAATCAGAGACAGAGAAAGGCAGACACACACAGACAGAGAAATAGAGAGACTGAGAAATACAGAGATAGGGGCAGTAGGAGAGACAGACATAAAAAGACAGAGACACAGAGAGAGACAGAGATAGAGAGACAGATATAGAGGGAGAGAAAGACAGAGATAGAGACAGAGAGAGGCTAAATAACTTACCTAAGATCATACAGAAATCTAAGAATACAAATAAGATTATCACCTAGGTCTGTTGCCTTGTTACTTTTCATGGTTGATCTACTGCTACCTAGTCCTTGAAGGGTCTAGAAATGAACCAGCCAAGAGATTCCCAGATGTTGTAGAGTGCAACCTGGACAAGAGTACTGTGCTAACGGTGAGGTCAGTGTGTTAGGGTCATAGACTAAACACAAGCTTGGACTAGACCTGGGCCTAGAGATTTTTGTAATATAGTCTGAAGTTTTGTTTTCATATGCTGGTCATTTAAAAATCTCATAGATTGGAGGAAAATGTAATTGGGAGAAATGTAGGACAAAGAAGGGTAAAGCACTCTGGATGACTGCTGACTTCAGGACATTTAGTGGGACTGTATAGATATGAGCTGAAGATAAGATTTTTAAAAGGATATAAGGAAAGCAAAGGCTATAAATGAATGTTCTATGAATAGACTGAACTAAGAAGTGGAACAAAAACGCTGAAATTTTGATGGAGGGATGTTCAGATTTTGGGCTGACAGGGGACCTCAGGAGGTCATTCGTCCATCCCTATAATTTTTCACAGGATTCCCTCTCTCCCCACTTCCAGGCTATCTTTGCCCTTTGGTGTCCCCTCCTTCACCTTCCACTTGGAGTAGCAGCATCCCTACTAAACCTCCAGAATCATGCCCCGAGTCCCTACAGAGGTTAAGTCACTCAGGATTGAGACTTGCCTTGGGACTAAGCTGTTTAGATCAGTAAATAATTGAAAGCAAACTCACCTGGCCCACTAGGTCTGACAGACACCATCCTAAATGTCTGGCAGACACACATACCATCTAACCATCCATCTAGGCCATCTGCTCTTTTACAGTACCTCTCCCACCAGCTTTGAAGCTCTTGTTTTGGGCATAATTATCAAATCAATACCATCACTGCTTCTGAAAAGATCATGTCAATAAGCTGTTCTGTGGATCAGCTAACAATCCTTGTGACTCCTCAGACCAGAACTCCATTCCCTGGTCACCATATGTCAGTTTCATGAGAAGCAAAGATTGTCCCCCTTTCTTCTGACTCCTAGACAGAGTCTACACTGTATACACTGGACCACTCATCCCTCAGCGCTGAGTAAAGAGCCTGGTACATGGCAAATGCTTAATAAATTATATATATTTTGCTTCTACATTGCATATCTTTCTCCTTTTATGTCTCCCCGTCACCTGTCCCTAGAGGGCTATCTCATATAACAAAGAATATTTTTTAAGAAAAAATAAAAAGAGGAAGAAAAGAAAAATTTAGTAAAACCAGTAAATCAAAAAAACACAAAAATATATGCAAAGATGCACAGTCAGGACCTCCCACTTCTGCAAAAGCGTATGGGGAAGTATCTTCTTATAGCTCTTCTTTAGGGCCATGCTTTTTTTTTTTTAATTCTGCAACTTTCACCTTTAGGTGAAAGTTGAGTGGCCCACACAGAAACGAAACATCAGCAGCATCTTGGTCTCTGGATCAAATTCAGCCCTGAGCAATAGGACAGAAGGGTTTCTCTAAAGCCTAAGAAAAATCATGTGGTGTTATCCCTGGACCACATTCCCTCTTAGGAGAGTTTTTCAGTTCTCCAGGGATATGGTGTATTTTTTTGGACCCTGCTCCTTCAGGGACAAGAAAGTACTTCAAGGTGGAGTGACTCCCAGGAGAAGGCAATGAATACTGTTTTGTGTTCTATGTTCCTTTTCAAAAATCACTTGCCCCTCCCTCCATTCCCCATACTCTGGGCCGTCACAAAGCCAAACCAACCCAATAAGTGTTTTGTGAAGGCTAGGCATCATGCTAGATGCTGGGGTTAGAGACAGGCCCTATCCTTAAAGAGTTTACATGCAACATGACCCTCTCCTCTTACATAATTTTCAGTATTGCGTAGCTGGCTTTTCTTTCAGTCAAGTTCTACCAGCCCAAGTATCATTCTCTGGAATCTGACAAAGTGAAGGACTTTATAAGACTCGCCCCCCCACCACAACACCCTCTCACTCCTCCCCTTCCCTTCCCCCACTTCCCCCTCCATCTGCATGACTAGCTTAGAGTCTTTTACTTTCCACTGGGAGGGATAGAAGTAGTTGGCAAGGCAAGAGACCAATCCCTTTTTGACCGGACTGACCTCACCATGGAAACCAAATAAGACTGCCTTGCCCTGAGGACTCAGTGTTCCGCCTCCCTTTCCCCAGGTTATCATTAGATTGATGCAGTTAGCTGTGTGCTGAGGCAGCTCCACTAAGCTCCTCACTCTCACTGAGCAGAATCACATCATCAGGGCCTTGGAGAGTTTAGGGGCCAGGAGACTGGGGCTCTTCAAATTTTGCAATCTTCTCTCCTCTCCCTTCCCTCCTGTCCTTGTGGAAACCTAATCAGAAGCTGATGAATCCTCAACCTTGGAATGTGACTGGGGAAAGAGGAGGGAGGGGGATCTTTCAGAACGAATTGGGAAATGAGGTTCAGTGGAGTTCTCCCACATTGCCCATGGCTCCCTCAGACTAGAATGAACAGGCCTACTGTTCCAAGCCCTTCCCCTTCTTTCCTGTCCATTACCCCATCCCTATCCTGCCTTCACTTTACTGGAAACACCCGGCCAGGGTGACTCAGGCTTGAGTTCCCTCCAAATCATCCGCCTGGCTCCATATAGAATCAATGGGAAAGAATTTCTATACAAACCCTTCAGACATAACACACAGATTTGAAATACTACCAGTTTAGTTAATTGGGCAGCTAGGTGTTGTGGTCAATAGAGCCCTGGACTTAGAGTGAGGAAGATGTGAGTCTGAATCCCCCTTAAACACTTACTGATTGTATGAATCACCAGCAAGTCACTTAACCTCTATTTGCCTCAGTTTCTCCATCTGTACAGAGGGGATAGCAATAGCACTTATCTCTCAGGGTTGAAGTAAGGCTCAAATGGGATTTGTAAAGCACTTTGCAAACCTTAAAGTGTTTCACAAATGTTAGCCATTGTTATTATGTTTTAGGGCAGCCAGGTGGCATAGTAGATAGAACACTTAGGCCTGCAGTCAGGAAGACATCCTCCTGAGTTCAAATTTAACTTTGGACTCTTCCTAGCTGTGTGAACCTGGGCAAGTTGCTTAACTCTACTTGCCTCAGTTTCCTCATCTGTAAAATGATCTGGAGAAGGAAATGGCAAACTTCTGCAGTATCTTTGCCAAGAAAACCCTGAATGGGGTCACAGAGAGTCAGACACAACTGAAACAACTCAGCAACAACACAGATCATTGTTTTGCACTTATATCCACTCCTGTGAGCTTTGACACACATTGTCACATGTGTAAGAACCCTCCCTCAAGCTTTCACGTAGAAGGGCACAAACTTTTCAATTCCTACACAATATTTAAGTGTACGTTTGCTCATTTTTTTCCTTCCCTCACAATTTCCCTTTTCTCCTACTTCCTATCCTCCTCACCATTTTACTTCAATCCCTTTAATTAATTGTAATTGATATGCTTTTGGAAATTTTTTAAAAGTATGTATTAAATATGTTAAGAAGTCAGTATTCTAGTACTGAGTATATAAGACATTCCCTAGACTCAAGGGGTTTATTTTCTAAGCCAGTGGGAGGGTGGATAACATACACAGGAAACAATAATTAAAGTATATATATGAAATAATAGGAAGTAATTTGGAGTCATGAAAGGAGAACACAGGATTGGGAAAGGCTTCATGGAAGAGAAGTCACCTGTGCTGACCCTTGAATTTAAAGGGAGGTAGGGATGCCAACAGGAAAGGGGAAGAGGAGAAGCATTCCAGGTGTTCTGGGCTAAACCCTCAACATGACTCAGGTCTGTTGCCCTGGTAGTTTTTCCAAATATTGGAACAAAAGGAGACGTTCCTAGGTCACTCTGATTTAACAAGCAAGATTTCCTTCGCTGTAGCAGGAAAAGGATGTTCGATGAGATAGTTACTGAGAACACCCCAAGTTAATTCAGTTGAGTGAAGTTTCTCTAATTTTGAATTGCTCATTGTGGTCTACCAGCCAAGCATCAGAGCCAGCCTGAAGTTACTTGTGACTGTTTTGTTCTAAGGTAACCAGGAAATGATGTCAGGAGCCTAAGTCTTTAGTCCTCTGAGCCAACTAAGTCTCAGGGATGGTTTCAGTGCCTTTAAAGGAAAAAAAAACTAACCTAAAATGCATGGGAGTAGAGATAGAATATTGCTCCCACTAAACCAGGGATATGATGCGTTCTCTGTGAGTTTAATTCCAGGGGTTATAGAGGTGATCAGGTTCTCCTACTTCCTAACATACAGTAATCAATGCTTTCTAAATGAATACAGTTAAACATAACTTCCTCACCTCCACTAAGAGCTTGAAAGCAAGACCCAATCCACAACTTACTGTGGAATTTATTAGAGGATATGAGTTATTGAAGTAAATTGTAGCTGGATGAATCTCAGCTAGATAGTAAGTTCAGTGAGTGTGAAAGCTGCTCATGCCCGCTCTGGTACTTCCAAACCAAGGCCATGCTCCTCCAGGTCTACAGGAGTTTCTGTTTTCTCATCCTTCTTTAAGAAGATTCAAGTACATGTGGCTTACAGGATGAGTCTTTAGCTCCAGCTCATAAAGTAAAAAGCCTCCTCTTTGGTTCTTAGTCCTTACCAGTGAAGCATGAAACTCTTCAAGAGTTTGAGAAGATTTAAGAGCATTAATTGATCACTCAGTCCATCAACTGGCATTTATTAAATGCATACTATGAGCCAGGCACGGTGCTAAGCACCAAAGATAGAAAAAAAGACAAAAGACAGGCTTGCCCTCAAGGAGCTATAGTCTGATGGAGAAGACATTAACACCTGTATACAAACATGATATAGAAAAGATAAATTGAGGGTAGGACGAAAGCCCTAAGATTAAGGAGGATTAGGTTAGGCAGCAAATGCTTGAGTTCATGAATTGATTTTTCTGAGTGCAATAGAGGATGGGGAACTAGACTTGGAACCAGGATAGACTGGGTTTCAAATACTCCCTCAGACATTTGCTAAGTCCTGTGTGGTTGAACCAGTGACAACTTCTATGAGTTTCATTTTTCTTATCTATAAAAAGAGAGAATTGGAATCAATGGCTTCAAATATTTTTTTCCAGCTCTAAATCTATGATTCATCATCCTGAGTTCAAATCTAATCTCAGATACTTACTAGCTGTGTGACCCTGGGCAAGTCACTTAACCCTGTTTTCCTCAGTTCCTCATATGTAAAAGGATTTAGAGAAGGAAATGGTAAACCACTCCAGTGTCTCCACCAAGAAAACCTCCAATAGGGTCATGAAGAGTTGGACAGGACTGAAGTAACTGAACAACTACAACAATAAATCTATGATCCAAATGAAAATGCTAACTAGCCAGGACCCACAAGCCTAGTTTGTAGATAGGCTGATCAACCTTTGACTTTAAGTGGCCTCGGATGTAGTTGCCTGTTGCTTGGAGGAAACCTATGACAGACGCATTGACCTAAGGATGACATACTTTGGAAGGTGGCAGTTTTCTGAGGATGGTAAGTCAGATCAACCTGGATGCTAATGAATACCCTGAGAATATTCTTGACAAAAGTTACTATTATCTTCGAGTGATAGGGGTACAGGTAAAACCTTTTGCAAAGGTTGAAAAAAAAATTAAGTTGTTGCACTTTTGACAAGCAAATGAATGAGGCTCCAAGTGGTTATACTTCAGAAAGAACCTATTAATTCTTAACACATAAACAAAAGGGCTTATAGTAAGCCATATTTAATATAAAAGTTTCTTTTGCTTGAGAAAGGAGTCTCCCCAAATGGCAATTGCCCTTTATATTTCAGTATATAATAAATAATAACAACCAGGCAAATAGTGGAAATTCGTAAATCAGTAGCCCCTCATATAAGGTGGGTCATCATCATTGTCATGGCTTTTCATCATGGTTGATGAAAAGAAAGGCTACCCAGGACAGGAATAACCCTTGCAAAGGCTTGGAGGGGGGAGGTAGAACAGTAAGAAAGCCAGTTTGGAATATAAATTACTCTAAATAAGTCTGAAAAGAGACTGGAGCCAGATTAAAAAAGTCTTTATCCCCGGAAAAAGAGTTTTTCACAATTTTGGGCGTTTTGGCAGTCTTGTGAAGCCTATGGGCCCCTTCTCAAAAATAACGATTTTAAATGCACAAATATGTTATCACCAAGGAAATTAATTATATTAATATACAGTCATCAAATAGTGATACTTGCATTGATCAGTTGGTTTTGGTCCTATCTGATTCTTTGGGGGGTTTTCTTGGCAAAGTTACTGGAGTGGTTTGCCATTTTCTTCTCAGCTCATGTTATAGATGAGGAAACTGAGGCAAACAGAATCGAACCACTTGTTCAGGGTCACTCACTATTAAGAATCTGAGGTCAATTTAAATTCAGAAAGATGAGTCTTCCTGACTCCAGACCCATCACTCTATCTACTGGGCCACCTACCTGCCCCTAGTAATTTATCAAAATAATAAACAAAAAAGCTCATGGACTCCAGGTTAAGAACCCTTATCCTAAAGTAATAGGAAGCAACTCACGTATTTTGAGCAGGGAAATGACATCATTAGAATTCTGTATTAAGAATATCAGTTGGCATTCTGTATGGCGGACAGATTGAAAAGAGGAGACATGAAGTAGGAAGACAAACTGTGAGGCTGCAGCACTACTCCAGGTATGAAGATATGAACTAGAGGTGGCTATGAGTGTTGAAAAAGTAGATGAACAGGAGAAATGTGGTGGACATAGAAATATCAGGACCTAGTAAATGACTAAAAATGGAGGGTGGAGGGGTGGGAAAAATCTACAATGACCATGAGATTGCAAGATTGCAAGATGACTTGGACAGGTGGTGTTTCCCTTAAAAGAGATCATTTTCATAGAGCAGGGAGGTTTATAAAGAGGTCAGGAAAGGCTTCAGTGGAGGAACTTAAGTTGATCTTTAAAGAAAAAAGATTCAATATAATAAATGAAACAAACATTTACAAAGACTTTATTGTCTGTTGAGCAATGATCTAGGTTCTGAGGAAGATAAAAATATAACATTGCCACAAACTGCAACCTCAAGGTAAAACCTGGTATTTTTGCAATCAAAACACTTAGAATAATATTCACACGTCCCTATCTACTGATTGCTTGATCTTATGTATGTGTGATTTGTCCTTCATTCTCAAAGAGGACCATGACATCAGGGAGATGATACTATGACTTGCAATTGAATTGGATTTGAGGGAAGGAGGGCTGTGCAAAGTCACCAGCCTCACTTTCTCCTCTGAGGTCATCTGGGTCCAGTGGCCAGATATAGATCAGGATAACTGGAAATGGCCTAGGATGCAATCTTATATATTAAATCAGAAAGATCTAGATTTCAAGACAATATACCAACCAAACACAGTCCACCAAATTACCAATCTCTTCCCGATCTCTCTGGGACAGATGGTTGTCAATATACCCTGCCCTCAGCTTCTTAGTCACTTTTGCAAAGCAGGATTTGATTGACCAGCTTTGTTCATTATGCAGATAACGTGAAATCTACTTATGGTTTAGAAGGACTGATTGTATCAAGTTCCAAACTAAGCATGGGAACAAAACTCAGGTCTGAGTAGTTGCATAATGACTACTATTTCTATTATTGAAAGTTCATGTAACAAATAGGAAGGTAAACTCTCAGAAGACATCTTCTAGCATGAAGGATACAATATTCCCAATCTGGGTAGAAATTCTCAAATATCAGTATCCTCCACCCCCTTTGACTCTCTTTTGCATTTCTCTCAGTGTCCAAAAATCAAGGATGAAAGGATTTGAATGCAAATTTACATAGTATTGACAATGTCCAGGAATGACTAGAGTGATTTATACTAAAACTACAATTGCAGAAGTTTACATGCTCTCGTGGAGCTACGGTAGAGTGGGCTCCAAATTGAAAGATAAAGCCTGACCCCAAGGGAGTTGTAATCAGCCAAACGGAGGGTAAGAAGATGGGCACCCTCCCTGCAAAAATGAATCACATTCAATCAATTCCATCAACAACCACACCTTTCCTTTTCACTCAATGCTTCCCTGTTCTATTTCCCCTCCTCTTGGCAAGCTCTCAATCTCTGCTCTTGGGATCTGGGTATTAGCTCTCTAGGGAAGTTATACCCTAATTTCTCTTCTCACTCCATCTAACTGGGACTCGGGCATCTACAATCGCAGCTGCACAAATGCCATTAGGAAAATTTCCCTATCCCTTGTATCACCTCATGGTTTCAGCAAGATCTCTCAAAGAAGAGATCTGTACTCCAGACCAGTGACTGGTGAGTAAGAGCCTCACCCCATACTCTGCTTTGTATTTTGCACAGAATAAAGTGTATCTTGGAGGATGAGCAGGCATCAAGGAGTTGTGATATGGAACTGGATTCATTATATATCTTTCCATCCAATGTACCCCTCTTCTGAACTTTCCTACCACCATTCTCCCTATCACCTAGGCTTACAACATTGGTGTCATCCTCAAACCCTCACATCACTCCAGCTTAAGCTTTTATCACATCTTACCTGAACCATTTCAATTGCCTCCTAACTTGGTCTGCCTGCCTCAAGTCTCTCTCTTCTGCAGTCAGTTGCCAAAGTGATTTGCCTGATGTGCAAGTCTGGCAATACCATTCCCCATTCAATAAACTCCGGTGGTTCCACAATGACTCTAAGATCAGATATCTGCAATGGGGGTCTGATGCTTTCTCCCACATGCAAGAGACTGGGGAGCCTGCTTGTGAAAGCCATGTTAACAGGTAACGGAAATGCTCTTGCTCCCTGACTTGGAGCATGTGGATACCTTCTGTTGCTGGTTCCAACCTGCTAACCATTTGATGAGATTGTTGATTGGTTCAATAGCCAAAACTGGGGTGCATTCAAAAGCCTCTAGTCAATCAAAGGAAAGCTCTTGGCTCTTTTTTGATTTCTGGACTAGCTGGCATTAAAGAAAGAAGATGAGTTACAGAGGGCTTTGGAACATCTCTCACCCAGAACCAGAATGAGGGCAAGAACACATGGCCCTGCTTTTGATTCTGTCTCTTGTGTCTATTAAAGAAGGTTATGCTAGGTGACTCAGTGGATAGATTACTGGACATGGATGCTTATCTTCATGAATCAATCCAGCCTCAGACACTTATTGGCTGTGTGACCCTGGGCAAGTCACTTAATTTTCTTTGTGCCTCAGTTTCTTCATCCATAAAATGAGCCAGAGAAGGAAATGGCAAACTACTCCAGTATCTTTGCCAAGAAAACCCTCAAAGGGTCATGAAGAGTTGGACGTGACCTGAAAGTGATTGAACAATGTTGTAAAACTTTACAAGGTCACAAGAGTGAGCCACCAGGGGGTCCAAGAATGGGGTTCATGCTAGATTTTTGTGGCCAGCCAGCCAAGCATAGAGATCTTTCAGGAATGACTTTGGAAACCCAATTTAGTACTGAGATTCTGCAAAATGACACAAGGAGCCTAGCCCAGTAGTTGAGATGATGAGGTTTCATCCAGCAACTAACTATATCAGAGTTGGAAATGAACATGTGGAGTGAACACTATGTAGAAAATGCATTAAGTCTGAGCTCATGCTTCACAGGGATCAAGATGGTTTATGGGAGAGTGTGCCCCCAGGAATCAGGGGGAAGTATTTGTACTTCTCACACTATCTTCTCAGCAAATATCCCTTTGTAAAATTAATGCTAATTGATGAAATAAAACTGGGGCACAGTGAAGAGGACACACAGGAATGCAGGATCAACTTAATAGTAGCAGAGAAATACACTCCATTCTCTAAGGGATGCTTCTAAAATTCTAAGGAGGTCAGGGAGGCCTGGAAGGACTTATATGATCTGATGCTGAGTGAAAGGAGCAGAACCAGGAGAATTTTGTGCACAGCAACGACCACAGTGTGCGAGAATTTTTTCTGGTAGACTTAGAACTTGTAATAACGCAAGAACTTATTATAAAAAAAAATCCCAATGGTAGTTTTCTAAGGCAAAATGCTTTCCACACTCAGAGAAAGAAATACGGATATCATTCGCAGAATGTAGCAGATCATGTTTGTGTATGTGTGTTAGTGTATTATGTTTTGATTTGTTATATGATTTCTTCCATTTATTATAGTTTGTCTACATAGCATGACTATGGTGAAAATGTACTCAATAGAAAAGTATATGTAGAACCTATATGGAATTGTATGCTGTCATGGGGAGGGAGGAGGGTAGTGGGGGGGATAAAAATCTTAATTTTATAGTAGTGATTGTAGAACATTTAAAAAAATTATAATTAAATTAAATTAAATTTAAAAAATAAAATTCTAAGGAGGAGATGTTACCAGTCAGTCTCACTTTGGAAAAGTAAGTCCCAAGTCATGATCACACATGTTTGTTTCATCATTTTAATATTTTTTTGCACGTTGCACAGGCAAATGTGTTACAGTGGATAAAGAACTGGTCTCAAAGCCAGGAAGACCTGAATTGAAGTTCTGCCTCTGATACCTACTGACTTTGTGTGACCCTGGACAAGGTATTTAACCTCTCATTGTTCTAGGCAGCTCTTTAGAGGAAGAGAAGATGCTTACTTGAAATGGTAGATGGAGTTCCCTCACCTAGGTATTCATCCTACTCATGAAATCACAGGTCTAATTTCTTCATCTTTTGGGGAGGGGAGTTATAATAATGTAAATAATTATTAATAGAGTAATGAGAGAGGGACAGTAAAATTAAAGCAGCAAAAGTCAAGGGCCACTTCAACTATCATCTGAGCATGGCTCAGAATCCTGAAGCCAACAGTCTTGGGAATAGCATGACATCCCACTTTGCCTCTAGCTCTGGTCCTATTGCTACCCATGAAGGGAGCAACTACCATGGAGACGGGCCCACTTTCATTGCCAGCTCCAGCACCAAAAACCATTGACTGACAGGTAAGAATAACAGGAGTGACAGAACCTCCAAGACCACTCGTTGGTCCTGCTTCTATCTCAAGCCTGACAGTCATTAACCTGGAAAGCAACCCTTATGGAGATGGGGGCAGGCAACTGTTCTTCTGAGTGCTGTTGCCACAGATACTGAAGACCTAGAAAATTCTCACTGCCAAGATCCTTGGTACGGCTTTCATCAGAAATGCATACAATTTTGTCAGTAGAAATGACATTAAAGAATAGGCATTACCGAAAGCACCCTAAAGTCCATGACACTTTTCCCATGGGAATTCCAGCTGAAATCCCCTTTGTGTGTTGTCTCTTTCATCACAATGTGAGCTCCTTGAGGAAAGGGACTGTCTCTGGTTTTCTATGTGTATTACCAGTGCTTTGCATACAGTAAGTGCTTAATAAATTTGTTTTCATTCATTTATAGTAGACAAGTCCCATTCTTCACTGGATCTAGCCCCCGCAAACATCTTTAGCTTTAGGAGGCAAAAAAGAGAAGCAATCAAAGATTCTATTATTAGCTCTTTCGCCATACTAAAACATGTGAACAGGCCGTTAGGAACCCAATCCTATCTCTCTGTGAACCCTCATATCTGCTCCTACACAAAAATCTTACCTACCCAGGAAGCAGTCAACTTCTCAGTGAAGAGACTCCTCCTATTCATCTTCATTCCACACTGCTCCCTCACTCGTGGCTCCTACCCAGAATCCCATACCACTCTCTTCCCCCTCGCCCCCAGCAGCACCCATTGGAGCCAAGTTCCCCGTGTTTGTGTGAGCAGCAGCATTTTCACTGGATAACCACAAAAATTTGCTTTATAAAGATTTGCAAAGAGATGAAACATGCCTGTCTAACTCCCTCCAGGCACCACTTAGATTTAAAATCTGCAACTCCATTGGGTTTTTTTACCCCTCTTGGGAGCCTGATGTTGCCTGCTTTCCTGCATGGTTCCAGGGAAGAGGATGACATGGTCTGTCTGCTGCCCACATCTTTCCAACATTCTGGGGCAATGTCACTGATGACAAACCTGAAAGCGAAAAATCAGCTTCTGTCCCTCCTGCCCTTAAGGCTGCTGAAGAAACTTCTCTTTAATCTTTCCTTACTAAATACCTGAAGACTTTTTTGAAGCAGAATGTCACTAGTTCCTTTGCAAAAGTAAGGAATTAGAAAGTTTAGAAAGAAAACTCTGCTCTATTAAACTTACTCCTCTCTCCATAGTCCATTGCTTAGCTTGTTTCCTCTAGATAATAGCAAGAGAGATTAAAGTCTAACTTCAGAAAGCATTTCCTTATAGTAAAAATTGGTGGGGAGACACTAAAGTGAATTACTAAGGGATCTTGAGTCATTTCCCACACTAGAGAGCTTTAAAAGGGGGATGAGCATTCTTCGGCCTAGACTGGCTTAAGGCAAAGGGGCTTTAGATGAAATGACCACTGGACAGGCCTTCCAAGCCTTAAGATTGTGGGCTCTTCTCCAATTGGCCAAGTACAACAAAGAGCTGTCCTTATGCCTACTGGCTCACTTCTCTTCTTTATGTAGCCACTAGCCTAGTTCAAGCCCTCATCACCATACGCCTGCCCTATTGCAACGTCTTCAGAATTGGTCTCCCTGACTCAGTAACTCGTTTCTCTCATTCATCCTCCACACAACTGCCGAAGTGATCTTCCTAAAGTACATGTCTAACCATGTCACTCCCCTACTCAATACACTCCAATGGCTACCTATTACCTTTGGGAACAAATATAAAATCCTCTCTGCCATTTTGAGCCCTTTGCAACCTGGCCCAAATCTACTTTTCCAGCCTTATTGCAAAGTACACTCCTTCATGTTCTCTTGTTGCTCAATCAGTCAGTTGTATTGGACTCTATGTGACCCCACAGACAGATCTATGAGGTTTTCTAGGCAAAGATGCTAGAGTGGCTTGTCATTTCCTTTTGCAACATGTCTTCATTTTACAGATGAGCAACTGAGGCAAATAGGACTTGTGACTTGCCCAGAGTCACACAACTAGTAAGTATTTGGGGTTGGATTTGAACTCAGATCTTCCTGACTCTGGACTTGGTGATTTATCACTTGCACCACTTTAGTTGTCCCCGATTATTCTCTACAGTTTAGTAAAGCTAGCTTTCTTACTGTTCCTGCTCTATCTCTCACCTCTTGCCTTTGTAATGGCTTTCCCCCATGTCCAAAATACTCTCCTTATCCATCTGTGCCTCTACAAACCCCTAGTTTCCTTCAAGGCTCAACTCCAGTTCCACTTTCTATGTGAAACCTATCGTTATCACCCCACCTGCTAGTGCCCTCCTTGGCAAACAGCCAATCACCTAGTATCTCTTGTGTTCTTCCACTAATAGAATGTAAGGTTCTTGAGAGCAGGGATGGTCTCATTTCTGTCTTTATATTTGCTTGGCCAATAGGGTGTGCTTGATAAATCCTTTATGGATGGATGGAAAGGTGAAAAATTTTAAAATAGGAAAGAACATCAAAGATTTTATGGTTCAACCACACCCATTTCTCTTCTTGCTCCTTAAACCAACTTCCCTTCCTGACCACCTTATTTCAGCTAATGGCATCAGTACCATTAATAATAAAGACAGTCCACATTTCTCTAGTGGCTTGTGATTACAAAGCACTTTACATACATTATCTCATTTGAGTATCTCAACAGTCCTATGCAGTAAATAGCATATTGTCATCCTCATTTTATAGATGAGAAGCACAAAGTTTACAGGAGTCGATAACTTGACCAAAGCCACATAGTTAAAAAGTGATGGAGTTGGAATGAGAACTCAGAAGTCCTGCCCCTAAATCCTATGCCCTATGTACACCATGCTTTCCTCAGGGTTATACTCCTAGTCAACTGTATTAAAACCTCGGGTTCATCTTTGGCTCTTCCCTTTCCTTCATCTTGATATTCAACCAGTGGCCAACTGAGTTCTCTCCACTCCAGAATGTCTCTTACATCCTTTTCTTTTTCCATTTACACAACTATCACTTTTGATTTCCTATCTGGACCACAGTTGTAACTGAAGTGGAGTGACTGAAGCTTACCCCAAAGACGCTGACTTCAGAATGCATTTATGAAACTTGCAAATTATAGTAGCATAGAACCATCAGAACTTATTAGCAAGATGGCACAATGGATAGAGCACTGGGCCTAGAATCAGGAGGGCCGGAGTTCAAATCTGGCTTCAGACACTTACTCTTCGTGTGACCCTGGGCAAGTCACTTGCCCCTGCTTGCCTCAATTTCTCATTTGTAAAATGAGCTGGAGAAGGAGATGGCAAACCATGTCAATATCTTTGCCAAGGAAACCTCAAATGGAGTCAGTGGGAATTGGACATGATTAAAATGAGCCAACAAAAACAACAAACGTACGTTAAATTGAATTGGGATAAGCTTCCCTGACTCACTCTACCCTCCCCAACTTCACACATAGCAGCCTCCCCAGCAACAACCTAGCACCAGCCTCTCTGTGTGCCACCCCCAGGGAGATGTCCTGTTCCTCCTCCTCACTTAAGTGTACAGTTTGTGCTGCTTGCCTCATGTGTGGTTGACGTTTCCACTGTAAAAATTCCTAGTTATGCCTCTGATTTTGATTATCTTAATCTCCTCTAATCCATTTTTAATAATATTGACTATTAATCTTCCTAGAACACTGATTTGCACGTCATTCCCCTTTGCCAAAACCCAAACAAATGGAAATGTTTAATTCTTAGCTCCATCCTCCCCTTGTATACTGGACAAATTTAAACACCTTGGCAATTGCATTCAGGGTCTTCTACATTTAGGCCCTGTTACCACTTTTCAGCCTTATCTTTCATTGCTTCCCCTCACAGATTTAAATTCTCCTCCCTCCTTGACTATTTCTGATTATAGCACCACTGTCCTCTGAGTCACTTACCTTCGAATTTTCCCTTCCCTTCACCCCCTATACATGATTAGTTGCCAAATCCAGTCAATCCTTCCTTCATAATATTTCTTCCATCCCTTCCCTCCTCTCCACTCACATTCCTATAGACTCTCCCTCATAGCTTCTCTCCCAGAGTGTTGTAATTGCCTCTTAACTGTTCACCTCATCTCCCGCCTCTCTTTTCTCCCCTCTATCCTTGATGCAACTTTCAAAGTAATTTTGCTAATGCACAGGTCTGGCTGTGTTCCTCCCCTGTTCAAAGCCTTTTAGTGGCTTCTTATTTCCTATAGGGTAAAATGCAAACTCGTTATGCTCACATTGAAGGCCCTCTGCAATCTGGCTCCGACCTATCTTTTTAGCCTTATTTCACACACCCTACATTCCAGCCCCAAAGTTCTACCAGCTGTTTCTCACTATCTTTCTGAATTCTGCCAACTCTGTGCATTCACACTGACTGGCCCCATGCCTGGAATACATTCCCTCCTCGCCTCTGCCTGTTGAAATTCTGCTCTTCCTTCAAGGTAGGTGGCACCTCCTCTAGAAAGCCTTTCCTGAACTTCCAGTTGAAAGTATTTTCTTCCTCCCCAAATTTTCCTGGAAAAAAAGAGTTTTATGTTTTTTTTCTTCTAATCACATTCTCTCTTGCACCGTTTTTAAAAACTCATGTCATATCTTCCCAATTAAATGATAGCTCCTTATTTCCCCATCACCTTTCATAGTGACATACAGTAGGTACTTAATAAAATGATCATTGAGTTGAAACAAGCCTTTAGCTTTCCATCCTCTCTGACTTTACATTTACTATTTCTTCCACTTAGACTTCCCTCCCTTCTTTATCTGAATCTTTTCCATTTTTTTGTTCAACAAATATTTATTAGAAAGTCTACTGTGTTCGAAATGCTGGATAAAAAAAAGAAAAAATACTGGATGGTGCAAAGTTTAGCCTATTTACACAGATAACAATAAGGCATTACATGTAAAGAATATTATTAGAAAGTTGGGAAACAAAGGATGAGGTGAAGTCCAGAGGGAAGGTCATTATTTACAAGGAGAATCAGGAAAGTTTCCATGCAAGAGCTGACATTTGAGCTAGACCTCAAGGAAAAGGTAAGGAATTTATCAATAAGTAGGAATTTCACAACTGAAGAAGGGAGGGGCTGACAGGCATAGAGAGAACAGTATTATTAAAGGCTGTTAGAGGAACAAAGAGCAGATTAACAGGTTAGAGTGTGGAAGGTAATAATGTGAGATAAAGATGGAATGACAGGATGGTACCAAATTGTGGAGGGCTTTAATGTCAGGCAGAGGAGTTTGAATTATGTTCCAGAGGTGACTTGGTTACTTTGTATATTAGAAGTGAGAGAAAGGAAAAAGTCAAAGAAACACCAAGATTAAGCACTTGGGAGAATGGGCAGATGGTAGTGCCATAGATACAAATATTGAATTTAGAAGGAAGAACAGGTTTAGGAGAAAAGAAAATAAACCAAGTTTTTGATGTATTGAGTTTTAATGTTAGGGTTTGGAAGGTAGGTTTATGAGTGGAGAGAGAGTCATCTACATAGACACAGTTGTTGAAATCTTAGAAATGGAAACGAATAGCAAGGGAGAAAATGTCAAAAATGATAGAAAGAGGACCATGGATCCTTGGGTCACAGGAAGGATGGTGCGGCTCTCCAAAAAAATAGAGATGTTTAAGAAAGGGATGTTTTTTGGGGAAAGATAATGAGTTTTGTTTTGAATATTTTGAGTTTGAGATATGTATGGGACATCCAGTTGGGATGTCCAATAGACAGTTGGGGAATGAAAGATTGGAACTCAGGAGAGAGAATAATATCTATGCCTTTCATTCAGACAATCAGTCAATAGCTATTTATTAAAATCCTCTCATATGCCAGGTGCTAAGTGTTGGGGATACAAACAAAGGCAAAAGGTAGACCCTGCCCTTAAGAAGTTCACAGTCTAATGGGGTAGACAACCAGCAAACAAATATGTACAAATAAGCTATGTACAAGACAGAAAATAATTAACAGAAAGAAGGCACTAGAATTAAGACAGATTGTGAAAGGCTTTCTATAAAAGGTAGAATTTTACTTGGGATTAGAAGGGAACCAGGAAAGCCATGGAGATGAGGAGTGACAGAATTCCTGGCTTGGGGGACATCCAGATAAAATGCTTAGAGCTGAGAGATGGAGTATCTTGTTCATGAAACACCAAGGAGTTCAGTGTCATTGAATTGAAGAGCACATGGTGGGGTATAAGAAGGTATAAGAAGACTGGAAAGGTAGGAAGGGGCTAGATTATGAAGGATTTTGAATGCCAAGCAAAGGATTTTGTATTTGATTTTGGAAGTCTTTTGATTAAAGACTCCAATGAGCAGTAACTCACTAGCTCCTGAGGTAGCTCATTCCACTCCACCCATTATATCTAGTTTTTACCTCTAGAGTCAAGCAGAGCAAATCTAATCCTGATGACTTTTCAAATACTTGAAAATAGTTAGCATGTCTCCTCTTAAGTTTTTTTTTTTAATTTCTCTTGCTAAATATCTCTAGTTTGTTCAACAAATCTTTAAGATCCTTCACTGTTCTGGTCACCTTCCTCCAGTGATCTCAACACTTCAATATCCTTCCTAAAATGTAGCACCCAGAACATAATACTTGTGCCCACATGAAGAATCTACAAAAGTGGACAGGAATTGGATATCCAGTTCTGTAGGCACAGGTCCTTCAGGCATTCTCCTTGAGACATCTACTACATTTCACCATTAAAATTTTCTTAGCAACATGGAGGCAAGAATCTAGCTCAGATCACCAGCCTCATGTCTTAGGATTATCCTTTAAAAAGGAAATTTTTTGGCTGTCTTTTGTTTGGACATTACCTACATTTCACCTTCTATTCTCCAGATCCCAAAGTTCCTTCCCTTATATTCAAGAAAATTTTTTTAAAGAGGAAAAAGAGAAAACATTCAGCAAAACCAATCAACACATTGAAAAAATATAGTGTTATATGCAGCGTTCCACAGTCATGGGTCCCCCACTCCTTGCAGAGGAGTCTTTTCATAACTCTTTTTTTAGAATGGCTCAAGTTTGTTCTTCATAATTTCATGACTTTAAGTTTAGATTGTATTTTGCTTGTTGATCTTTCCATTAATGTTGTTGTAGTCACTGGGTATATTGCTTTTCTGACTCTCATTATTTCACTTTACATCAGTTCTTGTAAGTCTAGACACGCTTTTCTGTATTTATCACATACATTATTTTTTAAATATTCCATCACATTCACGTACCACAGTTTGTTTAGCCTTTCTCCATTTGATGGGTAGCTACTTTACTTCCAGTTGTTTGCTAGTTATGGTTTACTGACCTGAGGAAGAGAAAGGAAATTTTACCTTTATAGGAATCTTTTCAAAGGCATAACTTAAGCCACTTCTCCCTTCCACTGCATCAGTGCACTCATGCTTGTCTCCTGGATCTGGTTTCAACAGCTGGTACCATGAGGGGCATAGTTTTGCCCCAGATGTTGCAGTCTTCTCATTCCTACCCCTCCCCAGCCTCTGTCAAACACCTTTATAGCTGTATTAGGAAACATGACAGCTGTGTAGATGCATGTGTAGATGCATGACAGTAGAATCCTTCACTTCCAGGCATGTCCCATTACATATAATAATAAACTTTTAATAAACATAGCACCTGGTCCCCCCCACCTTTCTTCCCCCATCAATCCCCAGAAAGTTACTCCAGGTTCTACACACTTTTGGGATCAGAATCCTTTCCAAATCATAGCTCCTAAGGGCATACTGAGATGTTTACTTTTACTAGTCAGCCAGAGGACACACTTAGTTCAAAGCAAAGTAATTT
This sequence comes from Potorous gilbertii, assembly GCA_028658325.1. NCBI lineage: Eukaryota > Metazoa > Chordata > Mammalia > Diprotodontia > Potoroidae > Potorous > Potorous gilbertii. The sequence continues at coordinate 501,740,497 of CM053770.1, forward strand.
AATAAAATAACATATTATTAAGTAAAATAAAACAATAACAGAACATTTCCCCCCATATACTTTGAGCTCACTCTCTCCCATAAATACATACCATGGTGAGAAGAATGAATGAGCTTAGGGATCTCCTTCCCCACTGGGAGGAGTCTTACTAATTATGTGTTCATCCTTCATTCCTATTATGTGTTCATCCTATTCCAAGAGGACCATGACATCAGAGAAATGATGACATGACATGCACTTGACTTTGTTTTGAGTGAGTGAGGGCTACACAAGGTCACCAGCCTCACTTTCCCCTCTGAGTCATCTGGATCCAGTGAAAAATACTCATCAGAATGACTGGAGCTGACCCAAGATGCAATGGGAGACCTTGGCCTTTTAGGTTAAGGGCTTTGCAGGCACTCACTTAGAGTGAGGTGATGCAGGTTCAGTGAATAGGCCTCTTTAAGAAGTAGTCAGGGGATGGCCACTTTGAATAAGAAAAAATAAGCAAGCAAATAAACAAACAAACATTTCAAGATGGGAGTGCAGGAGCCTCAGGACCCTTAGGGTTGTTGTATCAAAAGGAAACAGTTACTATTGACATTCACTCTAAGCATAAACTGGTGGATGGTAGACAGAGTATTAAATGGTCCTGAATATAACATCAGCTTCAACAGCTGAAGGTTGGAGCAGAGACCCAAGGGGCTGAAAGAACTGGTTGACCAAAGAGAAGGAAAAAGAGCAGTCAGACAGGTTACAAGAGAATCAAGAGAAAGCAGTGTTACAGAAGGCAAGGGAAGAGAGGTTATCTAGGAGAAGGGGTGATTGGCCATGTCAAAAGCTATCAAGTAGAATGAAGACTGAGAAAAGGCCATTGGGTTTAGTAGTTTTTTTTACTGGCAACTTTAGAGAAATCAGTTACAGCTGACTGATGAGAGAAGGGAAAACTAGCCACAACATATACCAATGGGGTGGTGGACACAAATGTTAGATGGTGCTAAAGATGACTAGATAACTGAAAACCAAGACTTGATACTGGCATAGAGCAACCTACTGGAGAACAGTACGATGACATCATACAAAGATATTGGTAACTCTATCATTGGAGACATGAGGTACTTTTCCACACACGAGTCTTGGCTATGCACATTTCCCATGAATATATGCTCCTATACGAATGTATGGCCTACCTAATACTCTACTCCCTATCTACCAGGGGATTCTAGGATTACTTAGGCTTCCTGCCAATGAGACTTTGCCAGGAAGTAGTAGATGCCCTGCCTAAGATCTCAATTGCTCCCTAAACAGTTCTCTACCGTCTTCCCTGATGTCCTTAGTTCAACATTCATTTCACTTATGTTGAGAGATCCTCCTCCTTGTCTGGGCTTTCAGAGAGTCACCTCTATCCCCCAACAATGGCAGACCCTGCCACCACCTGCTTGGGAAGCATCATCTCCTGCTTTTTCATAGGGGTCCCAGATTCCTTGGGATATCCCTCTTGCTACTCAGTCCAATGCCATCTGTCACATGGTCTCAAGCTTGAGGGCTGACCTTGAGTTTTCTAATCTACTATTTTCTTCAGTGGATCTCCTCCTAGCAGAAACTCTGCCTGGACTCATTTCACACTGGTTAACATATTCCCTCCTTCTTTTACTCTCCCTATGGCAGTGATATTTAACCCACAGCTGCTGAAGAAACAACCCTCTTGCCCAACTCAGCCCAAGATGACAGCTCCCACATTCCCATATACTTTAACCCTACTCCCCAATCCCTTTCCAATGTCCTAGACTACATCTACTTATCCTATTCTACATTCATTGGAATGCTTATTCAGTAATTCACAAACATCTCATCTTAAATGTCTTTCACTCCTTCTATCTACTGTCACTCACCGAGACCTGGCTTCTCTAGCTTGAAAGACACTGTTCCCCTGATCAATCAATTTTTCCAACACTAATTTCATTTTTTCTAGCCCATTCCTTCCCATACTCATTAGCCACGGTTGAGTAGTCAAAATCATCCTTGTTCCCTTTCCAATGTCCCAATTAGTTTCTTCCTCTACCATAATTATTTCACAAAGGATCACACCAATCCAAATTTATAACCCAATCTAGCACCTGGTGGTCATTATTCATCAGCCCTGAGAATGCTGTCTCTCCTTCCTCAATGAATTTAGTGCCTTGCTCCCCTTTCTCTCTCTATCCCAGCTTCTTCATACATGTTGATGTTCTTTCAAATACTCTCACTTTCTAGGTTTTCAGTCTACTCACACACACTCACTATTCCTTCCTTCTGCCTTCTACAGCAGTCCTTTCCTTCTCCTCATCCTCCCTTTCTTATCTGAGTGTCATCTCTTTTATATCATTATATTATATACACATTATATTATATTATATATTCCTGTATGTGTCTTAAAAGTTTCTGTTTATATTCATTTGCCTCCACCTTAAAATGTAAGCTCCTTGAAAGTAGGGGCTATTTTCGCTTTTTCTTGATATACTCAGTGCTTACCACAGAACTTGATAAAGAATAAATGCTTTCTAACTACTTGTTAGTTAATTCATTGATTTTATTTCTTAGTTCTTATTATATCTCCCCTGTAGAAGAAATTATCTCCAGTACTCTACTTTGTAGAATGGAATGGAAAAAGAGATGAATGAAATTGATGAGAGAAATGATTTCAACCTCCCTTCCATCCTGCTCTTCTGTTCTATGCAAATCATAAAGATTATACTGGTTGGAAAACACTGAAAATGCTGGTGATCTTTGTCACACTTCCCCCTTGCAACAATTCACAATTTGATCTCTCTACATAAATATTGGCAGGAAGGGAGAGAGCACTAGGTTTGAGCCTTTAATGATCTGGTGTCACAGGGATGTGACCAGACTTCTGTGAGGAAACGTCCTACTCTAGTGTCCACACTATGGATAAATCATTGTATTTCCCCAAGGACTGATGTAATCTGGAGACTATTCACCTCCTCATTCGTACCCTGCCCCCAGTTCCTGGCAAGGAAACCATAAAGACAGTGGAAAAAAGGGGGAGGGTGGGATAAGGATTTAGCAGAGCTGCAGTTTAGGCTGGAAACATCTAGGGGTAGCAATATTTTAGTCAAGCAATTTTTCTCCAATTACTTTTCATGATTCTCCATTTTATTTACCCCTAAAATCATTTTCAAAATGTGGTCTCTAAAACTACAAACATTTAATGTAAACTTTACCTTGTTGTTTTGATTTGGACCTATGATTTCATCAAGACAGATAACCTTTCTCTACTGATGCAATATGAACAGCAAAATAAGGAGGCTAAATTAAACTCCCTGAAAAAAGTATTCTAAATCATATAATGTATTTTGAAAGACAAGTAGATCTGATTTTTTAAAAAGTTAAAGAAAGAATGTTAATCCTTCTGGAAAGTGTGTTTAAATTTTTTTAAAGAATTATTTTTGCTTCAAATGAGCATGGGTGTTTTTTTAATATCACTTTCAATTCCAATTTGTCCCTTCCCTTCCTTGTCCAGAAAGTCAACCTTTATAACAGAAACTTCTTTAAAAAGTAGTTCAGCAAAATTGATCAATATGGCAGGTATCCCAGTCCCAAAAAATTTTTTAAACTACATTTTATGCCTTATTTTTGTTAGCATTTTAAAAGCAAAATTTAGTTGCTAACTTAAAATTTTTACTTTAAATTTGATTTAGTTAACATTTCATTTTAAAATTTAATTTCTTTAGTTTGATGACTAAAAATAATGTCCTTTAAGATTGAGAATGCAATAAATGTTCACCTTAAAAAAAGTGAAATTCTGTAAGTGCATACCTTAGTGAAGTGTGATACCCACTTCTACGCAGTTTAGAAAATAACTTTAAAAGAACAATCAAAAATTAAAAAGAAGCTCTTTTTGAAATTATGGTACCCACTTGATTCTTAGATTTCCCTAGCCTGTCTCTAAGGGGCAGTAGCCACAAAGGGTTGGGGAATGAAACACACTCCAGTCACTCTAGCAAGAGACAATTTGGGATTGTAAAAGAAGGAGTGCTTGATGTGGAGGTAGAGGACCTGGGCTGTAATCCTGAGTTAGCCACTTACTACCTGAGTTACTTTGGCCAAGTCATTTGACCTCTATGGACAGTTTTCTCATCTGCAAAATGAAGGGGCTTAAATCATCTCTGAAGTTCCAAACAGCTCATGCTCATGGTCTGGATGCTGTTAGAGGAGTGCCAAATGAAATTAGACACTAAGGTTTAGAATCAGAGGACCTAGATTCCAAAAGTCAGTTCTTTCTCAATTTCTAACCCCCTCCTCTGTGCTTTTAAAACAGATTTTTACTGAAATCTTTTGACTTTATATTACTTTCAATTCTGAATATTTCCCCCTTTCCCACTGCCTTCCTGGTAAGCCATCCCTTGTAAAAACAACAATAAATTTAAAAGAAAGAAAAAACCACTTCAGTAAAACTAACCAATACATTGGTATCAGTCCATCTGTATATGCTGTGTTTCACATCCTTAGTTCTTCTCTGGGCAACTTTGGTCATTGTAATTACACAGAACTCTTTTCTTTCCTCTTCTTTTTCTTTCCAGTTATGTTGTTGTAGTCATTGTGTATACTGCTTCCTGGTTCTTCTTCCATCATTCTGCAACCATTTATATGTCTTCTCATGCTTCTCTGAACTCTTCAAAGTCATGGTCTGTTACAGCACAATTATACTCTGTTACCACACGTATGTACCACAATATGTTTCCTTATTCTTCATTCAGTGGTCACCCACTTTTTTCCAGTTCTTTACTCCCACAAAAAGTGCTGTCATGAACATGTCTAATTTTAACCTCCTGAGGTTATATGTCTGAGAGTGGGATGCCTGGATCCTAAACTATATGGCATTTTGAGTCACTTTTTAAAAGCATAATTCCAAATTACTTTCTAGAAGGAGTGAATCAATTCAAGCCAGTTCTGCTCCTTGCTAGCTGTGTGAACTTGAGCAAACTTGGGCCTCTATTTCCTCATATGTAATATGAAGGGTTGGGAATAGATGATCTCTAAGGTTCCTTCTAGTCATAAATCCACATTCCAATGGGTGCTATTTGACAGCATTGGCAAAATCTTTAGAATACAAAAATGTTCATTCTATTTGTTATTTGTTCAGAATAAAAGGAAAATGAAATACAAAAAGCAGAAACTAAATTTCTTTTAGATGGTAGTGAAAACAATTCTACTCTCAGTCCTTGAAGACCTCTTTCTATTCCTTTTTTCATAGTGGGCATACTCTGGCCCATGTGGGGTACTTGATCTGGGTAATGATAATGTCTAGCATTTATACAAGGCTTTATGGTCTACAAAGCACTTATATAGGCTATTTTACTTAGTCCTTCCTACAAGCCTGTGAGGTAGGTAAAATTCCCATTTTGTAGATAAGGAAACTGAGGCTCACAGAGGTCAAGTGACTTTTTAGTCTGAGGTTGGATGTGAGCCCCTGTCTTCTTAACTTCAATTCTACCACTTAACTGCTACAATGGCCTGGGTAAGACTCCAGCCTGCTGCTATGATGTTTCCTAGACAATCCTAGAGAGCAGGCAGAAGCTCCTTTTCAGATGGGGCATCTAAGATAATCAAACTGGAAGGACAGGGAAACCTCTGCAAGAAGCCTAAGGGCTCAGACCGAAGCAGCAGTTTTTAATCTCAGCCATCAATCAATTGATCACTCAATCAACAAGCATTTATTAATCTCCCACTATGAGCCAGGTCCCCATTGTGTTAGGCCCTGCAGGGAATACAAAGATAAAACTTGTCTTAAATCGTTTGCTTTAAGTCTCCTAATTAAGAGGGTTGATTGAGAATTGGACAAGATGGAGAACCTCTTCTCACCAATTTTTTTCCCCTTTAAAAAAAATATGGACAGGAAAAGAAAGCTTCCCGCATACACAAAATTTCAGGTTTATCTGCATAGACTTAGTGAAACATGTAGGCATGTGTCATAAGAGGGCAGCTAGGTGGCGCAGTGGATTAAGCACTAGGCCTGGAGTTAGGAAGACTTAATTTTCTTGGGTTCAAATCTGCCTTTACGAGTTGTGTGATCCTGGACAAGTCACTTAAGACTGTTTGCTCAGTTTCCTCATCTGTAAAATGAGCTGGAGAAGGAAATGGCAAACCACTTCAGTATCTTTGCTAAGAAAACCTCAAATAGGATCATGAAGCGTCGGACATGACTGAGCAACAATGCGTAAGATAGGATCACACAGAAAGAGAGGCTGAAAAATGTGCTTGGTTCATGGTCCCTGAGAGGTATGCAAAAGTAGCAGGTGAAATCCAAAGAACCTTGGCCTGAAAGTCAAGGCATGAGTTTTAGTCCTAACTCTCCTACAGACTTATTGTGTAACCTTGGGGACTTCTCTTTGGCCCTTAGTCTCCTCTGTATAAAATACAGGGGTTGGATGGAACAACCTCTGAAGGTCTACATTTTTGCTCTCCCCTCATTGGTTCTATGTTGCAGCCTGCTCCCATCCACCATGTGCCCCTACAGTTCTCTGTGTGTGCTATGCATTGTTAACTCTTCAGAGACCGTTGGATTCTGTATCTGGCTGCCATGTAACAACAGCATCAGGATGTTGATATTAAAAAAGATAGGCTTTTGTTTCTGGAGGAAGCTGGGGATCCTTAAAAGAGCTTTGCAATTTCCTGAAGGTCACCTAGGCCACTGTTCTCCCTCCTCCTGTTCAACTCTAGGCCCAATTTACTGCCCATCTGTACTGTCCCGGATATGGATACTAATGGACAAGCTCCATAGGTTGTCCATTCAAATGCACGTCAAAATATGGGTAACAGACATTACTGATACGATAAACTGTATTATATGCTAAAAGAAAATAATAAATCTATGGTCTGTGCCAATCAGTGTATTGATTCTTTCGTGTCACTGAAAGGAGAAGCATGGTCCAATAGATACATGTGGAAGTAAAAAAAAAATCTGTGAACACAGACTTACACACATAGAAATACGTTTATTATTCTGTTCTATCTTTCCATTTTACATATATATATATATATATATATATATATATATATATATATATATATATGTACATGTGAGGGTATATCTGATCTATCTATCTGTCTGTCTCTGTCCATCTGTCCATCCATCTGTCCCTCCATCCATCCATCCATCCATCTATCTATCAATTATCTGTCTATCTATCTATCTATCCATCTATCCACCCATCCATCCGTCCACCCATCTATCTATCTATCTATATGGCAGCTAGATGGCTCAGTGAATAGAATATTAGGCCTGGAATCAGGAATATGTGAGTTCAAATCTGGCTTTAGACATTTACTAGCTGTGTGACCCTGAGCAAGTCACTTAACTGTTTCCTCATCTGTAAAATGAGCTGGAGAAGGAAATGTCAAACCACTCCAGTATCTTTGCCACAGAAAACCCCAAATGGGACCACAAAGAGTCAGACATTACTGAAATGACTTAACAAAAAATATATATGCACATATTTATATATATACATACATTTCTATATATACACACATGCACATAGACACATACACACATGTGTGTATATATGTATGTGCATATTATATATACACATATGTATATATCTTACACAGCAAGGTATAGGTGCATTAGAAAGCCCCCAGTTAGTTACGGTGTCTCTGTGACCCACATCCAAACCAAAGACCTAGAAACATATGTAGACACTGATTCAGACTCGAACATACATCTACACACAAACATATACAACTAGAGACATGTGGACCCACACATGGTACCATGTGTCCACAAGATGAGAAAGTACCTATTGCTTTTTATTAAATTAAATAGAGATGCTAAGCAGCGATTACTAGGCCATGGGGGTGGGGTAGGGGCAGGGAGAAGCGGTGCACAGAGAGGCCACAGGACCCCTGGGGCTCTCTCGCTGTCCAGGCTGCTAGATTATGGAGATGTTTCAGATTTCCCCTCAGGTATTTGCAGTCATGGTTCCCCAGGGTTCCCCTTGCCCCTCTCAGGCCCCCACAGCTGGAAACAGCAGCGAGGCACACAGGAATGTGAGGGGTGGACATGCCTCGACATTGCGCTTGGAGGGGATAAGACACAGAGACAGGAGCTCCTGTGAGATTACCCAGCTACCAAGAGGACAGAGACAGATGGAGCCAAGAAAACAGAAAGTGCTGACAAGTGACAGTGATGGAGTCTGGGAGGGCTCAGGCAATGGGGAGGAAACCATTTATCCTCAGGGTAAAAAAGAAAGAGGTCTGCCAAGCTCTATGACTGCACCATCCCCACTCTGCTCTAGGAGCAAGGACAAGGTTGGGGAGGAGACTGAAACCAAGAAAGGATGCACTTCCCTCTCACAGCTCCTCAGGATTCAATTCTGTTCAGCAAATATTTTTCCCTTCACTATGTCTCTCCTTGGCTCAGAAAATATCTGTGGCTCCTTATTTCCTATAAGATAAAATACAAATTCCTTAGCCCAGCATTCAACATTTTCCCAGGGTACTTTGTCTTTTGGATATCTCCTTTGACTCTATCACACAGCATCTTGTATTATATTTGTCTGTGTTTGTGTGGTATCCAGCACCCCATTGTCATTTTAAATCTTTTAATCTTTAAAAAAATGAGTCCTTTAAAATTTTTTTCTTTTTCAAAAATATATTTAATTTTAATTTTCAACATTCACTTCCATAAGCTTTTGAGTTTTCAATTTTCTCCCCCTCCCCAAGATGGCATGCAATCTGATATAGATTTTACATATACATTCATATTAAACATATAACATTATTTTAATATAATGGGGGAAATAAAATACTAAATTTTTAAAAATAAATAATTTTTATTTTTGTCTAGAGCTGTGATTTCAGGGACTCTGAGGGAGGGAACTCCTCACCCATGTAGATTGGCTACGGCTTGGGAAACTTACCTCCTGGAGCATTATCTAGGAAAAGTTAAGTGATTTGTCCAGAGTCACACAATCAGTATGTATTGAAAGCAGCACTAGAACAAAGATCATCCTTAGTCTAGCTACTAGGTCAGGCTGACTCTCAGGCAGGTAAACGTTAACTGAATTGAATCATTAAGCACCTACTGTGTGAGTTTATTATGCAAGGCACTGAAGAAGATTATGGAAGACTTTGATTGTCAGGCTGAAGAGTGTTTATTTCATACCAGAGGCCACAGGGGATCATGGATCATTCTTGAGTGAGGGAGTAACATAAGCAGACCTGTGGGTTAGGCAGATTATTTTGGCAGCTGAGAAGAGGATTGATTGGAGAGAGAAGGGGCTAAAAGCTGGGATGACAACCTTGATGATCCCTGCCAGTTTGGGCTTATGGATGGCAGAAACAAGAGATCCCCCATTTTGCGTGTCCCATCATCCTCATGGGATCCTCGTGACTTATGCTAATTAATGCAACTAGACCTTGTGATCATGGGATAACACATCCAAAAGTGACCAGGATTTGACAACATATAAACATAAAAAATAGGTTAATGCAAGAGAGATATAGCATAGATAGAAAGGAACTTTACAAGAGAAAGTACTAGCAAAGATCACCTGAAAAAGTAGTGTTGGATCCATATCTCAAAGGAAGCTGGGGATCCTACCAGGCAGAGTGGAGGAAGAAGAACATTACATGAATGGGAGAAAATTCATGCAAAGTTACAGCGATGAAAGGTGGAAGACAGATTGTCACCAGCATGGCTGGACCATAGAGTGAGTGGAGGACAGTTATGGATGAGAAGACTGGAAAAGTAAGAGGGTACAACACTGTGACAAGTCTAAAAGCCAAACAAAAGCATTTGTATTTGATCCTAGAGGTTATTGGGAGTCAGTGAAATCTGCTGTGTAGAGAGGGTGACATGGTCAAATCCAACTTTAGGAAAATCACTTTAGCAGTTGTTTAAAGAATGGATTGCAGTAAGGAAGACTGGATGTGGAGACCTATTAAAAAGTTACTGAAAAGGTAGAGACAAGACATAATAAAGGTCTGAACTATAGGGGTAGCTATGTGAATTAGGAGATGTTTGTGTATATGTGTGTATATATATATGTATGCATATATGTATATCTATGTGTATATATGACTAAAAACTACACAAGGAAAGCAATAGTGAGGGTATGAGTGGTTTATATTTAAATAACTGTAATAAATAACTATAATACAACTATAACTATATAGAGATATCATGGAATATAGAATGGAATGAAAACACATTAATTAAGTGCTTAATAGTCATGCAAGGCAGATGAGGGTGTAGGGGATAGAGTACTGGGTCTGGAGTCAGGAGGATGAGTCTTCCTGAACTCAGGTCTGGTCTCAGGCACTTTCTAGCTATACGATCCTGGACAAGTCACTTATCCTCTTTGCCTCAGTTTCCTCCTGTGTAAAATGAGGTGGAGAAGGAAATATCAAACCACTCTAACATCTTTGCCAAGATAACCCCAAATGGGGTCATGAAGAGTTGGATAAGACAGATCAGCAGCAATAAGATGATGATATTCACAAAGCATTATTCTAGGCATATACAAATAGAAAATCAAGACTCCCCTGCCCTCAAGGAGCTCATATTCTAATTAGGTGAAACAATACATAAAAGAGGGTTAGAAGGAATGTTCAGTTCATGGCAGATGGAAAAGTCAAGTAGTACTTAGGCAGGGGAGTAATGATGCAACAGATAGTCCTTTTCCTAGAGAATGGTGGATCCAAGAACTATAAGAGGTAAGGTTTAGCATCCAGGTAACAATGACCTCTGCCTGGTAAGAACTGGGCAATGGAGTAATGGGGGGTGGTTGGGGAGGGGAAAATTCAAGGCCTCAGAATCTGAGGCTCACCTCAGTAGCAGCAGCAGCAGGTGCTGCCAGTCTGCCTTCCAACTGCCAACAGAGTGGGAGAGGGGAAAATTCTTGGCATAATGTAAAGAGTGCTATGTTTGGAGTCAGGAAGACTTTAATTCAAATCCTACCTGACACTTACTGGCTATATGATCATCCATATAGAACTATGTCATGTTTGGTTTTATATACAAAATTATGATACATACATTGAAGGGAAACAAAGTGGTTGGAGGAAAGGAAGATCATTTCTGACTAGGTGATCAGGGAAGGCTTCCTGGAAGTTGAAGCTTGAAGGATGAGAAGGATTTCAAAAGGCAAAGGTCAGGATCCCACTGTCACCTTGTGATGTTAAAACATGAGAAGGGTTCTTCTTCATCAACCTTGAAAATCTATTTATTAAAGGTCCTACTTTAACCTTCCTGACTCCAACTCTAGCACTCTAATGGCTATACCACACTGACCCTTGTCACAGGGTAGTTAAACCAGGAAAACAAGTGTCTCCTGTCCCAAAGAATACGCTCTATCCCCCAACTAGGGTGGAAAGGGGGAGAAAGCAAGTCTGAAGAAAAGGCATCATAGTAATGGAACCCTGGGAAGACGGGATGGCATGGTGCTGGTAGATTGGTCACTAGCAAGATATAGGGAGATATAGGCAGCTAGGTAGTATAGTAGACAGACTCTACTTTGAGTCTGCAAGACCTGAACCCAAATCCTCCTTCAGGCACTTACTAGTTATGTGACCCTTGAAGCTGTAGCAAGCTCATTGACCACAGCCCTGTCAACCATCTTGGCAGATGGGCTAAACCAGGTTGAGGGTAACCAACAGGCCTCAGACCCATCAGTGAATTAAGGGGTGTCTACCCCAAGCACATAAAGACTTCCCCTAGTGGAACAGGTGGATGTTCCAGTAGCCATGAAGGTAGCTGAAGCAGGTACTGTGGAACACTTAGAGCTTGGTCAGACATCAAAGACATTAAGGTCATCCTCTGTATCCCAGGCCATCACCAGTCATCTTGATTTTGTCTTACTTCTGGACTTCAATGACTCTGGGAGAGAGTGAGGCTGCCGACTTTGTTCAACTCTGTCTTGCTTAAATCCAATGCATACACGAGACAATACATCACCCCATGATGCCGCTCATGGCAAACAAAGGGCAAACAGTAGCAACTGCTGTGTGACCCTGGACAAGACATTTAACCTCTTTCAGCCTCAGTTTCTTCATCTGTAAAACAGGGATAGCACTGATCTCCTAGGGTTGTTGTGAGGATCATATGAGACAACATGTGAAACACTTTGCAAACCTCAATGCGTCAGAATGCTAGTTTTTAGTGGGACGTTGACTGCCTCACAGGGGAAGCACACCCCACCTTGAGGTGAAGAAAGTGAGACTGTTCTGGTTAGTACTCTTGGGTAAAGCTACCTCCTCATTAATTTCAGCTCTCCCTCCTAGAAACTCTTCCTCGTGGGCTATCATCCCGGGCATTTGCCTGGCTTGCTTTGGAAAGATTATTCCACCTTCGCAGAGAGCCTGGCCAAGGCATAAAGACTGAGTAAAGAATTCTGGGAATGAGATGATGATAAGGGTCTTTAAGATAGGGACAGTCTGAAAACTGGAGCTGAGGAGGGAAATAGCTGACAGGAAATGAAAAACACAGTACTGCCAAACCAGGAGTCTCTGAGGACACCATCCATCCTGCCCCTCTCTTCTTGTTACACAATCATCGAAGTCTCAATGTCTCTCCATTTACATTATTGACAATGAAGGACAGATATGAAGCGAGGGTGCCTTTTCCTCTGCCAGTCACAAAAAAGTGAGCTAGGATGCAGCCACATTTAAACAGGTAGAGACTATAATTCTACTGCCCCCCTTCCATATTCCTTTCATCCGAATTAAATATCATTTGTAAGGTACTTAGCACACTTAGTGCCTGGCATGCAGTGGGTGCTTAATGAATGCTTGTTCTATATCATTTGTAAGGTACTTAGCACACTTAGTGCCTGGCATGCAGTGGGTGCTTAATAAATGCTTGTTCCCCTCCCTTCCTTCTCCCACTAAGATGATTCTCCAATTCTTCTATGTCCTGTTTACTCTCTCCCTTCAAGGCCTTCCTCCATCTTTTATCCCTCTTCCAGAGCCTTTGTCATCCTAGAAATCAAGAGAGACAAACACTGGCTCAGCATCTCGGAAAATAGGTAGAATCAGAGCTCCCCAAGAGCTCTTAGTTGGGGAAAGATTAGGATAAGAAAGATAGAAAAATGGCAAGGGGATGACTAAAGAAAAGGGGGTGTCTGAGGAAGCTGTCCCCATCTTGCCCATCTAAAGTCCTCATGTCTAAGATGGAGACTTGGAAAGACTCCTTGGAACAAGTCAGCTGGTGTTATCCCCCATTTAGGGGGTATCTCTCTCTCTCTCTCTCTCTTTGTCTGATGCTCTTGCCTTGAAAAGGGACCTTTGTGATTGATAGCTCCTCCCCCAATGGCTAAGAACAGCCTTCTCCCTGAGAGTCACAAGGCCACTAGTGATATTGCAGCTGGGCAGATGAATGAGCTGTTTTAGAGTTTGGATTTCAAATTCAAGAGAGGTAGTTGGGGGAAGGGAATAATTTCAGATACTAGTTTCTCTATGCTGTCTCAAGTATCAGTGACCTGTAGGTTCCTGAGCATATACTTCATGTTATAGCATAACTAGACCTCTAATTTTCCCTTTGTAAAATGGAGTGGGGGGAGAGGAAGAGCGGGGCAGTGGAGTGGGCCTGAATAATTTCTAGTATTCATTTCAAACCTTAATATTCTGCATTTCTATAAGATTCAAACACTGGTCATTTTTGGATATGTTATCTCATGACCACAAGCTCCAGCTGCATTTGCTAGCATATATCTCATAGATAGGATGTGACATCTAAAATATGAGATTTCCTGCTTATGATACCAAATGACCTCACATTTCAATATGTCACGTAGTTAACAATGAAATCTGTCCCATTTTACCAAAACGCAAGGACTAGGAGTTGTTTGAACAATTAAAAGCTGGAGTGAAATGCAAAATAACTAATCAGCAATCCCACAAACTGTTGTATATTTTGATGTATTATAAGCATCCCCCAGAGAGAAGCTGGCATTAGCACTCCTCCAGGGTTCTAGGTATATCCTTTAATGGGCTGAAGTATCTTTTTTCTGACGCCATCAACTTACACCCCTAGTCTTGGTTTCTTCCCCTCTGATATTAGCTCCTGATAATTAGCAACCCAATTCCATTTTTAAATAATTAACATCAATTAGCAGGATCCTCGGTCACAAGGAGGACCTTGTTGGTCACATGGCCAACAAGATGGAGTACTAGACATTTTCTGTGATCCTTACAACCTCTCAAATTTCCTCCAAATAAGAATTATGTATCATAGATAAAGCAATTTCAGTTGTCTTTCTGGTTCAGGACACCAAAAACCTAAACAAATTAACAATGCAATGAACTAACAGCAGAGAAGGCTAATCTCTAATCCCTAACATGCTAACTCAACACCCCCTTCCACTATTATGCTCTCTGCTCTAGAACTGCACAAACTGACCCATGAACCTGCAATGGAACTCAACTCTACCCCTTGCCCCTTTCTCTTAGCACTAGGAAAAACCAAAAGACAGAAGCTTGCTCAGGCTGGGACAGCAGCACGTCAGTGTTCATGTTGGAGCTCAACCAATTCTTTGGTTGAGAGTGAGATGAATGAAATAAGAATCACTCAGTATGGAAAGAGGCTGAGAGGACTATGAGGTCCAGCTTCCAAGGAAGCTGCCATCAAAAGGGAAGGAGTCTGAAAGTGATCAATAGGGGAATATAAGGAAAAAAGAATGACATTGCCAAAGATCTCACAAAGAAGAAAACTTGATTAAAAACCTTGTATATAAGTAGATAAACTAAAAGGTAAGATATTAATGATAGAAAGGAATATAGCCTACAATTCAAATAAAAGAGCTCAGAAATCTATAAATAAATACAGAGGAAAACAAATCAAGACCTGATGAGGCAAAGGACTTTTAGATTCCCAAGAGTACATAGATGTTCCTGAATAGATTAAAAGAAAAATAAGAATTGTGCAATCAGAATTTGTGGCCTGCCAAGCAGAAATACTTGGCATAATATGAAATCTTGAATCCATGGTGACAAGTCTCTCCAAAGAAACAAAAGGGAGAATAACTAAATGGAAATTTAAATACATAGAAATGAAGGACAATCTGGATGAAGAGAAACAAAAAGCAGTAACATTAAAAGAAAACATGGTCTCCATATAAGCAAAATATATTTATCTCAAAGATAAGCTGTATAGAGACAACTTAAAGATTATAGGGCTCCAAGAAGAATACAAGTCAAAAAACATAAACACTATAATGCAAGAAAACTGCCCAGAACTTCTGAACACAAAAAACCAAAGTACCAATTGAAAGAATCTACAGATTGCTTCCACAAGAAAACTCACTCTAAACTCCAAGACACATACTGATTAAATTTAACAATTCCACCCACAACAAACTCTGTAAGCAACCAGGAAAAAGATCTTCAAATATAAAGAAAAGGAAATGTAAATAAAACAAGACTATTCTTTTTTTTGAACTTATATTCTTTGTAAAATTCATTTGTTTTCAGTTTTCTACAATCACTTTCATAAGTCTTAGATTTTCTCCCCTTCCTCAAGGTGGCATACAATCTTATATGGGTTCTCCACATATATTCTTATTAAATACATTCACATTAGTCATGTTGCAAGGAAGAATTAAAATGAATGGGAAAAATCATAAAACAAAACACAACACAAGAGAAAATGGTCTGCTTCATTCTGCTTTCCAATTCCATAGTTCTTTCTCGGGATGTGGATGGCATTTTGCCTCAACAGTCCTTTGTGAATGTTTTGGGTTCTAAAACAAGACTATTCTGCACCCACTAGAAACTACAAGAGGGAATGGAATAATGTATTCTAAGGAACAAAATAATTCAAAATGCACCCAAGGTGATATGCTCTGTAAACCTGAGTCTAGCCATTAATTTAAAAAAGATAAATATTCAATTAAAAAGAGATATTTGAAATATTCATAAAAAGAAAACTAGAACTGAAGAAATTATTTTCTTTTCAAACATCTCAGATAACAGATATATAATAAATAATAACAAAATAACAAATATAGCAATCAAAAATAACAATAATAAAATAACAACAAAGACACAACTGATAGATTTCCTTCTAAAAATGCAAAAGGAAGTGAGGACAAATAGAAGTGATGGTGGAGAAACAGTGCTGAAACATCATGACCTAAACGTCTCAACACCTGGCCTGCAGATGAATCAATATGTTTTTGTGGGACTAAATTACAGGGAGGCAATTACATAAAAGAAAGGAGAGGAGGAAGAAGACAGAGGGGAATATATGATGCCCCTTAATCAAATCAAAGACTAATAATGAAGGAAAATAACTCCTGTAATTTGGTGTTTTTAAGGAAGAAGAGAGACTACAGATGACTGTGTAAGGAGACAAAAGGAGGGATTGGAAAAGAAAAAAAGAAAAAAGGAAAGAAGGAAGGAGGAAGGGAAGGAAAGAGAGAGAGAAATCTTGTTTTAGTGATGGGAGGAGGTACCATTAATGAACACTACTATAGAGAAAAGAGATATTCTATATTGGAAGATGAGGAATTTATCTATATATCTTTGTATTCTGTAAAGTAAGATGAAGGTATAAAACTTCAGTTAGCTTTTTGACAAAGAACTCTTTACTTAAAAGATATAGCAAGAGCGAGGATAGAAACATCTCCCTTCCAACACATTTGAGCACATTCTCCCCTATACCACTACAGTCTCTAGAGAGAAGAGGCTAAGACTTAATGTATTTTCTATATAACACTGCTCCAGCCAAGATCATATCCAAATGTGACATCACTGCCTGATGACTTCTTGTCTCATCTACCACAAGGCTAGGCCTAGAAGGCTCTTCATTTCTCAAGACATCGATTTTGGGCTGGCTTCAAAACCCAGCATGGACTAGACTTCTGGACTCTTGGACTTTAGGGTCTTCACTCACCTGACCTTTCAAATCTCATGAGCTCCAATTTTCAATCTTCTTCACCTAAAGTAAGATAGCAAATGAAGAGGTAAGGAGCTGAAGCCCCTATTTATGGGCCACAAGTCAGCCCTGAAGGAAGAAGTCTTTCCCCTTAGAGCATTTTCCCTCACCAGATGCCATCAGCCAGGAAAGAGTCAAACAAAATGAGAAGTAAAACAAAAGAGGCAGCAAAAGGAAAAAAATGAAGCTGAATAGTGAATTTAAAAATGCCTCCAAGTTTTGGCTATCCAGGAAGAGCCAATAAAAGAAGTTCCTAGCTGCTACATTGTTAGCAGACAAAAATTAGTTGAAGACTGTATACTCGTGTTCCAAATCTATCCAAGGCACTATCTCTGTTATACATCATCACAACTCTTGAAGAAGCAGGCTCCCCAGTCACAACCACATAAGAAACTGCATCAGCTGCATTCTGCACATGCTCATAAGGAATGCACTCAGTGACCAATCTTCCATTACAGATGGTTTTAATTAACCACCTCCAGGCACATTCACTTGTTTAAGTGCTGTTGTCAATGTGCTCTTCTGTGTTTTAGCATTTCTTCTATGTGTAGGAAATAAATACCTGTCCTATACTTATTCATATTGTTCATTGAATACTTTTCTACTCTAGCCTTTTGGAGGAACCCTAGATGTGAACCAAAAACCAAATGACAAGTAAGTCACTCCAGGAATGACAAACAGGGTTGGGTTTTAAAGAAGATGAGAAAAGAGACTCTAATTCCTCTCATTAGAGGCCAGATTCCCCAAGGACTTAATTCAGGCTGACTGCATGCTTGGATCCAGAGCACAGGAAACATTTAGGGAGAGAGAGAGGGCACAGTACTACGGCCTCTATGATTCCAGCAGTGGTTCCTCAATGTTACCCTTGAAAGGTTACACCTCATAGGTTGCTTTGAGGAAAGTATTGACGAAACCTTAAAGCATTATATGAGTATGAGAAACTCTTCGTCTAGTTGTAGAAACAGAGAGAAAGCTGTATGGAATTATAGATTCTAGATCTTGGACTGGGAAGGATCTCAGATACCATCTAATCCAGTGATCTCATTCTATATATGAGGACTTCGTCTAGTTGTAGAAACAGAGAGAAAGCTGTATGGAATTATAGATTCTAGATCTTGGACTGGGAAGGATCTCAGATACCATCTAATCCAGTGATCTCATTCTATATATGAGGAAATTGAGACCTTGGGTATTCAAGTGACTTGCCCATGGTCACATAGAGTCAAAGGTGAGATTTGAACCCTCTGATTCTAGAGGCAGTGCTCTTTCCATAGTACCATGCCATTTAAGGGATAATGGAAAGAATTTATTTGGAATCAGAGGCCTTCTACTTATGTGACCTTAAACTTGATGGGCCCCAGTTCCTCTATCTATAAAACAAAAGGGTTGATCTAGATCACCCCTATGGTCTTTTCTTGCTCTCAGTCCTGTGATCCTATGAATGCAGACTGATGAGGAGTATGTGTGTGGGGGGGTGTATTGACTAGCAAGAAAGACAGAAAGGAGGGTGGGGGGGATTCCAGGCTTTTAGGAAGTGACTTGGCTTGGGGGAAATCAAATGCCCCCAGTCCTGGGGACTCCCAGCACAGCAAGACATGTGATAAGGGACATGTGCTGAGGAAGGGGATCACACAGAAGACTCTTAAACAAAGACCAGGTAAGAAGATAAATCAGCTTCCCCATCAAATTTCCTGTGCTCAGAAAGGCCCTGTAAAACACAAGAGAAAATTGACCTGTCAAGGAAATAGATAGGCAGTGATAGCAAGCTAGCCCCCTTTCCGACCTGGCCCCCACCATGGGCCACCTCCGCCAACCCTCCTCACTGCCACCAGCAAAGGGTCACCGCTACTCTGAGGTCTCTCCTCTAGCAGTGGCCTGCCTTGTTTCTTAGAATGGGGAAGCAGAGGAGAAGGAGGAGGAGAGCTGGGCAGTGAAGGTGGTGATGCATTTAACAGGCCTCTGCCTATAAGGGAGCTGGGTTCTGGCCCCATCCCCTTTGTCCCCCTCCTCCCCACTGCCTGGGGGCACAGCTGCCTGAACAAATCAAGCAATAAAATGGATGGAGACCAGTGATGGTGTCAGCAGACAGAGTACCTTTTAAAAAAAAATTTTAATCTCTTTTTATTTTCCTTTCCTTTTCCCTCCCCTTCCCTTTCTCCCCCCTCCCAAATAACTAACCTCCCCATAACCCCTTCCCTTCTTCTTGTACAATGGGCCCTGGGTGATCTGAGGCCTTGGAGCCCAGAGACTTGGCCTGATGCAGCATAGAGCTTTCAAGGGCATTAACCTTCACCTTGAATAGCTCTTGCCTTCTGGAGAGAGACAGTGGCGCCTGGAGAAAGGGGGAGGGAAGAGGAAAATAAGCTGGGTTGTGTGTTTCCTTGGAGGCTCCAGTCCTTGAAGGCTGTTCTCATTAGGACAGAGGTGACATCTGCGCACCCCCCCCCCCCACCCGCCCAAACCACCAGTAGTTTTTGTCTAGAGATACTGATTAGGACTGAGGATTTGAGGGGATGACTGCCACTAAATGGGCAAATTACAGACTCCTGGGTGGGCAGAGTAGCCAATGAGGCTCAGTATCCACCCCCCCACCCCTCTTCATCTCCTCCCTCCAAAAAAGACAAACCCTCACAGGTTGTCCTATGTTTTGTCCTACATTCATTCAATAGAGATTTACTCAATGTGGTCTTTGTAGTAGAAAACTTGGCACTGTGGCTGACTGCAGTAAGAATAACAGCTTATACTTTTGCAGTAAGGGGGCAAAGTGGCTAGAGTGCTGGCCCTGGAGTCAGGAAGGCCTGAGTTCCAATCTAGCTTCAGACACTGACTAACTGTCTGACCCTAGGCAAGTCACTTAACCTTGTCCGCCTCAGTTTCCTCATATGTAAAATGAGCTGGAGAAGGAAAAGGCAAATCACTCCAGTATCTTTGCCAAGAACATCACAAAGTGAATCACGAAGAATTTAAGAGAACTAAAAAACAATTGGATAGAGAGAGTGAACTTATGCACAGCTTTATAGTTTAAAAGCATTTTCACACTGTTCCATTTGATCCACACAACAAACCTGTGAGATATGCAGGACAGATATTTTTATTTCCATTTTATAGCTTAGGAAACGGAATCTCACAGCTGAAAGTCACACAAGATAGGAATTCTGTCCAGATCTTCCCATTACAGGTCTAAGGATCTTTCCACTCTACCAGAGGTGTCACATTCGCAGTCATCGGCCTCCCTTGAAAACTTTCTATGCAACCTAAATCAGATTAAAATGTAATTGGGAAATTTTTAACAAAGTAAATAAAAATCCAATACAACACAGATAATGCTAATTTGTGGTTTTCTAAGTCAATATGTTGCCAGCAGGGACGTGTGTCTATTAAAATTTGACACTACTTCCTTATACTATAGTTTCTCTGTTGCTGTTGCACAGTTGTGTCTTACTTTTTGTTATCCCTTGTAGGATTTTCTCGGCAAAGATACTGGGGTGGTTTGCCATTTTCTTCTCCAGTTCATTTCACAGATGAGGACACTGAGGCAAACAGGGTAAAATGACTTGCCCATGATCATATAACTCTATATATCAAAGAAATATAACAGAGAGTCCCTGTCTAAAGAAGCACATAATGTAAAAAACGAAATAACAACACAAAAAAAATGTTACAAGATGAGTAGCTGAATAAATAACTCAAGAAGGGCTATGAATTCAGAGGAGAGAGGATTTTATGGAAGACTGGAATGGTAAGAGAAAAGGTGAACTCGAATTAGAGTTTGAAGAGTAGGATTTGGATAAGTGAAAATGAGGGCAAAGCCATTACTCAGTGACCTCTAAGGTCATTGCAGCTCCAAAATCCAATGGCACGAGTAGTAGGAAGATGGACTCAGGTAGGCACAAAATATATTCAGGAAAATTAATAGAACAGGGCAACTAAAGCAGAGGTTTTAATAGAAAAGCAGAGTCAGCTAGGGTTAGATTGTGCTATTGATTAGCTTTGGATGCCAAGCTAAGCATTGGTGTCATCCTATTGGTAACTAGGCAAATAAATAACTGCCTACTACAGCCTTTTCCCAACCAAAAGCACCACCCTAATCAAGTACTTGACATGGAGTCAGCAAAACCTGGGCTTGACTCCCAGGATATTGGTCTCTACCTTTAAAGTCCTTTCTGGCTCTAGATCTACCAGCCGTGAAGTAAAAACAATAAGAGATACAGCAGTTGAATCTGACAAGGTATATACAACATTCTGCACGAGCATCCCCCCACCTCTCTCGTGAAAGGAGCAAGGTATATTTATTTCATCATCCTTTCACTGTGATCAAGATTGATTAATTCAACTGGTCAGAGTTCAATTTTGTTTTAATTTAGATTTAATTATATTTTATATTTCTATAATTTATATCTATATCATATATTTATATATAATATTCATATAATTTATAATATTTTTATTTAATATTATTTTCTCTTACAAAATTGTAGTCATTGTTGTGTTCCTGATTCTCTGCTTACTTCACCCTGTATCAGATCATATAAGTCTTTCCCATATTTCCCTGAATTTCTTATTTCTCTCTCACATCTTCTAAATCCTAGACACCAACCTACCTGAGACTTGCCAAATGGGTAGAGACCTAGACCCTGTCTAGCTAACCATACTCTAAACTCAGTTGCTCCTCCAATATCCCAGACACCTACGCACTCATTCTTTAAAAAAAAGTGTAGCTGTGGCCACTGAAACCCAGGGGGAAACCATTTGCTACCAACCCTCCCATCTCTCCTCCTCCCCCTCAAGTGCTGGAAGCTTCCCAATCCAGGTCTCTCCTTATTCCTCACCCTACCATATCAGTCATCTGCCTGCTTAGTGTCAGCGCTCTGTCTGGGCATGGCTGATGTCCAGCCACAGATCATGCCAGCTGCATGGCCTTCTGCCCACGTGATAAATGAGCTATTGTCCATTCTCCCTGCCTCTTCACCTAAGATGAATGGAACAGGAGCAGTGAAGCCAGTCAGCCAGCATGTCCAACTGATGGCCTGGGGAGCAGAGGATGAACACACAGAGAGAGATAGTTGGAACCCCCAATCTATATTACAGTTCATTGCTTCTTGCTAGCTGTGCAGGAAATATGGCAACCTTGGACTTTGATGAATACCTGCGAATGACATGCTACTTGTTTAAGGGAGTGGCTTCCTGGGTTCAGGGATGAAGTCTGGGGGAAGGAAGATATAATTTGGCTCTCAGGCACAGTCATGTCTTAGGTTTCCTCTTCTCTCTCTGCTCCAGAGGTGGCTAAAGTATTAGACTTGGCTTCTGACACACAGAGAAGTTAAGACACTTACCCAGGGTGACTCAGAAAGACAAGGGCAGAGTCAGAATTAGGTCCAATAGCCATTCTCTAAATTATTAGTCTGTGGATTCTTCCCCAAATCCATCTTACTTTTCCTCTAGCATTTTCCTTGCCATCAAATCAAATAAATTCTCATCTTTCAGAAGACCTGAGTTTGACCTGTATGATCATCAGAAAAGTCACTCAGTTTTCTTACCTATAAAATGAGGATGATCGTGTTTTTGTCCTATCCCACCTCACAAGATGATTGTGAGAGCTTCGTTTTTCTGAGTTGTTTGTTCAGAGAGCATACCACAATTCTGATGTAGCCTGTATGAATGCAGATGGTCCTTATCCCAAACTTGCACTTGCATTAACAAATCCGATCCCTTTGAGCAATGCTATGTCTCCTCCTTGGGATTCTTGAGATAACTCTGCTGGACCTCCGGTTCTGTGACTTTTTGAGCCACAGAAGGTTGTAGCCTAGTCCTTTCCATCTCCAATACTGCTTTACTAAAGACCAGAAATGATGACACAACAGAGACAGAAAACAAAAACTGCAAACACAAAACACCTGTACCATGTTCATGGCTACAGGAAAGTAAACCAGGTACTAAAGGCTCAAGGATCTCCCCCTCCCTCTCTCTCTCTCTCTCTCTCTCTCTCTCTCTGCTCCTTCCTCTCCTCTCCTACCCTTTCCTCCTCCCCCCCCTCTCCCAAATTAGAGGCTTACATTACTATTCACTCAAATTCAGTCAGGAAACAGAAACACTGAATTATCTGATTTGTGTCTTTTTTTTTTAAGCATCGTCAGTTCCAGCTCAGCAACCAACTGGAAGGCTCCTTTTATTTGCATGGTAAATGGATCAGAAACAGTACCTACGTATGTTCTGAAACCCCCAGGGATTTCATGGGTGTTCTGGTCTGGGCCTGACAGGGAAATACCCTCTTAATTTGTGTTCAATATTGAAAAAAAAAAAGATACATTGGGAAAGAATTCAACAGTTAACAAAAAGAAATTTACTTGTCTATAGCAGAAGGATATTCAACAAGGATAGACTCTGAGAATACCTCAAGCTGATTTATCCATCACTTTCCTCCAGACAAGCATCTCAGTATGCCTGGATCTCCTGGTAGCCATTTTTTAGTCTGTAAAGTAAGTGCAATAGCCCGGCCAAAACTTTAATCTCCTGAGTCAACCAGGTCTCAAGGATGGTTTTAATGCCTTTTAACGAAACATGAGAGCAGTTATGTAGTATAGTGGATAGAGAGACAGCCCTGGAATCAGGAGGACCTGAGTTCAAATCTAGCCTTAAACACTTATTAGCTGTATGACCCTGGGCTTAACCCTGTTTGCCTCAGTTTCCATTCCAGTATCTTTGCCAAGAAAACCTCAGATGGGGTCATGAAGAGTCACACTCAAGTAAACAACAATGAAAGGAAACATAACCCAACTTGCATGTGGGAATTAGGCTATTTTTCCTATCCTATAGTTATTCAAAGAATGCTATACATATGTTCCTAAGGACAAGGTTCTCATTGGCCAGTTTTAGTCTCCTGTTACATCAGCTGTTCTCAGAGGTGGGCCAGTTTTACAACCAGCTCTCTTTAAAAAAAAAAAAAGTACACATACTTTTAAATTTAATCTACACTATTAATATTTTCTTCATTATCTCCTAAGTTTAGACAATTAAAAAACAAATCAAGCTCTGATTAGTAACATTTGATGATTTCCAAAATGTAAATGCTTACATGAGCTTCTAGCCAACTCTAGGTATCCGTACCCCTCCTTTGAAAGCAGTCATCAGGAAAGAGTGAATGGTCCACTTCTTACCTAATTATTCGCGTTTCATTTTTCATATATATGCAAGTGCTTCATACATTGTAAAATACTAGGCTAAGGTATGGTTATAGTCATCAGAACAGGCTGAATTGTGTATCCTCTCCCTCAAGGAGAACATACAAACTCACCCTGGCATTTAAAGCCCTCTACCATCTTGCTCCCAACTACCCCAACTACCTTTCCAGTCTTACTTCATATTATTCCTCTTCTCACACTTTCCATGCCAAGCAGACTGGCCTATTCGCTGTTATCCATACGTGACATTCTATATCCTGTCTTCAAGCCTTTGAATAGATGGACCTTCATGATTCGGAAGGCGCCTAGGTGGTATGTCCAGCCTGAAGTCAGGAAGGCTCATCTTCCGAGTTCTAATCAGATACTTAACTAGCTGTGTGACCCAGAGTAAGTCACTGAATCCCATTTGCCTCAGTTTCATCATTGTAAAGTGGGCTGGAAAAGGAAATGGGAAACCACTTCAACCACTCCAAGAAAACACAAGAAATCACAAAGAGTCAGATGGGACTGAACAGCAACATGATTGGGGCGTACTGTCTATGTTCGTCCTTTGTTTTCGAAGAAGACCATGACATCAGAGAAATGATGACATGATTTGCACTTGGCTTTGTTTTGAGTGAGGGAGGGCTGTGCAAGGTCACCAGCCTCACTTTCCCTTCCTGAGCCATCTGGATCCAGTGATCAGATATTCATCAGGATGACTGGAGAAGGCCCAGGATGAAATGGGAGACCTTGACCTATTCTTGTACTCACTTAGAGTGAGGTAAAGCCCATTAGGTGAATAGGCCTCTTTAAGAAGTAATCAAGGAATAGCCCTTTTAATGAGCAGAAGAAAAAAATAAGTAAATCAAGCTGGGAGGGAAAGAGCAACAGTTACTATTGATAATCACTCTGAAGTCTGGAGGGTCCTGAAAAGAGTCATTAAGTGGAGTTTGGGCAGGGACCTATTGTAGTGCAATGTATGAGTATACTTGGCTTAAAGTTTAGGGAAAGGAATGAAGGAAGGAAGGAAGTCTGTAAACCCCCCCAAGTTAACTATGCATCCTCTGGCCATCAATATTTACCTTCCTTTGGAGAGAAGAAGGAAGTGGGCAGACAGAAGGGAGCAAATGAGCTGAGCTACCTAGCTAACTAGGTCCCCAGTCAGAGAGCTCATTCTACTCACAGGTCTGTGTTCTATCTGCCTCCTGGAATGCCTAGATTCCTTTAAAACATACCTGAAGGGTCACCTCCTTCACAAGACCTTTCATAGGATTGTAAGATCAGAGATTTAGAGTTGGAAGGAACTAGAGATATCATCTAGTCTAACTGCTCATTTTGCAGAGGACAATACTAAGACACAGAAAGATTGCAACTCAAGTAGGGGAAGAGGAAGAAAAAGGAACAAGCATTTTTAGAGTACCTTCTATGCACGAGGCACTATGCTAAACACTTTACAAATATTATGTCATTTGATCCCCCACAACAATTATGTGAGCTAAGTGTTATGATCCCTGTTTATAGTTGCGAAAACTGAGGTAGAAAGAGAGTGACCTGTCTGAGGTTACTCAGTGTCTGTGGCTGGATTTGAACCCAGGTTTTTGCTGACTCAGGGCCCAATGCTCTATTCGTTGGGTCACCTCATTTGCCATCTCTGATGATCACTGGGAGATTAATGAGTGCTTTAGTGGAAGTCCACAGGCACTACCAGTCTCTTATATGTCTAAGGTCGCACAGATAGTAAATTGCAGAGTGTATGTTAGGACCCAGGTCATAGGATCAGAAAATTAGAATTTAAAGGGACCTTAAGGGCCGTATAGAGTGTAGATCAGTCCTTCCATTTCACATATGAAGAAACCAAGGCCAATAAAGGTGAAATGACTTTCCCACGGTCACGCAACCAATAAGCGAGAGAGACAGCTAGCTCCCAATACAATATTCTTTCCACTGATCCAGACTACTTGGTTTCCCCAGCAATTAGCACTCTCTTTTTATTGAAATTAGTTTGTGTTACAAGAGGCATCCAATAGGGAGACATCAGCTTGCCAAAGGTATTCATGTCATGGAAGGCATCTAGAAAGTACTCATATAGACAGTGAAGTCCTTCAGAGTCTCCTGTTGGTGAATGATACAGTGTTAGCTGTGTCAAGCCTTGGAACATCGCAGAGCCTCATAAATGGGGTCCCAAATCATTCTAAGGAGTTTAACCTCATTCTTTACACTGGAAAAACTAAGTGAATTAAAAGTGCCTGCTATACAGACTGAAACCTGTAGAGCTCATCTATCCATAGATCTAGTTGAGGAGAATGGATGGATTGCCTTTGGAAAACTGCAAAGTTTTTTCAATGAACCCAAACTTCTCTCTATGGAATATTGCATTCTTCAAAAGACTGATATTGAGAATTACCCAGAGTAATGGGGAGATAAATGAAGAGTACAGTCTGAAAAACATTGCAAACAAAGGATTACAATGAGCAAACTGAACAAAAGTTATCATCAAAATGTATGAAATGAAAAAGAAGATGGGCTGATGATGGAGAAAAGGAGAGGTAATCTGATAGACTTTTGGTGTCTGTGGATGTTGAGAGAAAGTGAGAATGCCTCCCCTCCAATTTTGGTTGAACTTCTTGTGATGAATTTTTTTCTCAAAGATATTTTATAATTACATGTAACAAGTTTTTAATGTTCAGTGTTTTAAAATTTTGAGTTTCAAATTCTCCCCTTCCCTCCTTTCCCTCTCCCATCATTGAGAAGGCAAGCAATTTGATATAGGCTATACCTGTTCAATCATGCAAAACATTTCCATATTAGTCATTTTGTGAAAGAAAACACAGACCAAAAGAAAATCCCAAGAAAAATAAAGTAAGAAAAAATATGCTTCACTCTACATTCAGACTTCCTCTAAAAATGGATAGCATTTTTCATCATGAGTACTTCAGAATTGTCTTGGATCATTGCATAGCTGGGGATAGCTAAGTCATTCACAACTGATCATTGTACAATATTGCTGTTACTTTGTACAGTGTTTTCCTGGTACTGCTCATTTCACTTTGCATCAATTCATATAAGTCTTTCCAGGTTTTTGGAAAGCATCTTGCTCATCATTTCTTACAGCACAATAATGCACTACTTTGTGGTGAACTTATGAGAAACCATGATAAGAAATAATGGGGAATAACAGATGGATTGACATCTACATCACTGGAGGGAGAAGGAACACAACATTGATGAGTTCATAGATCCAACTGAATAGTTGAGTACACCTTGTACTTACTTACTTTCCCTATAATGGGGGAAAATAGTGGAGCCTCCATTAATCTGATCTTTTGGGGGCATTTCCTATAGAGTTATGTTGCTGGTCACTTTCAGTTACTCATATTTTCTATCTGGGCACTTCCCATTGAATGTGGAGCCTTTGTTTCAGCAAAACACATGTTTTGTTGTCTTCTCTGTTAGTCTCTCTTTTGGTGATCTCCTCAGCTCCCAGATGTTCTGTTACCATATCTATGTAGATAATACCCAGGTCTATATATGCAGATACAATCTTTTTTCTGAGCTCCAATCCGACATCTCCAACTTCTATAGAGCATTTTGAACTAGATATTCTAGTTCAAACTCAACAGGTATAAAACAGAACCCATTACCTTTCCCCTTTACTGAATTTCTCTGTGACTGTTGAGGGCACTACTCACCTCCCAGCCTCCTGGATTTGCAATGTCGGCATCCTTCAAAACTCTTCATTCTCGCCCCATCTAACCAATCCGTTGTCAAGTTTTGTCATTTCTACCTTCATCACATCTCTTGTATAAGTCTTCTCTCTCCCCATACAGCAAACACAGTAGTTCAGCCCTCATCATTTCTTGCATGGATTGTAATAATCTAATTGGTTTGGTTTTTTTGCCTCAGGTCTCTCCATCCAAAATTCATCTTCCACACAGCTGCCAAACTGATTTTCCTAAAGCCTAGTTCTGACCATGTCATCCTACTAATCCCCTCTTCCCTCTAACTCCAAATAAATTCCAGTGGTTCTCTAGTTCCTCCGGGATCAAATGTTAAAAGTACTTTGTTTGGCATTTAAGACTCTTCACCATCTAGCCTCTTCTTGCCTTCTCATGCTTTACTCCCCTTCATGCACTCTACAATCCAGTGATGCTGGCCTATACAGTGTTCCTCACATGTGACCGTTCATCTCTTGTCTCTGTGCCTTTATATTGGCTATTTCCTATGCCTACTCCATCCTCACTGGTCCCTCTTTTCATTATTGGTTTATTTCAAGATTCAATTCAAACATCACCTTTTGCAGGAGATTTTCCCTTTCCCCCCAGCTACTTGAGCTTTTCCCGTTAAGCTTTTCCACTACTCTACATTTATCTTTTATGTAACTAATTATTTACATGTTGTCTCCCTTATCAGGTATATAAACTCCTTTAGGGAAAGGGCTGGTTTTATGTTTTTGCCTTTCTTTTGTAACCCCAAAGCTTAGCATAGTGCCTGACGCATAGTAAAGGATGAATAAATACTTGTTGATGACTGATTGATTGATTGATGTGCAACCTGAGCCTTCTGGCTGGTACCTATGTACCCTTCTCTCCTTCTATTTTCATGTAGCCCTGCCAAAGAAAATTGACTATTGAGTAGGAAGTTCTTCCCAAGTAGCAGACTTTGAAAAGAAAAACAACTACCATTTCCTCCCCCTCTCATCTTTCTAACATGTTGGGACTTTTCAAGACTTGGATTTCCATGAAGGCAGGGACAGGGGATGTTTCCCTTCTCTCCATAGCAATGATAGCTGTTCATTCAGAAAAGCAAGGCTATCTTGGCAATTCTGAAATGGAACCTCAAGTCACTAGCTGCCTCTTCTATTGTATATTTCTTTCCTTGAGCACAGGGGAAATGAACCTGAAAAAGATGATTTCTATCTTTGCCAGCAACTTTATGAATTCAAGAGACCAGGAACTCCTAAGGGCAGGAAGTAACCTCTGAAACAACTTCTCAGGGAAGATAACTGCTAGTAGCAGGAGGAGCCCAAGCCATGCCCCAGTTTTTCAGAAGATGTGGACCTTCAGTGAGTTTCTCAGACAGTGTTGTATCAAGGCAAAGGTGAAATACCTCATCAGCAGTCTCACAAAATATTTCATGTTTTAATGTTGGAAGTACTAACATCCTAGAAGAGGATAATATGTGAGGGGTTACTGTCATGGGTTAGGCATTTGTCAATGTGTATTTGCTGTGAATGATCCTGGAGAATGACTACCCGGGTTGCTGAGATAATCATCCTTGTTATTTTAAAGTGCTGGTGTTTCTTTTGATATCTTTTGTGAGTCAGGTGTGACTTGGGATTGGAACAAAATGAGACATTTGTACACAATGATCTACAGTAAAAAGTTTACTTAATGGAAGTATGGAAAGGCTACTCAGCAAGGACACAACTGGTTTCAGTAGATGCAGTCCCCTTGTCTCCATATGGAAATGCAACCTGTCAGCATGCTATATTGGGTCAGATGGGTATGGTGACTTTACACAGCAGTAGGAAATCTGTTAAGTCTGAGGGGCACTGACTCCCGGTGGGAGGGCTTTTATATACTCTTGACAACTGGGAAACCCCATTAATAGTCTGATCTCTAATACAACTGCCATGGATTTTAGGGGAGAAACTAGTCCAATCTGTATGGCAAAACCTTAGCAACTGGCATGCCACGTCAATGGGTTAAACTCTAGTTCCTTATACCAATCATGTCTCAGGGACAGCTTCCCTAACTATTGAAAAAAAAAAACTAGTTTTTTCTATCCATCTTCCTTCTGCCTACATCTCTGGCAGGGGAAGTCAGATAATAGACTAGTCTTTATGTCAGGGACTGCAGTAGATATTCCTACCCTGCTGGTGCTGTATAATTGCAAATTTTCAACATATCCTTGCTAATTTTGGCAATCAACTTCAAAATTTGGGGCTCTAGGGAAGAATTCAAACTTTCAACCTCCCTGTCACCATCTGGTAAATATAGTCATAGGGACATCAGACTCTGAAACTCTCTGGGGCACAAGCTCAGCACTCCATAGGAAATCTGCTGACCAGAACACATGTGGTGTCCCACCACATGTGGTAGAAGGGACCAGGGCATATAGCTCCATGGCAAGTGTTCTAGTCAGAACATATTGGGGTGGGGGTTCCCTGATTATGCCTGTTGCACGCATATGTTTTATCTTGCCTGTAGAATGTCAGGTCCTTTAGAGTAAGAACTTTCTTTTTTTTTTCTTGAGTCCCTAGTGCCTGGCACAAGGTTTTACACATAGTAAGAGCTTAGTCAATTGTTGTCGAGTTTTATTATAATACTATTATTATGTTTACTTCCTTGTACTTTTCCATCACATTTTAAGGTCAGGGTACTCCCTGATTAGAACCAGAAGCTTCCAGGCATCAAAACAAGCAGTTCAGGGGGAGGGAAGACTGAAAATGCTTTGTGTGAACATCTTTTGGGGACTGGTTTTACAACAAAGACAATTTTTGGTCATTTTAGGATCACTGGGCAATGAGGTCTGCTTATCTAGCAAGTGGCTAAAGGGACTCATTTAGATCTCAGGGCCCAAGGAGACAGAATCATGTAGGCATCAGAAATGAGGTTACCTAGGAAATACATTGGTATGTCTGGCTACTGCATGATATGTCTGAACCTAAGTTGCACTGGGTCCCCAAGACTGATCCTTCCTTACTTGGGCACTACCCCAACTTCATCTTTTTACCTTGTCTGTATTTCACACACCCAATTTACATTGCTGTCTTTGATTCTTTCTCTCTCTCTCTCCTTTTTTCAATCAAATGTTTCCTCTCTCTCTATCTCTTACCAGTCAATGATTTCCCTTTCCCCAATTTTACTATGATTTTTTCCTAGTTGCATACTTTTTCTGCCCCCTTGTGCCTCAGTCTCTCAATCCAGGAAATAGTGATATGCCCTTCCCTATTTCCAATACTAGGCAGATTGCGATGGGTTGTGAGAAATACAGTAATTTGGATTGCTTGGAGAATGAACTAGATTATGGGAATACCATCTTTTCTGCCTTCCCCAATCCTTCTGTCCACTAAGAAAGACCCTGTCTTCCTTAAAAATGTAACTAAAAATTTTCATCTAACCTAAATTAATTTACTTATTTGGTGCCATACCAATTAAACTATCAGATAATTATTTTCTAGATCTGGATAAAATAATATCAAAATTCATTTGGAAAAACAAAAGGTCCAGAATATCAAAGGGACTAATGAAAAGAAATGCTTGGGAAGGTGGCCTACTGCTACCAGACCTCAAACTGTATTATAAAGCAGCAATTATCAAAACCACTTGGTATTGGCTAAGAAACAGAGGGGTAGACAAATGGAATAGACTTGGCACCCAAGACACAGTAGGCAAGGAATATAGCAACCTCCTGTTTGATAAACCCAAAGACCCCAGCTTCTGGGATAAGAACTCACTGTTCGACAAAAATTGCTGGGAAAACAGGTTAACTG
>CM053770.1:501772566-501795936 GCA_028658325.1 Potorous gilbertii
AACAAGAAGACTTCAGGGAGGCCTGGAAGGACTTATATGATCTGATGCTGAGCAAAAGGAGCAGAACCAGGAAAACTTTGTGCACAGCAACGACCACAGTGTGCTAGAGTTTTTTCTGGTAGACTTGGAACTTTGTAATAACACAAGAACTTACTGAAAAAAAAAAAATCCCAATGACAATTTTCTAAGGCAAAATGCCTCCCACACTCAGAGAAAGAAATATGGAAGTCATTCGCAGAATGCATCAGATCATGTTTGTGTGTGTGTGGGTTTTAGTGTATTATGTTTTGATTTGTTATATGATTTCTTCCATTTATTTTAGTGCGACTACATAGCATGACTATAGTGAAAATGTGCTCAGTAGGAAAGTATATGTAGAACCTGTACAGAATTGTACTTTGTCATGGGGAGGGAGGGTGGTAGTGGGGAGAAGGTGTGGGGTGGGGATAAAATCTTAATTTTAAGGAAGTGATTGTAGAACATTTATAAATAAATAAAATAAATAAATAAAAAGTCAAAAAAATAAATTAAAAAAATATGTTTGATTGATTACTTATTTCTCACAAAAAAAAAATTTTCCTCTTGCCTCAGCCTTTCTAGTTTCCAAGGCATACTTCTTCCAAAGAATGACTACTTTCTGGGACCTGTTTTTACTTTCCCTGCACACTCCCCAACCCTAGCAGCATGGAAAACTCATGGTATCCTGGAGTAGGCTTCACTTCATTGAGTAGGACCCTTAATTAGCCTCCCCAGCCACAGCATCCTATAAAACTCTCCCTCCACCCCAATAAATCTTGCCCCAGGTGCAAAAATTTATAATTATGGTTCTGTGTTTATGACTCGAGGTCAAAAAGAAAAACATTTTTGAAAAAAAGTTCAGTACCCTTTATCTCAGGCAATGAGGTGCTCTGGAACAACACTTCAAGTCTGTTTTAAAGGAAGTGTGTCAGACTGAGGTCACTGTTGTTTAGAAACAGGAAGAGGGAAGCTATCAATGCCCTTTTAATTTCCAACCTGGGTCAAAGCCCAGATAGCCTTGTCATAGTTGAAGCTCTGCCTACCCATCTTCCTTCTGCTCACATATATGGCAAGGAAAGGCAGATAATGAGGTATTTTGCATGGCTCATTCATTCTCAGCTTTGGGAATAAACCTCTCTCCTCATCATCATCTGAAATCCATGATTATTGTGAATTTAATCATGTGTGGTGCCATGCTGAACACTACACAAAGAGAAATATATAGAACAAGTCGCTGCTCTCTAGGGATTCAGTGACATGGGAAATTAGTTAAAGCATTGTGAGATGTGGTAAAGACCTTTAGGGATGGAAGGCACTGGGGGGAAAGAGATTAGAAAAAAACATACAGGGAAAAAAAGTTTGGAATATTTTTTTAGCTTCTTTACGTAATCCAAAAATGGGGGTGAGAGTGGAGATATGTGAGGGGAAAGGGGGGGTTTCATTAAACCTTTACTGATTTTTCCCAGGCCTTCATTTCTTGAAATATATCCTACATAATAATTTTATTAATTTATGTGTAATATATGTCAATATCCCTAAGCTAAATTTATAGGTCTTTGGACATATATATATATATATATATATATGGATTTACTCAAAAAGAGTTGTATTGCTTGCATTTCTATTTTTTATCTAATTTCAGTGGGTCATTAAAAAAAAGTCTTGGAAGAAACTCTTCTTGAATGAGATTGGGGAGAGGAGGAAGGGGTAGGAGTGAGGAAGAAACATCATTATCTAGTAGTTTTCTATTTTCACTAATTGTTCTTTCTGATTAGTAGCTAAGCTCAGTTCTAAATTTCCGCACTCTGGTACAAAGCCCCATTTGTCCCATCCCAGTTACAAGGTTGAAATGGAACCTCAGAAAAGCTAAGTGACTTACCTAGTGTGACTTACTACTAAGTTTCCAAACAGGGATTAGAAACCCAAATTTAAAATTCTAAGTCTTTCCACTGTGCTTCACTGTTATCATGAAGAATAAAAATACATTAAACAAAATATGCCAAGGGGAAATGCTTAAGTGCATTTCTATGTGGGAGCCAAGATAAATGTATAATATTTGAATGGAAATTTTGATGTGGTCAGTTGTTTTTGTTGAGTCATTTCAGTTCTGTCTGACTCTTCATGACCCCATTTGGGTTTTGTGGGGACTTTTTTGGCAAAGATACTAGAATGGTTTGCCATTTCCTTCTCCAGCTCATTTTACAGATGTGGAAACTGAGGCAAACAGGGTGAAGCAACTTGTCCAGGGTCATACAACTAATAAGTATCTGAGGCCAGATTTGTACTCAGGAAGATGTTTTCCTGACTCCAGGCCTGGAATTCTATCCATTGTACAAACTAGTTGCCTTAATGATATGATCAGAGAAGATAGCAATGCAAAAGATTGCTGAAAGAAAAAAGGTACTACAACTTCTTCAATCACTGATAAAGGGGGACCAAAATAAGCTTTCCTCAAACTGACCCAAACCGTCCTTCCCATTCTACTTACATGTCTGACTCACCATTCCCAGCAAACCCAGCACAGCCCAGCTGTCTCTCACTATCGTCAAACTTTGTATCTGTCTTTCCCCAAAATAATTTTATGCAAATTAATGGCATGAAGTTGATGTAAAAATTACATAAGTTAGAGTGTGGTGGCAGTAGTAGGTTTTTTGGGGGGGTGGAAAAGAAAATCTTTTGAAAATATAATTGAGTTAATGGAGCCATAACTGCTTTTTTTTTTTTTTTTGGTAATTGGCCTGCTTTTTGTCACTCTGTCCATTTACATAGTTCTGTTTTCTTTTTGTTATTGATTTTTCTTTATAAAATGGGCCACTTTAAGGCAATTTTTAAAGCCCCAATGATGAATAAAACCCCATTTTCACTCTCATTAAGACAGAAACATTAGTGAGGCACACTGTTCCACTACTCAATTTACTTAAAAATCCCAGGCAGGCTTTATTTTAGTTAAGACTAGGGAACTGGTCTACTAATTCTTTCTGGTTCAAAAGAGGTGACCCAGGGATGAGAAGAGGGAAATGAAAAACTAGAAAAGGAGAAAGAGGGAGGGACAAAGAGAGAGAGGGAGAAGGAGAGATAAAGGGCAAAGGAGGAGAGAGAAGATGGGAGGGAGGAAGGGAAAAGGAAGAGAAGGGAAAGGAGGGAAAAGAAAGAAGGAAAAGGGGAAGAGAGAGTGGGGGAATGAAGAAAAGGAAGAAAGAGACAGAAAGGTCTTTATTTTTCGTGTGAGTTTAAGCATAAACTGTACTTACCCACAAGGGAAAGAAAATAGAAAGAGCTTATGATGAAACAAGCCCAGAGCACCCCTAAACAGAAGGCCCTTCAGTGTTTTGCTACCACCACCAATTCAAGTATCAAGGGTTTCTCTTCTTTCCCATAATAAACTATGAGGAGCATAGCATTGCATCTTTTTTTCTCCCGCAAACCCTGTCCAGAGTGGGTTTTCAGGATAGCGTACACTTTGTTAGCCAACTGTATTTCTTTACTAGGACTTGTGATTTCTTAGTGTGGAAACTCTTTCTACCAAGGAGGCAGCTCAGCTAGATGGTTGAGTGAAGAAAGTCTTAGTCCTGTAATCAAGAAGACCTGAGTTCAAATCTGTCTTCAGACACTTACTAGCAGTACAACCTTGGGCAAGTCATTCTTTATTTACCTCAGTTTCCTTAACTGTAAAATGGGAATAGCATCCACCTTCCATGGTTGTTGTGAGGACCAATGTAAAGTGTATATGAGTGGCCTGACTGTAGTAGGTGCTTAATAAATGCTTATCGTCCACCCAACTCCCCAAGATCTACAAATCCTCGAGTTGTCTGGGGGTACCTTGAGCCTAAATGATTTGTCCAAGGTCATGTAACTGGTATGTATGGCAAGACTCAGGCTCCTTGAGGAAAGTCTACCATACCGGGTGCCTCTCAATTGTTTATTGTGGTGTGAGATGAGCAAATTTAGAGACATCTCCGCTCCAAATGTTCACATGGACTCTTTGTGCGCAACCTGTGGTAGAGCCTTTGAGCTCATATTGGTCTGATCAGCCACAGTCGGACACACTGTACCTTGACCCCGACACAGTGATGTCATTTTGGTCCTCTCCAAAAACAAGGGACAACAGCCAACCAAGTAACCATGGGGTAAGGAAATCTCAGGACATAGAATAGGTGCAGAAAGATCAACTACCAACACGCCATTGCCCCTACACACTGAGGAGGCTTTATCAGCCAACTTTAAGTTCTTTGTCTATTTCCACCCTTTTTGTTGGCCACAATCCAAGTCAAAGCTTGCTCTGTCAGAGGAACCACCAAAGCTCTAAGCCTCTGCCTCCTGTTCTGGCCACTCTATAGTACAGAGACCCTTGACATCCTGAGCAATAATGCCCCCCTTCTCTCCTTTTCACTTATTTTCCCTGAACTCCCTTTCCTGGGCTTATAGTTTCTTCTCCCCATAGCTGAACTTGTCTCCAAGCTCCTTCTAACTTTCCTGCTTCTAGCCAGCTGATGTATTCCTTTCTCACAGATCCTATAGCTTCTCCAAACTGTGTTAAATAATTTTGCTTTCTGCTCCTGGTTTCTCTGCATCAGCTTCCTTTTCCTCCTCGTCCACACTCTCTGGAAATACAACCATTTCTATAATTCCCATCACTACTCACCACTGCTCCAGTCTTAAACAGGGAACAGTAAAAGGAGCTCTATGCAAAATTTGAAGAGGAAGATTTTCACAATGGGCATTCATTCTGGAGAAAAAAGAGCCATTCTTTTCTCCAGTGTGGCTAGTATGAAATAAATTTTAATAGCTATTATTTATATAGCTCTTTAGGGTTTGCAAAGCTCTTTGCAAATATTGTCTCATTTTATCTTCAAAAAAGATTAACCCTAGGTGATAGTTACTATTATTCCCATTTTACAAATGTAAACTGAGGCAGACAGAGGTTAAGATGACTCAGACAGTCACATAGTATCTGAGGCCAGATATGACCTCAGGACTTCCTGACTCCAGCACCAGAACATCTCTCTCTTGTATCGCCTAGCTGACTTACTAAATAAACCATAGAAGAGACAGCTACTTGTAATATTAGAGAATTAAAGATTTTCCTCACCCATTAATGGGCCTGCCCATTAAGGGAAGCTCGATTAGGGGAGATTTGTTTTGTAGGAAGGCCCACACCTTTTGTTTATTTCTAATGAGGCACTGGTTCTCAAGGGTTATGATGTCCTCTGGCTCTGAAAAGTATCTATATACTCTGAGGTGAGGTTTTGTTTAGGGGCTTACTCATTGGAAGTGTTTGGCCAGATGAGACTCTAGGCAGCCACTAAGGAGCATCCCCTCCTTTGAAAACCCAAATGTTGGTGCTTCTCTCTCTGGTAACTATGTATGTATGGTCAGACATTTGGATCTGTCTGTTGACCTGTGATGTATGTATAGCTTATGGTCAGACAGTTGGAAACCCTCTCTGTTGGTCTTTATTTCTCTGTTTGTATATTTTTGAAGTTCAGGATGCTGACATTTCCCCCCGAACTAAGTGAATGATATAGCGCTTGATTAAAGTAGATAATTGACCCCTCAAATGTTGCTTTCCTTTTAGAAAGGCAGATCTAAAAATCTGTACAGCAAGCCCTCCTGTGTTTGCCAGGATCCTTGCTGTTACACTACACCAATGACCACTGGCAATTCCAATTTCAAGAAAATGGAGTATTTCTGAAGGAGGTTTCACAGAAGGAATATCCTTTGTTAGATTATATGTCCCAATTTTGGGTTCAAAGAACAAAATACAGTTGGCAAGTAGTTTTCTCTTGATCAATATCCTATAAGGGGGAAGGAGAGGGTCCTGCATCTTCCCCTCCCCAAATTTTAGCTGAAACATGAAGGGAATCAGGAAAGCTGAAAAGAGGAGCAAAAGGGAAAGAGGGAGAGAGAAAGAGAGAGAGAGAGAGAGAGAGAGAGAGAGAGAAAGAGCATTCCAGGAGGCATGGGGGGCTGAACTAGTGAAAATTTCAGCTATTCCCTTGCTCTGGCATCCCAGTCTCCTTCCATGGCACTGGCAGACTGAAGTCTTATCCTTGTCGTTTTCTTGGCAGAACACTAGGAGCCTATATCCTTCCTATATGTGTTCCTGGCCCCTTGCCACCCAGCATGGTCGCTGACTAAGAAGCTCTTTCTCTTCTTTATTCATCCCCTCATTTCTCCTTTGTCTAAAGCAAGGTACAGAATTTGCCTTGACTTCTATTGGCACATACCTACTACACACGAATGATATTTCATTTTGTATTATAGTTATTTGTGTGTATATCATATCACATTTTTACATTATGAGCTCCATAAGCATCTTATCTAAACTTTACATTTCCCTTTCTCTTCTTTTCCCCCCTCCTTTTGTACACACAGCATATATAAATTAAACATTTGTTACATGCACATGTGGCAGGTATGCCCATGTTATCCTGGATTCTCATTGTCTCAACAAGTTCCTCATTCTGGAATGGAAGAATAGACTCAAAGCATCACAGAATGTGAGTTAGAAAGGATCTCAGTGACCATCTATCTCATCCAACCCTGAAAAACACAAAAAGTTTCCCCACTATAGCATATCCTACAAGTGTATTGATGATGTCCCCTTGACAAAGTGTGAATTGCCCTTAACTTAATAGGAATGGACATCCTGTCCCGGGTTTCTCCCTTAACTACACCTTGAAGATTATTCATTGATTCATGGTCAGTTCCTATGCCTTATGATACACTCTTGAACTTAGCCTCCTGAGTGCTTTCATAAAGTAAAGGCCCTCAAACTCAGTATAATGCTATAGATATAGACGATTAGGAGATAATATAGGTCCTTGGGTACGTAAGGCTTACTGAAAAGAGAAGGGAAAGTTGTTGTAACTCTTTATGGGCTCAGATATCCATCTTCCTTTTTTCTAGTTGGGCTGAATAAAACCAATCCCGTATTTAATATTTTGTTAGCCTGAATGCTTGCATAGGAGCTGAGGGCTCTTTCCTCAGTGCCTGTGTGTGTTTGTGAGTGTCTTTGTATGGAGAACTATAAGACAAATTCTGATGAATAATAATCACAATGTCAATATTAACACGTATTGATGCTTTAAAGTTCCTAATGCACATTTCATTAGTTAAAGATGCAGTCAATCTGGTTCATGTAAATAAATCCAGAACTTCATTTCTGGGAAATGGGTTAAACATAAATGAAAGAAGGAATGAATGAATGAACAACAACTCATTTGTATTCAATTGTATTTTTTTTTCAGTTCCTACTCTAGCTATTTTCACTAGCTGTCCTCCACACCTGGAAAACTTTGTCTCCTCATCTCCTTTCTTCAAGTCCCACTTAAAATCCTATCTTCTACAAGAGGCCTTTCCCAAACCCTTTTAACTCTAGCGCCTTCTCACTGCTAAATATTTCCTATATATCCTATACACAACTTATTTGTACATATTTGTCTGCTTGTTAATTTCCCCATTAGACTGTGAGCTCATCCAGGACAGGGACTGTCTTTTGCCTTTCTGTGTATTCCCAATGCTTAACTGTAGGAGGTGCTTAATAAATTCTTATTGACTGACTAAAGTCATGCCACCACCATCTGAAGCTGAGGAGATGAGCACATCTCATCTGGATGCTCTGGAGGTGTAATGGGGGTTACGATTCCATTTATAATGTTGGCACTTCAGTAAAGGGTACATGGGCTTGTGGCAACAGAACTTCTATGCAGGTAGTGAACGGAGGTCACTAGACGAGGCTTTTCCAATTGCTTTGCCAAGGACCCAAGTCCTTTCTGTATTTGTTACTACCTTAAATAAGCTTAAGTCAGTGTTTAATGCCTTTATTATAGTCAGTGCCTGCAGGAGAGATATGAATTTTTTCAGGGACAAATTCTGGTGCTTCCACAGGGCCAACTATAGAGTTTATTATGAAAGAAATATCCCCAAGATTTAACCTAGTCCGATGTGTTAGACAAATGCTATGTGTGGTCTGAGTCAGGAGTGGGAAGCCGGAGGGGTTCAGGGAAGGCTTCTTGGAGCTAAGTAAGCAGGAATTCTCTCAAAGGGCATCTTAGGGGCATGAGTTGATGGAGAAAATTGACAACAGACTTATGTGGGAACTTGCATTAACTTTCCTGGTTTAATTGTTATTTGTTCTTTCCCAGAGAATCAAGGAAAAGAGAGGAAGCAATGGAAGATCCTGGAAACATTCTCCAGTTCCCCGGTGGATTGGAGTTTTGTTTGGCCCCCATGGTCAAAGTGCTCCCACAGGGCGCCTCACAAATGCTGAACCACTAAATGTTTCTCCATTTCAAAGAGGGAGCTTCAGTCTGAACCAGTCTGAAAAATAGAGGGAGTTCAATTCAATTCAAGTCAACAAGCATTTGTCCTCGATGGTCTCTGAGGTTTCTTTGAGCTGCAAATCCTATGACTCTATGCTTGTCCAGCACCAGCCAAACTCCTTATTTTCTATTGGTCTCCAGGACTGTGACCGAGACCAGCTGGAGTAGGAGGGAGGGGGGGCTTACTCTGCCTTTTAAATGGCTCTCTTTATGCTAGGAAAGAGGGGAAAAGGAGAGATTTGCAGATATTCCCTTTGTAGAGCAGTAATAACCCCATTACCAGAGGCTTTTGCCCAGTGTCCCCAAATCCATTTTAGGATTGCAAGGGCCCCCACCCGCTTTGTTTTTTTTTCTTTCTGTTTGGCCAATCAGGTCACCCTGCTGTCAAGTTTATTTCTCCTCCTTAATAATCATGACTTTCCTCATGGAGGTTTAGATAAATGATGGTTAGGCATAAGGAGTTAAGTGGGAGTTTGGAGGAAGTTTTTCAAAAGTCATAGATGACATGTGAAGGCCAACAGACAACACAGGAAAAAGTTTAGAAACTCACAAATGTATAAAATATATGTGCAGTATTGTATAATATCAAAATATTTTATCTTTTAATACCATGGTAATTCAGACTTCTTCTCTGGTACGGAGGGAGAAAAACTCAATTTTATGAGGATTTTCCAGATCATGAAGTGGGGAGAAAGGATGAAGGGGTTCCCCCGAGGGGGTGTGGGGGAAGGGAGTGCCCCTCCCTGCTCCTAAGTCCCTCAAAGTGGAAGGGATGACTGTACTGAACTAACAGTAATGGGAAAAGCCATAGTTGCAATTCTACCTCTGTGACTCACCACTTGTGTCTCTTGGGGAAGTCACTTCTCCTGCCTTAACCTCAGTCTCCTTCGCTGTAAACTACATCATCTCCAAGGTCCCTTGAGCTCCAGGATGCTATGAATCTTTGGAGACCCAGATTTCTGCCCTGTGAGGTAATTTAAATATCTGTAGAGATAGGTGTGTGTTGTGTCCCCCATCCCCTCCCCATTAGTTAGGGTGGGGGAGGTGTCCATGTTGAGATTTCCTTTGTAAATCTTAATTGTGTTTATGTATCTTAACTTTAAATTGGCCAGCCTAGTCAGGCATCCAGCTTTAGGTACATTGGAGGTTTGGCCTTGAATGTGGCTCCTCGAGTCCTGCCAACAGCCTGGGGGAGGGGGCCCTGCTTGAAGGCTTCACAGAGCCTCAGGGGTTGGCCTGACCCAGCCAAGGTCTGAGCAGCTGCAGCTTGCCCGCCCGAGGGAGGGAGAACAGCAGACAGAAGCTCTTGGCCTCAGCCTTCAGCTCTACAGTTTGGCAGCTGCTCCCCAGGGCCGTTGTTGCCTTTGCTATGTGTCTGTCCCGTCGTACCCTCATTCAGCAGGCCAGGAGATCAGGGAGCCAAGGGCAGCCTGTGCCTCTCAGTCCTTGAACTTAAGGCAGAATGGTCTCCTTAATCTGTG
This sequence comes from Potorous gilbertii, assembly GCA_028658325.1. Taxonomy (NCBI): domain Eukaryota; kingdom Metazoa; phylum Chordata; class Mammalia; order Diprotodontia; family Potoroidae; genus Potorous; species Potorous gilbertii. Next base: position 501,782,390 of record CM053770.1, read on the forward strand.
AGGTCTAACGTGCTGTTAGAACTGGACAAGATCTGCCTCTGAGACAAGGCTTCTTACAAGCCAGGGCTCTTTTCGTTCAGCTGGGCCACGCTAATCCAGTATTTCAAGCCCCAAATCAGGACACAGGCCAGACAAAAGTGTAGATAGTGCTTCTTTGCAAAACCTCGTGGAAAAGTATATTTCCTGACTTATATGAAATGATACAGGCTGAAGAAAGGAAAAGAATACATACTCCAACAGGGTAAAACAGACAACAGTAACAAAATCACAAAGAAAAAAAAAAAGACCAGGAGGGAATAGGGAAATAAGGAGGGTTTTGTTATTATTTTGTTCAAGTTAATAGACACATTTTTTAAAACAATTGTAAATCATTTGACATTCATGGTTTGGATGCAATCTTTTTAAATTTTTCCAAAGTTAATTAAATGTTTTATTGGTAGAAAAAAGGAAAAGTGAATAAGAATGAATGGACTCAAAATCTTGGGAAGGACTTAGAGCACTGGTTTCCAAATTTTATGAAGTAATACTCCCTCCCCCTTTTATACTTTTCAAAAAACAATCTGAACAAATGATTTTCCTACCTCAAATTTATTCAAATAAATTAATACTTAATTACAATTTTATAGCACACATTTTAACATTTGAAAACAACAACACAGATTTTTATTGAAAATCTTTATGTCCATGTTCATCATTTGTAAAATAATAACCATAATATCATTAATGTGGTCAGTATGCTTATTTCTCAAAATGTTTTATGATGACATCGCTGCTCATAATTCTTTTTTAATCACTGACCAACATCAATATTTTGTCTCTATAGCAGAACACCCCCATTTCACGTTTACTAACACAGAAACTGTGTTAGTTATACGGGCTGGAGGGTTGGCTTCTCTCTCTGTCAAGGAACTGGTAGAGGGAGTCAGTTAACAGGCATTTGTTAAACAACACTTCCTGTGCCAGGCACTGTGTTAAATAGGAGGGTTACAAAGGAAAAAAGAGAGGAGAGGAAAGGGGAGGATAGGGGAGGGGAGGGGGGGAGGGAAGAGGAGGGGAGGAGAGAACATTAACCCAGATTTTTTTTTATAATTTTCTCTGACTCTTTATAATCCCACCCTGGAGTTCTCAGAATTATTTTAAGTAATTATTTTAAAATAATTTTTAAATAATTCTTAAAGCTTAGCTTTAGCTCAGGCTCCTCAAAAAGGAGTATAGAAAGGTTTTCTATGTGCAAAGTAGATCAGGTATAGAACAGCTATTTATTTCTTCCACACAAAAGAAATGTTTACATAAGGGTATTGAAAGTCCTTGATCGAATTTACAGAAAAGGGGGCTAATAATTAAGCAAAATTGTAACCAAGCCAAATGATTCTTTTGTGAGGTATGGACTGAAATTGATTGACTGAATTAGAAAGGGACAAATAGGATGAATAATGACAGGACATACCTCTGGTTAACCTGTAAAAGTCAGTTCAGTAAGTCCAAGAAGTCAAACATGAAGAGGAATCTAGCTCCTGAGAAGACACATGTAGTTGGAGAATGGGAGGTGGCAGGAGTGGGAGAGTAGAAACAGTCACCATGAATAAAGGGGCCAGGATTCTGTATGTGAGATTGTTTGGACTGGGCTGGAGGAGTTCAGGGACAGAATTTATATTTCTAAAAGTTCTCCCTCTTCTCCCCCCTCCACCACCACTCTCTACATACCGGAAGTCAACAATCACCTTCTCTTTCCTCACTTCTCACCTTGGGTTCCTCAGGGGAACCTAAAGCCTTTCCTTCTGGGCAAAGAGGAAAGTCTGTTTATCTTCCTTTGTTTTAAAGTTTACTTTGTCTTTATAAATAGTGTTAACCATAGGCCTTTGTTAGTAGTCTGTGTGTACTTTCTGGAAATAATGGGGAGGAAGCAGATGAAGGTGAAGGAGAGAGATAGAGAGAGAGAGAGAGAGAGAGAGAGAGAGAGAGAGAGAGAGGGATAAGGAGGGAAAAGAAAATGAAGAAAAGGAGGAAGAGGAGAAGAAGAAATTTTCTTTTTAAAGTAAAATAGCACTTATTAACGCTACCTAAGATTTTTTGTCATCCCAAAGCACCAAGCTCCAGAATATATGTGGCTTGCCCAAAGTGACCTAGGGTCCTAAAGATGGCAGGTGTGGACTACTAATTTGCCCCCACTACATACACACACACACACACACACACACACACACACGTTAGTATAACAGGGCTTGCCTGGTAATACTCAGATCACCTAACAGGGGGACTCAGATCACCTAACAGGGGGACACTCTGTGTCCCCTACCACATAGGTGAGAGCAGCTTTGATTGCCTGATGAGCCAGAGAGGCTTTAACTGTGTCTTTAAAACTAACCAGACTAAGACAGGCACTCTTTCACTCTTTTTCCTGTTTTCCTGTCCTCTTTCCTGCTTTGTCTAAAAGGTAAAGATCACAGTTCACCCACAGTATTGGTGCCATTAACTGAATCTATGAAAGAGGAAAGAATTCTGTCTCCTGCTCTTGTCTTTTACATGATTCCAAGAAACAGGCCCAGGGCTGTTTCTATTCTGTTTCACTTGTCATCACTTTCAGGTGCCAGCCAGGTAGCAATTTCCACAGGAGTCATTGGATGCAAGCATTCTAATCATGGTGACGGTGGAGCCAGATTTCCAGGTGGAATGTTGCAGATAGCCAGGCTGCCTGTCGGAGAAGCCTGGAGAAATCAAGGTGACTGGTAGTTGAGCACAAGGAGGGCTTTGGACATGGAACTTGGGACTGTGATCCATAGGAACTGAGCTAAACTTATGAACTTTCCTCTCTCCAAAGACTGAGATGGTACAAAGGAGGGAAAGGAATGAAATGTTATCTGTTGGGGGAATAAATTTGTACATTTGCTATTATACAGTTTGGAGTTAATATTCCCTTGTAAAAGCTAATCCGATTGTTAGTGGCTGGATGAAACTGGGGCTTAGGGGACCTACCCCAACATGTTAGGAAACACCATCAGTGGTGGCAAAACCCAATGGTAGAGAATCTAGACATCTCTCCCACCAATCTCCCTTAAGGGTACAGGAGAACCCTGGAGGAGGAGTGAAATCTAACATACCTTGCCTTCCAGGCAGCAAAGATTAGGGTAGTCAATGTTCTATTTGGAACAGTGGCAAAATTTATATGACTGATAATCCAGAGAATTTTTTTCCACTTTAGTCATAGCATAATAAAAATTATCAGGCTCAAACATTTGTTCCAACGTACTCTCACAAAACAACTCTACTTATCATTCTTGTTCAGATGGGGTAAGACCGAAATATAACATATTTGTCCATGGCAGATAGCTTCCATGTCTGTTCATATTTAGTAGACTGGTCAAGTGATTACTAATCAGGTCTCTGCTTTCTTCAACATCCTCTTCTTTGTGAGACCATTTTCCACTCCACTTCCTGCTGCTGTCCCCAGTCTGGGAGACATTAAGTTCCTATGTTCAGCTCTCTCTTAGCATGATTGGGTTTCCTTTTTTTTTGCCCTATTACTATAAATAGACCCTTCCTACTTCTTTCTACCTCTTGCTGTGAGAACTGTCATCAAATCCATACTATCATGGTCGCTGGAATCATGGAACCAATGGACCCAACTCTCTGGAGCCAAACAAGTTAATTATTCCTTTTGTGACTTTCCAGACCATAAATCGCTTCCCATTCACCCCACTCTTCAAGAAATGTCATCTCCCCCATTAGAATATAAGTTTCTTGAGATCAGTGACTCTTTCACCTTTGTATTTATAATCTTAGCACTTAGCACAGCACTTGGAACATAGTATTTAATAAATGCTTTTCGTTCATTCATTCTATTTCATTTGGAGGGCAGGGTTTTTTTAATTGGGAAAAATAAAAAAATGTTGTTTTGTGAATTTATTATTCATAGCATGAACTTTTATCTTTCCATATTAGAGTATGAATTTGTGGTTTTACATTAATTTATTTAGAGTATTCAGTTTTTGAAAAATGTCGCAAGCACTGACTACATCTCCCTCTCAATCCCTTTGATAGGTTGGGGTACCTCTTCTCTAATGCTATCAGTTTGAGTCCCCATTCTGGTACATTCCTCCTACTGAAAGCCACTTGCAGCTAGCTGCCTAGTTCTATTTAACCAGTTAACTATAAAAGAATATTTACTTCAAAGATCTAGTAAGAACAGAAGTGAAAGCATTTGAGGAGTGGGACCAGATCTAAATCTGTTTCTCCATGGCATTGATCTCACCAAATTCAGGTACAAATGTGGCACAGTTATTGGAAGAAACCTTATTTTAGCTACTGCTAGACAGGGTCCTAAAGGTCCCCACTCAACAGACAGCCCAGTAGCTTGTTCTCCTGACCTGTTGAAACTCACTAGGCTGAAACCTACAATCAGCCACTGTTGGACCATTTCATGGACCACAGGTTGATTTCTCATCAAGAGGGCCCAGAACCTCTCCCCTCAGAGCATTATGTTTTCCCACAGGAACTGTCAGTCCTGAAGAAGTCAGCCCAAAGCTGAGGTGGTTAGAGGAGGGGGAGGGGAGAAGTTCTGGTCAATTAGAGCTTTTTGAATGCCCCATTGGTCCTGACTATATAGTCAATCAAAGAAACTCCTTTTCAGCAAGTGGTTAGCTGCCTGTGCCTACTACTGCTGCCAAGTTCACATGAGAATTGCTTCAGCCAACCACTCTGCTCAGGCTCTTAAGGACTGGGTTTATTGGCCAGTTCCTCATTACAAAAATGTACATCAAAAACAAATGTTTCAGAGGAAATTTTTTGTTATAAAATGAATTTGTTCTACTTTTCCTTATTATCACAAAAAATGATGATTCCTTCTTTTAACTCAAACTGCCTTTGAAGTACTTTTGGCATGAGAAAGCCAGTGTTTCTTCCAACAATATAGAAGTGACCTATGCTCTGGCTCTCATATTGTCATGCAATGTTGCAAAGAACCTTCCTTTTTTTCCCACTCAATTTTATTTTATTTTTTATTCCAGAGTCAATACATACACACACATGCACACACACACACACACACACACACACACACAAACACAAATCGAGCTTTTCTATATACACGGTAGAACTCTAAAGAGAGGACTAAATGTGAAACTGTGGATCTCTATTTCACATCTTGCCTTTAAAAAAGCATGTAATAAATTTCGCATTACTTTCAAAAACCGTTCTCCTTGTCTGTGCTTTCTTCTGAAGTTCTCTCTGTTCTGCGTATTTAAAAATATTTCAATAGCTCTTTTGGAGGATCTCTATAGCCAAATTCTCTCTTCCCATCCCCACCTCCAATTAAGAATCAAGAGAAAAAAACCTTGTAACAAAAAATTACACACACACACACACAAACAAAACAAATCTGTACAGTGTGGTATCCAATTATGTGCTCCCTTCTGCACTCTGAGTCCATCATCTCTCTGTTAGAAGGTAAGTAACATGTTTCGTCATAGGTCCTCTGAAGGTACAGTGATTGTATTTATTGATCAGTCCTTAAAACTTTCACAGTTACTTTCCTGTTACACTGTTTGTTGTACTTGTATAAGTTGTTCACCTAGTTCTCCTCTCTTCCTTCTACATTGGTTCATGCTACCCCAAATTCTCTGAAATCCCATCTTTTGTCATTTCTCAAAGCACAATAATATTCCATTACATTCACATAGAATTGATTTAGCTGTTCCACAGCTAATTTTGCCCCCCCCTCCACTTACCACCCCTCACTCCCTCTATCTTCCCTTCCCCCCTACTTCCACTCCTCTTCTTAGATTCTGATTCCTTATCTTTCCTCTTCCTTTTAATCTCCCCTTCAGGATCAGGAAGTTTGTTTAACTTGAGATTTTTCCCTTCCTCCTAATCACTCCCCATTTTCCCTGGTTTCCCAATTGAGTTAGATGTATTTCTACACCAAACCATGTGTGTGTTCAACCCTCATTTTTCTGTTAAAGATGAGTGAGTCCGATCCCCAACCCTTTCCTCCATGTACATATTCTTTATCTCCCACACATCAGTTATGAGAAAGTTGTGTTCCACTCCCCTCATACCTTTCTCTTTTTTACACCAGTTTATAGCATATAAACTCTTTTGTTTGGCATTTAAAGCTTTTATAACTTTTTATCTTTTTTACAGTATTAAAATAAAAATAGCTTACATATACAGTGCTAAGCATATTACAAATATTTCATTTGATCCTTGGGACAAATCTGGGAGTTAGGTGCTATAATTATCCCTTTTTTTACAAATGCGAAAACCAAGGCAAATGGAGGCTGAGTGACTAGCCCAGGGTCACACAGCTAGTAAACCTCTGAGATCACATTTGAACTCGGATCTTCCTGACTCCAAGTTCAACACTCTGTCCTCTGTGTGTCTGATTTTATACCTCTCTCCATGTACTCTACATTCTAGCAACTAGCCTACTTGCAGATTCTCTAACGCATTCAAATGAACATTGTTTGTCCTGTCTCTCTGCCTTTGCACTTGGTATCCCTAAAGGGGCCAAGGTCTCTTATTGTATCCTGCGTCATCTCCAGTCATCCTGATGAATATCTGGTCACTGGATTCAGATGGCTCCAGAGGAGAAGTGAGGCTGGTGACTGAGACAGCCATCCCTTACTCAAAACAAAATCAAGTGCAAGTCATGGCATTATTCCTCTGATGACATGGTCTTTTGTAAAAAAAGGATAATTATAGCACCTACTTCCCAGGTTTTTCCCGAGGATCAAATGAGATATTTGTAATACTGTATTACAAGATCTCTTCTCTTTTATAGTAGTAGCTACAACATCTTATGTGATCCTAACTGTGGTCTCTTGGTATTTAAACTCCTTTCTGCTGCTTGTATCACTTTTTTTTTTTGATGTAGAAGCTCTAGATATTCACTAGGACATTCCTTTTGAGGTTTTTCTCACAAGAAGAGCTTGTTAGAGTCTATCTTAATTTTGGCCTCCAGTTCTAACAGATCTTGAAAGTTTTATTTCTGATTTCTTGAAATATAATATTCAGGCTTTTTTTTTCTTAATCATGGTTTTCAGAGAATCCAATAATTTTTAAATTATTTTTCTTTGACGTGTTTTTCAGGTCAGTTGTTCTTAATAACAGAGATCTTATATCTTCTTTTAGTTCAATCTTTTGATTTTGTTCTTATATTTCTTATAATCTTTTAGGGTCATTGATTTCAATTTCATCTGTTCTAGTTTTTGATGGATCCACTACTTAGGTAAAGTTTACTACTTTCTGTTCTAAGCTATTTGTTCTCCTTCCAATTCTTTCCTTCAGAGCTTTTATGTAAGTTTTTTCTTGCTTGCTTCATTTCTACAAGATGTTAATATAGTCCTTATAAAAAAAGATTTTTTGTGTGTTTACTTGTGGTTGTTAAGGAATTACTTTTTCATTTCAGACTGGATTTGGGGGCATTTCTACATCTCCAATAATTTTTTATATTTTTATCTACTCTGTTTTACTCATTTCTCCAGCTTTAGTTATAGAACTGAGACTTTGTACCAGAGTAAATTTCATATCTTGCTGTGCTTTTAGATAGGTAGGATCTACTTAATCTGGCTGTGGGTCACCCATATCAATAGAAGTAGCACTTACGTTTCTCCTTGTGAATGAGACTTTTTACTCTTAGTAATTTCGTTAGCAAATTTATAAGTATTCAAAGCAATCCTTCTGATAGTGCAGGCAAGATTTTGAAAAAAAAAAGTTTGGTTTTGCCTTTTTTAAGTACCTAGTTTTCTCTGGGGGAAAAAATTCTGTCTTTTCGATGGACACTTTCAAAATATTATTTTAATTTATTAGGTGTCATGATGTCTACAGTTAAAACAGTCATGCAAAGCAAATACAGATGTGTTCCCAGTCTATCAATAACTGTACTTATGATATGAAATGATAAAAATAATCTCTTGTCTTGTTCAGTCGTGTCAGTCATGTCTGACCCTTTATGATTCCAGTTGGGATTTTCTGGCAAAGATACTGGAGTGATTTCCAAAGGGTTTAAGTGACATGCCCAGGGTCACACAGATACTAAGTGTTTGAGGCTGGACTGAACTCAGGTCTTCCTGAGCCCAGTGCTCTATCTACTGTGCCATCTAGCTGCTTCAGTAAAATATTTTATAGATTGGGGTTTTTATTCTGTGTTTCTACATTCCTGCTACTTAAACTATCTTTTATCATTTCTTGTCCTCATTTCAGCAGCTTCAGTGGACTTTCTTTTCAAATCAATTATTTATTTATCAATATATTATCTGATTTTTAAAAAAATAGACAAAAATACAAGACAAATTTAAATTTAATGAGTAAAAATTTCAAACAAGTTTCAATAGCTGTTCTCAAATTGTTTTAATTCCTAAAAAATTGTATTTTTTTGGAAGCTGGCTTATTGCATATGAAGAAGAATGACATTGACATAGTTATTTAAATTCCTACCCAAATGCTGTTTGACTATAAGTTTACATATTTTGTGTTCTAATACAATAAGCATCACCACAATACAACTCATTTGTGTCATAAGCAGAGATGTCCTGGCAAATGTTTAACAGCCCACTTTCTCCTCCTCTACCCCATGTATACAAAAGATATGTTTAAGTTTAATCTGCATTATTAACATTTTCTCCATCATTTTCTTAAATCAAGACAATCAACAAAATAATCAGTGTAGCCTTGATTTATATCATTTGCTGCTGATTCCAGGGTATAAATGTTCATGTTTGAAATTTAACAATTGGGCCTCTCTGGAGCAGGTTAGAGGTGACTCCAGTACATCCCTTGAAGCTCATGCCAATTGATCATGATGGGCAGCACAATCTTTCATCACGGCACAATGATGATATTTGACATGAACTGATTCAAGTACCCTCTTTTTTGTAAAACAGTAATAATCCCTGCAGTATATTCACTGCTAGTTGGCATGAATTCTGTCTTTTAGTGTCATTTTTGTTGATTCTAGTTTGATCTTTTTTATTTAAGAAAAAAGTAGAATTGAAAGGGAAAAGAACTTACATATACAAAAATATTTATAGCAGCTCTTTTTGTAGTGGCAAAGAATTAGAAATTGGGGGATGCCCACCAGTTAGGAAATGACTGAAATATTTGTGGTATCTGAGTGGAATGGAACACTGTTGTGCTATAAGAAATGACAAGCAGGCAAATTTCAGAAAAACCTGGAAAGCCTTACATGAACAATGCAAAGTGATGCAAAGTGAAGTGAACAGAACCAGGAGAACATTATATATAGTAACAGTAACATTGTACAGTTATTAACTACGATTGACAACTTTTCTCAGCAATACAATAATTCCCAAAGACTCTTGATGGATAATGCTATCCACCTCCAGAGAAAGAAGTGATAGAGATTGAATGCAGATCAAAACATACTATTTTCACTTTCTCTACTTTTTCCGTAGTTTTTTCTCTGTTGTTTCTTCTTTCACAACATGACAAATATGGAAGTATGCTTTATACGATTGCACACGTATAACCTTATATCAAATTGCTTACCATCTTAGGAAGGGGGGGAGATAGAAAATTTGGAACTCAAAATTTTATCTAAAAAAGAATGTTTAAAATTGTCTTTACATGCAATTGGGAAAAAAATGAAATACTATTTAAAAGAAAAAAAAAGTAGAATTCAACTCAAAACTATCCAACATAATTTTCACTGTTGTTTTACCCTCATCTCCCACAATAGAGGATCTAGAAATAAGTACACAAAGACAGTGTAACCTATGGAATAGAAATGTCTAATTAGGAGGAAGGAAGAGAAAGTATTCTAATATTTTATGATAGGCTTTGGCCCTTAGATTTTATGGGTTAGGAAATTCCCCCTATATGTAAACTCCCTCAGTTGTTAAAGATTGGAAGATTTTTATGTAATTAAGTCTTAGAGAGTTGCCTGGGTGCACTGACAGGTTAAATGACCTGCCATGGTCACATAGCTAGGATGTATCAAGCATAGATTTGGAACCTAAGAACTTCTTGACTGACTCTTAGACTTTTTGATAGAAAAAATTAAAAATGCCCTTTATCCATTATACCATGTAACCTCTCATATGATGCTTGAATAGTTTAAATGAATGAGTTTAAATGTAAATATGTAACACATACATATTAGACATACATGTATGTCTAATAAAAGATCTAATTTTTAAAAATCTACCATCTCTCCTTATCCCTACCATAAATTTTTTTGAGGCAATTGGGTTAAGCGACTTTCCCAGGGTCACATAGCCAGTATCTGAGGTTAGGTTTTAAGCCAGGTCCTCCTGACTCCAAGGCCAAGTGCTTTATCCACTGTGCCATCTAGCTGTCCCCCATCCCATTATTTTTAAAGTATACTATCTTTTTTTTTTTTTTAATAAAACAGTCTGGAAATTCCTAGATACCTTACTACCATAATAATGCCACACTGTTTATTTAGTATCCCCTTTTCCTTCCCCCACCCATTTTCCCTATCCCTATTCTGCTTCTCAGATGACTTATCCTATAGCATAGTCCACCCTCACCACCCATTCTATTTCCAGCCCTCAACTCACACATCAATTTCATAACACAGCCTTTTATTCTTGGCAAAGCTTCTTCCTTTCATAGTCAGACTGCTTAAGTACCACCCAGAAACAAACTAAGCCTAAAGACTGTGGGTACAGAAATTGGGGATTGAGCTAGGCTGGGTTGGAAAAAGTTCTATAAATGTTTGTTGATTTGAATTGAAGGGCAGCTGATCCCAAGAAAGGGAAAAGTGGTGAGGGATCAAAGGAGCATGGGATTTTAGAGTGGGAAGGAACCATGGAGGGTAATGTCCACGTGGATATCATCTTATACCCTCATTCTCACCCTTCAGAGAAACCACTGGTAGCTAGAAGTTTTTTCAAACCTCTACCACACCACCCCCAGGAGGGAAGAATTAAAGTCTGACTTTAAAAACTGACTGCCTCCCAGGCCAGCGGCCATTCTATAGTGGAGAGAGCTCAAAGGAAAACTAGGTGATACGAGTAGGTGTTCCAAGAAAAGACACTTATTATTACATTATCTTTCTCTGAATAAGAAGAAGCTGCTAGAAAACTGGCCACAGACATGCTATGAACCAATAAATGCTTTTCTCCTCCCCAGAATACTTTTCCTCAAAGGATCCTCTAAGGAAGGGCTATAACCATATGCTTTTTGCCTAGGGTAGGACAGCATTCCATGTAAGTAGCCATTTGGACATCTGGGGAAAGCAACTTAAAGGCATCCTCGAATCAACTTTGTAATTCACAATGTGAAAATAATACAAACAAGACAAATTCAGGTGCATTGAAGGAGGGATTCAAAATTATATTACTTGTACTTCATATTCTTTAAATTTTGTGCCCTGGTTCAAAGGTCAGTTATGGTTCTGTTGAGAAAAGATCTCTTTACCTTATCTGGACTTTATTCCAAAGACTATAGCATTTTAAAATGCTTTCAGTCAGACTATTAATATCCTTCCCTTCCCAAATCCCACTACATGACACATACATACACACTCACAAACTCTCTCTCTCTCTCTCTCTTTCTCTCTTTCATATTTAGGCTATCGTAGTGATCACGTGCCCCTCAATGCCTTATAATAGAATTCCTTTTATTTTAGAGAAAAGGAATTCCCAGCATTTATTAGAAGTGAACTTCCAAGATTCTTACTTTGCTGAAACTGTGCCTATTTAACTGAGACTACTTAAGTTCAACCTAAGTAGTAAAAACTCACATTTATATTACACCTAGAATTTTATGAAGTAGTTTTTCTCTCATCAACTCTGTGAGGTATGTAATATAAGTATTGTTATCCCATTTTACAGATGAGAAATTTAAGGTTCAGAGAAGTAAAGTCTCACAACTAGTAAGTGCTAGGTACAAGACTCAAAAGCAGGTCTCCTGATTCTAGATGATTTTTAAAAATTATTCTAGATGGCAGGGGGGATAGAGCCAAGATGGAAGAGCAGAGAGACACATATACTCTAGTGCTTCCCCCACAGCCCACAAAATACCTGCAAAAAAATGACTCTCAATGAATTCTAGAGCAGCAGAAGCCACAGAACAACAGAGTGAAGGAGGTTTCCAGCCAAGGGTAACCTGGAAGGTCAACAGAAAAGTTCTATCTCTAGGGACACTGAGAGGAGTGGAGTCCAGCCCTGGCCATGCAGCATTGGGAGAAACAGGACCTGAATAGATTTCTGGAGTAGAATTCCCAACAGGGAGGGTCTCAGATTCCTCAACCCACAAGTGACAAAGAAAGCTCCAAAGGTCAGCGTGGGAAGGTTTTCCCAGCCGAGCAAGAGGGGAATGAGGTTCCCCCAGCACCAGGTCCAGGCAGTGGCAGCAGCAGGAGGCAGGCAGCTATGGTGGCCAAGGAAGCAGCCTAGGTCCATTGTCCAGGCAGTTCACCTTAAAGCCTCTGGTGGAATTGAGTAGCTGATCTGAACCTCAGCCCTCAGTGGAGACCCCACCCCCACCCAAAGCCCCAGGGGAATTGAGCAGCTGATTTGAATCTCAGCTTTGTACTGGGGAGAGGACAAGCACTAGGACCTGCCTTTTGACAAAGGATTCATAAGTCAAGTAACTGACTGGGAAAATGCCCAAAAAAGGGGAAAAAATAACACCAGAGAAGGTTACTTTGTTGGTGAACAGATGTCTCCTTCCATCCTTTTGGATGAGGAAGAACAAGGCATACTGTCAGAGGAAGTCAAGGCCTCTGCCTCCAGTACCCCCAAAATGAATATGAAATGGCCTCAGGCCATAGAAGAGTTCGAAAAGCGTGTCAGCAGCCTGCTTAAAGGAGAACCAAAAAATGCTAAGGAAAATAACACCCTTAAAAAGAGGCTAACTCAATTGGAAAAAGAAGTCCAAAAATTCAATGAGGGGAAGGAGGCTTTAAAAATCAGAATTAGCCAAATGGAAAACAAGGTTCAAAAGCTCACTGAAGAAAATAGTTCTTTAAAATGAGAGTGGAGCAGATGGAAGCTAATGACTTTATGAGAAATGAAGAAATTACAAAAAAAAATCAAACGAATGAAAAAATGTAAGATAATGTGAAATATCTCATTGGAAAAACAACTGACCTGGAAAATAGATCCAGGAGAGAAAATTTAAAAATTATGGGACTACCTGAAAGCCATGATCAAAAAAAGAGCCCAGACATTATCTTCCATGAAATTATCAAGAAAAACTGCCTTGATATTCTAGAACCAGAGGGCAAAATAAATATTGAAAGAATCCATTGATCACTTCCTGAAAGACATCCAGAAAGAGAAACTCCTAGAAATATTGTGGCCAAATTTCAGAGTTCCCAGGTCAAGGAGAAAATACTCAAGCAGCTAAGAAAGAAACAATTTGAGTATTGTGGAAATACAATCAGGATAACACAGGACCTGGCAGCTTCTACATTAAGGGATCCAAAGCCTTGGAATAGGATATTCCAGAAGTCAAAGGAACTGGGATTAAAACCAAGAATGACCTACCCAGCAAAACTGAGTATATTACTTCAAGGGAATAAATAGTCATTCAATAATATAGAAGCCTTTCAAGCATTC
>CM053770.1:501796036-501810028 GCA_028658325.1 Potorous gilbertii
AAAATTTGACTTTCAAACACAAGAATCAAGAGAAGTATGAAAAGGTAAATAGGAAAGAGGAATCATAAAAGACCTTCTAAAGCTGAACTGTTTACATTCCTACATGAAAAGATGATATTTGTAACTCTTGAGACTTTCCTCAGTATTTGGGTAGGTGGAGGGATTACACACACACACACACACACACACACACACACACACACACACATACAAAGAGAGTACAAGTTGAGTTGAATCAGAAGAGATGATATCCATAAAAAAATAATAAAATAAAAATTAAGGGGTGAGGGAGGAAAATACTGGGAGGAGAAAGGGAGAAATGGAATGAGGCAGGCTATAACTCATAAAAGAGATAAGAAAAATCCTGTTCAATGGAGGATAAAAGGGAGAAGATGAGAGGGGAAAAGTGAAGCTTACTCTCTTCACATATGGCTTAAGGAGGGAATAGCATGCTCACTAAATTTGGTATGAAAATCTATCCTATGCTACAGGAAAGTAGGGGAGGAGGGGACTAGTAGGGCGAAGGGGATGATAGAAGGGAAGGTAAATGGGAGAAGAGAGTAACTAGAAGTAAATACTTTTGGGAAGGGACAAGGTCAAATGAGAGAATAAAAAAGGGAGGGATGACAGGGTAGTATAGAGGGCAATATAGTTAGTATTACACAACATGATTATTATGGAAGTCTTTTGCAAAACGACACATATATAGCCAGTATTGAATTGCTTGCCTTCTTAGTGGGGATGGATAGGGAGTGAAGGAGGGAGGGAGCGAAGTTGGAATTCAAAATATTTTAAATGAATGTTGAGAATTATTATTGCATGTAACTGGGAAACAAAAAACATAGGTAATGGAGTATAGAAATTTATTTTGCCCCAAGAAAAGAGAGAAGATGGGGATAAGGGAAGGGTAGGGTGTGATAGAAGGAAGGGTACTTTGAAGGAAGGGGTAATCAGAATGCAAGGTATTATGGGGAAGGGGGAGGAGAGAGATGGGGAGAAAAATTGGAACTCAAAATTTTATGGAAATGAATGTTGGAACCTAAAAATAAATAAATAAATAAATTTTAAAATAAATTATTCTAGATGGTCCCTAAGAATTCTTCTAGCTTTCAATTACAGAGGAAAGGAAAGAATCCAAGTTCAAATCTCTTTCCACTATGTAGTGGTATGTTAGAGCCAGCTCTTACTAGTCCAAGATAGCCTATTGTTAAGTTTTCAGTGTGAGCATTTAAACCTCAGAAATCCATAAATTCTCAAAATGAGAGCTTGATTTATAATTTTGTTGATTGTCTAGACAAGAAAGTGATGAGGAAAATATTAATAAACAGATTAAACTTAAAGTATGCCATGGACTACACATGTATAAACTATATGGAATTGCTTACCTTCTCAATGGGAGTTAGGGAAAAAGGGAGAGAATTTGGAACTCAAAAGTTTTAAAATAAATATAATATAGTATAAACTATATGGAATTGCTTGCCTTCTCAATGGGGGCTAGGGAAAAAGGGAGAGAATTTGGAACTCAAAAGTTTTAAAATAAATATTAAAAATTATTTTTACATGTGACTGGGAAAAAATAAAATACTAAATAAAAAAATTTTTAAAGTGTGTCATACAAGCATTTCGGGGGAATACCCATTGTTAAACATGTTCCTGCAAAGTACTAACTATACAACAATGAAATAATTTAGAACTGAGTTGTTGCTCTGGAGAATAATATTTAGTTTTTAAAATAGATTTTTCTCCATATCTTTTGTTTTTTCCATTACCTGAATTTTCCCCTGTATCCCTTGCTTTTTTCCCTCCCAGGGAGCTACCTCTTATAACAAAGAATTCTTTTAAAGAAAAAAAGAAAAAAATCAGCATCAATACATTAAAAAAAAATCTGATATTATATGCAATAGTTCACATCTATAGACTTCTTCCCTGCCGTCCTACCTCTTCAAAGGAATAAGGTGGGGGGAAAATCTTTTCATGTATCTTTTTTGAGTCTATACTTATTCTTTGTAATTTTGTAACATTCATTTTCAACTGTTTTATGATTGCTATAATTTCTGTTTATATTGACATATTCATTGTGTATATTGTTTTTGTGATCTGCTCATTTCAACTTGCATCAGTTCATGTCTTTTCATGCTTCTCCATATTAATTATATTTGATTTCTTGCAGTACAGTAATATTATATTACATTCATGCATGTGAATAGTATGTAGTTAAAGAAAAAATTATTGAGCTCACTGTAAGGAAATCTTTAAAGCAGAGAAAGAAAACTATAGACCAATATCCTTAATGAATATTGATTTTAAAATATTGAATAAAATTTTAGCATAGGTATGACATATAAAAAATTATTAATCATTAATAGCTTGAAGTTATTCCAGGATTACATTTTAGGAAAATTATGAACATGTTAGGCTACATTAATATCAAAAAACATATGATTATTATTAATAAATGCAGAAAAACTTTGAGAAAATATAATACCTTTTAATGTTAAAACTATTAAATATCATCAGAAAAGAGGGATCAGACCTTAATATGATAAACTGTATATGTGTAAAATCATGAGTAAGTATTTTCCATAATGGAAAAGCACTGGAGACTTTTCCAATAAGAACAGGGACAAAGCAACTGCCATCCCTCTTATTTGAGATAGTTCTAGAAATATTAGCTACAAAAATAAGACAAGAAAAAGAAATTAAGAAAAGAGACATACGTGAAAAAGAAGCAAAATTATTGCTTTTTTGGATGATAAATGGTTTACATAGGGAGCCCTAATGGTTCAATTAAAAATTAAATAATTTAAATAATTAGTAATTCCAGCAAAATAGCAATATATAATATAAACCCTCAAAAATAATAAGCCTTAAGATTTACCAAAAAAGCACAGTAGAAAAAAGATAGAAAAGACAATGAATGGAAGTTCAGAAGAAGATACAGACATGGGGAAATTCTGAGTAAAACTTAATATATACCCTTTGGAAAAAAAATAAGTTCTCTATGTAACAGGTACACTGTCACATATAACTTTCTTTTTTTGTTATTTTTTTAAAGGAAGCATTTGTGTTTGTTGATGTCTGACATGTTCATAATGATAAAAAAAAAGACAAAATGATTTTTTTTTCAAAAACAAACCATCTCTCCCTATAATATTAATGAAATGTAGGACCCATCACCCTAAGGAAGCTATAGAAAGATTGACATTTCTTCACAAAAAAGGATAAAAAGGATGGATAGATTTTCTCAAAGCATATGATATACAGATAAAACTTAAAGAAATACTTTTGAGACTAGCATACAACACTTTCCCAACAATATTATAGGCTGATAATGGCTACATACCATTGAATTTGCTGGATGTAACCTAAAGCAATTTATTCTGGATGGAGTATATGAAACTGCTAAGATCCAAGAATAGGATGAAAGGGCCTTTCATGAGGTACTCAAACTTAGCTGACAATAAGCTGACCAAAAAAATAAAATAAATGGCTAAATCATGTAGATTTGTTTATGGAAATAGAGAGTTTGTGGTGTTGTAAGGCTCAGTTAAGACACTTGAAGAAAGTGACTGACAAGATGCCAGTCTCAGTGGCATGTTATACTTATAAGGTGAAAACACATCTCAATTGTTCGCTAGATGTGAACAAACCCTGGACACCTGCCTACATATAACAAGAAGTCTGTTTGGATTGGCTGAGGGACTTGGTCACATGCTCTAGGGTCTGTGTAAAACCATCAAACTAATTGGATTCAAAGACTCGCATGTCTAGCACCAGAAAGGAGCGAACATCTCAGCTAAAACTCCAAGAAGAAATTGATTTGCAGGGAAGAGGAACCTTGGTTTCCTTCTCCTCCCATCCTCACACCTTCCTCTTTGGCAAATGGAGGACAGTGTGAGACCAAAGGATGTGTCCTTTTATCCAGTGTCCTAGCAACATCCCTAGCTGGTGGCAAGTATGTGCATTTGGAACCACGGACAGACTGGATGCAGTGAAGAAGGCAAATTCAAGGTTCTACAAAGAGCCCAGTAGGAAACATATCATACTTAAGGGGAACACCTTGAGGACTCCAGCAAAATGACTGCAAGGAGCTGGGAGTTACTCTTTAGCCACACATGCTCTCTGAGCTTTCCAACAGATTCTATGTGTACTTGTGGGAGAGTGTGTCACATACTTTTGGAGGGATATTTTGAACCAACTACATGTCATTTTTGTGAATACTCATTCCTAAAAGATAATTAAGTCTGGTTGACTGATATCAACTCATAACTAATGCGAGAAGCACAGTGGTTAGCACTTTTGGCTATTACATTAGAAAGACAGCCCCAATCCCTCATGGCTACCTCAGAGCCTTAAAAGACCCTATTAGCTGTGCTCTCTGGAGTCCAATTTATCAGTGTAAATGGAGGTTGGCATAGCAGATACCCGAGCATGGATTTCAGTAGCAGTTCAGGAACAGATCCATGCCAACAAAAGGACTATCCTTAAGGGGAAGAAATTTAGTAGTCTATAAAAATTATACAAATAAATAGTAGAAAGAATATAACATATCACTTCAAGTTGCAAAAATTGAGCATCTATTGAAATACCTAGAAACACATGAGCTGTTAGCCAGAACTATATATCAGAAGCTCACAAATTAACAGACTATAAATCTCTGTACTCTAAATTCAGACTTCCAAATATCCTAGGAAACTCAGACAATAAACTGTATTGGAACCAGACCATTATCATAGACCAGAATGTTGCCCAATGTTGTAGGGATATAACCACTCCATAAAAACTTAAAGAAAAACATTTTTCAAAGATGTTGCCATGTTAAATGTTCATAATCTTCAAGGCACATGGAATTAAAGGCTTTCAAAATAAAAAGACCTAACAGACGAGTTCAACATCATGTGGGATTACAACGAGGGATATAACATCGCTATTGTCCTGTCTGCTGCTAGAATTATACTAAGGGTGTTTCTGATGAGAATGCTTGATGAACTCACATCTTACTACTTTTATTTTTTTAAGCAGTTATTTACCAACTGTTTGATAATCTTTAGAACATCAAATATAAAAGAATAATAGCAAGATAATGGTTTGTTCCAGGATAATTTTTATCTAAATTCCATGCAGAAAAATGAGAACAATATTATAAAATGATGCCTCCCTTCCATCCTACACTAGACTAAATTAAAATTATTAAAAATATTTAATACATACTCTATGTCCACAGCTGTCCCAAGTACTATGGGAAGAAATAAGAAATTAAATTACATTCAACAAACATTTATTAAGCACCTACCTTTTGTTTGGACTTTTGATTCATATGTAAATTGCATTTAAGTTAGGCAGTTATATGAAGTCACTGGCCTCACTCTCTCCTCCAGAGTCATCACAGCCCAGTGGCAGAACAGAATCAGGACAACTGACGATGGCTCAGGATGGCAGCGGATGACCTTGGCATCTTTGATGTCTGACCAAGCTCTAAGGGCTCCGCAATGCTTTCGGCTGCCTTCTTGGCTATTGGAACAAATTTTTCTCATTCACTCATTCCACCAGAGGAAATCACCTTGGGGTAGACACCCCCCTAACTCTCCAATTGGTTTGAGACATCTTAGTTACCTTCAACCTGGTTTAGTCTGCCTGCCAAAACAGTTTACTGTGTTGTAGCCGTTGCACATGCTGCAGCTTCTTGGAGCCACAGGTGAGCTGGGTGGAACAGGTGGACACCACAGGTAGAAAGAGCCCTGAAAAGGGCTTGGCAGC
Source organism: Potorous gilbertii (assembly GCA_028658325.1). NCBI lineage: Eukaryota > Metazoa > Chordata > Mammalia > Diprotodontia > Potoroidae > Potorous > Potorous gilbertii. The sequence continues at coordinate 501,801,794 of CM053770.1, forward strand.
CATCACACAAGAGATACTAACTAGTCTTCCCTGAACACACCTTACTATGTGCAAAACAATGTTTCCTTGACTTTAGGTAATTTCTGGAGAAACTGGTGGAAGACAGTATACACATAGATAAACAGAATCCATACAAAGTAATTTTGGATGACATGAAGAAGAATCCCTGATTCTGACTTTGCTATAAACTAGGGGCTATGTTTACAGTAATGCTGAATGATGAAGTTTGACTACAAGGGAGAATATGGCCCAACTCCCACACCAGTTAGAATTCTAATGCACCTGCCCTCCACATGTTCCGGTTTGGCTTAGCCAAGGCCCATTATCCTGAGGTCTTCTCTGGACAATTTGGAAGACGTTTTCTCACCTCAGCAGTCTTCAGACAACCAGGGATCTAAATAAGTTTCTTTATTCCTGATAAGTCTCCTTCCGGCTCTGTCTTGAATTGAACTGAATTGAATTCAACAAACATTTATGAAAATCCTCCTGGGAATACAGAAACAACAAACTGAATAGTCCCTGTCCCCATGGAGTTCACATTCTACTGGTTGAAAGCAACAGCTAATTATAGATAATTAAATATAAAATATATACATGTAACAGGATGTTGGAGAGAAACTGGAAGGCATTCATTTCCAGTTTCCTGTTACTTACAAAATACACACAAGGTAACTTCAGACAGGGATTACTGACAACTGGGAGGATCAGGAGAAGTCTTTTGTAGGAGGGAATATTTGAGCTGAGAGCCCTGAAGGAAGGTCCAGGATCTTAGAGTTGAGGAGAAGGAAGGAAGGAAGTGGAGAAAAATGAAAAGGCAAGAGGCAGGCAAGTTCATATCTTCTAAATCTTTCCCAAACAATTCAAGTTTTCCATCCTTTCCCCAGGAATACAAGAGACAGATGAAGGAGCAGATCTTTACAGGATAAAAGGAATAATATTAACATTTAATCATTTGTCCAACAATAATTGGTATTTCAATATAATTCAAAGAACATTTATTGAGCTTATACTGCAATAATGGGCAGTTAGGTAGCACAGTGTGAACCTGGAGTCAGGAAGACTCAACTTTCTGAGTTCAAATCTGGCCTCATACACTTACTAGCTGTGTGACCCCAGGCAAGTCATTGAATCCTGCTTGCCTCAGTTTCTTGTGGGTAAAATGAGCTGGAAAAGGAATGGCAACCACTTCATTAACTTTGCCAAGAAAAACCCAAATAGTGTCATGAAGGGTCTGATGTGACTGAAACAACTGAACAATTATTACAATGATAACTGACATTTATATAGTGTTTTACCATATGTATATGTATATGTGTGCATCCTGTATATATGTATATGGGTCCATTTTATCGTCATAATAACCTATGAGGTAGGGATTATTATAATTCTCATTTCACAAATGAGGAAACTGAAGCTCAAAAATTGGGACTGGCCCAAGATCACATAGCTAATTAGTGGCTAACCACGAGCAATGCAGGTCCCTGATCCAAGCATGCAGTATGGATTGGGTTCAATTCTCAAGAGCATGACTTTAAATGAGAGGTAAGATAGGTCTCCTATTCTCATACTCTTCGGCTTATTAAACTCTCCCCCAGGTTGAATATTCTTTTAGTTTAGGGTAGAATTCATATCTAGGGTTTCCCAAAAAAGGTAAGTAAAAAAGTTCTCAATGTATGACATGATAGGGATGGGTAATTTATACCTATGCACAATAGAAATGCTAACCATAAAAGACTCACAGCTAGAATTAATAGAATGACTCAAACATCATTTAGTAACTGTTGCAATCTTCTGGGAGGTTGATACTTAAGCCTCATCAATCATAGCATAAGGTGGTTTGAAGGATTGCTTATTAAGCATGCTACATTTCACCTCAGCTTGACACTGTTCAAACAACTTGCAGCATGTCATGTGGCCAAAAAGTCGATTCTTTTTTTTCAGCGGCCTCTTCTCCAAGAATATGGTAGAAAGCACTAGAGACTTCTCCCTTGAAGCCATCTGATGGGGCCACTGAACCTCTCAGACTCCAAGTCTGGACACATCATCTCAATCACCTAAAATCAGGAAAAAACAAATACAAAAGAGGCAATCCAAAACCAGGCTGAGGCTTTCCAGTCATGACATGTACTTTTCCTCATTTTCCTCTGGCAATCAGCTTACAACAGTCCTGATGACTGGAAAGGAAGATTCTTCTATAAACCCAATGAGTCACAAACTCTTCTGACTCAGCAGGCAATAAAGGGACTTTTCACCATTGCAAAACATAAGCCCTTTAGTCCTGAATTTTTTGTTGTTCAGTCATTTCAGTCGTATCCGACTCTTTATTACCCCATTTGGAGTTTTCTTGGCAAATACTAGAATGGTTTGCCATTTCCTTCTCTGGCTCATTTTACAGATGAGGAAATGGAGGCAAATAGTGGCTTGCTCAGGGTCCCACAGCTCGTAAATATCTGAAACTGGACTTGAGCTCAGGTCTTCCCAACTCCCTATCTGGCATTCTATCTACTGTATCCATAGACCTGAATTACATGTGGCCATAGCAGATCCTAAAGCTTCCATTGCAATTGATTTGGAATGACTCCTCTGAGCATGCTTCATAGAATGGCCCCCGTAGGTCAATTCATTGTCACTACGAATTGTTCCTGGGCAAGTTACTTAACCCTATTTCCTCAGTTTCTTCTTCTGTAAAATGAACTGGAGAAGTAAATGGGGATCATGAAGAATTGGACACATCTGAAATGAGTGAACACCAACAAAACAAATTGTTATATTCCCCACTTGACAGATGAAGAAATTGAAACTTACAGGGATAAAGAGACTTCCCCACAGCTACTAAGAGCAGGAACAAGGACTCGAACCCAAGTCCTAAGATTCCCAACCCAGCATTCCTTCCATTACACCATTTTATCCCTACTGTAGATTCTTCCTACCTGAATTGCACTCCTCACTTTGGATATTTTTCTTACAGTTATGTGCCCCAAGTTACAGTCTTTGGGACTTGGATTTTTCTTTCCTTTTCAGTCTAGTGGGGAGCCCAAGCAGCTTTAGTAAGCACATGTTTCTCTGGGACCAAGCTAAAGTTAGAAAGTAATGACAGAACATGAATCATTCTCCAAGTGCTTTTCCTTCCCCCTGGAAATTGAAACTGTCCTCTTTATTTCTCCCCTGAGTCTGAGTTCCCAAAACACATTTAGAGCTTCAGAGAACATTCAAGTGAGGAGGGATGAGCTTAGAAGTCATGTAGCATAGCCCTTTCACCTTGCAGGTGCAGAAACTGAGGCACAGAGAGGGGAATTGATTTTTCTGAAGTCTTACAGTTAGGTGAGGTCAGAAACAGGCCTCAGAGCTAGGTCTTCTAACTTTGGATCCAATACTCTTTCTCTTGGAAGTAGATATTATATAACTATATCCAGGAAGCACACAGCAAATTCTCTTGGCTATGCACACCAATCAAATGAAATGAGAGTTGAAAACCTTAAAATGTTAAATAAATGCTAGCTATCATCATCATCATCATCCTCATAGCTAAACTAATATTTAATAGGGGCAGCTAGGTAGTGCAGTAGACAGAGTATCAGGTAGGAAGTCAGGAAAAACCAATGTCATAAGCTCAAATCTGGCCTCAGACACTTACTGCTGTGTGATCCTGGACAAGATTATGTGTGCCTCAGTTTCTTCATCTGTAAAATGAGGTGGAAAAGGAAATGACAAACCACTCCAGGATTTCTGCCAGGAAAACCCCAAATGGGGTCACAAAGAGTTGGATGTGATTGAAAAACAGCCACAACAAAAATTTTAAATAAGAAAAGCAGCATGGCATAAAGAATAGACAACTGGTCTCAAGAGTAAGAAAGTCCTGGGTTCAAGTCCCACTTTTGAAGCATATTGCCAGTACAACCTGGGGGCTTAACCTCTCAATACCCCGGGCAACTCTCTGAGACTATTAATTTCACAGCAAGTGGCAACCTGTATTAGTAGAAGGACCCTCCTCACCCTGAGTTCTTTCAGCCAATGAGATCCCATGTCCAACTCAAACAAAAATACCCTAACTTATTTTCATGGTCAGCAGAATGCCTTCTTCCCCAATGATCCTGTATTGTAGGTATTTTATGTTTCTAACTTGGAGAAAAATACTGCTGGACCCAAGGGATTACAGTATAGCAATATTCCTTATTCTTATAACAAGAGGTTCAGTTTGGAAAGCCTGTCCTCTAACAAGAGGGAAGATAGGCTCCTAAAACTTCTGTCCAGGTGCTCAATAGTTTATTGAACTTCAAATTAAGTGTTTTACATTCCACCTCCACACTGAACTGTCCAAAGAACTTCCAGTTACCATGTTACCATGTTTGTGGTAAAATGTCAGAGTTTAAGCCAATCCTTTTGTTAGTGGCTACTTCTCAATTTCAGAAGCTTCACCTACTTTCAGTCAGTCCCAGGCCATTGGGACCCAAATCTCTGGGACTCAAAGGTAGCCACCAAGCCTAGACAAACCTATCCCAAGAATGATGTTCAATCTCCTCCTGGAAGATAAAAAAAGGAAAAATAGAAATTTACATGATAACTTTATTACATAGTTAAAGAAATAACAAATTGTACATAATAGATTTGCAGTTTCATGTGCAATCATATTTTTAAAAATTCCGTGTTATGGAAATGCTTGTTTTATTTCATAAATTAAAAATAAAATAAATAAAATTTTAAAGAAAAGAAAAGGCAGCTGGTGAGCTCAGGTGCAATTGTGACTAACAAATCCATGCTTTGTGTGGGAGCAGTTACAAGATAGAGGAAATAGGCACCGTCCATCACCTCATTGTCCATCAAGGGAAAGCTAGAAACAGAGTATATTACTAGACACATAGAATTCAAGTCAACAAGCATTTTATTGTGACTACTAATATTCCAGCACTGTGCCAAACACTAGTGATACAAAGAAAGGCAAAAGACAGTCCCTACTTCAAGGAGTTCACAGTCTAATGCAGGAGACCACATGCAAATCATTACATACAACAGCATATAGACAAGGTAAATTGGAGATAATCTCAAAGGGAAGGTACTAAGATGAGGAAGCACTGGAAAAGGCTTGTAGAAGACAAGAGAGTCAAAGCAAGAACCTAAGCCAGGAACATGTACTCTCTCTCCCATTCCCCCTTCCCTCTTCTCTCCTCTCTCTCTTCCCCCATCTCTACCCTTCCTCTCTCCTCCCCTTTTGTCCTCGTTCTCATACTCCTCCTCATCCTCCTTCTCTCTCTCTCTCTCTCTCTCTCTCTCTCTCTCTCTCTCTCTCTCCCTCTCTCTCTCTCTCTTTCTCTCTCTCTCTTTTTCTCTCTCTTTCTCCTCCCTCCTTCCTTCCCCCTTCCAACAGATGTAGCATCCTACTTCCCTTGCTACCTGTCATGGGGCTCTGGGGAGAATGGAGGAATCACTTAGGGCTTGCTCCGTCACACAAAAACACCAAGTGCTGGGGCAGCACTCATGGCCAGGGACAGGGTCTAAAGTTTCCATGTGACTGACTGTTTAAAGCCCAAAGCCCATTGGTATGAAATTCTCTCCTTACTGGTAGAGATCAATGTTCCATGCCTATCTGAGGGGATGAGCAGAGCTGGTGAGAGTAGGAGAACTCAGCTCTCTTCAGTCTTCTCTGAGTTTTCTTTTGGATATACTTTAAATCTCTTCAGATATCAGGTACTGCTGGCTCCCAGCTTTGAGAAGATGGAAGATACCAATCCCATTTCAGGTTGCCGAAGGGAGAAACTCTGGGAGGAAGCCAACATGAGAGGAGCTATCATATCCCTATCCCCAGTTTGCTACACTAGAGATTTTTGAGGACTTCCTCTTGGGTAAAATCTAGGACTCTCTTGGTGGAGCTGAGTTACCTTATTCCCAATGGGAGTGCTCCTTTACTTTGTAGTATATGGTATATATATCTACATATATGTATTATATATTTTACACATATGCATATTATGTACATATATGCATACACACACATATATATTCTCCTATATATATTTTCTCTGACTTCTATTTTGCTACCATTTTGGATAAATGATTTTCTTGGCTAGGTGTTACTTGTGTTCATTGTATATTTGGTAGGGAATTAGTCAAGCCTTGGCTATAAAGTTTGGGGTCTTTTTCCCCCAACAAAGAAAGAGTGATCTGAAGTTAGCTTAAACTGGAAAATCACATCCCCTTGATTAACAACGTTTAAGGAAGTAGATATAATTCTAGCTGGATATTCCTTCTCTCTCTGAGAAAAGCAGACTGTTGACCTTTGACTCCAGCTTCCTCTTTCCTCTTCTGGCAGGAATTAAAGTCTTTGTTGGAAAAGGGTAAGAGGAGAAGAGACTCAAGTTGTCTATTCTGCCTTCCTCCTAGGCACATAACTAATGATACTCCAATGTTACATGGGACGGGTGGCCTCACCACAGCTAGAACCAGGAAAATCTATGATGAAAGCATGCTCCTTGGGAAGCTGTCCCCCTTATACATATATTTGAAATTCAGGTTTTTCTAACCAGCAGGATTAGAACCCAGGTTGTCCTGACCACATGCAATTAAATTAGTGAATATTGACCAAAATGATAAGGTGACCCCCCTGTAGCAGGGCTGGATTCTCACCCAAGAGACCATTCTGACCATGGCAAAATGTCCAGAGGCTTAGACCCCTGCTGTACCCTTCTCCAAGAAAAGTACATCTACTTGGCTGACCCAGCCATTTGGACTTGAGCCACATGGCATTGTGGGAGTGAGTGGGAGATATTACCCCTACTTCCTGGCCAGACAAAAGCTCCCTGATACCTAAGACACCAGACAGTTTCATCCGCCACCTGTCTGACAACGTCTACACCCTGGCTTGTGCCTTCCACCCTGGGCAGCTGTTTTCTAAGAGTGACAGGAGGATGATGAGGTCACCAGGAGGCTAAGAGAACTTAGTGATAAAGCAGTCTGAACCAATAAAATGCCTATCCTAGGAGAGAAAGCGCAGTAACAGAAAGAACTCAGAATGTTGGGCTCTAGGCCTGGCTCTGCCACTGACTAGCTGGGGAATCCTTAATAAGTCACATCAGTTCTTGAGACCTCAGTTTCCTCATCCAGAAAATAGGGGGTGAGACTCAGTGATCCTTAAGATCCTTTCCAGTCCTTGTTGACTGGAAATTAGAGATCTGGGTCTCACCTAGGGAAAAGACACTCCCAAGCTTTGGGAAATGCCTGCAGCATGCTTTGAAACATGTAGCTGTTCTGGGAGAGGAGAGGGAAGGGGTTTTGCCCTGTCCAGACAGGGAGCCAACAGCAGGGACTCTCACATGCAAGAGAGCAGTGAGCCAGCTGGGCCAGAAAACAATGTGGTTTCAATCTAATTGTCCCAAAATGTTGTTACAAGGCAAACCACGTGCAATCCACTCACCTGCAACTAATCAGCCAAAAAGCTACCGAATAACTAGGCTCACCCCTTCGCCCCTGCCCCTTTCCCCTGGAGTTGCCCCACTGCACTAATCCAATTGGAGCAACCACCTTCAAAAGAGGCTGAAGTCAATACTACGGATAACAACCCTACTCCCTAATGTCATTTCATATTGATTGGCAAAAAACCATCAAATCCAATCAGGAAGAAGGGGGAAAGCCCTGAATAGAAAACATGGCACTGGAGAGCCTCCGGGGTGCTACCTTCTTTCTTCTCTGCACCTTACCTCCCAAAGAAAATTACAATAATAATTAATAATAGCAAACATTTACCCAGCACTTCAAAGTCAGTAAAGAGATTTACACACATTATCTTTTGCTCTTTAGCGTGTTGGAGGTACCATTTTACAGAAGGGGAAACTGAGACTGGGGGTTTAAATGACCTACTTGTCCTGCGTCACAGAGCTAGTGTGTGGGGCTGCATTTGAATTCAGTTTTTCCTGCCTCTAAAGCTAGCATTCTACCCCCTGCACATCTAGAACAATAGTGGTCGACCTATTTTTAGATTTAAAAAAAAATCATAGACCTTTAAAATATATTAGGTTGGTAAACCTTTTCCCCCCCTGTTGGGGGAGGGAGGCGGCCCTCGCATTTTGGCGCCCGGCTAGCTCAGTCGGTAGAGCATGGGACTCTTAACCCCAGGGTCGTGGGTTCGAGCCCCACGTTGGGCGCCAAAATGCGAGGGGTACCCCGTTTAGTTGTCCCAAACGGGGTCCTCGCGCCTAAAGCTAGGTTGCTCTCCTACTCACCAATCCCAGTCATGATGAGTCTTCA
>CM053770.1:501810128-501834991 GCA_028658325.1 Potorous gilbertii
AGCGGTCTTTAATGTTCGGCGATCACATCCCAAGAGAGCGTCCCTCCCCGTGAGCCCAACATATATATAGCTCCAAGCACCTCCTGAAAACCACCAGCCAATCATACTCCCATTCTATCTCCATTGCCCAATAAGGAAAGGCATTCATGCTAAGCTCAATTCCCACTCACCTAACCCTCCCGCCTCCCTCCCCCAACACCCCCCTTTCTTCATCTATATTTTACCCTTTATGATAAGGATGGGTTTTTTGGGAGAAAGAAGGGGGAGAATTCTTGTAGGAAGGACAGAAATAGGCATTTCTTTTCCGTGGCAGGTATGAATATTCTCTTATTTGATTCTCACAACAGCCCTGGGAGATAAGTGTTATTTTAATCCCCATTTTAAAGTAGAGGAAACAGGTAGGCAGAAGTTAAGTGACTTGCCCAGGGTCACACATCTAGAAAGTCCCTGAGGATAGATTGGAACTCGGGTCTTTCTGACTCCAGGCCCAACAGAAAATGGAGGTGATAAATACAAATGACATCAATGAAAAATTATTTTAAAAAAAAAGAATCTGATCAAGAAGCTGAATCCTTTGATAATTTTTTCCCAGGATTTCCCAGGGCACCATGTCATTGTCGGGTCTCCTGAGAAAAATGAGTCACCCAGTCTGCCTCCCACATCATCCAAGTTGATGTTGTTATTGTAGGGTTATAGAGAAGCGAGGCTTTCGGGTTGCCAGATGGGAAACAGGGGCAATTCTTTTGCAATTATTATGATAGGCTTGTACGTGAGTTCTGTGGTCAAGGAATACATGCTGTAGCCTCTTGGCTGAAAAGTGCGGATTTGGGAATAAGGAAATTTGGGGGATTTGGGAAGGAAAACAAAGGGGAGCTGTCATCCAGGCAGCTGTGGAGATGGGCACAGAGAGAGCAAAAGTAGCTGTGCAAAGGTCTGCTTATAGATAGATTTTTGGATAGGTAGGAAATAGACAAAGATAATAAAAAAGGAGATATCAATCTATTTAGATGAGTTGATGACAGGTGACAGTTTGGCCTGATTCTGAGTGGCTAGCAGGGTGTCTTAAGTCTCCTGTCCACTAAAAAGCCGGCACACACAATAACGCAGCCAGCTTTCAATTACTCTTGGTAATGGGCTACAGGAATGGCCCAGACATAAAAAATCTGCAGATAATCCTCAAACCTTATTTCTACCAGTCACCTTTCCCTTCTATCCCATCAATCCATTGAATAAGAAGCAAAATGGTGAAATTTCTTATCTTGTCTCTAGGCCCCCATCCCCACCCAGGTCTGGGAGAAAAGTGGCTAATTAGTAGTGATGGAACCACAGAGCCATCAGGAAAGGGGAAGAAGAAAAGAGGTACCTGAATCTAGAGACTGAGACAGAGACAACCTGGATTAAATCCCTAATACATCTTAATAAATAATAAATAAATGAATAAATAAATAATAACTATGATAAATAAGTAAATAATGGACTTTAAACCCTAGTTAATCCACCTGGATTTACCTGCAGAATTTCTCCTGAGAGATTCAAGGCAATGGATGCAGATACACTTAACCTCCTTTACCTTAAGACCCTCCTGTGATATAGTGATGAAGTAGTCAACCTTTTCATTTTACAGGCAGCAGTGGTACACTGGGATAAAGGTTTGGATTTCAAGCCACTGGACTTGGTTCTAAATCCTGATTCTGAAAATTCCTATTTCTTTGACTTGTGTGACAGAGCAACAAGGTGGCACACTGGAGTCAAAGACTCCTGAGTTCTAATCTGGCCTCAGACACTTCCTAATTGATGACCCTGAGTAAGTCACTTGACCCAGTTTGCCTCAGTTTTCCTCATCTGTAAAATGAGCTGGAGAAGGAAATGGCAAACCACCCCAGTATCTTTGCCAAGAAAACCCCAAATGTAGTCACCAAGAGTTGGACACAACTCAACAACATCAAGTGATATTTAAATGAGATCATGTATGAAAAACATTTTGCAAACTTTGAAGAGCTATGTAAATGTATGCTATTGTAAGTGTAATTCCTCCTCCCACCCTCTACTTGTGTGACCTCAGGCAAATCACTTCTCTAGGTTCCTTTCCTCATCTGGGAAATGAGGACCCTTTTGAGTTTATGATCCTAAATCTTCTCCATCCTTCAAAGTCCAGCTTAAGCTCCAATTCTTGAAGATTTTCCTGATGGATATAATGTCCGATAAGCTCTCCCTTCCCTTACTTTACATTTACTTATTGATCCATACCATATCCTATAGTACTTCACCCTTTACTGCCCTATATTTCTTTTTTTTTTAGTTGGTTAAGGATTTAAGTATTTATTTAGTTTTAATGTACATAGTATTTATTTTTATGATTACATATAAAGATAATTTTCAATATTAATTTTTACAAGATTTTCAGTTCCAAATTTTTCTCCCTCACTCCCCAAGATGGCAAACAATCTGATATAAGTTATACATGCACAATCATGTAAAAATATTTCCATATTAGTCATGTTGTGAAAAAAAGAAACAACACAAGGGGAAAAGACCATGAAAATAAATCAAAGAAAGTGAAAATAATATGCTTTGATCTTCATTCAGAGTCCATCAGTTCTTTCTCTGGATGTTACCCTTTATTTCTTTCTAATTATTTCTTATCAGTTAATCTTGCCTCTCTGATTAAACTGTAAAACCACTGAAGGCAGGGGGTGGTGTCTTCTACTTTCCTTGAATCTCTTCTACAACCTAACATACAGTAGGCAGTACTTGCTTATTGATTAAAAGTGGGACCTACAGAACATAAGTAACTTGCCAAAGTTTACAGAAAATCACAGGACCACAAATTTAGGGCTGAAGGGGACCTTAGAAATCAACTACGTACTCTGTGCCTCTCATTTTACATGAAGAAACCGGCTCAGAGACATTGAATTGCTCGCTAAAGATCACATAGGTAGCGAGGGGCAGATGCAAAACTTTTAGACTCTAACACTTTTCCCACCGGGTGAGGAAGGATCATCTCTTTCTCCTTCCCTGACTCCTCACTCCTTTGTAGTTTCCTTTTATGTATTGCCTTTTCTTAGAATTTGTTTGAATGCAAAACATATGCTTGCAAAAAATGATTATTTTATGGAGAACTTCATAAGGCAGGTGATCACGTGGTGGTCAGAAGAGGTGATACAAGGACACTCTCAAGGTCTCTCCTAAGAACTTTGAAACTGATTGTGTGACATGGGAGACACTGGCACAGAACTGCTCAGCATGGCATGTCCACATCAGAAAAAGTGCTGTGCTCTATGAGCAAAGCAAAATTGAGACAGCACAAAGGAAACAAGGGATGCGCAAATTTAGAGTATCCACCCCAAATGTTCACATGGACTATCTGTGTCCAATCTATGGTAGAACATTGCAAGCTCATGTTGGTCTGATCAGCCACAGTCAGACACGTTGAAACTGGACTTTATCATAGTGATGTCATTTTGTCCTCTGAGAATGAAGGACAACAACCAATCAAGTAACTTCAGGGCAGGGCGACTTCTATTTGTATCCTTGGTACTTTGCACAATGCCTAGCACATTGTAAGTGCTTGATAAATGCTTGCTAAGGATTTGAGGGAACCCATATGTCCTGATCAGTTCATGTCACCTATGGTTCTTACCTCTGTGACTTAATAGATGGATGAGTCGACAATAAAAATGCTGATGATGGCTAACATTTATGTAGCGCTTCAAGGTTTGTAAAGCTCTTTTACAATTGTGATTTCATTTTATCCTCACAACAACCTTAGGAGCTGTTATTACCCCCATTTTATAGATGAGAAAACTGAGGCATGCAGACAGGTTAAGTGATTTGCCCAGGGTAGCAGAGATACTAAATCCCTATAGCTAGATTTGAACTCACGTCTTCCTGCCTCCAGCTCTATCACTCTTCATCAAAACATTAAAAAAAATAAGCATATCATTATTAGTATTTTTACCCAGATTTTCCCAGAAGAAACAAAAGAAAAATGCAATTACTTGCCTTCTTTGCAGAAGTAGAGGACTCTGGGTCTGGAATCTGGCATATGACATCGGATACAGTCGATATGTTGGTTAGAATGACAATAAAGCTACTTCTGGCCCCAGTGACTGCCCTCTCCCTCACCACTAGGGAATCCCTTTCAGTTCTAGGACTGGATGAGATTTAGTACACGGAGAGACTGCTAGCCTCTACAAAAAGAGAAGTGAGGCTCTTTCTTCTACTCTCTTTGGCTCTTTATACTTCAACCCTCCACCCCCACCCTAACCCCAGAACCCAAGGAGAATCACTTCAAGCTTAGGTTTGGCTCACGTCCAGTAACTCCCCCAAAGTAGGGAAGGGGTACTCATATACAATGTAAATTAGGAATAGGATAGAAATTTATAAGAAATGTTTAATGTAAGAGTCTCACAAATATACCTTAACAAAAATTTAAACAAGTATTGAGCAGTTAGGTGGCAGTGGATAAAATGCTTAGCCTGAAGGCAGGAAGATTAATCCTCTTAAATTCAAATCTGGCCTCAGATACTTACTAACTGTGTGACCCTGAACCAGTTACTTACCTCTTTACCTCAGTTTTGTCATCTGTAAATTGAGCTAGAGAAGGAAATGGTAAACCACTCCAGTATCTTTGCAAGAAAAAGGGAATCATGGAGAGTCAGACATGACTGAAAAATGACTGAACGAAAACAATAACATATACTACTGTTATACTGTCCTGGAAGATTGAGGCTTACTTACATCATCAAACATGAAGTAATTCACAAGACTGCTGACTAAACATTTCACTTTCACCTCTGTTCTACACTGTCTCCCTCAATGTCCCTGGAAAGTCAGGCTGGGGCTGGCTTCTCCTGATGGTGGTCATACCCTCCAGTGCAAATATTCATCCTGATGCCAATGCACACTCAGAGACCCAAACACTTTCAATCTCTCCCACTGAAGGGGCTCCTTTCAAGGCTGGACAGCTCCATCTCAGGATTGAAGTTCAATCACCTACAGTTTGCTCAGGAAAAGAAACATAATAATGTAACCAAAGGGTCCAAGAATCATGCTTAACTCCCCCAGCTGAGTCTACTCTAGCTACCATGTTTGAGTGGTTCCATATTTCTGTAGGAGTGGGAGAAAGGAGACTCCAAAAACTTGAACTGTTCAGCACATAGGAAGAGAACACAAGCCTGAGGATGGAGCCACTCCTTTTAAATAAAATTCACTGACTGAGCCACTCCTCCTGACTTAGTGGCCAATCTTCTCTGAAGAAACTTTGATAAGTCTCCTATTTCATCTTTGATGGGGGAACCAAGGGGCCAACTAAAATTTGCTACATCATTCCAAAGAAATAAATCCTTGAATGTTGAGTCACAGGGTCCCCTGGAAGCATAAGGGTGAAGGAATAGCACTTCATAGGGTGTTCTCTTGCAAGAATGGGGCGGGGCAGAATGCTACTTACCACTCCCCACCTCCATCATAGTAGTTTCTCGCTCTTTTTTTTTTTACAAGATATGGCTCTAATGGGGGAAGGGGCATATTTTCAGAACTGAAAGTGATACAGAAACAAATGAAACTACTAAAAATTAGCCCAAAAAAGTAAGAAAGGAGAGAGAGAGAGATTGAGAAGAAAATAAAGGAAGGAAGGAAGAAGGAAAAAAGGAAGAAAGAGAAAGGAAGTAAGGAAGGAAAAAACAAACAAAGGGAGAGGGAAGAAAGAAAAGGAAAAGGAGAGAAAAGCAAGTGGGATTATTATAGTTCAATGTTTTTAGAGTTGGAAGAGATCTTTTAGAGATTATCTAGTTAGTTGGATTTTATGTAATTTCATCAATGAAGGGAATTCCCAGTGAGAAAACTCCAGATACTTAAGCATTTTGACATTTGCTCAGCAAATTGCAATCTTAGAGAGCTTCTTGGAGAACTAAGAGGTTAAGTGAATTGCACAGTTTTAATATGGGGAAACTGAGGTCCTAGACCCAGCTTCATGACTGTATATAAATAGTCCAGCAGCATTGCTTGATTGCAATGAGCTCCCCAAGACTGAGTATCTGCCAAGAGGAAATGACAGAAGCATCCCTCCAGGTAGGATATCAAAGTGGGACACCTTGAAGTAGGTACATATCTTGCTGTGATTTCTTCCTTTCGTTCCAGGAGTTCAGGAGTACCAAGTTGAGGAAAGATTTCTTTGAAGGAATTTTTAAAAATTAAAAAGTTAGTTGATGAGGCGTAGCATTTAGCAGTGTAGGATGCAAAGGAGCAGCAGTTGTAGACAGCCCATTAAAAAAAAGTTTTATTCATGCCTTTTGCTTTTATACCACAGTTATTTCCCCTTAACACCCCCCTCTAAAGAATCCTCCCTCATCACAAAGACATTTAAGCAAAACTAACCAATACAATGTCCAAGTCTGACAGCATATACCACATTCCACACCCAGAATTCCTCCACTCCACCCCCTAACCTCTCTACTGGGAGAAAGAAACAGTGATTCATCATTTGTTCTGAGACCGGTCATTACAATTAATCAGAGCAGGGCTATGTTTTGTTTATTTTACTGTAGTCATCGTGTATAAAGAATCAGTATGTGAAGTGTATAGAATGCTGGCCTCAAAGCCAGGAAGATTTAGTGAGGTTCAAGTCTAGCCTTGACATATACTGACTGGCTATGTGACCTCAGGTAAGTCATTTAACCTATCATTTCTGCAGGCAACCACCCAGGACTATAAATTGCAAAGAACCTGCTGACTTGCATTGTCAGAGGGAGTTCTGTCACCCTGGAGTTCCTTATATCAATTAAATCAAAGGTCCAGTTCCTAAACCCATCTGTTTGTATAGGTACATTCTCCCAGTTCTATTTACTTCATCGTGCATCAATTTATATAGCTCTTCCCAAGTTTCTCTAAATTCCTATCCTTAATCAGCAGCTAGGTAACAAGGTGGATAAAGTAACTAACAGCCACAGGAAGATCAGAATTCAGATGCTCCCTAAACTACTTCACAACTGAGGACTCTGGGCTCATCCTCAGCGTTGGTTTCCTCATCTGCAATCTAGAGGTAATAGAAGCACCTATCTCATAGGGTTGTCATGAGGCTCAAATGAGATACCAGTTAGATGGTTTGGTGGATAGAGCACTAGAGTTCAAATCTAACCTCAAATGGGCAAGTCATTTAACCTATATTTGCCTACTCTACTGGAGAAGGAAATGGCAAACCACTCCAGTACCTCTGCTAAGAAATCCCTATATGAGGTCATAAAGAGTAAGACATAACTAAACAACAAAATAAGTACTTTGCAAACTTTAAAATGCCATAAAAATGCTAATCATTAAGATATCTTGCTCTCTGTCTCTTTTCTGCCTCCTGCCTTCCCTGGCTTCCTTCAAGTTCCAGATAAAACATTTTCTACCCAAAGTCTTTCCCAAACTCCTTCCTTCCAGTGCCTTCACTCTGTTGATTGTCCCCTGTTTATTCTGTATGTAAATTGTTTTAATGCAGTTATTTGCTCCTTTCTCTTCCTCATTAGATTATGAGTTCCTTGAGGGCTGAGATTTTTTTTTTTTTTTTTTGCCTTTCTTTGGATTCCCAGCACTTAACATAGGCTCTGGCACCTCATAGATGCTTCGTCAATGTTTACTGTTAGCTGACAGAACAATAGTGTTCTATTCAGATACCACAACTTGTTCATCCATTGCCCCAAATGGTGGACACCCAGTTTCTTCCTAGTTCTTTGCTCTAACAGTATGTGCTGTTATGGATTTTTTGACGTACATGGTATCTTTCCTTCCAGAAAGACAATTTTGACACAAAGAGGTCAGACAATGAGATGGTTCTTTCTGAGTTGGAAAAAAAAGTCCAGCTTTGAGGTGAGGAGGAATACCCTATCAGTGGTACCAAACCTGGAAAACCACTTGAGCTATAAATTCAGGCTCAAAGTGCATTTTTAATATAAAGACTCTAGAGCCATAAAGAACCTTTACATGATGCCAAGGACACTGGACTAAAGGTTTCCATCCTGGCATTGTCATTTACCTGTTGGGTGAACTTTGCCAAGGCTTCACTGGCCTCTCAGCCTCCCTGTCTGGGAAATGAGGCCTGCTGCTAGTATGTTTGGAGGGGCTTTCAAAAAAGTAATAGAACACACTTTTAGAATTGTACTCTGAAGCTGTGGAGCCAAAACAAACAAATTTAAAATAGTGTAGGGACAATTACAAAGCAGGCTGATCAGTAGTGACACTTCAAGATGGCAATCCTCATCCTTGTCATGTCCCTTCTACCACTTCTTCCCCAGACAAGTTGGGCTTGAGCAACATATCCTTAGTGTGTGCAGGAAGCATGAAAATGAGGTATCTCTATGGGGCTAATATGTATTTTCCCAAGACAATACAAGGGAATCGAATGTTTGAAAACTACTTAAACTGTTGAGGAATCTTTTTATTTTATTTTTGAAGGGAAACTGCCATGGTGTAGCTTATACCAGTGAATTGGAAATCCAGACTAGGCCTCATCTCTGACCCTAACTATAACTATGAGCATATACCTTCATCTCTCTGTGTCTGATTCCTCCTGAAAGGATAGAAATAGATGAAGCCTATCTTTCCTTTCAATTGTAACATTCTGATTTAATTGAGTTTCCTTAGGTTTCATTCCATCTTTCTAAATGTGAAGGGATAAGCAAAGGAAAATTTGAGAGGGAATTAAGGCATTTGAGCATCAATGCAGGTTTTTCTCCATTAGGGGGTGCCATCCCCATTGCTTCCTTCCCTCAGGTTGTTACTAAAACGGGGGGGGGGGGGGCTGCTGTTAACCCTTTCATAGCAGCACCACCTGGCCTGGTCTACATTTGGATGGAGATTGGCAATGCTGAGAAGCCCATGAAAAGGAAGTGTGAGTGTAGCAGCACTGGGAGGAAAGGGAGAGGAAAGGAGGTGGTGTGGGGGTTGGGATGAGGAGGGTAGATGGCAGGCATAATCTGGGATGGGGGAGGAGGTGACAGTGGCCAGAGATTATGGCTTTTCCTGTGGAGGGAAGTTATCCCTCCCCCTCTCCTTCCCAAGGACCCAGAGTAGAGCCCCTTTTCTGTGTCTTTCTCTTGTCATTGGCAGAGCCCCATAAAAGGTTGGTTGTCATGGTCCCTGCCTTTCTCTCTCCACATGTCTCTGACTGGCTAGCAAAGGTCTAAAGGGAATGAAAGAATTAGATCCACAAGAAATCAGAAGGGAGGAAAGAAAGAGATGGGTTTGGAGAAAGTCACTGGTTCTTGCAGAGAGATTAGCCTGGGGGAGAGGGGCAAGGGCAGACTTTTCTGGGGTATACAGTAGAATTAGGTGGAGGAGGGGCTGAGAATAGGATTTGTTCTTCCTAGTATCTCTTATCCAAATTGTATTTATTGTGTGCCATGTCAGGAGTTCCCTTTTCCCACAGATACAATGATTATCCCCTTTGAAATCTGGGGTTGTATCAAAGGAAGAGATACCCCAGGTTGCTTAAAATAAGAGTGTTTCTGGGAATGGTTGATTATTGGTTGAGGAGGCATTTTGCAAAAATGTTGCTTAGTCTATTAAAATCCATAGACTGTTGGATCCTGGAGATCACATATTTGAGCTTATTGATCCTCTAGTTCAACCTATTCATTTTTTACAGATGAGGAAACTGAGTCCAAGTAAGGGGTTATGACTTGTTCAACATGACACAACTAATTAATAGTCAAGCCAACACTAGAACCCAAATCACTTGAACCGTATTTTTCAAATGTTTTCAGTTAATTAGCTCAACTCTACCTCCCCAGCCCTGTTGAAATGTATTTTTTTTCACCATATTACACTGTCAGAGATCAGTCTACTTATTGTGGCTATCTCTACATGCTTTGGTCTCAAGAGGTTCTCTTCAATTATCCATTGCATCTGTGATTTCCTCCATGTAGATTGATTCCCTCCACTGATGCAAATCACAACCCATTCATGTCTATCCATCATGTCCACCCATAAGTTCACCCTAGATTCTCAACATGCTGGAAACTTTCCTCAGATTCTCTTGCCATTGAGAAGAAACCTGTGAAGCAACTCACCTACCAACTCCCTACCCCTCATTCTCATTCTATGCTCTTTTTCAGTCATCCATTTTTGGGGTGACATTCTTAGGATATTCTCTGGGATTCAAACTTCCGGGAGAGAATGGACTGATGCCTTCATAGGGCAGTTGAATCTGTACTCCCAATGAGAAAAGTAAACTTCACAATTTTTCCATAGAGAGAAATGGAATCAGGAAAAAGAACAAACCAAACCAAATAGTTGTGACCTAATCTCCCTTTGGCAGTCTATGGACCCCTTGGCTCAGAATAATTTTTTAAGTGCATAAAGTAAAATATATAGGATTACAAAGGAAACCAATTATATTAAAATAGCTATCAAAATACATGTATATTTTAAAAATTCATAAACTTCAAGTTAAGAACCCCAGCTCTAGAAGCTAGCTACCTGATGACCCAACCTCCTTCAGATGTACCCAGTTTTGTCTGGGAGAAATTTTTCTACTTTGGGATTTGGAACTTAAATGGCTACATAGTGTTGGGCATCACTCCTTCCAACTGAAGCCAGATCTGGTGGAAATCTATTCTTAGAATAGAGTGGGGGGTGGGGGTGGAATGGGAAGTCATTGTCCATGGCTAGGTCATGGGTCTGGATGGCACCACAGCCTAGTATTAGACTGGGAGTCTAGTTCTAGTTCTACCTCTGACACTACTTTGCTGTATGACTTTGTCTAAGTCACATTGCCTCGCCCTGGGACTCAATTTCTCATCTTTAAAATAAGGAAGTTGACCTAGACAGTATCTACATTTCTCTTCTAGCTCCAAGAGTCTATAATTCTAGGACCAGGGACCAATATCTTCAGGGACCCTGGTGGAGCTCTGTGGCTGGTAGAGGACAGGGGAAGAAAGTGAACTACGGAAAGAGCCCAGGTCTTTAAATCAGGGATCCAGGGTTCAGGTCTTGGATTTTCCTCTTACTAGTTATGTGACTATAATAGGCAAGTCACTCTACTAGGTGGCAATAATGAGAAGCATGAATCAGAGTTAGGAGGAGACAGGTTACTCCATCACTTGGCCATCTTAAATTTTGATAGAGAAAAGGAAATCCAGGCATGGTCTGTGACACACACCTTAAATTTGGGGAGAATGGGTTTCAAAGGTTTCAGTGAAAGTTTATATTCAATGTCCTAAGAGTCTTCTCTCTCTCTCTCTTCTTTGCTTTCTGACTTCTGATCTCACCATTCAAGTAAAATTGCTCTCTACAAAGTTACTCTTAATTGCCAAATCTAGGCCTTTCCCTTAATCCTTGGCCTTCTTGAACTTTTAGTAGTGTGTGACTCTGTTGACTACTTTCTCCTGGATTCTCCCTCCATTCTGAGGCTTTCATGACACCACTCTCTCTTAGTTCTCCTCCTACCATCTGACTGTTCATTTTCTATCTTTTCTGCTGGATCTTCATCCATGTCACACCAAAGGTTCTGTTCTGGACCCTCTACTTTTTCTCTTTAAATTCTATGACTTGGTGATTTCATCTACTCCTCTGGTTTCAATTATCATCTTTATGTTAAACATCCTCAGATCCATAAATCCAGCCCTAATCTCTTTCCTGAGAAGTTAGGAGGTACAGTGAATAGAACGCTGAGCCTGGAGTCAGGATGACCTGAGTTCCAATCTAGCCTTAGACACTTACTAGCTGTGTGACCCTGGGCAAGTCACTTTACCCTGTTTGCCTTGATTTCCTCATCTGTAAAATGAGCTGAAGAAGGAAATAGCAAACCACTCCAGAATTTTTGCCAAGAAACCATCAAATGGGGTCAGACACAAGTGAAAAACTCTAACAAAGTGTCTTTCCTGAGTTCCTGTCCCACATCACTAACTACCTATTGAACATTTCAAAACTGGATGTCTACCAGTCACACATCATTTCTCAAACTTCATTCATTATCTTTTCCCCTAAACCCACCCCTCTTCTTAACTTCCCTGTCATTGTCCTTATCACTTCTAGTTTCCCCAGCCTCACAACCTTAGGGTCATCCTTCAATACTCACTCTCCCTGATACCACATATCTAATCAAGTGTCTTGCCTGATTTTGTCTTTTCTGTCACCGTATCTCTCACCTAAGCCCTTTTTCTACTACAACAACCACACTTACTTACTTCCTCTTACCTGGAATATTGCAATAAGTAGCCTTTGAATTGGCCTTTCACCCTCAAGTCTCTTTCTAACCTAATAAATTTCCCACACAACTACCAAAGTATAATACAGATCTGACCATACCATCCCCCCTCTCTCAGTCAATAAACTCCAGGGGTTCCCTATCACCTCTAGATCTAACAGGATCTCCTTCGTTTGATATTTAAAGTTTTTTGAGACATGGCCCTTTCCTACCCTTTTCAGTCTCCTTACAAATGACTTCCCTCCATGCACTCTAAGGTCCAGTTATACTGGTCTACTTGTTTTTCTCAAATATCTTGCTTCATCTTCCATCTCTGTGCTTTTGAATGGGCTGCCCCCTTCCTGGAATGCTCTCCCTCCTCATTTTCACTTTTAAAAATCCCTGGTCTCCTTCAAGGATGAGCTCGAACTCTGATTTTTTTTTAATTTAAAAACTTATTTATTTTTTCCAATTACATTAAAAACAATTTTTAACATTAATTTAAATTGTTTTGAGTACCAAATTCTCTCCCTTCCTGCCTTCTCTCTTTCTTGAGAAGGCAAAAAATTATATATACATATATATATATGCAGTCATGCAAAACATATTTCCATATTAGCCATGTTGAGAAAGAAACTACAGACCAAAACAATAAAACAAACAAGAAAAATAAAGTTTTACCAAAAAAAAGACTGGTGGATGAGGGAAAAGTTATGGATGTAATTCACCTAGAATTTAGCAAGATCTCATATTCTGTTCTTTGGGGGAAAGAGAGAGGAGGAGGTTAGATAGTAACATTGTGGTTGTAGTAACGTAGTTAGGTGGACATGAACCAGATTGAAAAGATTCACACAAAGATTAGTAATTAATAGTTTTTTGTGAATTTGGAAGGAGGTCTTCAGTGGAATTCTCCCAGGATATGTACTTTGTCTAATGCTGATGAGGTTGTGCAGATCACAGAATGCAGGCCCTGGAGTCAGTAAGCCCTGAGTTCAAATCTGACCTCAGACATTTATTAACTCTGTGACCTTCAGCAAGTCCCTTAGTTTCTATTTGCCTTAGTTTCTCATCTGTAAAATGGAGAAAATGATAGCATCTTCCTCTCACGGTTGTTGTAAGAATAAAATTAAATAATAATTTTAAAGCACTTAGCACAGTTTCTGGCACATAGTAATCAATAAACATTTATTAAGTGCATACTAGTAAGTGCTATATAAATGTTAGCTTGCAAGAATACTTTATTGGCCCATTTTCGTAAATTCTTCTTAAGTGTCATTCCTCATATGGATCCCAGTGGCATGAGTATTTCCATAAGTGTCCCACTTCCTACATGAATCTCCAGCTTGTTCCCTCAGGATCTGCTCTATCTCCAGAGACCAGAAGTCAGATCTGCCTAATCCAAAATCTCTCTAATGAACCAGCACTGAGGCTTCTGCATTTTAAGGACAGTCAAGGAAGGGAGAGTCAGAAACTTCTCTTACTTGTCACTAAAGATCAAGGGATATGTCCTTTTCATGAGTCCTGGGGCCCAGGCCACAGTCAATGATGCAAGGGGCAGGGAGTGAGGGACAATCCGGACACCAGTTCTGTGGAAATACTTGAGAAGGGGCATTGATAGAGAAGGCCCATTGTGTGGCTGTGTGTCAGAAGGATAGTTACCTCTTATTTCCAGGGTGGTCCTTTCAGCACCCCCAAAATTATCTGAAGGAGGTCTCCCCGGCCTTTGTCCTACCCCTCTCAATAGAAGGAAAGACTCATTAGGCTGTTCTTTCTCCATCCTGACCTGGCACTGACTGAGGAAAAGCGAAAAGAGAGTATACATCAGATTAAACATCGCCTGAGTGGAAGAAGACATCAGGAGAAATATAGGGATCTAGTGAGGGCTATCAAGGAAGGGATTCTCATGATCATGAAAGGGAGGGATCCAGGAGGTCCTTGTCTTCCCTAAATGTTTTTTTAATTTTTTATCTTTCCTGATTTGAAGGAGATACCACAAGCATAGCAGGAATCTGATGGCAGCCAAGGCAGACCCCAAATAAAAGTGTCTGTCCTGCATTCAACATAGGGAGGGCATATTCAACATAAGCTAGTTATCCTCCATCTTCTCCTGGTGGCAGGGGAAGGAAGGGATATTAGTGGTGGTGAACAAGTCCAGTTGCTAACTGCTTTGAAACAGACCTCATGGGAATTGAGGGGATCTGGTGAGGGCTATAGGGGATGGGAGGTGCTATGTGGACAGGTCGTAGGATGTGTCCTATATTCAACAAGGTGTAGAAAAAGCCAGTCTTTTTCTAAACTGACCTAGTACTGAGGATGTGGGAAGAGGGGTAGGGGGAAGAGTGGACTAAACATCACCTGAATTGGGTGGTAGGGCTGATCAGGTGGAACTCATGTCAGAGTTTTGAACTTGTATTCCAAAAAGGGAGAGATTCAAGAAGTCAAATTCTTTCCATTCTGATCTGTAGTTGGGAGTCAGTTAAGTCTCCAAACTTTCCAGATCTCCTGCCTCAAATCTCTTTATTTGAAAATGGTATCATGAAGATGGCAGGAATCTGATCTTAGCAGATAAGGGAAGTCCTGTGCCATAGTTAAGCTTCTCCAGGTGCAGCAGGAGTAGCAAGAGGCCACGTTCATGTCCATGCCCCTTTCCTCTGCTAAATTCATATCCATAAGGAGCTCATGATGGAGACAGAGAAGGAAGGCAGGGAGGGAGAGAGGGAGAAAGGAAGGAAGGGAGGAAAAAAGGAAGGAAGAAAGGGAGGAAGGGAGGAAAAAAGGAAGGAAGAAAGGGAGGAAGGGAGGAAGGAAGGAAGGAAGGAAGGAAGGAAGGAAGAGAGCACCCTTCTTCCTTCCCTTGGATATCCAGCAGATCCTAGACCTATCCCCTCCTGCTGCCTTAGTCACCTGTCCTCTCATTTAATATTTTTAATTAATGACTTGAATAAAGGCACAGATTTTGGCTTCCCAAACTGAAGATTACACAGAACTAGGAGGGATAGCTAACATATTGAATGGCAGGATGAGGAACCAAAAAGATCTTCATGGGGTAGGATATCAAATTAGATCTTATCAGATTAAATTCAATAGGCTAAGTCTTATAGTTGGGTTCCAAGAAACAGCTTTACAAATACAAGATGGGGGAGACGTTCGTTTTAAAAAGATTGAGTTTTGGTGGACTGCAAACATAATGTAAGTTAATAGTGTAGAATATGGAAGCCAAAAAGTCCTTGTTATATTTTAAGGCGTATGGAGAGGCATGATGTGGGGGGTCTGGTCTGACTTTGTTTGGTAGATCAAGCTCAGAACTGGAATGAAACAAGACACTTGTAGACCATTTAACATTTAACAAAAATGAAATTTATTTAACAGCAACATGAAGGGATATTTAGTAAAAATACAATACTAGTTCAGGTAAACAGAGGGCCACCCCCCAAGATCTCCCCCCATTCTTTCCACCCCCTACTTGTTCTCATGCAAAAAATTCTTCTGGTCAGAAGAATGTGTTGACTCCCATGGCTGTAGGATATCCATCCGGTCTGAGAGGCTCCAATTCCTCCTAGGCTGGGCTTTTTATATCTTAGGCAACCAGGAACAACTGTTCAATCACTGACTGGAGACCCATCTCCTAGACTAAGGGTTCTTAATCTGGGGTAAACCTATATTATTGCTGTTGCTTACATTTTGACAACTGCATTTCAACATATTTTGTTTCCTATATAACCCTGTATATTTTATTTTATGCATTTAAAGATATTATTCTGAGCCTAGGGGTTCTCATGCTTTCCAAAGACTATTAGTCAGTCAACAAACATTTATTAAGTACTTACTATGTATCAGACACAATGCTGAGCACTACAAACGCAAATACAAGCAAAAAGAAAGCACCCAAGAAACTTATATTCTAAAGAGGAAAGACAACACACAAAGAGAATCTTTCAAGTGTATAGTGGAGAGGTACCCAGACTGAAGGAGAGGTCCAGAGGAGTGTAGCCTGGTGCGAAATGAAGAGTTGGTTGGCCTGGGCTTCCTCCTTAAATAAAGGTTGTAGGGAAAGTCATCCCCTCTCCAATCAGAAGAAAGGGTCCCAGAGGCAAGGAGTAATTCTGAGGTGTGAATTCCAGGACTGAAGTGGTCTTCAAAAATGAAGAGGTTTCTGGGGTATGAAGAACAAAAAGTCCAGTGGAGTGCATCCTGGTGGGAGATGAAGGGGTTTGTCACACACACACACACACACACACACACACACACACACACACACACACACACGATCAAGAACATCTGCCTTACATCAATCAAGGTTGAGATGGCTGCCCTGCCTTTTAAGGAAAAACCATCCCAGCCTACACAGCAGGGATGCTAGCAGATGTTACTCTTATCACAGGTAATATCTAGGATTGGGGAAGTGATAAACTCTCTGTCCTCTGTTCGGGTCAGACCAAATCTGAAGTATTGTATTAAGCTCTGCGCACTGCATTTTGTCAAGGATGTTGGCAAACTGGAAAGCTTCCAAAGGAGGGTAAACAGGAGGATGAAAAACCTGGAGATTATGTCATCCAAGCATCCTGATACACAGATTTTTAGCTTGGAGAAGAGGAATTTGGGAAGGATGCGATAGCTATATTCAAGTATTTGAAAGACTGGCCTGTGAAAGATTGATTGAACTTGTTCCCCTCCATCCCAGGGAGCAGAGAAAGGAGCATGAATAGAAATTATAAGGGTTTAATGTCAAGGCAAATTTATTGCCAATTAGAACACTCCAAAATCAGAATGGGCTACCTTTGGGCTGGGGAGAAGGGAGTTGGGGAGAAGGGAGTCAGAGAATGGGGAAGAGAGGACTCTGCTCATGAAGCCTTTAAAGATTGAATGAGAATGTGTCAGGTAAGTTATGGAGGGGGTTCTTGTTTCCAAACAGTTGGAAATTGTGGCTTCTGAAGTTCTTTCCAACTCCAAGTTTCGGTGATTCGATTCTCAGTCTCAGTTTCCTCATCTGCAAAATGAACATATATTTCATTTTAATTACATATTTATTACCTACCTCCTAGGGCTGTTGTTAGGAAAGTACTTTGAATAAGTTTAAATATTCATGCCGATCCTCAGCTTGGACAGGGTCCACTATAAGAAAAATCTAAGTAAAGAGGGCATGTGTGCATCAGTCATCCTGAGAGAACCTTATTAGGAAAAGACTTGCCTTTTCCAGAGACCAACAGGCTCCAGTGGATCAGAGATGTTCCCAGTCCATGTTCTTCCCTGGGCAGCTCTGCTGGTTTTTTGTGTTTCTCAAGAATACCTGACTGACTCAGCTTCCACTAGTTACTCATTCCCCGGAACTGGCCAGATCCCATGTGCCTTGGCTCCTGGCCCCTGGGAGTGAAGTAAGAAACCTGACTAGGAGTCCTTATGTTTCCCTCATCCTTAATGGGAAACCCTACCCTAAGGGCCTAGGGTCCCAGGGGGGAGGAAAAGGTGACTCTGCAGGCCTCCCACAAATCCAGGAGCAGAGCAACTGTCGGGTCAGTCATGGATGGCTCCCAAAACACCAACATAGAACCTTCACTTTCACTCTACCCTGGAATGGAAAGGGAATCCCCTAGGTCCCATCTTTGGGTGGTTTTTACTATATAGTAAGAAGAGGGGTAGGTTAATAGAGATGAGATCTTGGAGGATTTTATTTTTCTCTTCCCTGATTCTTATCCCATTCAAACTTCATCCCTCTTCAACCAGGACAAACAGACCCGTAGTAGAAAGAAGCATGTTTGAAGCAGGATTTGAGGCTAGAACCCTGGGTTTAGTGTCAGGAAGATCTGCCTTAGACACTTTGTGGTCATGGTTACTTTACCTCTCTGTCTCCCTGTACAATTTCAATCTATCAAATTAAACTATTAAAATGGCACTAAGACATTTGGGCTACCCATATGATGGAGATAACAATAGAAGCCATTTCACAGGGTTGTCATGAGGAACAAACGAAATAACTAGTGTTAAGCAAAAATGTTAGCTATTATAAAACAGGAGGGAGAAAAAGAAGAGAGAGAGAGAGAGAGAGAGAGAGAGAGAGAGAGAGAGAGAGAGAGAAGAGGAAATACAGAGAGAGAAAGAGAGAGAGAAAAGAGAAAGAGAGAGAGATTTTAAATGATGGAAGGAGGAAAATAAGGGAAGGGTTATGGTTTAAGTAAATGGAGAGCCAACAGAACCAAAAAGACATGTTCAATGAGCCCACAAAAGGCAATGTCCTTCACTGAG
This sequence comes from Potorous gilbertii, assembly GCA_028658325.1. Taxonomy (NCBI): domain Eukaryota; kingdom Metazoa; phylum Chordata; class Mammalia; order Diprotodontia; family Potoroidae; genus Potorous; species Potorous gilbertii. The sequence goes on from CM053770.1 coordinate 501,828,535, forward strand.
TCCTATTTCTTTTCACTGGGATACAGAACATCATCTCAGAACCTCCTTAATATGATGGTAAAAGCAGCTCCCAGAAGAGGAGAGGTCCCTGATGGGTAGAATGAGAAGAGACTATCTTGAGGGATCTGGATGCCTCAGTTCTTTTAAGGAAATCCAAGATGGAGCAAGAGAAAGAGCCTTAGAAGATTATCTTGTTCCACCCTCTTGTATTACAGATGAGTAAACTGAAGGCCAGAGAGTAAATGAGTTGTCCAAGGTAGTACTGGTAAGAAGTAATTAAGATGGGATTTGAACCAGGGATTTTGACTGTCCAGCACTCGGCTCTTCACTGGGCCATCGAAACAAGTCACATTGACTCTTTGGTAAGTTACAAAGCCTCTTAGCTTCTTTTCTCAAAGTACACCAGTAAAATGGGGAAACTGGAGGAGACAACTGTCAGCTAGAACAAAACAAGGAGCTCCAGACACAAAGCTTTGGGTAGAAGAATCCTTGGGTCTTTGGCACTACCCAAAAGGGAGATCTCTGCCATCTGAGTGGCATTTACCATATCTTCCAAATCCCATTCTCATCGCAATATAGATTCCGTCAGTTAGGCTGGAGAGTGGCTGGAAGGATTGTTTCCCCTTCTCACTCCATTTCTTTCTGCTACCTCCCTTTGCTGTACTGGGTCAGGCTACCCCTTGGGGGGAATACCAGATTTTGCTCCTCAAGATTCCTTTCTGATAGACTCAACTTTAGCTTGGTAACTACAGCTGCTAGACAGCTGGGAGGAGAACTATGGGGTGGGGTACACAGGTGTTCTGTGACCACCCCCTTCAACCAATCTCCAGATGCCTGAAGGCTATATTTCTCCCCTCTGCTCCACCTTGCAGTTTTCAGGTATTCAGATTCATGGGGCTGTAACCAGCACTTGTATTGAATCCAAGGTCACATCACTCCTTCTGCCTACTTTCTGATCTGCATCTTGTCTACCCCAATAATCTATTTCTCACTCTAAACCCAGAACTCTCTTTCAAGGAGTAAATGCTATGCATGGAGTATACTATATATCCAGTACTGGGGGTAGGGAAGATTCATACAGGAAGAAAACAGAGGGGGTTTTTCTCCTAACCATCACTTTAGGTCATGGCTCTGTTAGTGGGTAGTAGGTATGGAGTAAGTGTTAGGGTTGGGGTAGTGTGCAATCTGGGCCCTGGATGTAGAGAAAAAAAGAGCTTGGGTTATGTGCCTATGGACCTAGAAGGTGGCTGCCTTTTTTTGGCCTTTTGAGGGAATGGACTAAATATTCAGCCTAATGACATGGCGTGGGGGTGGGAAATGGAGATGTGCCTGACCTGATGGGAGAATACTCTTTCTTGAGGGCTTTGGGGAACGGAAAGGGTCAAGACCCTTTAGTGGGGAGAGGAGAAAGAAAAAAGAGAAAGGAACTGGGGATAGCGGAGGGAGGGAGAGTGTGAAAAGAAATGTCATCTTTGATGCTTGGGTTCCAGGAAGTTACTGATGGGATGTGTCAGGTAGAGGGGCCTTCCCCTCCCCCTCCCACCTGTCCTCCCTGGAGTTGTCTTTCAAACACTATTCCTTAGGCTAATATGAAAATAAGCTAGCAATCCAGGTGGGGAGAAGCTGCCTAAGATTAAGACATTCACCACAAATCATCCCCAAAGCATATTGATAACCAAGAGTTGACATAAGGACTAAGGGGAAGCTGAATTCAATGGAATGACTAGAACTGGAAGCTGTCAGTCAAACAAAATCTTTCTTGAGGACTTTGGGGCTAGGTTTTGAAGGATGGTCTGGGATTCCTCACGAGGCCCAGTTGCCACTGGGCACTCAAGGCTAGGGGAATGACATGAATGAAGACTTTTCCAGAATCCTGGACTCTAAGTCAGGAGCCTAAGTTTGAATGCCTGCGGTGACAATAAACGAGTCTCTGCACCTCAGTTTCCTCATCTGTGAAATGGGCCTTATACTCAACACGACATTCCTTAGGATGGTAATGAGAAAAGTGTTTTGTAAACCATAAAGAGCTTTGGAAATATGTTAATATCGTCTCATTAGTAGGTTAATATACCTTTCACCCCTTCTTATCCCTTGTTTTTGGAGACAGACAGGGATGATGTTCTCCCTGTTCCATGGAGGGGCAGACCAAAATGTGAGGAGGAAAAGCCACAGATCCTAGAAGTTTTGTCCCCCACCCCCAAGCCCAGGGCTGCCAGGGCAGGCCCAGACTGCCAGACAAACCCTGCCCCGCCCCCCACTGGTCCCCATGGAGTCTCAGTTGTCTTTCCGCTGGGGCTGAGGCTTCCTGCGTGCATTTAGAAAGCAAATTAATGGAGAAAAAGTAGAAACCCATAGTGAGCCGGGAGCCCCGCTGGGCATCCTCGGAGATAAGGGGCAAAGGAAATTCAATCCCATTTGGGATACAGAGGAGGGCAGCTTCCGCAGGCTGATTGCCAGATTCCTTTTCCTTGGATTTCAAGAGGTAAGAGAATAAATCCATCCCAAACTGCTGCCGGGAGGCTGTAATTATTTTAATTAGAAAAGGTGGCCAAGGACGGCTCCGCCTTGCAGTCTGTTTTATGAAAATGCAAAAAGCACCAGGAGGGCCGCCACTTAATAAATGGGAACTGATTGCGATTCTTTTCTATTGACAACACGTCTTTGTCTCCAACTGCTTAATAGTTTGTGTATGTTTGTGAGGGAGTATGTATGCATGATTGGAGGGGGTGGGCATGTGTGCATGCGCGTTTAGGTTGTCTAGGTTGTGTGTGTGTGTGCTTGTGTGTGTGTTGTGTGTGTGAGTGCACACACGTCTGTCACCTACATACACAGGCATGTGTACTATGAAGTGTCTACAGCAACTCTATGATAATGCTGGGTTGAGTTGGAGTTCGAGTGTATCTGTGCAGTTTGTTCTATGAGTTCAGGTGTATACCTGTCGGTGTGTTTGCCTACATTTGTTATATATCTGTGTTTGCACAGGTGTTTGCATACATATCTGTGTGAATATCTGCTCCTGCTTTTATGTACTCGTTGGCATGTATTATATCTTTGTGTGTTTTTATACGTGGTCATATCTTATATCATGGTCTTTTATCTATGTTTATATAGGCACGTATGCTGTATTATCTATTTATATATATGCCTGTCTATGCTGTATCTCATATGTTTGCATACATGACTTTGTGTTTGCATGCACATGTGTGTGTGTTTGCATTAGCTGTGTGCCTATATGTGTATTGTGGCTTGTAGATCTCTATATGTCACTATAGTAAAGCTTTTTGGAAATGTATGCATGCTTTTATATATGTAGGTCTACATATATATTTGTGTATTTTTTATAATTGTGTGAGACATATGACTCCATGTCTGTGAGTCTGAGGGCATTGTTGGGGTGTATGTTACGTGTGTGTGTGTGTGTTTGTGTGTGCGTGCAAGTGGCAAAGAAGGTGTAACTGTGTGCTACCCACCCCTATGACTAGCTGGCTGAAAGGTTTGTGGTTTTTAAGACAGGAAGGTGGATGGAGCACTGTAATTTACAGGATTGATCCTCTGGAAAACCTGAGCCAGCTTTATGGGAAGTCTTCTCTGGGGAGTTTAGAACTCTGCCTCCAATGTTCACTGACAGAAGAAGGGGGACCTCCTCCTCCCCAGAGATTTCTCACTAGAGATATACATCTCGTTGGCAGGTTGCTGTCTGATCCTCCCTCCCCCTGCCCACTCCAAATTCAACTCAACTCTACCAGGTAGAGTGCAATCACTTCTTTTGCTTTTCTTTGAGGGCTGTTGCTGGGATCCGTGACATAACCCTCTATGACAGCTTATTTGTAAGTGGAGCACTGGAATGCGGGCCTCTTGGGCTCTACTCCCTGCTCATGTACGTTGGAAATTGGGAAAGTCATTTCACCTCTCCTGTGCCCTGGTGTTCTTACCCGTGAAGTCAGGAAAATAACCCCTGAACCCTGGTTAAGCCCTGTCTCTCCACAGACAGATAGTAGAGGAAAAAATGTACCCTGAGAAATAGAAATTATTTGGTACCTTGATATATGTATATATGCCTGCATACATCCATATAATCATACATGCAGATGTGCATCAATGTCCCTAATAGAGCTAGGGATAGCATAACACTGTGAGATACATATACATGCACACACAACACACATGTTTACATACACGTGCATGCACATATGCCGCACATATTTGTATACTCATGTACACATGTACATGTGTACATACCTGTACATATCTACACATACCTGTGTACATAGATATATACATGTATACACATACACATAGACACATTTGTATCTATATGTATGTGGCCCTCCCTCCTTCATATCTAAGTAAATTGCAGGTCATGTCATCACCTTGATGTCATGGTCCTCTTCAAGGACGAAGGACAAGCACAATCACAATGCACGTATGAATGTGTATATGCATACTTATTTGGATACCTCAAGGAATCATGTCTAGAATCCCAAGAGGGAGTCAGCTTAGTTATAGGATCATGGTTCTAGAACTGAAAGAGACCTGGGCCCCCTCATTTTACAGAGAAAGAAACCAAGGTCCAGGGAGATGAAGTGATTTTTTTTCCCAAGGTCCCTCAGGGATGTGAACCCAAGTTGTCTGACTTCCAACACTTTCTGATAGTATCAGGGTCCAGGAAAGAGGGGAGTTTTCTGTCCTACTGGCAAAATACCAGTCAGGATTTTATTGCTTTGGCCAAAGGCCAAGGAGTACAAGGTAAGGGGTATGTACAATCTGGTCTTTAGGATGAGTTACAATATATAATAATTGACATTTATAGGATGCCTGTCCAAGGTCAAACAGTTAAACATGTGTCAGAGTCAGGTCTCAAATCATGGTCTTCTGACTTCCAATCCAAACCCCCTCCTGCTGCCCTATGCTTCTCCTACCAAAGAACTTTCTGAGCATATTAGGAATCTCTACACACTCCTCCAGTTGTTATTAAGAATAACATGAAAGCACTTTTGCATGTACTATTTTCATTATCAGTAACTCTTTGAGAGATGGACAGATAGAAATTTCCTCACTTTCCAAATGGGGAATATAATAGAAAAATTATATGACTTGCCCAAAATTATATAGCAAGTCGTTAACAGATCTGCAACTGAGAACCTAAAACACTGAGTCAGGATCTCTTCTTGTTAGGGTCCAGGGAAAGGAGGCACTAAACTCTCAGGGATCCTATAGGTGGGACCACTGGAAAAACTGGTGTGTTCCAGGGAGGGGGCTAGAGTTTCTGCTATTTGGAAATTACCCGAGTGGTCGGGTGTCTTGACGTTCTTGAAAGAGATGGCAGTGAAAAAATAAATATAGAGTCAAAGTTTTCATCAGGAAGACCCAGGTTTGAATCTCACCCTTCTGATGCTTTTGCTTAATTCACATGTGTTTTAGGCACTGTGATAGGCTGTGAGGGCTGGTGTACTTTGGGTCTGAGTTGGAGAAAGGATGCTGCCATTCAGTAGGGAACAAGACCAGAGGGTCATCAGTGGCATAGTCCCAGGTGTCTGACCTGTCATTGCCATCAGTACCTTTGCCCCCTAATTTCCTGGTCTGGGTATAGTCAGTGGATAGAATGGGGACCGCTGCCTAAATGAACACTAACTTTAACTAGCTTCCAATCTGAGGTATGGGAACAGCGGGGAGGAGGTAGGAGCTGAGTGAGACAGAAACAAATAATCTTTCATTCCTTGGGATCCTCATAAGTCCTTTGTATCTCTCATGTACTTACCATGTTCCATGTTGTATTGTAGTTATTTGGGTATTTATCATATTCTCTTCAATAGACTCTAAGTTCCTTGAGGGAGGGAGTTATTCATTTTTGTATCCCTCCTGGCACTTAGCACAGAGCTCTGTACAGAGTACACAGTCACTCAATGTGTGCTAAATTGAATTGATTTGAGGAATGGGATTGACGTTAGACATCAAGGAGTCATAGAATGCCATAGTCTCTGAAGGATTGAAGTTAACGATAATGGAGAGAATCAGAGTATGTGTGATCGGCTGTGATGCATTATCAATGTGCACAAGAAGCTGAATAAAAATAGAATAGAATGTGAATAAGAAGTTGGTCATCAGATAAATTATATGACTGGACAAGATGGCCCCATCAGGCAATGAGAGAGTGATAACTAACAAGAGGTCAGCTAGCAAGGTCAACATATCTAGAGAAAGGTTCCTAGTATGTTTCATGGATTTATTCTATAGGAATTATACTAGAATGGAACAAGAGTCCTCTAGGATGAGAGGGACAGGTGGGTTGTGACCAGCAGGGAACACTTAAGAACTATCTAATTCAACCTACTTCAACAAGCCTGTGCTAGGCATTGGTCTAGGCAATGTTTCTGCTCCAGGTGTTTACATTCTATTGGAGTAGCTTACTATGGAGGAACGCATAAACAAAAAGGGCAGGCATAGATGAGATGGGACC
>CM053770.1:501835091-501936553 GCA_028658325.1 Potorous gilbertii
TACGTACATGTATATATATATATATACATACATACATATATATATATATCCCTTTTTGGTACATGGACAGTCTACCAGTGCCATGCCAGGAAACTGAATCGCTTCCATTTGAACTGTCTAAGGAAGATTCTGAAGATCACCTGGCAGGATAAGGTACTAGACACTGAGGTCCTTGCTTGAACTAAAGTGCCAAGCATTCAAATTATGCTTCAGAAAGCGCAACTCTGATGGGATGACCACCTTGTTCAAATGCAAAATATATACTTGACAAAAAGACTATTTTATGGAAAATTGGAATGTGGCAAGAGATCACACGGTGGCCAGAAGAAATGATACAAGGACACTCTCAAGGTCTCTCTCAAGAATTTCAGATTTGATTGTGTGACATGGACCGCTAGCATGGCGTGCCCACCTCAGAGAAGTTCCTATGCTCTATAAGCAAATTAGAATTGAAATAGCTCAAAGGAAACATAGGACGTGCAAATTTAGAGTATCCACCCCAAATGTCCACACAGACTATCTGTACCCAATCTGTGGTAGAACATTCCGAGCTCATATAGGTCTGATCAGTCACAGTCAGATACACTGAAACTTCACTTTATCATGGTGATGTCATTGTTGTCCTCTTCAAGAAGGACAACAACCAACTAGCTGTGGATATATGTAAATGACTAGCAAATAATTTACCTTCTATCTGCCTCAGTTTCCTCATCTGTAAAATAGAGTAACAATGGTAGTAGTAATAGTAGGAAGTAGTAGTAGTAATAGTATTTACCTTCCAGGGTTGTTGGGAGTATGAAATGAGAAAATATTTATAAACCTTAGAGTGCTATATAAATGCTTATTATTAATATTAATATAATAGTCTCTTTCAGCTCCATGGGACCATCAGCATCTTTTTGACACTCTGGAATTTTGTGATTTTGTTTCAGATGTTCTCGGATAAAATGGATCATTGACTGGGCCTTGCAGATTTTGTTGTTCTATGGTGATGAGATGCGCTATTATTGTTTATAATTCTGATTTATCAGGGGCTTGTTGTCCTGAACTAGTTGACTTATGAACAGGAGAAGATGGCTTTCCCAAAGCAGGTGTGGCCAAGGAACCTCATGCTAAGGAGGTCACCAGGAAGAATTTTCTGATCATTTGGACCATTGTTACTACTCGTCTCCCCAAGCCCATCCTTTTCTTAAGGGCATTCCTTGCCCCAAACACGTGTGTGCTCATCTGTACGAGCACACATATGCATGTGCACGCACACAGACACACATGTGTGCATGTACTGGAAAAACTATCCCGGGTCTAAACTTTAACTTCTCCCTCCCACCTGTCCTACCCCTCAGAAATTAAGATTCTGGGAAAGAGTAAATTATTTTTTTTCACGTACGGAATTTTTTCTCTGGGTCCCAAACTGGAAGTTGAAGCCAAGACACCTCCTCCTTTGTGGTAGATACAGTCCAAGACCTTGCACAAGTATCTACCTTGTGGTTCTCCTCCAGAAAGAGGATGTACTTGGGTTCTTGACTATACCACCTTGCCAAATATGCTTGCTCTTTACAGAGCATAGTCCCTCACAATCACCATAACTACTCCCTGACTTGGAGGAAAAAGAAAGGGTCTGGGACTGCTCTTCTGAGTGAGGTCACTGTCCCAAAATATGCTGGTTAACTTCCCAGGATGGTAAGAGGTTTTTGAGAACTTAGGTCACACAACTGCTCCTTTCTGGACATACGACCCAGTGTCCCAGTCAGGAAAGTCCATAGCTGTCCTGGTAGTATGGGAAGTGGGATGTGGAAGGTAGGGCTAATGTTGGGGGTAGTGTTCATTCAGCTCCAGACCAAAACTCCAAAGTCCAAAAGAGCTCAAGAAGGACCAGATTTCAGGGAATTTAGGTGGCACAGTGGACTGAGCACCTGGCCCTGGAGTCAGGAGGGCCTGAGTTCAAATCTGGTCTCAGACTCTTGACACTTACCATCTGTGTGCCAGTGCAAGTCATTTAACCCTATTGCCTATCAAAAAACCCCCAAAAACTCTTTTGAGAAGAGTGGCTAGGTGGGAGCTCCCCCACAACCTTCCAAACTGGTACAGTTAAGGAAAAATAAATTAAATTAACCCTTTAAAGAAAAGAATAAGAAGGCCCAGATCTACTGAGTACTCCCAGGATCTTAGAGCAGCAGAACAGTCAGTACCTCTGAGGGTCCCTGATGCCTGACTCTGCCAGGACAGAAAAGGTGCCAAGCGAGGAGTAAGTCACAAACTGAAGTATGTTCAAGGAAAGGGTCAATGAAGTAAAGAGTTAAAGCACATTAACAATATTTAGCAAAATGTATAGGAAACAAGTAGGCACAAGTGTGACATCCTTTGAGTAAGATCTCTTGAGTAAAAACAATGATGAGAATTTGTGTTTACAAGAGCCTCATAATATCCTACAATGCTCTCTACTCATGACAGGTTGTTGTGTTTGTCCTTTGTTTTCGAAGACCATGACATCAGAGAAATGACAACATGACTAGCACTTGACTTTTTTTGAATGAGGGAGGGCTGTGCAAGGTCATCAGCTTCACTTTCTCCTCCTGAGCCATCTGGATCCAGTGACCAGATATTCATCAGGATAACTGGAGATGGCCCAGAATGCAATAAAAACAACCCTATGAAAAAAGGAGTACCACTATTACTGTCCCCATTTTACAGATGAGAAAACAGAGTTAGAGAAGTTAAGTGATTTATCCAAGGTCACACAACTAGTAAGTGGAAAAACTAGACAGGAATCCAGTGCTTTCTGATTTTAACTCCATTTCTCCTGCCACTTTGTATGAGTTTCTGAGTACAAAAAGATAGATTTTTTTGAAGAGGTAATTTCATTTTTAAAAAAGCAATAACAACCATAGAATACATGTATTGCCAAATTCATTTACTTGCTATTTTAGCTGATTTTTGATGTGGCTCATCCAAAAAAGATACTCTTAAAAATGTTGTTCAGTTGTTTTTCAGTCATATCCCACTCTTCATGAACCCATTTTGAGATTTTCTTGGCAAACATAATATAATGGTGTGCCATTTCCTTCTCCAGCTCATTTTACAGATGAGATAACTAAGGCAAACAGGGTAAAATGACATGTCCAGGGTCTCATAGCTAGTAAATATATCAGGCCAGACTTGAACTCAGGAAGATGTCTTCCTGACTCCAGGCCCAGGATTCTTTCCACTTTGCCACCTAGTTGTACTCTTAAAAGTACATGTTAATAATAATCACTAGAATTTATATAGTGGTTTAAAGTTTACTTTATAAATATTATCTATTTGATCCTCACATCAACCATGATAAGTAGATGCTATCTCCATTTTACAGATGAAGAGACTGAGGAAGTCAGAGGTTAAGTGACTGTCAGATAGTAATTACTTCTCCCACTATGGCCCTTAAGCAAATGCTAGGTAGTATTACCATTCCACTATACCTCCTAGAAATTTCTGGCATAGTTCCAAACACATAGAACAAAATAAAGATAATTTAAGAATGCCCTCTAGTTCAGGATGACTACAAATTGATCTTTTATTTTGTTTTTTTCTATTTATTTCATTTTATTCCATAGCTATATCTTAACAATACAATGATTTAAGAATACAATTAGTATCCATTTTAAATTCTGTGAATTTCATTTTTTTCAATAAATACTCCCTATTCATTCCCTGGTGTCAATAGCAGTTTTGTCCCATGAAGACAGTGCATAGAAATACCATGTTTTCTTTAGGAGCAAAATGATGATGTGTAATTTTCACCATTCTGTTTTGGCAATACGGTTCATTCTATTGCCTGAGTTTTAATTCTGAGGCACGCCACTCCATCGCAATAAATTATATTGAAATAAATGTGGCATATCATAGTATGAATATCCCTTTTTGTTGTTTTTAAAAAAATTAATCTGTCTCCCAGTGTTTCCACCACCATAGAACCAAAAAGAAAAAAAAGTTGGGGGAAGGAGGGAAGAGACGCATAAACCCTCGATACATACTCTGGCCAAACAAATTCCCACATTGGCTGAGTCTGAATATGTATGTCTCTCTGTACTTCTCTTTAGTTCTTCACAGGTCTAGTTAAGTGGCTTTTTTCATAGTCATTCTTTTGAAGTTGGGATTTATTGTTGTGCTGATTAGAATTCTAAAGTCTTTCAAAGTTATTTTTCTCTATAGTGTTTTTATCACTGTATGGATTGTCTCCTAGTTCTGATCATTTACCTAATTTTGCATTACTTCAAGGAGGTCTTTCCAATTTCCTGAAACTTTCTGCTTCATTTTTTCTTACAGCACAATAATATTCCTTTACATTCAAATATCATCCTTTGCTTAGCCATTCCCCAAAAGAGAACAACCCCCTTAATTTCCAGGTTGGGGCTACTTTGAAAAAAGTTGCTAAAAATATTTTTGTATACATAGATCCTTTTCCTCTTTCTTTGATTTCTTTACAGCTAGGTGGTTCAGTGGAGAGAGTGCCAGATGAGATGAGAGTCAAGAAGACGTATCTTGCAGAGTACAAATCTGGTCTCAGACACTTGTTGTGTGACCCTGGGCAAGTCACTTCACTCTGTTTGCCTCAGTTCATTGTCTGTAAAATGAGCTGGAGAAGGGAAGGGCAAAACACTCCAAGAAAACACCAAATGGAGTCACAAATACATAGACAGACCTAGTAGTGGTCTAGCTGGGTCAAATGTTTTAGTAGCTTTTGAAGCACAGTTCCAAGTTGCTTTCCAGAATGGTTGGAATGTGCAGTATCACCAGTATTGCATTAGAGTACCTATTTCAATAATCTTATAAGGGATAATAAAGATAGGAGGGAATATAGAGAAAGAGAAAATATGAGAGAAATGGAGATATTATCTCTATTTTCAGATAAAGGAACTGAGGCTAGTGGCAATTAAAAGCTTTTTTCTTATAGTCTCATAGTCACTGTTTCAGGAGCAGGCTTTGATCCCAGGTTTTACCTGAACCCAAGTATCGTGCTATCCCCACAAACCATGGTGTTTCTCAGCATTTACAGCTTCTCAACAGTCAGAGAGAAATTTGATCTTGACTGTGAGTGCAAGAGCTGCCCTAGAAAAAGGCCTTGTACGAACTTGGGAAAGGTAAGGTTGACCAAATAAAATTATACCAATTCTGTCCCTTGCTAGTTTGGGATCTTTGGCCCAGTTACATAACCCCTCTGCATCTCATCTGGGAAAGGAGGAGTTTGTCCTTTAAGGTCTCTTCTAGTTCCAGATCTGTGATGCTATGACCTACTCTGATCACGGATGATGACGATGTTAGGTTCAGCCAAAAATTGGATGTAATGGGACAGCCCATCTGATAATGCATGGAGAGTGACTTGTAAATCTTAAAGCTCTGTGAATTCCAGGCATCGTGACGACGATGACAATGACAATAACGAAGACGACGACGATGAAACATTTTAGCAATAGTAACATCTGGACATTTTAAAAAATTCTTTACCTTTGGCCCAAGTAACCAGAGCAATTGCACTGAGGTGGGAAAATTAGTAGTTACACTTAACCAGAATATGATGAATGTAAGTAATTGACAGTATATCAATCTGTCACTGACACATTAAAAAACCTTCTTTTTGGATGTGATTTTACTGTTGTGGGGGACTGCCAGTGTGTAAGATCCATTTCAAGGATACAGAAAAGCAACTCATCTGTAACTTACAGTCTTATCGCTTTGCCTGGAGCACCAAGAGCTTAAGTGACTTGCTAATGGTACCAGTACCTGTGGCAGAGAAAGGACTTAAACTCAGATCATAACGATTGTAAGTTATTGTTGCTGTTGAGTTCTGCAGGTTGTTATTGTTCAGTCATTTCAGTCTGTCCAACTCTCTTCATGACCCCATTTGGGGTTTTCTTGGCAGAGATTATGCTAGAACAGTTTTCCATTTCCTTCTCTGGCTCATTTGGCAGATTGAAGAAACTGAGGCAAACAGGATGAAGTGACTTGCCCAGAGTCACACAGCTAGTAAGTGTCTGAGGCAAGATTTGAACTCACAAAGATGAGTCTTCCTGCTCCAGGCCTAGTGCTTATGCACCATAGATCCATCTAATTGCCCAATGACTCTAAGGCCAGTACTCCATCCATTACACCAGGCTGCTTCTCTATTGACAAATCTAAAGATAGTGTAAAGTGTCTCTCAGACTCTTCCCACCCTGGGGCAATATAATTGCCCATTACCTTTAGCTCCCAATGTACACTGGATTGGGTTCTTGTCCTTGTTCTGATACTAGTTAGGCCAGGGGTGCGTGGGGAGCCTGTGGCCTTCAGACCTTTCATTTTATTTATTAAATATATTTAAAAAATTTTTTTATTATTTACTTTATTAAAAGGATTTGTTTTGTAAAATTTGTATTCAATCAAAAGGCTGCACTTAAAGACCTAGAAAGCCACATGTGGCTTGAAGGTCACAGGTTTCTCACCCCTGAGTTAGGCAAATCACTTGAGTTTTCTGAATTTGGGTTTCTTCTGCAGCAATATAAACTTCTTAGGGTTTCGGGCATGTCTCACTCTTCATTACCCCTTTTGGGGTTTTCTTGCCAAAGAGTAGTGTGCCATTGCCTTCTCCAGCTCATTTTACATTTGAGAAAACGAGAAACATAAGGTTATGTGACTTACCTAGGATCACGCAATGTCTGAGGTTGGATTTGAACTCAGGTCTTCCTTACTTGAGGTCTGACACTCTAACCACTGCCCCACATAGCTGCCCTGAAGTTGAACTAGATGATCTCTAAGGTACTTTCTAACTCTAGCATTCTACAGTTGCAAAATTCTCTGCTTTTTAAAAAAGTTAAGATATCAGTATTCTATTTAAGGTAGAGACTTCTCCCTGAGAATGGGAATATTTATATACATTAGTATTACACATATATTTTAAATGTATATGATATAATATTGTCACCAGAGAATGGGAACACATATATATTTATATGCATTTACATATATACATATGTGTATATAGATATATAAATATGTATGCTACTGGGGATGGGCCAAGAAGCCTAGTCTTTATAAGCCTAAATTAATGAGTGGAATGCATCCATAGGCTCAGCTGATACAAGTCATACAAGGGAAAAGGATAGGATCTTTCTTCTGAGACAGTCCTTATGGCACATGATGGAAGATCCTCAGAGAGACTTTGGACCATGAATTCTGTAACTTGTTCAGGTCTGCTAACCACACAGTGAACCGGCAGTCTCTTTGGTGGGTCACAAAACCAGAACTGGGGGCACTTTCAAAAGGCCCTAGTTGGTTTCAGCCTCTCTCGGTTGAACTTTTCCTCTTGTTAAGGGACAAAGCTGTAAAAGAAGCTTTGCACCCTCTCCCATTCAGGCCAACATGAAGCCTTATGAATACTGGCTTTGGGTTTGTTTTTTGTTTTGTTTTTGCCTCTGTAGGTGTTTGTTCTTTAGTTTTAGGTAAAGGGACTGGTGTCTATGACCTTGTGAGTTTCCAAGATTTAAGAGTGAGCTATTAGGGAGTCCAAGAATGAGTTCATGCCAGGTTTTGCAGCAAGCCCAGAATCAATTCCCTGAGGACCTCCTACAAGGCCCAGCAGCTTGAGTCTGGAAGTGATTGGGACATGAATTGGATAGGACCAGTGATATGTAGAAACTATGCTTAGTCCTAATCCGCTTTCCTCAAGGGACTGAGGTGGGATAAGGGGAAGTACACTCTGAAAGTGTTAGAGAAAAAAATGTTTGCATTTGCTATAGCTTCAAAGTATCTCTTTGTGAAAGCTAATTGATGTTAAGTTCTTAAATGGAACTGGGGTGCTAGTCACTGGCAGCTGCCAGTGAATGGAACATGATTTGAATGGAGGCTTCAACGGATGGTAGTAGAGAAAAGATATACTCTAACCTCTCAGGGTTACCCCTAGGACTCTAAGGGAGAATGAGGTCAGAGAGAACATCTAATTCAAGACATCACCCTGATGTCACTGGTCCTCTTCCAAAATGAAGGACAACGACAACTTGCACATATTAATCTTTTATTTTTATATGATCTAAATTTCCCCCTGTATCTTTCCCCCCACCTTGAGAGACTTGCCTTATAACAAAGAATTGAAACATTTAATATTGAAGATAACAAAAGTATAATTTGAGGTTATAGTTCTGTCTGAGAAACTGAAGAAGCAAAGTAATAGCCCTTTCTCTGCTTCCCTGATTACTCAGTGATATTGAGTATGTTTTTTTTACCCTGTGCCTCAGTTTCCACAACTTGACCTGCCTCCTTGAAATTGAGAGAACAAATCAGACAGGATCTATCAAATACAGAATTCCTTAGAGACAGAAGCTAGAGATGATGCAAGACTGGATACAGACAAAGTGAGAGTCAGGCTGAACATCCCAGAGAAAGCTCCCTAGAGTCCATTATACTCTGTGCCTAGATAAAAGCCCAAGACAGCAATACCAAAAATCTCCTATTGTGCTGAAGAATCCTCTCCTACATTTAGGAGGAAAATCATCTTTTCTTCAAACACAACATCAAAAGATGGGAATGTGAGCGAAGACAGTCAGTCTGAGGGATCCCTGGATTTCTTGAGGAATTTGAACACAGAAATTATGATAACATAAAATGACAGTTTTGGAAGAGACCTAAGAGAGAATCTGGATCAATCAAAAACTGGACAAGAATTTGCACTAAAGCAGATGAATCAGATGAAAATATAATTGGGAAGTATTTAACAAAATACATAAAACTACAACTAAAGAAAGATAACATTACATTTTGAAACTATGTCAAAATATAGCCTACAAGGATCCTTATGTACAGTTTAGTGACCTCCATTTCTTTTGAGTTTGGAATCATTGCTATGGAGCATCCTCAGATCATAGGAATCTACTACACCCTACGGTAGCCTCCCACCAACCACTGCTATTGCTTTAACTATCTTCTTTTCCAATAACTCCTGAATCTGTCTGTACCTCCAGCACCAATCTCTCCAGTCCTACATTTCCAAATATCTTCTACACATGTTCATCTAAGTATCCTAGTCAATGACAGGACATCAGAAATGCTCTTAAATTTCATTTAAATAGATGGTGTATATTCACAGTTGTATTGCTCATAGTTGGCATTCACCGAATATCAATTGATCAACCATAGACTTTTAGGTGTTTGTTCCTAAAAGACCTGGTTCTGTACCCACCCCTTTTGTCATCTTTGTAGCCTGTCACACCCTTCCCAACTTTATTAATAATTCTGATCTCTACTCTGTGTCCACAGAGTCTTAAAAATCAGAGGCTAATAGAACTTAAGCCAACCAATTTCTATTCTCCAAGCCTGAAATGAGCTCCTTCCTCACCTCTGTCTCTTATCGTATCTAGTTGTCTTTGAAGCACAACTTGGGTATTACCTATTACACAAAGCCTTTATTTTACATAATATGTTTTATAGACAATTTTTGTCTTTGTGTGTGTGTGTCTGTGTGTGTGTGTGAAGAGCCCTAAAACTCCCCATGAGGTTATAGAAACTACTAAAGGCAATTCTGAGTATATCTCCAGGGGGAGAAGGGAGGAGAAGGAATCCATTACATTTACATTACATTCATTTATAAGGGGGCAATAATAATTTCCGTTGTTGTTGTTGTTACAGTGAGCATTTATAGAGCATTTTAAGGCTTATAAAGTGCTTTACAAAAATTTTCTTATTGGATGCTCACAATAACCCTAGCAGGGATGTTATCTACATCTCACCTTCATATTTCACTACCTCTTTGTGACAAAACGTAAGACCAGGTTGTTAGGGCTTCTCTCCTTGTCCCAGCTGTCCATACCAACTTACTTTGTACATACTTTGCCTTTACTTATCTACGTGCCTGCTGTGTATCAGTGGAATGTAAGCTCCCTCAAGGCAAGACTTTTTGTCTTTGAATCCCTAGCACCTAGCAACGTATCTTGCACACAGTGGGAACTTGGTAAAAGCTTGCTGATTTAATTTTCAGAGACTTTTATTTCAACAAGGAGTGGGGAAGGGACAGAAGAAATTCTTCAGTTTTTAAAAGCCTCCAGCCAATACTCGTAGCAGACGTTTTGTAAACAGCAAAGAAATGGAAATAAAGCAGATATCCATCAATTGGATATTGTGGCACATGAATGTAATGGGATATTACTGCACTGGAAAAAAATGGTAAATAGGAAGATACAGAGAAGTATAGGAAAACTTATATGATTAGATGCAAAGTGAAATAAGAACCAGATAAACAATATATAGAATGACCAAAATAATGCAAAAAGAACAAAAAATCCCTCCTCCCCAACTGTATAATTATAATGGTCATGTTTGGCCCTCAGAAAAGGAGGAGAAAACACACCTTTCTCCTATGCTGAAGAGGAGTAAGATAGGTATAAAATATTCACATAGGGGTGGAGAATCTACAGCCTGCAGGCCACACGTAGCCCTCAAGTGCAGCCCTTTTACTGAATTCAAACTTCACAGAACTAATGTCTTAATAAAAGGATTTCTTCTGCGAAGTTTGGGTATGCCATATGCTGACAGACTTAGTTGATATGTTGGTTAGTTAAGTGAACTGCTTCTCTCTCTCTCTCTCTCTCTCTCTCTCTCTCTCACTCTCTCTCCCTCTCTCTCTCTCCCTTCTTCCCTTTCTATTTCTCTCTTCAAAACATGACTCTCTGGGAGACAAACAAGAATACATTTGGAAATAAAGGTGATATAAAACTAAAAGATAACAATAACAGTTTTTAAAGCCTTCAGCCCCATTGCTAGTCCCTCCACACAGAGTCCATGGCCTTGGTCTTGTCTTGATTTCCTATGCTTTTTGTGGAAATGTTCTTCCATAAGTACCATAAATTGCTGTAGCTAGAAGGAACCTTAAAGATCATCTAAACTGGCACATAGCAAATGCTTAATAAATTCATTCCCCAAGTTTTATCCCACTCAATTTAGAAAGGAAGAAACTGAGGCCAGAGAGGTCAAGGGGATTTGTTCAAGGTTATACATCCAGTTAGGGGCAGCAGAGTCAAGATTAGAACCCAAGTCTCTTGACTCCTTCACTGGTGCAATATGTAATCAGTATGGGACAATAATTGCTGCTAATCATTTTAAAAGCATCACCACCATCGCTGCACCTGTACACTGTTGTGCTTGGAGTGAGGGCTGTGACTTCTAGAGCTGGTAAATTGCATGGGGGACCCTCCTTGCACCCTGAAGATCTTCTCTTTCTTGCTAATGGCTTTTCAGGCGTCCTCTGACTCGCCCTGAGACCTAGTCCTCCCAGCCGGTTTGATTAGTAATGAGTACAAAGCCAGGGAAATTATTAATTTCCATCACTCAAGTTTACTTCTGGGAAAGTTTGCCAATTAACTCAGCAAGCTGAGGCTTCCCAAAGAAAAGTGGAAGGAGCTGAGAGGCTGCAGGAAAATTCATTGGAGGGGAAAGGAGAGTCTAAGTATCCTTGGAGAGTCCCGTGGAGTAGCAAGTGAAGCCAATGTAAGAGCGATCTGGAGAAAACCTAGTGGTGTCTGAAACTAGGGGTGATCTGGAAAGAGGACAAGAGAAACTGTACCCCTCTTTATCCAGCTCTACGCAATGTTAGGAAAAGATGTTTGCTCCCCAATCCCAAACTCCACCCCCCTCCAAGGGCAGAGATGATGGGATTAGGTAAGGAGTCTAAGAAATAATAACATGCTGCCTATCAGAGCCATATATAGAATAATATTAAAAGAAGTTTTGCCAAATGATCTAATGATTAGTCATGTGAGATTCAGAAGAGTTAACAAGGTAAGGTAAAAGTCTATTATTCAGCAAAGATAAGGTCATTTTGGCTTATTTAGGAATGAGGGCACATGCCTTGCTCCTCTGCTTCTCAGAATTTTTAGCTTTCTTCCAAGTTCAGTTCGTGTATTACTTCCTATGGGAAGCTCTCTCTTTCCTTCCCCAAATAGCATATATATTCTTCTCTCTTTCCCTGTTGTATTCTGACCAGTGAAACGTAACCTCCTTGAAGACAGGGACTGTTTTTTACTGCTTTACATACCGTAGGGACATTTAAAATGCTATTTGGAGAGGAATTATTATTCAAATTAGAACATGATAAGTGCATAGTAGAAATACCAAGTATAAGAGAAATTGGAGTTAGAAAAATGTTTCCAGTTGGGCTTAATGGTGGAGGTCCTTTTCCTTCTTTCCCCAAACACTTTCCCTGCCTCTTTGTGTTGCTAATTCATGTGTCTCTCTCCTCCTTGAAATATTTAGCTCAAAGTTTCAAAAATCCAGAAAGATTTTTCCTGAGTTTTTACTGATTTTACTCATTGGGGAAGGGGAAGGAGAGAGCAGTGAGACACAAGGGGGATTTCACTCTCATTTTACTGATGAAGAAACTGAGGCACAGAGAGTTTAAGTGCCTTGCCCAAGGTCACTCTTCTAATAAATCTCTAAGTTCAGAATTGAACCTGGGTCTTCTTTACTTCAAATCCACTGTCCTGTCTGTTATATTATCCTGTCTTTTCATCATAAGGTGGTGGATCACTAAAAAATCAGTTTCTCTTACACTCACATGGAAGGAAAAAGGGAACAGCTTTTAAAGAAGTGGTCAAGAATATTCATCCCTAACCACCTAAAACTCAGTATGCATTTCCACCCAGGTTTCCTTTTTCTCCCTTCTGCTCCCACCTCTTCCTTCCCCCTTCAACTTTCTTATGTACTCTCTGCCCAGTTTCTACCCTGCTCCACCCTCAAGCCTTATTTCTGATTTCCTTGCGGACTCTGCCATTTCCTGGTCCCTATCCTAAATTGTCAGTGAATCACCCACCCCAATGACAAATGCCCTGGAAGAGCTCTCATCGAAACTCAGAAGTATTTAGAAATATAAATTAAAACAAATTGCATTTTTATATCACAAATAAGGGCAGTTTTTATCGTTTTTATTGCATAACAACCATTAATGAAGTACAGTTCCAGCCGCCTTAATTGCTTGGAGACTAAAGTTCAATCCGTATCTTTAGTACAGGCCAGATGATGCAGTGTGTCATGTTAAAGTACCTGGCATATTAGAAATGTAAATAAATTTATGGACACTATTAGGAGAATGAGAAAGAGGGAATCTATTTATCTGGTATATTTATATAAGGAGGAAGTCTGGAAGGTTAAATAGTGAAGCAATAAAGCAGGCCCTGAAAGACAACTAAAGAGGATCTACTCTCTGGGTTACTAGTATGAAGTGATCGGTAGATTAATAGGGGCAGGAGAGAGCAAAGCCCCAGAGTCAGCACAAAGAGGCCAGTCCCATTTGGGGGTTCAGATCACATGGTGAGAGTGGGTGTGTCCACTGATACACTAATCTCCTGCAAGCCACTAGCCTTTCTGTTTCCCTATCCTGGCCCCTTCCTAAGGAGGGTCAGGTGACATTTGAAGAAGGTTGGGGTATTGTTTCTGCAGGGCCCCCAGAGAACTATGGGAAATTCTAGCCCAGATGTGGTTCTTGCCAGAGCAGAGTGAAATCCCCCTTGTGTCTCACTGCTCTCTCCTTCCCCTCCCCCAAACTGTGGGGAATAGAAATTGACCATCACCTGGAAAGAGTTGCAGGATCCATAGGGAAACTCAGTCAATAAAACAGGCACCAAAAATAGATGAAACCAATAACCTTCCACATTTTTCAGTGGCCTTTCTTCTTCCTAGCTTGATTTTCCTGGAATCTCTAATGATACCTGTTGTGTGGCAGAGGGATAATGATTCCTCTCATTTTATGGATAGGGAAAGTAAGGGTCCAGAAAAAATTATGGGAGGTAGTAAGCAAAAAATTTAGTGGAGACTAGAGCACAATGTTTCCTGACTCCCATGTTTACCTAACAGAAATAATTGCATTATTTTATAAATCATCTAGTTTAGGATTTCAGTGGGTCTCAGTTCCTTGAGGGGGATAGGGTTGAAGGTGGAAGCAGAGAAAATGAGAAACTGAAATCTTGGAAACTAAAGAATGGGGTCAGGGATGGAAGTGGATCAAACCCAGAACCCCCTTCACAAGACAGAATGTAGAAGATCGCTGATTCAGTCCTCTTTGCTGGACCCTGTTCCCCGTTCAGGAGAGGACAGAATGTCAGATTGATGCAGTACTTTTCCCAGTGTTCTGGGGCCCCCTCTCCCAGAATCCCCTCTCCCCTCATTGAACTAAGTGAATTAATCTTTAACCAATTCTGAACTAGTTTTGATGCCAAAACCAAGGGAGGATTCCAGGGGAGGGAGATGCTTCATGTCTACAACAAGAGAGTTTATTGGGATTGGGGGAAGGTAGAGAGATTACTAAAGGAGAGGTCAAGGTAGGTTGTTAGGAAATCACAATTGTGTACTGATGGGGGGAGTCAAGAAGAGATTGCCTCTAAAAATGTAGAGAATAGCTAGGAGGACAGAGGAAACCACACCACCAATAACAACAAAAATGGACGTTTTTAAATTTTTAAATACTTATGGAGGAGCTTCTTATAATTGGGATTTTTCTTTTACTATCTTTCAAGGCCTGGTAGCAACTTCCCATCTATACCTGTGAGAGAAGGGGGGAGGGTTGAGTCATATCCTTGCTGAGGATGGAGAACAGCTGTGCATTTGTAATCTGGAGAAGTACAGATATCTTCCTAGTGCTGGACCAGGTTTGGAAGGAAGAGGTAGGTTTTTTCTCAAGTGTTCTGAAGAGCCAGGAATGAAAGGGAAGGAAGATGGGGAAAAGGAAAGGATGGCAGACCCAGAAAGGTTCACTTGCTGCCCTATGGTGATGGCTCAGGCAAAAAGGATTTTTTTATCTACAGGAGTTGAGGATGGGGTTCGGACTTTAAAAGCAAAAAGAGGACTTTGGAAACTTTCCAGTTGCCAGATTCTATGAACAGGAGAAAAAGAAGCTGGCTGAGAGGGAATTGGATAGAGAGACCTTAGGTTCTATTTGCACAGTGATGGCCCTGGCTCATTCCATCCAGAACCCAGAGCAGAAATCCACCAGGCTTATTGTTAAACTTTTTAAGACCAGAGTATTTTTCCAACAGACTGTGGCAACAACAACAACAAAGGTAAAAATGAGAAACCCAGCAGCAGTAATTCTGGAGAAACAGCTGCTGTCGTTATCAGCCTTGAGGAAAAAACAAGGTCAGGAACACGGAGGGTTTAATTTAACACACACACATTCATAATCACGCTCATTCTCACTCAGCCCCAACATAACAACTTAAAATTTTACATGCTCTTTCACACTCATGATTTTGTAGCTCTATCTCACACTCCAAACTGTGGAAGCTATGGGCTCCAAGATCAGAAAGACCACGTGGGGGGGGGGGGGGAAGAGGAATAGACAGTCAGATGGACAGAGAGAGAGAGAGAGAGAGAGGTCTGGGAAAAGGTAGGAAGAATTGATCACCTCCCCCTCTCTTTTCTCGTCCCCACCCCCACCCCCCAGAGCCTTCCAGGCGACCTCAAGAATAGGATTGTGCAGGAGGCCCCTGAGGAGTTTGATGCCCCAATCCGGGAGACTCGCTGGAGTCGCAGCCGTTTACAAGTGAATCGCAGGAAGCTGGGATCTGAAGAGTCTAAAGGATGGGGGGGGTGGGGGATGGGGGAGCTAGACTGTAGTAGAAAACTGGGGAAAGGACTGGCTGGGCTATGGGATATGGGGAAGAGGGGCGTGAGGTGAGAGAAGTCGGCAGAAGGAATGCATAAACTGCCAGGGATGGAAGTACAATAGAAAGATCACTGGATTTGGAGGCAGAGGATCTAGATTCGAATTCTGACTTTAGCATGCTGCTTGTATTATAGTAGCCCATTAACCTCTCTGAGCCTCAATTTACTTATCCAGTTAAAAAAACGGGGGAGGCATTGAACGAGATGACTTCTAAAGTCCCTTCCCCCTCTAAATCCACGAAGATCTCCTCGGTTTGTCTCCGCCCCCGTCCCGGCTTTCCAGGTTTAAATCTGCCAGCAGCAAGGCACCAAAGAAATGGGGGATGGGGGAGAAGAAAGGGGGGAGGTGAAGCAGCCACTCTACGGAGAACAGAGGACTACTTTAATGAGAAGCGACAGCCAAGTGCTTCGGTGCGAGCAGCAGGGAGAGGGGGAAGAGGCCCAGGCACCGGGGCCCTCTCCTTTGCCCCCGGTCTTGTCTCATTTTCTGTATTGTCACTGTTCCTCCCTCCTCGTAGAGATTTGTTTGGTTTCCTGCATATGGACTTCCGAAAACCCGACGAATCTGCTGAGATCTGTGGCCTCCAGCTCCTTACCTTGCAGGCTCTTTCCCCCTTGCAGACTGAGTATCTGTAAGTGCCAGCGAATTCCCAGCGCACGCAGGCTCGCGTGGGTATTGGTACAAATACTAAAGAGACGGCTAATCCCAAAGACCTCGTATTTAATGCACTGGGGCCTTAGTCAGCCGACCCACACCTATTGCTTCCACCGCTGTCCGTTCCATCCCTAGTTGGATTCTCTCCAAGTCTAGATGAGAAGGAAAGGCTTTCATCCCAGCGCTGGTGACCAGGATAAACGCCCAGGACCTTGCCGATAGGGAAGAAGCATATGCGTATAAACCCTAGGGGTCTCAGCATACACCCGTAGTGCCAGCCGGTTTCTACTAGGGTATAAACTCTTTAGGGGGAAGGACCAAGTGTAGTATTTTGTAACCTAGCTGCTATTCATTTTGTAGTACAGTTTAATACTTGTTTCTGGACTGAGCGAGAGTTTCTGTGCCTGGAAGGGGATGGGGATGGAGAAACACAGTAAGTAAGCAGCCTTGACTACTGCAGCACATTCAGCGTATGACGCGGACACCAACAGTCTTCCTTTTCCTTTTGGAAAGAATAGAAACCATCCGGAGATTACAACCCCTCCAACATAGCAAGCACTTAATAAATAAGTATGATTTGAAGAAAAGATGGAAGGATAAGACTCTGGCTTATATTTTCTCTCTCTGTTTTGGAAACTGGGGCTAAGGAGAAATATGAATTACTGGCATCTTAGTGATTTTGGCCTTGGAAAGTGTGTACTTGGGGATGAGGAGGTTAAAGATTGGGAATAAATTTGAGAAAATACTAAATTTCTACTCAGAACATTAGTGAAGAAAAATACTCCCATGCCTCTTTCTACTGCATTTGAAGTGGAAGGAGCCGATGGGAGAGGGGCAGCCTACCCTAACCGCCTCAATCCATCAGGCTGCCCACGAAAGAAGCGGTCCAAGATAGGGGGTGTTAAGAAGTGAAATAACTGAGTCGGTAGCTCCCCCTCTAAGGGTCAATAAAGGATCTCTTCTTTCCAGCTTGCTCCCTGAAATAGAGGCTGGACTGTAGAAATCAGGGAGATCTCTCTTTTCCCTTTTCACCCTCAACCAAATACATTGGGACAGTTTCCTGCAACTGGGCTGGAATGAAGCCCACGGGGAGCAAGTAAGGGGAGGAGGAGGAGCACTGGTTATAGCTAGTTCCCCAATCCCCACAAGACCCAGAGCCCTTGCTAATAAAAGAGGGAAGTTCTCTCAATCCCTCCACTTCCTACCCTCCTTTCCTGCCTCCTTAGAAGAGGGGGTGTTCAAATTCCCTAGCCAATCACAAAGATTATTAGTGTTTCCGAAACTGGGGTGGGGGGAGGATGAGGAGAGAGAAGGGGGAGGAAAAGAGAGGGTTGAGTCCCTGCTTTATTTTACTTTTAAAATTATATATCTTCACGTCACAATCGTTTTTTGTTAAGACCACAAACATCCAATTTGGCTTGGCATAATAAAATCAGCCGGAGCTCCCTTAAACGGAGCCATTCTGGTGAATTAAGTTGTGAAATCTAATCTATTATATCCATAAAGGAGAATGCTTTCATTGTAAATTCAGGTTATAAAGAAACTATACCTGTGCAGTCAGCCTACCTTTCAGATTCGCTACTTGATGGCTTATCAAATTACTTCAAAATGCTGGCTCCCCTTCCTATATCTCAATGTAACAAAAATTAAATGTGGCAATATTTTTTTAACAGCAGGAAAAGGTCAGAAATGGGCACAATATAAGGAGAATAATTAAAAAAAAAAGATTCTTCCGTCCTCATTTTTCTTCATCAGGGTTCTAGTTAGGGGGAGGTAAAAGTGATTTTCCTAATTAATTTGCGTAGAAAAATAATAACTGTAAACCTGGCCTATACTTTAAGACCTCCTCTTCCTGGAGACACAAAGTGTGTGTGTGTGGGGGTGTGTGTGGAAATATACTAAATGATCATTTCTAAGGGTCCCTTCCTTCTCTAACATTCTATGTAATACCGAGATATGATGTTTGGTAACCCTCCAATCTCCTTGCCCATTTTTGCTCTCACAATTAGATAGGCAATATAGAAAAGGCAAGATGTATGCATCCCTCTGTGTGTGTGTATTTGTGCATAATAAGACACAGAGACATACACAGGCGCACACTCATCACTCTCCATGCTCAATCTAGGACATTCATCGAACTGAAAGGCTTTCTACTTACTCATCTATACAGGATTCAATGCCTGATCCCCTCCCTACCCGTGAGAAATTCCCCATATACAATATTAACAACTTTTCAGGGAAACCGAGTCACGGAGGTTCAGTTGTGACGATTGGAAACCTAGGTATAATGGAAAATCTTTCTTTAAAAACTGATTACAATTGATTGATGCTTCTCTCTCCCTTCCCGTATTTTCAGGAAAGAGAAATGGGGTGAGATGTGAAGAGAGCCTCAATTCAACTCTCTTTTCTCCCCTAAAAGAATAAATTCAAATAACTAATTATTCATTCGTCTACCTTTCAGGACACACTTGCTCCAAAAGGATTTAGGAATTGGACAGATGTCTGAAATTAGGATCGTTGGAGAACCTTTTCCTCCACCCTTAGAGAAGCTAAAGGCTGGGGCAGAGCTGGTCGATAAGTTTCGAAATTCAAAGGGGATGGGACAGAAGATGAAGACAAAAGCCTGGAAAAAGATTTATGAGGCGCCGGGCGAGTGTCCTGGCCCCAGTCTCTCTTTTCAGTACGCCGTTCTCTCGTCTAATCTTTGATTTCCATCTAATTATTTTTTCCTGCTGCTTCTAACTCACTGTCTTGAAAGCAAAACAAAGGAAGAGGGGTGTGGGGACAAGACAGGCCTCGGGAGAGAGGGAAGCAGGGAGTCTCCCCACCCACTACTCCCCCCCCGCAAAAGCTCACACACAGAAGGCAGAAATCCCTTCAAACTCCCTTAACAAACCCTAACCGATACTCTAACTTCTTCCCTCCGCCCCCATCCCACCCCACTCCCAGGAAAGGGCATTCAGGATTTTGGCCTGGCTAAGAAATTCCGGGCAACAAAAGTAAGTGCCTCCAATTTGAAATTTTCTGAACAGGATGGTGGGAGAAAGAGAACATCCTCCTTTCTCCTACTCAGTTCAAGTCGAGTGGGACGAAAGATGAGGATCTCGGCCTGTCACCAGGGCTGGAAAATTCGGGGCAAGCATGAAGAACGTAAAGCCCCACCAAAGGTACCGTGCAATGAAAAATCTACCAGAAGTTATAGGAGGAGCTGGGGGGCAAATAAGAATTAGAGGTTAGGGAAAGCGGGGGGGAGGGGGGGAGACTATTAGATAAATATACTTTATACAACTAGACACAGGTAACAGCGGTGCCGGGCTCGCAATCCCCGTCGCCACACTGTCTCAGCCTGGATGCAGGTGAACCGAAGGGGAAAAGTTTCCTAAGAAGGGAAGGGACATGGGGAAATCTTTCTTTCTTCCGCTTCTGCGCAGCCTAGGACCCAGGGGGTAATCCTTTTAAAATTGTGCGGAAAAAAAAAATTAAAAATGTAAAGGGCACATGGGATGGGGCTCGATCCTAGAAAAAATAAGCCACTCAATTGCTATTCCTGTGCACCCCCCCAAAGAAAAGTCCTCAAAGCGGACCACATATTTAATTTTTTTCCACCTATTTTCTCTAAAGAAAAAAGAAAAAGAAAGTTCCAAATGAAAAATGTTTAACGTGGTCACCGTCCATAAGTCAACTAAAAATAGGGATAATTAGAGTGTGGGGAATTCGGGGAAACATAAATCTTCGGCGCCTTTTTCCAAAGGAAGCTGACGCTTTCTGGCTGGTTTGGTTTTATTTTGAGGGAGAAATAAATTTTCCTTGGTTTGGGCTGGGGAGTCCAGGGTCTCTGAGTGGGCCTAGACAGCTTGGAAAGTATTTTTTAAGGCGAAAAGAATTTTGATTGTCTTAGAAATCATACAAAGTTTCCCGGGACGTTG
This sequence comes from Potorous gilbertii, assembly GCA_028658325.1. Classification (NCBI taxonomy): domain Eukaryota; kingdom Metazoa; phylum Chordata; class Mammalia; order Diprotodontia; family Potoroidae; genus Potorous; species Potorous gilbertii. Next base: position 501,855,324 of record CM053770.1, read on the forward strand.
AAACCGAAACTTGGAGTTCTCCCGCCTCAGAAAAATTCCTTGTGTCCTCTACCGGAGGCGGCGATGGAGCTGCTTTCAGGGAAAAGGGAAGGCAAAAATCTCCCAGAGAAGTGGCCCTGGACCTTCCCTCAGACTTCCACGGTCTAAGCTGCCTTCTCAGGGATGCCAAAATCGCCATAGTCTGAGAAGGCGCCAAGGCTAGTATTTACGCACAAGCACCACACGATCGGCGTTAGGGATTTACATGTTTCTTACACACACACATACACACACACACACAAATCCCCTCCCCGCTCCGCCGCGTGAAAAATTTGAAACAAAAATATTTCGGAAGGTGTAACATCCAGGATGTTTCAGGAGACAAACTTCTTTGGCTCTCTTTCTCGATACCTGCTTCCACTGGAGGCAATTCCCAGCCCTCATTCCAGTTCTTTCTCCGCTGGGCTCAGACCCTTTGTTCTGTTTAATTTATGGGAGGGGTGAGGAGGGAACCAAAGTCCCCCGCCATCGCCAGATATCCTTCGTTTTTCGGTTGAAACATAAATTCATGTCACCCGGATGGGATTTACGGGAAGAGAGCTGAGGTACCAAATTCCCAACTAAATGAGCTCTTTCTCCTTTCTTACTTATGCAGAACAGAAAATTTTCGAACAAAAATAAGCAAAAGCAAATTAAATGTAAAATTAAATTCTAAACTAAGATTAGAAAGTGGAAAAATCTTTTTCTCATCTGTAACTTTTGGCGGGGGATATGGTAAGCTCTCTTTTAGAACAGTTTAAATAAAAAGGACTTTCTGTTCTCTTTTCATGTTTCGTTTCTTTTGAAAAGAGAGCCCCTCTAAAAGATTGTAAGGGAATTTTTAAAACATCTTTAAACTTAGGTGATTTCGCTTCCCTTAAAAGAGAAATTGGTGGGTTTTTTGTTGGGAGGGTGTGGGGGAGGGGAGGCGAGTCGGGGTGGGGAAAGAAAGAATGATTAGCTGACAGAGAAGTAGTCCATGAGAGAAGTGATGAAGCTAGTAGGGGAGCTGCATCTGTTCTTTCCACAGTGCAATACCAAGTTCCCTGGGATCCAGGGAAGAAATCTCTTTCAACCAGCTAAGACCGACTCTTGGCCGACTTTGAGAAAGGGACAGGTATCTGACCCGGTCCTTGGAAAAGAAAGTTCGCTAAGTACGTGGGCTTGGAATTTTGGGGAAGTCTGGTCCCTGCAGCTTTCTGCTGTTGGCAGCCTGAGGGTACAAGAGGGAAACTCACTCCAAGCGTGGCATCCTACACGCACATACAGACACACACACAGACATATACAGACACAGACAGGCACACACAAAGACACGCACACACACACACAGACACACACACATACACACACACACCTTCCCGCGTCCCCGGCCCCAGCATGCATTTGGAGTTTGAATAAGGTCTGTATCGCGGGGCTGCGAAGCTGGAACCAGCCTATAACTCAGCTCCCACAGTGGCTTAATTGCTTCCGATCCCCAACCCCGAGTAAAGACACGTTTACAAGAAAACCACTTACACACCAGCGGCGATTTTATTCTCCCTTTTCTTTTGGAGAGAAAATTAAAAATAATACTAACACTACTAATAATAATGAAAACCGCACGTACCTGGCAACTCTCCTGAGCCTCTGACCCTTCTGAGCTTCGGAAAGCTACAGAGAAGGAATTTACGACCCCCACTCCGCCCCCAGCCCATTTCTCCTCCCCGCCAAGCTGCAGCCGGGTGTTCTGCCACAACCGAGACCATCTCGCTTGTGGGGGTTCTCCTCGGCTGACCTTTTTTGGGGGGAGGGAGAATGACATTCTTTTGCCATTGAGGGGAAAGAAAATCTCCTTCTCAACACGTAAAAAAAAAGCCACGGGGAGGGTGGGTGTTCCTGATTCCAAACGGCGCTGTCCGCAGATCAAACTCGGCCTGCTTGGCTTCGAGCAGTCTGCTCCAGTCCGGTCTCCCGGGCCTTGACCGTTCTTTTCTTCATTTCTCTCCCTCCTTGATCTGCTTTTGCACTTCTGCTCGGCTCCCGGCTCTACGGTACCTCCGGGAGGTCACCAGGTCTGGGCTATTTTCCATCCTGCAGCTGCCAGGATGTGCTCTAAGGCCTCAGGAAAAGTTGGGGGGTGGGGATGGAGGGTCTCAGTCAAGGCACTTGGGGAACCCCCAGGAAAAGCTACCTTTGCCCACTTTCTCCATCTGCCAGCGGCGAGGTTTGCAGAAGCCAGTGACGCAGAAGGGGTGGCCCAGGCACCCCCTCCTAGGTTCCCGTAGCCTCCGGGAGTTGCCAGCATCTTTTCCATCCTCCTCCTAGGTGCAGCCAGCTCAGGGGCCCATCGGGCAGCGGCTTCGCACAAATTTGGAGCTGCTGCCAACGCCACCAACTCTTAGCTCTCTCCAGATCCTACCCGGAGCTGCCGGAATGCAAAGCCCCAGGCGCTGCCTTCTCCCGCAGCTTCCTGCTTCGGGTCTCACCCCCGGGAAAAGAGGAAGAGGCGAGAGTAAGAGCAGGCGGAGAAAAGGGGGTGGCGGCGGCCACGGATTCAGTCTGGGAGTACCCCAGGCGAGAGGTAGAAGGGGAGGGGAAGGAGGAAGGCACGGGGGTGGTGGCGGGAGACGAGGAGAAGGGGGGGGCGGAGGCGGGAAGGCTGCGGGGTTGGGGGAAGGGAGGACTCTGCTTCTTCCGTCTCTCCTTTCCCACGCGGGCAAATTTAGTCAATGGAAGTACTTCGCCACGCCTCTTTTAAGGAGGTAGAACCCACCCCCTTAGGATGACAAAAAAAAAAAAAAATTCCCAATTCAATCCATGCAGTTAGTGTCCATTGTCAGCATTACTTTAGGTACGTTGGTACAGGATCTCCAGATGTTGTCGGAGCCCTCCATTCACCCCATCCCCCATTCATTAGCAGGTATTGACTAAATAATCTAAAAGCTGTGCGGCTTCTCAGCCTCTGACAAGACAAGAACCACCTTAAATCTTGCAAAAAAACAACAACAACAACACAACCCTCCCTTCCCCCCAAGATGAACACCACCTTCCCTCCTCCCTAGCCCAATTTCATTTCTCACACACTCGGCTTCCTCAGCCAATCCGCGGGTAAACCCCGCTCCCTGAAAGACTCTCCCTTTGTTTGTGCCTGGAGCCCCAGCCTATGAGAGCCAGGAAAGAGGCAGACCTCGTTACAATCTCCTCCAAGGGGGTGGGGCCCAGTCGCCTAGTCTGTGGGGAGAGTTTGTCTCCCAGGCAAGCTTTGGGCACAGTTTTGGTTTCTTTCTCCGGCTTTCTCCATTCGCTTTTTCACTTAATTCCAAGAAGAGCCACTATACTACCATCCCTCTGTATTCGTTGCCTGTCTGTAGGATATTTGACACTCTTAAGTCGAGGTTGAAGGAGGAAAGGGAGTAGGGGTGATTCATATCTTTAAAATTTCCCTGGAATGGGGCGGGGGAGAAGGGGAGTAAACTCACTAAGGAAAAACTGTTTCAGCCTGCTTTCTGGTTTCTAAATTTCCAAAATTTCCCCATCCCAGTTGAAGAAGGTTCTTCTAAAAATGGGGGCCAAACTAAAATACCAGATATTGTCAGGAGGAAAGGTCTTTGTTTATCTTCAACAAAAGTTAGGCACAAGAATAATTTGATTAAGAACACCATCTACAAATCATCTTTCAATTGAGAGTTTGTATTTCAAGGGTCTCTAGTTTTAATTCTCTTTAAGTTATGGATAGATAGAGATGTGTGTGCAAATGCCTTCAGGCAAGTGGTGAGATTGTCACAAAGTTAAACAATTGTTAGATTTAGTATTTCAAAAAGTAGCCAAATGAGAGTAGAGTTCTAATTGGATGACATGGGCGTCACCTCCAAATCACAACATTTTTTATACCGCTAGATAGCAGATGGAAACTTAGTGGTGATTTATAATGTCGGAAAGTAGGAAAATCACTCTACTAGGAGTCAGAAAACTCCCCCCACCCCAGTTCTGTGCATTTTAGTTCTGTGACCTTGGGCAAGTCATTTAACCTTTTGGAGGTTCTCATTCTTCTCCTGTAAACAAACCAACAGAAGAAGTGGTATGACTAGATTATCCCGAAGGGCCCTTTTGGCTCTAACATTCTATAACTAGTGTTTAAATAGTGCTTTAAGGTTTGTAAAGGACTTTAACATATACTGACTCATTTGATCCTCACAATAAACCTATGAGGTAGGTGCTATCATTACCCTCGGTCTTACAGATGAGAAAACTGAGGCAGGCAGAGGCTAAATTACTTGTCCAAGGGCATTCAGCTAGTAAATATGTGAGATCAGATTTAAACTCAGATCTTCCTGACTACAAGCGTAGTGCTCTATGCATTGGGACACCTAGCTGCCAACATGATTACCATCGGAAGTGGTGGTATGGAGTAATAGAGAGGGAACCTTGGAGTCAGGAACATCATCTCTGTCACACCTACTAGCTATGTGAGCCTAAGTAAGTCAATTTACTTCTCAATGCACTCAGTGCCCAGTATGACTAAGTTGCAAATAAGGTTCTGATATGCGTAGGTGGGAGTACCAAGGAGTTCTTCACACTTTTAAAGAACTACAGATCCAAACTACACACACACACACACACACACACACACACATACACAACACAAAATACATGCCATAGTAGGAGGCAAGTGGAGATTTGACTCAGGACTGGGAAGAGGCATTTCTGAAACTGGGTAGGTTTGAGTAATTCTTTCATAAGAGGCATTAAATAGAATTAAGGATCTAAGCATTAAAAAGTACAGTCCTTCCATAAATTGGAGAACCTCTTTTAGGGATAACTGTTATAGATTGAGAGATTCCCAATTCAGTTCATTTAAGCCAGTTCTTTGAAGTTTGCATCAAATTCTCCAGTGCAGAAAAGTTCTCTTATCTAGAAGAGTTATCTCCCTACCCCCATTCCCTAGAATGTAAGCTCCTTGAGGGATAAGCTACCTGGACCTAAGTCAGTCTGCAGAATTTTAGATGACTCTGTGAAGTTGCTAGGAGCCTTCCTCATACCCTCACCTTTTTTTATTCCCCCTTCCCCCATTTCCATAAAGAATATAGTTTTATCTCTCAGCCCTCCAACAAATTCCCAACAAGCCCAAAAGCGCTCATTCACAATTTTGACCCTGGAAGATTCTTAGGGCTGGGTAGAGGGCTGAGTAACTTTTTCAGTAGCCCTGGGCTCTTTCATTTATGTCCAAAAGATATGAAACCTGAATATGCTGAGGGTGGGAGAACCAGTCAAGAAGGTATCCAGTATTTGCCTCTCCCTAAGGCCCCCACCCCCATCCCCCAGTTGGGGAGGAAGAACAGGGCTGAAAGTTACTAGATTCAAAATCCTACTACTCCATATCCTGGGGAAACTGTAAAAGACGTACTGGTGTCCCTTCCATCTCCTGGAGAGTAGGGACTGAATGTAAATGGAGAAGGATCTTGAATATTCCCATGTGTTTGCTTGCTAGCCTTTCTCTTCAACTAGAATAGTTCAGATATCCCAGAAGCTGGTCTTTTGGCTACTTGAGTTTCTACTGATGGGCTTCACGTATTGGAGGTATTTTTGAGAGAGATTAGATCTATTTTGTATGGCTCACACAGAGCAGAACTAGGACCAATAGGAAGGTTCAGTGACAGATCCTGGCTCTACAGCATACATGAAGGAAAATTTTCCTTCATATGAACTTCCTTGGAAGGCAAAGTGTTCCCTCTCAAGTGGAGGCTATACAGTCAATTGTCAGGGATGTGATAGAGGGAATTCCCCTTCAGGCACCTGGCAAGGTGCTGTCTTAGATCTGTCCCAACTAAGACATTGTGTGATTCTGTGAATTATATTCATTAGAATTCAGGCTCATATTTATTACTCAACCCAAAAGTAGGGTGGGGGATGGAGTGAAAGAATCATCAGGATCATTTCAGAGACCAAGAGAAAACACCTACAAAGAAGTAGCAATCAAGAAACTACCCAGAAGTTTTGCCACACCAGCAGACTGGATTGTATCCAAATTGCCTCAGGTTAGACTTCTATCTTCAGGTTTCTCTCTGAATCTTCTCTGGAGCCTGGGAATCCCACAGGAGGTCTGTGTGTGTGGTGTTGGGGTTTGGGGGAGGAGAAAGGAGTGTGGACCAGGAGTCCAAGTGTAAACAGGGTTGAAGGTCAGGAAGAGGGCTGAGTAATATGCAGGAAGAACAGCTGAAAGCTGTTGGAGTAAAGGGATTTTGAGATAAGAGTTGCAGAGCAGATGTGGGTCAATGGCCAACAGAGGAAGCCAATCAAGTGAGGCCTGCTTGGGCTGGCGGCTGCTTTCTATTACAGAGGGATCCCTGCCAAAGGGAAGTTCATTGCTTAGTCAGCAAAAATGGGAGCAAAGGGTTTAGAACACATTTGTAGTAAAGAGAAGGCACTTGAGAGATTTTCTTTCAGGCACTGCTAACCCAGTCAGAGTGGGATTCTCCCACAGAACAACTGGACTCCCAGAACCCTGTGGGAATTCTCCTCCTCAATTTACCCTTTTCCTTGGAATATGAGTAGGAATTCTTGGGATCTGAGTAGGAATCATGAGTAGGAATTGTATCTAAGTAGACTAGATTCTGAGTGATGGGAACTGAGCATCTATTTCCAGTGTTGGGTTTTGGAAGGGGTACAGCATATCTAAACATGTCAATCAACTAATAAGATTACTATGTATTTGGCATTCTGCTGGGGATAGAAATTAAAAATAAAAAAGGAACAATTTTTACCCTGGAGATTGTATCTGGGTCAGAAAAAGGTGGGAGACAACATGTAGACAGACACAGAAGTTGTAGTAGGCCACTCTTATCTGATCACAACTGACTGTCATTCTACTTCTCCTTCTGTCCTGCAGCTCCAAACCCTATTCTCGTCTTCATGTCAGTCTTTAGTCTTTTGGCCCCTTCGTCAAGGGTGAGGAACCTTCAGGCTCTAGGCCACATGTGGTCCTCTAGGTCCTCAAGTGTGGCCCTTTGACTGAATCCAAACTTCACAAAACAAATCCCCTTAATGAAAGGATTTGTTCTGTAAAACTTGAACTCAAATCAAAAGGCTGCACTTGAGGACCTAGAAGACCACATATGGGCTCAAGGCTGAAGGTTTCCCTGCCTTAGGTCTTTCCCAGGCCATCACCCCGGCGTTGGCCACACTCTTCCCTTAGTGAACCAGTTATATTCTACACTGTCCTCTTCTCTTGAATCTTTTGTCCTTTTACCCTATAGTTCAGCTTGCCCAGCCAAGCCTCAGTCCTGAATTACTCCCACCATTAATTACTACCTTTGCTCCTACTGTGTGCTGACAAACAAAGCTAGAGAAAATCAGGAGATGACGCTGACTGGATCCACTACAAATTTAACAAATGTAACAATAAGAATCTCAGCTGGGCTCTCACTGCAGTAAGGTAATTCTTTGGCACCTCCTTAGTTCATTTGCTATTCTCTTTACCACAGCAGCTTTTCCAAATGTTTTCAACTCTCCTTAAACTTCTCCTGGCTCCTCCTCCCATCACCCTCTCACCCAAAAATCATGTTCATATTTTACTGAAAATAAAAATGAAGCCATTTGCCAAGAGCTCCCTCTTCTCCCTTTTCCTCCAACTCATGTCTCTCAGATGCCTTTCCACATTCACCCCTGTCCCACATAAAGAGGTGGTTCTTTTTCTTGCCAAGGGAAACTCTTTTATTTGTACAATGATCCCATTACAGATTGCCCTTCTATCATCCTCACGACTCTGTCACCTATCTCCAATCTCTCATTACGTACTAAATACTTCCCTGCAGTCTATAAACGTGCCCGTATCTTCCCCATCCTCAAAAAATTCTCACTTGATCCATTCATTCCCATCATCTCATATCTTTCCTGCCTTTGGTGGCTAAATTCTTTGAAAAAGTCATCTACCATTAGGTGTCTCCTCTTCCTTTCCTCCCACTCTCTTCTTAATTCTCTTAATTCAACAGAAACTTCTCTGCCTAAAGTTAGTAACAATATCTTAATTGGCAAATTCTTCCAAATCCTTATACTTCTTTACCTCTCTATAGCTTTTGGCACTCTTTGGTCACCCTCTTCTCCTTGATACTCTTTTCTTTAGGTTTTCAGGACTTTGCTCTCTCCTGGGTCTCCTATTTGTCCAACTGTTCCTTCTCAATATTCTTTGTTGGAACTTCCTTCAGGTCATGCATGATAATTATGAGTGTCTCATGGGGATCTATCATGGTCCCCTGGTCTATCACCACTCATCTTGATTTATGTCTTGCCACTGGACTCAGATGACTCTGGAGGAGAGAGTGAAGCTGATAACTTTGCACAGTTTTTTCTCATTTAAATTCAGTTCACCTGCAAGTTAAGATATCACCCTCATGATATCATCAATCTACTTCACAAATGAAGGATAAATAACAACAGCAACCACATGAACCCACTTCTCTTTTCCCACTACACTATTTTTAAAATTAATTTATTTTTAGTTTTCAACATTCACTTCCACAAGATTTTGAGTTCCAAATTTTCTTTCCATCTCTCCCCTCTGCCCACCCCAAGACAGTGTGCATTCTGATTGCACCTTCCCCCAATCTGGCCTCCCTTCTATCATAACTTCTCTTCTCTTATTCCCTTCCCCTCTATTTTCTTGTAGGGCAAGACAGATTTCTATACCCCATTGCCTGTATGTCTTATTTTCCAGTTGCATGTAAAAACAATTTTTAACATTTGTTTTTAAAACTTTGTGTTTCAACTTCTCTCCCTTCCTCCCTTTCTACCTCCTCCCCCGCCTCCCACCATTGAGAAGGCAAGCAACTCAATATAAGTTATACGTGTATAGTCATGCAAAACACTTCCATAACAGTCATGTTGTGAAAGAATAACTATATTTCCCTCCATCCTATCCTGCCCCTCATTTATTCTATTCTCTCTTTTAACTCTGTCCCTCCTTGAAAGTGTTTACTTCTAATTACCCCCTCCTCCCATTTGCCTTCCCTTCTATTGGCCTCCTCATCCCCCAGTTATCTCCTTTCCCCCTACTTTCCTGTAGTGTAATATAGGTTTTCATACCAAATTGAGTATGTATGTTATTCCCTCCTTAAGCAAAATCCAGTGAGAGTAAGGTTCACTCTTTCCCTCTTACCTTCCCCCCTTCCCCTCCACTAAAAAAGCTTTTTCTTGCCTCTTTTATATGAGAGATAATTTACCCCATTGTATTTCTCCCTTTCTCCTCCAAATATATCCTTCTTTCATCCCTTAATTTTATTTTTTAGTTATCATCCCTTCATATTCAACTCATCCTGTGCCCTCTGTTTATATATATATAAAATCCCTCCAACTACCCTAATACTGAGAAAAAAATCTCAAGAATTACAAATATTATCTTTCCATGTAGGAATGTAAACAGTTCAACTTTAGTAAATCCCTTATGATTTCTCTTTCCTGTTTACCTATACATGCTTCACTCGATTCTTTTGTTTGAGAGTCAAATTTTCTATTCAGCTGTGGTTTTTCATCAAGAATGCTTTAAAGTCCTCTATTTCATTGAGTGACCATTTTTTCCCCTGAAATATTATACTCAGTTTTGCTGGGTAGGTAATTCTTGATTTTAATTCTAGCTCCTTTGATCTCTGGAATATCATATTCCAAGCCCTCTGACCCCATAATGTGGAAGCTGCTAGATCTTGTGTTATCTTGATTATGTTTCCACAATATTTGGATTGTTGTTTTCTGGCTGCTTGCAATATTTTCTCTTGACCTGGGAACTCAGGAATATGACTATAATATTCCTAGGAGTTTTCCTTCTGGGATCTCTTTCAGGAGATGACCTGTAGATTCCTTCTATTTTACCCTCTGGTTCTAGAATATCAGGACAGTTTTCCTTGATAATTTCTTGAAAGATGATGTCTAAGCTCTTTTTTTGATTATGGCTTTCAGGTAGTCCCATAATTTTTAAATCGTCTCTCTTGGGTCTATTTTCCAGGTCTGTGGTTTTTCCAGTGAGATATTTCACATTGTCTGCTGTTTTTTCATTCTTTTGGTTTTGTTTTATAATTTCTTGGTTTTTTTCACAAAGTCATTAGCTTCCATCTGCTCCATTCTAATCTTTAAGGAATTACTTTCTTCAGTGAGCTTTTGGACCTCTTTTTCCATCTGGTCAATACTACTTTTTAAAGCATTCTTCTGTTGATTGGTTTTCTGGATCTCTTTTGCCATTTGGGTTAGTCTGTTTTTAAAGGTATTATTTTCTTTAGCATTTTCTGGGTCCCCTTTAACAAGCAGCTGACTTGATTTTCATAATTTTCTTGAATCAGTCTCATTTCTCTTCCCAATTTTTCCTCTACTTCTCTTATTTGATTTTCAAAATCCTTTTTGAGCTCTTCCATGGCCTGAGACTCCCACTACACCATTTCACTTAGTGATCTCATCTGCTGCAATGGATTCAGTTATCATGTACATGCTGATGATTCTCAAATTCATTTATCTAGCCCTAATGTCTCCTGACCTATAATATATTTCCAAATGACTATTGGGAATCCCAAACTGGATGTCCCATAGACATCTTAAAATCAGCATGTACAAAACTGAACTAATTATCTTTTCCCTCAAACCCTCCCCCCTTCTTAACTTCTCTGTTGCTGTCAAAAACTCTATTATTTTCCTAGTCACCCAATGACAATATTCCTCACTGTTTCTCACTTTCCATAGCCAATCTATTGCCTGTCAACTTTACCTTCATAACATCTCTCATATTCATCCCTTCCCTTAGACACTACCAGCACCCCTGTTCAGGAGGGAAAAGGAAAGAATCAAGCATTTATTAAATACCTACTCTACACCAGACATGCTAAGCACTTTACAAATATTATCTCATTTGGTCCTCACAACAACCCTGTGAGGTAGGTGCTATTTTACAATTGAGGAAACTGTGGCAGATGGAAGTTACTAGTAAGTGTCTGAGGATGAATTCTAAACGCAGGTCTAATAAAAAATGTTTGGGATTTTTTGATCATTGAAGTAGAACATATATAGGTGATGTTGAAATGAAAAATATTCTTGCATAGAAGTGAGGTAGAATGTTATGAGATGGGAAAAACATTTATGCTGATGTCCTGTGGTATAAGAGAAGGAATTAACTGGAAAGCAGTCTGACAGAATTTTAGGTTTAGACCAGTATCTCACACCATAGACTATAATAAGCTTCAAATGAATTCATGACCCACATGTCAAAGTCACATTATTAAAAAAAAATCATGGAACCCTTTCCTAGTACCATGTATGGGATCAGTGATAGGCACACTACTCCTTTGCATAGCTTCAACTTCTGCCATTTTCTCAATAGTAAGCTGTTTGAGTCTTTTGACATTACTATCTTGCTTCTTGGTGTGTATCACTTTTCACAGTCCATCAACCATCTGTTCTGTTCCCTGGCAGACAAATGAGGCAGAGAAAGTTGGTTCAATGAAGCAAGGTTCATGTTCACTGCTGGTATACTCTATAGTAGAAGTTCCAAATTTTTAGCTGTATTGCTATTTGTTTGTAATCCAGTTCGCTGAGTTTTACATATTGCACTCACTTTTTTTTAAGGTACCACCATAGCTTCAGTGTTATATGATCCTTAGGACAAAGTACTTACATCTACATTAGTATTTCCTGACTGGTAGTGTATGTGTAAATCTTGGTTGACTAGAGCTGTTGTGTGGTTGTTGTAAAACTTCTTAACACCTCTTGAATACATTTCTATCACATTCTAGGTCCACTGTGACTGAATTGTTGGAAGGAAGGAAGGAAAGGGAAATGGCTTAAAGACTTTCTCCCTTACACTGGTTATATTCAGGGTCTGTTGTGACTACATTATTTCAGGTGGGAAAAGAACTTCTTCCCTTAACTCATAATGGATGAGCATGAGAAGACAATTTAACATGGAGGAAGTGATAGGGGGAACAGGTCAACTTTGGAGAGAATATCAAATGATGAGATAAGAAGCCAGACTGCAGAGAGTTAAAAGAATGAGAGGCAGAAAAATGAAAGCATTGATTGTAGGCAGCCTTGTTTTGGAGCTGATGAGTTGAAGGTTTTTGGTTTTGTTTTTTCAATATGGGAGAGACACGTATATTTGTAGGTAGCAGAGAAACAAGAATAGACAAGCAGAGATTGAATCTTAGTGAGTAGGGATGAGAGAGGGGCTGGAGAAGACAGAATGAAGTGGGATCACATATGAATGAATTTGGCTGGCTAAAGAGAAGGGTCACCTCATCATGTGAGATAGGGCTGAAAGAGGAGATGGTTGGGGAAGGCTAAAATGAAATGAGGAAGAAGAAAGAGGAGGGAGCTCTGGACCAGTGGCTTCATTTTTTAAATGATATTTGAGGCAAATTTCTCATCTGAGAAGGTGTAGGGTGGGGGAACAATAGAAGGCTTGAAGAAAGATGAAAAGGTTTGAAAAAGCCATTATGAGTGGGACAGCAGATTGATTAGGGAAGTATAAAAAGAAATAGTATAAAAAGAAAAAGTATAAAAAGAAAGCCTTGCTACAGGGAGGGTCCAGCTGAGATTATGTAACCTAAATTTGTAGTACACTCAATAGAAAAATAACTGATCAATTCAGCGACCAACCATGATACAACGCTTGAGGATCAGGGATTAATATGTTTCCTATCATTTGAGAGAGGAGTGATGGAATAAAAATGAAGAATATGATGCATTTTTTAACATAAAGCAATGTATGGATTTGTTTTACTAGACTATGCTTATTACCTACTAGGGAGGGTTTTTTTAATTTGAGAAGGGAGAAGTGAGGAAAATGGGAATAAAGATAGTGATTGAAGAAAATAAAATCTTCAATAGAACATTAAAAATAGTGCACAAAAGAAAAAAAATAGGTTGAAAGGGAAGCACAGATAAGTAAGTTATTTTTGGAATTAATGTCCTAGATGTATTATAAACTTTAAAAAACAAGCTATATATAATGGAGATTTGCTTTTTCATCTAAAATCCTCTTTTTTCTGTTCTTTACATGTAAAAATGTTCATGTCTGTGATTAGTCAAGTTCAGAATAACACAAAAATGGATTTTTTTAAAATAACCATTTATTAAGTACATCCCTTGTGTCAGTCACTGGGCTAGATACAGTGTTAAGTCAAATCACTTAATCTCTTGGGTCCTCAGTTTCTTCAACTGTAAAATTAGAGGGTTAAACTAAGGACCCTTCCATCTCCACATTTATAATCCTATGAGCCCATGAAATGCCAGACTGAGAAGTTTATATGAGGATAAAGACGGGGCTGAATGAAAGTCAAGCAACTTTAACCTAATGCAAGTCTGAACAAAGTGAACTGTTTTGGATTTGGGGGCCTTTTTTTTCAGGATTTGGCTTTGTGGGGAGGTGGGAAAAAACAAGCATATTAATTGCAAATAGATACTTTTTTGAGTATTCTTCTAGATTAGTGGTCCTTGTTATGAGTCACAAAATTGGAATTGAATGGAAATCAATGGTGAGGGGGCTGAAATACCAAAGGGCTTCTGTGTTTCTTGCTGCATACCAAACCAAAGATCAGAGAGGATTCTGGGGAACTCAGGAGCCTGGAAAACTCTGCAAAACAGAATCAAGGTCAGGGTTGGGATCTAGTTTGGCTTTATAGGCAGTGATTCAAATCTCTCACCATCACCAAAATATGAGAGGGGACTCTTAAAATGAGTGTAGAATTGGTGAATAAATCTGAGAGGGGTAGTGTGGTTTAAAAAAAAAATGGCTCTGTTCTTAGCTTCAGGAAAACTAGGTCCAAATATCAGATCCACATATACAAGCTTCGTAAATATCACCTAGACAAATTACCTTTCTGAGTCTCAGTTTCTTTACCTGAAAAATGGGAATAATCTTTGCTTCATCCACCTTATAGGTTGTGAGGAAAGTGTTTTATAAAGTTTAAAGTGATGGGAGGGAGAGGATTTGGAGCTTAAAATTTGTTTTAAATGATTGTTAATCTTTTTTTACATGTAATTGAGAAATATTTAATGATATAAGAAAATTAAAAAGTTTCAAGTGCTTATAGAAATGTGAGCTATTGTTATCTATGTGCAAGAGGAGTGTTTCACAGTTCCCAATTCCGATTAATGTAGCCAACAAAGTGCTCTAAGCCCCAATAACTTTATCAGGTGAAAAAGCCTCTTTGAGTTACACAATCAATCAATCAAATGTGTAAACTAGGTGCGAATAATTCCTAGGCACCTCTATTCACTCTGCAGATCAAAGGTAAGCTAGGTTTGAAGAATTAAAGTACTTCAAACCAGTGGGTGAAATCAAATGACAAAATTTATTGGCATTGATAGAAAGAATTAGACCTATTTCTGGGCCAGAAAAGGAGATTCCAGACAGAGCATTATTGCAGTTGCTTCAAGTGTAAGCTTTGGGAAGGTTTTGAGGAGCCGGAATGCAGTCATAGCCACAAGGCTGCAAGGGGGAAAAGAGTGAACTTAGAGGGAGTGTCACATTTCCCACTCCCACTCCCATTGACCATCTTACTGGAGAGAATGGACCCCATAACCATCAGTACATCCACGTTGGGAGCTGGGAGACAGGACAAATTAGGCACATAGAAAAGAGGCATGACAATCAAGGCAGCAATAAGAATTACAGCCTCAGGACTCTACAAGGGTACCCCATAGATCCCAAAAGAGAGATGCTCCACCACCAGCAAAAAACAAACAAGTACATAAATAAATGGATGGATGGATGAGTGAATACATAGATTAAATAGATAGACAAGTAGACAGACAGATAGATGATAGATAGACATATAGGTAGATAGATAGGGATTTTGATGAGTTACCACTTTGTCACATATGCTTTCTAAGCTTGAGTCCATTTTCCCCTAGACTCTGTGCCAGGTATGTGCTGGTAAATATTTAATAACCAGCTTTCCTGGTTGGTAGAGTGGATAGACCATTAGGCCTGGAGTCAGGAAGATCTGAGTGCAAATCCAGTTTCAGATACTTCCTAGTTGTGTGACCCTGGGCAAGTCACTTATCCCTGTTTCTTCATCTGTAAAATGAGCTGGAGAAGGAAATGGCAAACTGCTCCAGTATCTTTGCCAAGAAAGCCCTAAATGGGGTCACAAAAAGTAGGACACAATGGGAAGGACTGAACAGCAATTTTCCACCCAAACCTGCACAGGATATTTTCTTTTAAGTTTAATCTACACTACTAAAATTTTCTCCTTCACTCTCTTCAATCTAGTCGATCAATAAAATAATATAAATAAATAAAATAAAAGCCCTAATTTGTAGTATTGTTACATTTGTATTATTTTGAAGTATAAATGCTCACACGAAGAATTTAGCAGATGCAAAGTTAGAAAATTCCTTCCTTAGAAGTCAGAGGCCAGAGATGTCCAAATAGAAGCATGTGGTAACGTTTCTGAGTGGGCCCCAACCAGATGGAAATGCTCTTGGGAAATATTTAACAAAAGAAATAAAAATATGATAGAACATATATAACGTTAAAATGGGGATTTCTAAACTAATGTGCATCCTGCAGGGATCCTTATTTAAGATTTGTGGTCCCCTTTTACAGATAAACAAAGATGGGGAGAGAAGTGAAATGACTTCAAGATTATAAAAGCTACTTGTTATTCAATCACGTCTGACTCTTTGTGACCCCATTTTGGGGTTTTCTTGGCAAAAGTAGCCATTTTCTTGTCCAGCTCAATTTATAGATGAGAAAATTGAGGCAAACAGGGTTAAATGACTTGCTCAGGGTCACACAGCTAGTAAGTGTCTGAGGCCCAATTTGAATTCAGGAAGATGTCTTCCTAACTCCGGGCACAATCCTCTACCACACCACCTAGCTGCCTATGATCTCTAGCTAAGAACAAAATTGGGACTAGAACCCATAGTTCCTCACTTCTAGACCAATGTCCTTTAGATTCAATTTGGGCAAGAGGACTGATTGTTCTTTCCACTTGGAGAGGGCTCATAATGTACGGAAGGCAGTGGAAGTGCTTTCAGAAAGGATGCTAGTCTGGAAGGCAGAGGACCTGGGATGGAATACAGGTTCTGTCGGTTATTAGTTATGTGACCTTGGGCAAGTCATTAAACCTATATGGGCCTCTATTTTCTTACCTGGAAAAGGGTAGGGAGAGGGGGGAAGGTGGGGTGGAAGGGTAATTGACACAGAAGTTTTTTTTTTTTTTTAATCTCTTCCAGCTCTTAGTCAGTGGACCTGTGATTCTCCAATCAATCTAGGGGAAGAGTGCTGTATGCACTCAGGTTCATTTGTCTGATGAATTTGTCAGCACTCCAGTTTATGAAACTTATTTCCTGTTCCAGTTCAATTGCCAACATAACCACAGGCAGGCTAATGGCATATTCATCATCACACCTGAGGAGGTGGCTCCGGAGAACCTGTCCTCACCTCACCTGAATGAGCTGTCAGAGGAGCCAGACACCTTGACAGGCAGAAAGATTAGAGGTGGTTGATCCACTTGGGAGTTTCAGACAGCTCCTTTGCAGGAAGTGCCCCTTCATAACAGGGGAAGCCACAGTGCCAGGTCAGACTACAAGGTCATAATGATATTGGCTGAACGAGGAAGTGCCAGCCTCTGTGATTCTCAACACCTGTCCGGCTCCTCATCCTTTCTTCCCATTTTAACTTCCAGGCTTGCATACATGCACACAGACACAGGCATACACAGTATGCACACACCGGAACCATGTAATGGTCCTTTCCAGCTCTAAATCATATGATCCATTTTACAAGCCAGAATTTTAAAGCAGGCTGGTTTAAAAATTGCTTTTGGATTTAAAAAGGTAATGATGTTAATAACAACTCATATTTATGTAGCACTTTGAGGTTTATAATATTTTCTCATTTTTTGCCTCATACTAACCAAAGGTGAGAAGTTCTCTAATTACCTCCATTTTATAAAGACTGAGCACTTAGGTGAATTGCTCTGGGATCATACAGCTAGCAGGTGTTTGAGGCAGGATTTGAACTCAGATCTTTCTCTGACTTCAGATCTTGAACTCTGAAGTCTCTCAGAGCTTTGCTAGTATAAGTTTTTCTTAAAGTGTATAAGGAGCGAGCAAATCTCACAGATCTCTGATCCAGGACTACTGGGGCCAAGGAGAGCAGGGAGGCATAGAGAGTGGTGGAAGAAAGACGACTTTCCTTTGAGGCTAGTTCTCTATAAGCACATAAATAAAGTGGAGAATGGTCTGAATAATCCCAGTGTCTGTTGTTTGGCTTTGGGATGAATTAGATGCTATTTCCTTACATTAAATGTCTCCCTCATTATGTTTGACTCAGGATGACATTAAGATGAGTTTGCATTTCTTCAGCATGAGCCATCATCTTAGTTATGGAAAGGCCAAAAGTGTCCTGACTTATGGTGAGAACTTTTTACAGTCTGTCTTCTGTGCTTTCCAAAATCCTTCCACGTCTTCAATATTTCTGTGATCCATCTATGATCTCATTTTTCATTATTTCCTTAGTGAGGGAGTAGCTAGGCATTGTCACTCCTGTTTCATAGATAGAGAAATAAGTGTATGCAGAAGATAAGTGATTTGCCTCCTAAAATTACATGCCGAGGATTATGACTAGAGCTGAAATTACAAGTGTCCAGACTCCAGACACAGAATGCTCACTATCAGGTCAGACTACCTCCTCTTTTTAAAATTTTAGCACCCTCTACAATCAAAATGGGGGCTCAATCTCCCTCCATGAATTGGAACTGGCAGGTAAGGTCCCCAAAGGGGTGATTACAGAAAAACAAAAAGTTCTAGAAAGTAACCCTGTAGAAGACTATTCTTAATGTGTAGGAGGCAGAGGGAAGAAAAATAGGACTTTATATAGTACCTACTGTGTGCTAGCCACCGTGATACATGTTTTTACAAATGTCCCATTTGATACCCACAGCAACTCTTTGAGGTAGGTTCTATTATTTCCCTCATCTTATGGTTGAGGAAATGGAAGTAAACAGAGATTAAATGGCTTACTCTAGGTCACACAGCTAATAATTTGTCTGTATGACAGACAAAAATCTGATCTTCCTGATTCTAGATGTAATAATCTATCCACTGCACTACCAGCTGCCTTTATTATAGCTCCCAAGCCTCTACTAGTGTCTATCCAATTGACAATCAGCTGGTAGTCTTAGGTTCTTAGCAAAGACATTTATCCAAATAGCCAGTAATTATAAAATTTCTCCCTTGCCCTGAAAATCTGGAACACAATTTCCAAAAAATATACATGGATTCTTTATGGAGGGGGTGTGGGGAGAGTGGGCACAAACTTACTGTACAATAGTAGGCAGCACACATAGCCAGAGCAACTCCCAGCTCTGGAACAGTAGGACCTCAATGTCCTTTCTTTCTCCAAAGAATCCTTATGAAATTCATTTCAGGGCATGAAATCAATGATGAATAAGTCACTTGATTGCTCAGCTAGGTTGTCTACTTATAGGGCACAGAGGTCTTTACTGAACTTGTAGATATATTGGATTGCCTTGGCTTGCTCTTTGATAAACAGCTTCAGTCCCAAATACCTCTAGCGTCTGCCTCTGGCTCAGTGGGACATTGCTGCGTTCCTTTTGTTGGAGGAGTTATAGAACTCTTTTCAGGTGAAGTGCTACTGTGAATTTTCAGAACGGGCAGCAACTCTTAGTTTAGGATTATCAGAGCCTTTCCTCTTTGACTCCCTGAAGGCCTTAGCTCTGAGGTTTATGACCTTCCAGAATGAAGGTGGGAGAGGTATAGCTTCTCCTAGTTGACAACTTGTTTGATAGCTCTTCCTAGTTCAGAGCTGGATTATCTCAGTAACAGACTCCTCTCTTTACTAAGATGACTAGTTAGTTCCATTTCCCAAATTCCTGATTGTTTTTCAATTCATTATTTATTTATTATTTGCCTAATGCAAATAAGTGGCTGGGGACATGGATCTATACTCTGGGAGAAGTTCATTGTCTTCACTAGGCTTTTCTTATGGTGAATAAATCATTTATTAAGGGAATACTATGTGCAAAGCGTGTGCTCTGTGCTGGGGATACAGGGAAAAATACGACAACTCTCCTCTTAAGGAACTCACATTCTAGTGCAGGAGACAACACACATGGAAAGTTTCAGCTGCAAGTCAGATGGAAAACTTCCATGGTCCTTAGGGTACGATGGCAAAACAGTTGTTAATGCCTCTTCTTTTAATGTCATATCATTTCCTGATGTCGAAGCATTTGATAGTGCCAAAGTCTACGTGGGTGGTGAGAATTCTTTTTCTGAGTCTTCAGTAACTGTTACTATAGCACCTGTAGGAGGAGCTTCCAGGCTGCATCTCCATAGGGGCTGCTTCCCAGAATGATAACTGAGGGTATTGGACCAGGAACATTGCTATCCCCAAGGCTTCTGGGCTCCAAGTCCTGTACTGTCCCAATCAAAGTGTGAGGGGAGATGGTTAAAGCAATAATGGTGATTGTTCTGACTTACCTGGCCTCATGCTGCCTTCTGCCTGTTCTTCTGAGTGCCTTCCTGTTTCGGCTAGGCTAACTTACTTGTCCTGTTAGTGACAGTTGGTGGAGATGGTTGGATCCTTCTTCATTGATGATGTTTCCCCAAGAAATAGCTGGGAGAGCTGGGCTGGAATCAAGAATGGTGGTCTGAGACTTGTCCAAAGGCTCCTGTATTCTGGGTCCTGGGTTGTCCCCATCAAGGTTTAAGAAATCAAATGCAATTGATATTTGAAGTCTCTGATCCTTTTTAAGGTGTGGAATACTTCATTTACCCTTCAAAGGGCCTTACCTGTACATTTCATTTTTTTCTTTCTTTGTCCATCAAGCCCTTTAATTTGGTGAGATCTAAAAGGGGCACACCCTTTTTAGAGCATTTAAAGGACCAGCAGTCAAGTGTAAAATACCATCCAGCTGTAGGCCATTCCAAGTAGCAAGAAGGACCTAAGATCTGTACAACTTATAATAGGCTTTTTAGTTTGAAATTGAATTGTACAAATATTGTGGTCCCTCCCCTGACTTGATTTTATTGAGGCCCCTAGCATTAAATGTGAACTCTCAGATCCAGATGTAATTCTAAGATAGAAGGGAGAGGAAAGTGGCAAGAATGATAAAAGACAGAAATAATATCTGAAGTGAGCCAATAGAGCACTGGGCTTAGATTCAGGAAGACTCATCTTTGAGTTCAGATCTAACCTCAGAGACTTACTAACTGTGTAACCCTGATCAAATCGTTTCAACTCTGCCTCAGTTTCCTCATCTATCAAATGAACTAGAGAAAGAAATGGCAAACTACTCCAGTATCTTTGCCAAGAAAACCCCAAATGGAGTCATGAAAAGTCAGGCATGACCTGAAACAACTCAACCACAATGTTGGGAGAATTGTGGGAAGAAAGACAGTTAATGGCCCTGTCAATTGACCCAGTTTTCCTCAAAAATGGTTTGGAATTGGTTCCAGCCAGCCCATTAATGGAAATATATATCCAAAGGGATAAAAGTCAGAGAGGAAAGTTCCCATAATCTCAACATATTTAAAATAGAACTTTTTTGTAGCAATAGACTGGAAACAAAATGGGTGCCCACTGATTGAGGATTGGTTGCATATGACACATGAATGTAATGAATTAATAAATGATGACTGAGGAGTTTAAAGAAACATGGGAAGGACTTGAATGATCTGATACAGCATGAAATAAATTCTCCTTTGTCCTTTATTTTTGTTCTTTTGTATCTTGACATTATGAGGGTGATAGCTTGACTTGTTCGTGAATTAGATTCAAGTGAGGCAGAATTGCACAGTTATCAGCTTCACTCTCTCTTCCAGAGTCATCAAAATCAGTAGAAGGAGGAGAACAATATATACTAAGCCTATAGTAATGTGTAACCCCGGCCCCAAAGCCCATTGATGTGGGACTTTCTCCTTGGTAGGCAGCAATGCCCTGGACCTGCACCAGGTGTCAAGGGAAGTTAAAGCTGAAAGGAAAATAGATTTACTCTCATGCTATCAATCTATTCAAATTTCTTTGGGTCTCTTTAGGTCTGCCTTTTGGGACTACAGGCACTTCTGGCTTCTAGCATTGAGAGAGAAGATAGAAAATGCTAACCTCATTTCAGGTGACTGAAGGAAAAGAAGACTGGGAAAAAGCCAACATGAGAGGAGCTAGGAGTCTCTAACAAATCCCAGTCCCTAGCTTGCTACCCTAGAGAATTCAGGAAACTTCCCCGTGGATGAGATTCAGGACTCTCTTTCTTGCTTGAGCTGAGTTACCTTGCTCCCAGTGGAAGAGCTCCTTGACTCTTTATTGTCTGGTATATATTCTCCTATGTACTTTCTCTGACTTTTATTTTGCTACCAATTTGGGTTTCTTGGGTAATTGCTGTGTGTGTTCACTGTGGAGCTTGTATTTGGTGGGAAAGAGGTAGAGCCTTGGATATAAAGTTGGGAATCCTATTCCCTCAATAATAAAACAGTGATCTGAAATTAACTTGAACCTGAAAAATCATATCCCTTAAACTAACAATATTTAAGAGAGCAGATATACTCCTAGTCCAATACCCTCCTCTCTCTGAGGAGAGCAGTATAGTGGTCTCTGACCCCAGCTTCCTAATTTCTCTCCTGGCAGGAACTAAAGTCTCCCTTGGATAAGGGTGGATAAGAATAAGAGGCTACAGATCCCTAGTCTGCCTTCTTTCCAGTCACACAATGACACCCCATGACACTACATGTAGGGAATAGCTCTGACTACAAAAGTAAATTAAAAACAACACTAAATAGGAGCAGAATTCCAATGAATTGTAATGATGAAATGTCTCCTTTCTCTTAGTAGAGGGATAGGGAAGTGTAAAATGTGGAAGTTGCTAGTTGTTTAAAAAAAACATTTTTGTTGTTGTTACAAGGAAAATCTTAGTAGTGGTAGCTGGTGGAATTTCAAGAAAACAAGACAACAATAAAACTTTTAAAAAGTAGAGGTGGGAGAAAAGAGGCATGTGGCCTTAATTTCTTTGGACCTCGGCTTCCTCATTTTTAACAGGAAGACTCAAACTAGATGACTTCGCGGGTCCCTTCAATTCTAAGTCTATATATATAGTGCTGTAAGCCCTTAAAAACAGGATGACTGGCTCCTGACATCATATATGAGGACCCAAAGCCAACATGCCTCCTCTGTTCCCTTCCCTTTATCCATGCCTACCACAATCCTTCTATCCACCTCACTAGCTCCAATTCTCCTTCCTTCCTTCCTCACTCCGCTCACATTCATTCGGATCTTCTCTCATTTTTACTAAAGAAAGCTCATCCCCTAGAATGATGCAATAGGATAGGAAGCCAGTAGGCTTGGGTCCCGGACCTTACTCTACCATTGATTTGCTATGTGGCTTTGGGCAAATTATTGAAACATCTTTGGACCTCAATTTTCTCCTCTGCAGAAGGAACGTAATGATACCTGCCTGACTCTCTCACAGTCATCCTGAGAATGAAAGGAGGATAGCAGTTGACCTTCATGCCTTCTCTACAGCATTGAACTCTTGATCACCTTTTCCACCTAAATACTCTTTCCTCTCTGAATTTTCATTATACTGCTCTTTATTGATTTTCCTCCTGTCCAACTTGTTACTCCTCAGTCTCCTTTGTTGGTTTTTTATCCACATCACACCTACTAACCAGGAATGTCCCCTAAGGGTCTTTCCTGAGTGAAATCTTTTCTTTTTTTAAAAAAAAAAAGTTAAAATATTTATAGCAGCTCTCTTTGTGGTGGCCAAGAACTGAAAATTGAGGGGATGTCCATCAATTGGGGAATGGCTGAACAAGTTGTGGTATATGAATGTAATGAAATACTATTGTGCTATAAGAAATGATGAATAGGCAGACTTCAGAAAAACCTGGATAGACTTACATGAACTGATGCTGAATGAAACGAGCAGAAACAGAAGAACATTATGCAGTAATAGCCACGTTATGTGATAGTTATCCCTTCTCAGCAATGCAAGGACCTAAAACAATTCCAAAGACTCACAATGGAAAATGCCATCCATATCCAGACAAAGAAATGTGGAATCTGAATGTAGATCGAAGCATACTATTTGCTTTTTTTATTGTTTTGTTTTGTTGTGTTTTCTCTTATGGTTCCTCCCATTCATTCTAATTCTTCTATACATGACTGATGTGAGAATATGTTTAATAAGAATGTATATAAAGTCTATATCAGATTGTATACTACCTTAGGGAAGGAGTAGGAGGGAGGGAAGCAGAGAAAATTTAAAACTTATGGAAGTGAATGTTGCTGACTAAAAATAAATACGTTAATTTGTTAAAAAAAAAAAAGGTTTTTTTTACATTTAGTATCTCTCTTACTGCCTCCTTCCTTCATATTAAACAATTTTTAAAAATCCTCACAACAAACACAGAGAGTACAACAAAACAAATTCCCACTTTAGTCACTTCCCAAAATGCATCACCTCTCTAGCAGGAGTTTAGTGGTGTGATTCATCCTCGTTGGTGGTTTCTGATCGCGTTACTCAAAGTTCTAAAGTCTCTTGTAGTTTTTCTGTATGAAGTTGTCACTGTATAAATTGTTCTTCTAGATCTACTCACTACATGCTGCACTGGTCCACAAAGGTCTTCTCATTTTCCTCTGAACTACCTATTTCATCATTTCTTATGGCACAATAATATTCTATTACATTCCTAAACCACAATTTGTTTATTCCTCAATAATTGCTATGAATATATATTTTAAAAAACATTAGTCTTCCCCTTTTTTACTTTGATTTCTTTGAAGGTATCACCTTGTTAGTGGTGTAGTTGAGTCAAAGAGTTTAATAATTTGCATGGTGTAATTTCAAATTGCTTTCCAGGATGGAAAGCAGTCCAGAATGACTGGACCAGTGAACAACTCTACCAACAATGTATTAGTGTGTTTGTTTTCTCCCAGCCTCTCCAATGTTTGTCATTTTCCTCTTTTGTTATCTTTATCAATCTGATAGATGTAAGGGAATATCAAGGTTGCTTTAATGGTCATTTATCTAGTTTTGAGTTTGAGTATTTTTTTTTCATAAAAGTTATTGACAGCCTAGATTTTTGTCCTTTGAAAAACCATCTTTCACATCTTTTGGAGATCTGATGAGGATCTTGACCTCTCTGAAGACTTTGACATTGTCAGTCACTCTCTTCACCTTGACACTCTCTTTTCTCTAGGTTTTCCTGACACTCCTGCTACTGATCTTATCACCCTTTGTCAATCTCCAATGTTGGATCTTCATTCAACTCAAGGGCATTAATTCTGGATGTCCCCAAGGATGCCTCCTGGGTCCTCCTCTCTTCTCCGTTTACTTGCTGATCTCATCAGCTGCCATGGATCCAGTTTTCATCCTTATGAGCACAATTCTCAAATCTATTTAACCAGCTCTAACCTCTTTACTGACCTCCAGATCTGCATTTTTAACTGGATCTCAAACTGGATATCCTGTAGGCATCTTAAACTTAGCATGTCCAAAACTGAACTCCTTACTTTCCCCCTCCAAAAAAACCCCTCCCTACCTTCAGACTTCCCAATTACTGTTGAGGGCACCCCTATCCTCCCAGTCCCCCAGGCTGAAACCTAGGTGTCATCTTCCACTTCTTATTTTCTTTCATCCCTGCATATCCAATCTGTTGCCTGTCAGCTTAACCTTAACATCTCTCAAATATTGTGATATTGAACAACTGTAATACCTTTCAAATATTCCCCCTTCTCCCTTCTAACACTGCCATTATCCTAGTTCAGGCCCTTATCACCATCCTAGACTACTGCAATCACTAACTGTTTGGTCTCCCTGTCTCAAGTCCCTCCTCACTACAGTCCATCTTCCTCAGTTGTCAAAGAGATCTTCCTAAAGTCCAGGTTTGATCGTGCATCCTCCCCCACTCAAATCCTAATGACTCCTTATCACTTCCAGGATCAAACTGAAAATCCTCTGTTCTTTCATCTTACTACTTCACCATATATTTTGCGATCCTGTAACATTGTACTCCTTTCTGTTCCTCAAGAAAGAAAGTCTATCTCCTGACTCTGTCTGGGTTTTCAGTGCCTATCCCCTATTCCTGGAATACTTTCTTTCCACATCTCCACCTCCTGGTTTCCCAAGCTTCCATCCAGTCTCTGCTAAAGTCTTGCCTTCTATTGGAAGCCCTTCTCCCCTCTGATTATTTTCAATTTATCCTGTATATAATTTATTTGTACATAGTTGTTAGAAGGTTATCTCCGCCATTAGAATGTGAAGTCCTTGAGAGCCAGAACTTTTTGTCTCTTTTTTTATATCCTCAGTATTTAGCACAATCCTTGCACTGAGTAGGCACCTAGTAAATGTATACTATGGCATGTGGTGATCTCATCAGCATGATGAAGCCATAAATCCATGGGTTCCATGCAGATAATTGCTAGATCTGTACTTCTAGCTCTGCTCTCCTTCCTGAGCTATAGCCATGCATTACTGATTTCCTTTAGGACATCTTAAACTGGATGTCCTATAGGCATCCCAAACTCAGTATGTCCAAAACAGAACTCACTATCTTTTCTCCTAAACCCTTACTGTTAAGGGAACCACCATTTCCCCAGTCACCCCAGGCCATCCTTGACTCTTCACTTTCATTCATTCCATACATCCAAATTTGGCAACTTTCATGTTTCCAAATCTTATTTTTTAGAAGGAAAGAAGGAAGGAAAGGAAAGGAAGGAAGGGGAAGGGAAGGAAAAAGTAGGAAGGGAAGAAAGGAAGGAAGGGAAACAGGGAGGGATAAAGGAAGGAAAGAAGAAAAGAAGGAAGGAAGGAAGGAAGGGAAGCAGGATGGGATAAAGGAAAGAAGGACTTCTTAAGTGTCTACTATGAAGCAAATATTGTGCTAAGTGCTTTACAAATGTTATCTCATTTGATCCTTACAAAACTGAGGCAGAGGTTAAGTGATTTGCGCAGCATCACATGGCTAGTAAGTGCCTGAGACCATATTAAACTGAGACATTCCTTTCTCCAGGCCCTATGCACCTAGCTACCTCACATGCATTCACATCTCTTGTATATGTCTCCTTTTCTCTGCTCACAGCCAGCACCCTAGCTCAATCCCTCATCTCTTGCCTAGATGATGGCCAGGCCTTCTTGCCTGAATTATTGCAGTAGTCTTCTAACTGGTCTCTTTCCCTTCTTCAGTCCATCCTCCCCTCAGATTCCAAGGTAATTTTGTTTTCTAAAGGGTAGATTTGATCACATCACCACTGCCCCACCCCTTGTCCCCCATAACCTTCAGGATCAAAGGTAAACCCCTGTGGCATTTAAAACTCTTCATACTTGACCTCTTCCTCCTTCCTCAGACTTTTATCTTCCCATCTACATATTCTGTGATCCAGTTACACTGGTCTGCTTACTGTTCCTCATGTATGTAACTACATCTTCCAATTCTCTATATTTTCACTGACTGTCCATCCCCCACCCCAACCCAGAATGTTTCTCTTTAGCTACTGGGGAGGCTGAGATCTCTTGACTTGAGAGCTCTGAGCTGCAGGGGTATTTGTCATTCAGGTATCCACACTAAATTCAGTGTCAATAAGGGGAACTTCTGGGAGCAGGAGCCATCAAGCTGCCTAGGAAGGGGCAAACCATTTCAATCCAGAAAAAGAACAGGTCAAAACTTTTATCGCTGTTAGTAGCCCCTTCATTTACAGCCTAGTCAAGATGGGGAGCACCAGTCTTTGAAGGGAGGACAGGGAAGTAAGAAGGAAGTCATCTGACAGTCAGCACACCCAGAACTGAATGAGTCCCAGACAGAAGAACCTTTATTTCACAGACTCAAGGTAGATCAACCCCTGTTTAAGCTATGTAGTGTCCAAGGACTCAGGATTCTGCTTTTCCTTCCCTGCTAAAAAAAAAAATGTATATTTCCTCTCAGGCCCCTGAGACTTAAACTCCATTTAAGCAAACATTCACTAAGTACAGAAGTATAAGACACTGTGCTAAAGACTGGGAATACATTAGAGAGAAAAAAAGTCATCTCTGCCCTGAATAGATCAACACACATTCATTTAGTTTCTACTATATGCCAGGTGTTATACTAGATGCTGAGGGTACAAAGACAAAAATAAGCTGTTCTTGTCCTCAGTGAGCTTATCTATATAAATAAATATAAACAAAATCAATTTCATAAACTAGAGTTGGAATGTCATTTGTGAGGAAGAAGAAGAAAGCTTTCTTCCCAGCTCTATTTACTTATTTTTTTTCTTTCTTTTGCTCATTAAAGGGGTCATTCCCTGTTTACTTCTTAAAGAGATCTATTCACTGAATGAGCATTACCTCACTCAACGTGAGTACCTGACTAGGCCAAGGTCTCCCAGTGCATCTTAGATATCCTCCAGTCATCCTGATGAATATCTGGTCACTGGATCCATATGGCCCAGGAGAAGAAGTGAGACTGGTGACCTTGCACAGTCCTCCCTCACTCAAAACAAAGTCAAGTGCAAGTCATGTCATCATTTCTCTGATGTCATACTCTTCTTTGAAAATGAAGGACAAACACAGACAGACAGGAAAGAGAATAATATATAATCAGGTTGAAAAAGATTGTAAAGGACTTTGAAAGTCAAACAAGATCTCGTATTTTCTTCTAACAGTGATGGAGAGCCATTGGAGTTTATTGAGTAGGGGAATGGCACGGTCAGACCTACACCATAGAAAAACTAGTTTGGCAGCAACATGGAAGATAGATTGGAGAAGGGAAGATTTTGAGCTAGAGAGACCAATTAAGAGGTGACTATAATAGTACAGTCACGAATGAAGAGGCCCAGAAAGATGGGTTCATGAGAAGAAAGAAGTGAATAGATGTGAGAAATTTTTCCTGGAGGCAAAAACAACAATATTTGGCAACTGACTAGACATGTAAGATGAAGAACAAAGGGTCAATGTCAGCATTGTCAACCAGGGTACCTGGAAAGATAGTGGTGATCTCAAGAGAGTTTCCTTGAGGAGTAGGTTTGGGTGGAAAGATGAAGTTTGGGATATTTTAAGTTTGAGGTGCTTATGGAGCATCCTACTGGAAATATCCAATAGGCAGTTGGAAATACAGATCTGGAGTTCAGAAGAAAAACTAAGGGCTATATTATTTAGATTTGAGAGTCATCTGCAGAGTTATAGTAAACCCATGGGAGCTGATGAGAACAGCAAGAGTCTAGAAAGAGAAAAGAAGTCCCAACACAAAATCTTGGGGAACATCCACACTTAGGAACTTATACTAGAAAGATTCTGAATCTGAGTTAAATTCTGGCTCTGTCACTTAATACCTTTTTGACCCTTGGGCAAATCACTTCCCTCTCTGGGCAGTATCTTCCTTAACTGTAAATGAGGGAGCTGGACTCGATATACTCTAAGATCTTTTCAAGCCTTATGATTCTTAATCACAGGAGTAAAGTGATAAGTTCTTTTCAACTAACATTTAAGAGCCTTGATGACAAGCTTTGTGCTAGCTATTGAGAATATAAAGATGAAAATCAAACAGTTCCTTCTCTCAAGTAACTTACGTTCTATTGGAAGAGCTGACAGTTCTATCAGAGCAAATATTCTATGTCCCAGAAAGGTTGGATGATATCTTGAGTTGCGTTTTTTCAAGAATGATTTGGGTATGAGTTGGACCAGATGTCCTCTGAGAAGCCTTCTGATTCGAAAAACCTTATATTCTGTGACTTCAAAATAAAGAGAGTAATTCAATTATTTTTCTCTAGGGAGGTAATATGTAATGAGTTCAAGTCATCTGGTCTAGAGGAACAATATCCTAGAGCAGTGGTCTCCAAATTTGTTTGGTCATGGACCTCTATCAATAGAACAAGGGTCTGTTTTTTTTTAAGCATAGATCCCACTAAATGTAGATTTATTTATTTGTAAATTACTTTCATGTGCTGATATTAACATATTATATATAATATAAAACATGACACAAACCAGAAATTTTAAAGGGTAAAATGAATATTTTTAAAAAATTTATTAATGGCCTAGAGAATTTGCCCTCACTAATATGATTTATTGAAGACAATGTGATTGATTATGCTATATTATTGCTAAAAAATCTTGGATTAACACTGTGTCATTCCAAAATTCAAAGATATGGTTCTTAGCTGTTTATTTTTATTGTCGTTGTTCAAGGTTCAACCATTGTTGTTCAGTGGTTGTCAAAACTGAAAAAGATACATCACAAAGAAACATAGATGACTGCACTTACTAAATCAGGGTACTCATTTTTCAAATACCATGAAGAAATAATGCAACGCTTTTTGTTGAAATTCTACTAGTCCATTTCTATCTTCTCTGATATCAATCAGTTCTTGCAAACGAATCACAAGGTTGCACTTTTACATTTTTAACAAAATGGTTAAAAACTCAATGGAGGTCTTCAAAGATTTTTGAGCAGTTAAGAAAATTTTATGTCCAAATTTTCTAAGGGTACAGGTGTGAGATTTAGATGACACACTTACATAATTTTCAGCAACAGGAGCTTAGTATTTAAATGTTTCAGTAATTTTGAGCTTTGAGAACTCTAATCAATGCAATAACTAACCAACATTCCAAAGGACTGAAGACAAAGCCTGCCGCTAGATTCAAAATGCAAAATGAGGCATATATTTTTGGAAATGACCAAGGTAGGAATTCATATTGCTTGACTATATATCTATATCTATCTATCTATCTATCTATATTTGTTTTTGTTTTTCTTTGATGGGGGTGGGAGGAAGGGAAATGTGGAAGGAAGAGAATAATCAATTTTTGTTCATTTAAAAATTAAATTTTATTTAAGAATAAATTTAACATGGATGTTGTAATTGTAATGGCTTCATACTGTCATTGGCTAATATCTCAAGGTATGACAAATACATAGGATGAGGTTCTTTATTAATAATAGTGGATGGAAACCCATCTTTCATATAATCTGGATAATTTCAGATTTTGGTGGCTGACTTCTTGTTAAATCTGATTAAATTGTCCTTTTAGCCTCTTAATGTGGCTGATTAAGAGCTTGTGAAAAGAATAGAAGAAATGTCAACCTTGTAATTTTCTTTTTGTTTTCCTACTTTTATTTATTTATTTTTTCATATTCCTAAGGTCTAAAGAGGTCAACATCTCCCAGTGCATCCTGGGTCATGTCCAGTTATCCTGAGGAATATCAGGTCACTGGATTCAGATGGCTCTGGAGGAGAAGTGAGGCTGCTGACCTGCACAGCCCTCCCTCACTCAAAACAAAGTCAAGTGCAAGTCATGTCATCATTTCTCTGATAGCATGGTCTTCTTTGGCAACGAAGGATGAACACAACAACAATATTCCCAGGGCTTGGCACAGTGTCTGTCACATAGTAGGTGCTTAATAAATACTGATTGGATATTGGTATTATCTTCAATGTATAGCTTCTTTTTTTTTATTTCTTCCTATCCTTTTAAAAATATTTCAGGTTTTTATTCAACATGTTAAAATAGTTATTTAGTTTTTAAAAAATGACTGAAGTCAGTGTCATCATCTGACTCTTTCTTTGTGTCCTTTTCCTTCTTTTCTATGGCCAAGATAGCTACGCTATGCTATCAGGGTAGCACCCCATGCTGCAGCAGGTCCACCATTGCCCATGAGGCTAACAATATTTATGCTGGATGAGACCTTTGCAAATAAACGAGATCAGAATGGCTCAACATTTATAGCTACTGCTTTAATAAATATACTGATTTTTATTCTCCCTGACCAGGACCTGATTGCTTTGAAAGTTATGGGAGGAGTATATGGAGGTGAGTTCAGCTGTTGTCCAGGGAAGCAGTTCCTTCTAGCAGCGCTAGTAGTTGGGGTGGCTATTCATCCCAATTTTATATTAACTCCAAAAAAAGGGTCCAACATGTTAAAATCAACTGAAGAAAGCCCCAGAAATGTTTTTGAATAAATATTTGACTAAAGCATTTATGTACTATTATTTTAAGTCTATACTGTATTAAGGACTGGGGATACAAATAGAAAAGTCTGACAGTCTCTTCCCTCAAGAAGCCCACATCTTAATGAGGGAAACCACAAAGACAGAAGGTTTTACCTCCAAGTCAGATCCCATGGTCTTTAGGGTGCAATGACAAAGCAGGTGTTAATGCCTATTCTTTAATGCCATATTAAATGCTTGTTAAAATCATATCAGTTTCTGATGTTGAACCATTTAACAAGAAGTTTGGTGACATAAACTTTCCTTTCTGGGTCTTCATTAGCTTGTACTTGCTGTACTGTAGTTATGTTGTTGACTCAATTTCTCCCCTGTGTATCCTTCCTTCCTCCTTCCACCGAGGCATACCTTAAAACAAATAATTTCCTTTTAAAAGAGCAAGAAAAAATTTCAGCAAAACCTATCAGTGCATCAAAAGAAAAAAATGTGATATTATATAAAAAGTACTCTAGGTCCACTCTCTTAGAGCAAGATAGCTATATCTCCCTGTAAGTTCTTATTCTAATATGCCCCTTACCATGGTTAGCTGCCAGTAGTTACTACCCTAGTGCCATTTAGTCAAGTAACTTCCATTAGATTTTACAAAGAGATATTTATTTCAAAGATATAACAAAAACAGAATACAAACATTTCCCCTAAATTTCTGGAGGACACCTTTTGCTCTATATCACCTCAGTCTTTAGGGAAAGTGGGCTTGGACTTAATATGATTTTTATATAGCATTGATCTCACCAAGTTCACATTCAATTGCTCAATGAACAACCATTGCTAGATGAACAACCATTACTAGATAAGCACTTGTCTCAGCTATTGATGGGTTGGGTTCTGAAGGTTGTTCTTCCTTGGGACCTCAGAGCTAGACTGACTGCAAAGTTAGAGAAGGACTTAACTCTTGGTGATTTGCTCTTTTGACCTTTTGAAATTCATAAGGTAGTAGTAGGTTTATGAGAATAGACATCAAGGCAAAGAATCAAGCCCCATACTCACAGGCCTCTGCCCTTATCCATTATCTCTCCTCTCACTAGAACTCTGATGGGCAGGAAACAGTCAGACTAAGAGAAGAGACAAGTTCCAGTTAACTAATGCCTTTTGAATATACCCCAGTTCCAGCTATAGCTGTCATAGCAAATCAAGAGTCTCCTCTTCGTTTCATGATAATCAGACCAGAACCAGTTGCACAATGTCTATACCTCCTCCAAAATCCACATGAGGATTACATTAGAGGCATTTCTGTGCATGCTGATAAGGACTGGGTTCAGGGGGCTGGTCCTCCACCAGATATTCAAAGTTCTAATGGAATTTTCTTGGAAAAAATAAAGGGATGTGAACTCAGTGACAGTATAGTTAAGTTGTATTTAGAATTGTTTCAATGACCAGACTCAAAGAGTAGGCTTTGCTGACTTCCTTCAAGTCCCGGCTAAAATCTCTTTTGTAGGAAACTTTTCCCGATCCTTTTTAATTTTAGTGCCTTCCCTCTGTTGATTATTTCCAATTTATCTTGTATAGTCTATATCTCATTTATATATATATAGATATATCTATATCTATATCTATATATATGTTTGCATGTTGTCTCCTCCATGAGACTATGAGTATCTCAAGAACGGAAACTATCTTTTACCTTTCTTTGTATCCCCAGCACTCACCCTGGTACCTGGCAAATAATCTTTTTTTTGAGAGGTGGTGTTAATAACCATCTGTTCATTAAGGAAATATCTATTGAGCACTTATTAAGCAGGACAGAAATAAGCACTTAACAAGAGCCTACCTACTATGTACAAAGCACTATGCCAAGTGCTTTACAAATATTATCCCACAACAACCCTGGAAAGTAGGTGTCATCATTATCCCCATTTTACAGATGAGGAAACTGAAACAGAAACCAAAGTATCTTGCTCAGAATCATACAGTTAATAAGTGTCTGAGGTCACATCTGAATTCAGGTCTTCCTGACTATAGGTCCAGCATCCTAACCACTTGGCTGCTACCTGCCTACTAGCCTACTGGCTTTATAGCTAGATCTCAGTCTTTTATATATGTGTATTAATTGATTGACTGACTAAACATAGAGGAAGATCTCTAGTGGAATATCAGATGCACCCACCACCCTGAACTGTTTTAACATTTTGTTCAGTTATTTAGATGGAGCTATAGGCATGCCCTTTTCAGATTTTCAGATGACAAAATGTGTAGGAATAGATAATGTATTCGATGAGAGTGAAAATTCCCTAAAGATTTGTAAAGGCTAAAACAGTGGGTTTTTCCAAAGGTCTATCCACCATGGTTCTTCTACCCTGGCCCCTTTCAGGGGCTGGATTTTGAACTCTTACTACAGAATCCATTTCATAAAAGTGGTACTTATTCTAGTTGCCAAAACTTTTCATGAAAATGAGACCGCCTTAGGACCCTTCATTCCTTGTATTTGGAGATAACCTATTGACACTATGCCCTAAAATCCTAAGACACTTCCTTCATACTTTCCTCATACACTCCAGCTTTTTATTCCCCTAATGTCTTTGATTTGGAGTCTGTCTGCTGAGGCAGATACTCTCTTTTCTTCTTCCATTTCCTGCTATATCTCATTCCCCACTACTTTAAAACTCCTTTTTTCCAGTCCCTCTCTCCCTTGCTCCCTCTTTTCTCTCTTTTCATTACGTTTTGTGGAATCTCTGCTCTTTCCATTTTTATGGATTGATGAAAATTAATCTTCCTCCAAAAGACGCTCCAAGCTTGGCCACCTTATTCTCTAAGGCTCTGACACAGAACCAGAAAAGGAGTAAGTGCCTTTCTTGATTTTTTACTGCTACTTTTCAGTGCTCCCTCTGTTGCCATCACTGTAACCTCTTTACTGTTTAGTGCAACTGTTTCTATTTTCCTGCCCAGAAGATCTTTGTTGTCACTGTCTACCAGCTTCCAAGTCAATTTCCTTTCTTTGTTGAAAAAGTCAACACCTGCTTCATGGCCATCCCTTATGTGCCAGTCACTGTTCTCATATTCTTCCTTACCCATCAACCATAACAAAGAAGGTATAGGTGATGATCCAAGCTTCTAAAATGCTGCCTCTGTGATCATGACTTCTTATCATTCCATCTCTCCCTTTGTCTACTAATCCTTTGTCTTCACCCACACTGTGCTCACCAGTTACTCCACCCCTCTCAGTTCTCCAGGCTATCATCTGTGCTCTGCTCTCATTTTTCTCCCTCAATCGTCTTGTGCCTAGATCTGAGCATTTCAAACGTATACTGTTGTCTATCCTTGAAACATTTCTGTTTTTATCCTGTCATTGCTAATGACTCAGCAAATTTGAACATCCAACTTCCTCACTCCTACTTATGTGCTTCTGAACAGCACAGGGCTCTTATGTCCTTTACATGTAAGCTACCACAGACCCACAATATTAATGTAACCTAGTCCGGACTACCTAGTCTCTCCCCACACGCCTGCAAGACATTATCATGGAGACAGTAGAGGACTGTAGTGCATAGAGACTTTCTAGGGGTATTCTGTTTATGAGTACATGAAAAAACACCAGACTTCCAAGATTGGTGGTGTTAAAAGACAATTTCTGCCTGTAGTTTTAAGGGCCATGTGACACGACAACAAAATGGAGAAAAGGGTATAAAAGAGAATCACTATGGGAATCTGTGCTTGACCCACTATGTAGTAAGGAATGAAGTAGGGTGCAACTGCCCTGCCTGGACCTATGAACAGGGAAAATCTGTGATGTGCACAAGATAAGAGTTGAGTGTGAACTGAGAGTGGATTCGAGTCAGGTGGAGAAAGCAGATTGTAGGTGAGCCCCTGCAAAGAGGCAAGGTCCTATGTGGACCTTGGATAAAGTCTTGAATATGTCAAGCCCAAGACCTGATCAGGGCAAGTCAGTGAAAATTAAGACAAAATGAAGTCCAGTGTATCGCTCCTTTCCCTTCTTGTTCCCCTAGAATATAATGCTTGGGCAATTTCCAAGCAAAGTTTGAATTTCAACCATTTCAAACTTGCTAGAAGAGGGGATGGGAAAAATAAAGATTCAGCTCCAACTGCAAATCTGTGGCATCCTTCCATGCATTGTGTTAATGATTATCTGTTCAATTAAGTTAATCAGTCATTAATATTGATTTGACCAATCTTGTGAATTTGAAGATTGAGTTTGGAAGAAAGGAACTAGTCCATGGGAAAATGGGGGCTCAATCCCATTAAAGACAGTGAGAATTTTTTGTATTTTGGTTATTTCTGTGTGCACTCTAAAGTATACCAGCTAGACTGCTTTTGAGTTCAGTCGGAGAGGGATAAGGAGCCTAAGGTAAGGCAGTGGTAGAGTTGTCCCTAAGCCCATATTTTGCTATGGTTTCTAGTGTAGCATCAAATGACACCCTGTAACCACACCCAACCCTGATACATCATGGAGGTCCATCCAGTATCTGATGCCTTTTTTCCAATGTACACCTAAACCTTAATCTCTGTTGATTCCCCCATACATTTTTGGGGCTCCTCTGAGTTTGATTTCTTTTTGAGCTACCCCGCTTGTCCTAGTGTGGGCTATTTGGATCTCCATTTGGTATACCCTTCATGTTTCAGGACTATACCAGAAAAGTTTTGGGTACTTGATGGACAGAGAAGACCTATGGGAAGATATATTGGGGATATCCAAATAGCTCCATTTGGAATCTGAGGACATGGGTCAAGATGCAGGTTCTGTTATTTACCATCCATGTGACTTTGGTCAAGTTATTTTTCATCTTTCGTCCTCAGTTTCCTCATCTGAAAAATGAGGAGGGGTTGTAAGATACCTCTAAATTTCCTTCTAGCTCTAAAAATATGATCCTGTGAAACAGAGATTCAATGAAAAGCATATTAATGAATTAACAAAAGTTATTTTTAATTAGCATATAAACTATATGTCAATGGAGAGTAGAAAGGTGTTTGAAGCTTGGTATGCTGGAAAGAGTACTTTACCTGCAGTCAGAAGACAAGATTCAAATCCTGGCTTATCTCTGGTAGGGAAGATATTGACTGGTGGCAAAGATTCTGGGATTTAGAGTTTTTTCCAACTTGAGAAGAGAGGAAACCGATTTAAAATCAGTCCTCAAAAGGGGAAGCATATGTTTTTCACCTACAGGAGTTTTAAAGAATATAGAGGACAGAAATAACAGAGGAAAAGGAAGAGGTGACAATCATACCATGGCTACATTAAGACTTCAAGTCAGTGTCTACCACAACTGTAATTCATTTCTTCAAGACCAGGAGAAAGACCTCTACCTGAATGGACAAGTGGAGAGGTGTGCGACTGTATTGTTTTTATTCTAGGTCCTCCCTACAATGTCAGTATGCACTTGAAAGGAATCAACTCTCCCCAATCCTACCCCTGCCATATTTCTGCTCAATGGTGTTTTTAAAAATTCTGTTAATGAATACATTTGTTAGATTTAAGAATTCTCTTAAACACTCATGATTGACTCAGACTTTAAATTACCTGGTCCCCCTTTGTAGAACGAGAACAAAAATGAAAGCCACACAGAAGTGTGGCCTTCCTACCCCAGGATTGATAATTCAATTAATTCAACTAACCATCTCTCTTGGGCAGCTAGGTGGCTCACTGGATAGAGTTTCAGGCCTGGAATCAGGAAGACTCTTCTTCATGAGTTCAAATCTGGCCTCATATATTTCCTAGGCAAGTCACTTTACCCTGTTTTCCTCATCTGTTAAATGAGCTGAAGAAAGAAATGGTAAACCACTCCAGTGTCTTTGCCAAGAAAATCCACAGGGCTAAAACGACTCAACAACAAACTAGCCATTTTCTACCTTTTAAGTACAGAATTATTGCAAGCAGGGTCAATTTTTCTAAACCTGACACATAGACAAGAGCCTAAGAGTAAGTCCATGTTACATATGTATGACCACAAAAAACTCATTGAACTTCTCTGAGCCTCTGTTTCCTCATATGTAAAATGAGAGGTTCCAGCTGGGTGTGTGTGTGTGTGTGTGTGTGTGTTCCTAAGATGAATGTCCCATTTACTATAACTGGAGCCAGGGATAGAAAAAGAATAAATAACATAGTCTTTACCTTCAAGGAGTCCAATAAAATGAAGAGATTATTTCTGTTTTCAGGGAAAACATTCTCTCATTATTCTTATTTAAACTAATAATTTGCTTACAAAATTTTTCTTCAAGAATTAAACTTCTGCCATTGTTCAAATGTGTTTCAAATTCCATGTTACTATGCACTAAATTAAGTGAGATTTTATAGTGACTTAAATCTTTATTTTATACCTATTAGAGTCAGGACCCCTGGGTTCCTTTCCAATTAATTCATAATCAGAAAAATAAGTGACCTTACTGTCTTGTCTCACTTTGTCTCTCTGTTTCCTCACCTATTTTCTCATATCCTAAGAAGACAAGAACTGACTTTATCCAAGGTAAGTAGAAAATGACTTGTAGGTCCCAGTAGAACACAAAACAAATTGATATATTCAAGGCAAACTATGGTTCTGAAATCAAATTTGACTGGCAATGGGATATATAAAAAACTAATAAATCATATTTTTACATACATCCCTATCCATAAACTTGGATGGGGAAAAAGTGCATCTTTATTTTCACTAAATTTTATTTTTTTAATGATGTTACATATTCATATATAACAATTTTAATAAAAAATTAATTTTTAATAAAACTTAATTTTAATTTACATGTGAAGTCAATTTTAACATTCATTTTTTAAAAATTTTGAGTTCCAAATTTTTTCACTTCCTTTCTCACCACCCCCTTCCTAAAATGATAAGCAATTTGACATAAGTTGTATATGTGCAATCATGTAAAACATATTTCCATATTGGTCATGTTATGAAAGAAGAAACATGCCAAAAGAAAAATAAAGAAACTGAAAATAGTATGTTTCAATCCGTATTCAGACTCCGTCAGTTCTTTCGCTGGATGTGGATAGCATTTTCTATCATGAATCCTTTGAAATTGTCTTAGGTCATTGTATTATTGAGAAGAGCTAAGTCATTCATAGTTGATCATCCCACTGACACTGTTTTCACTAAAATTTAGCATTTCCTTCACTTAAGAATGTAGACAACAAAACTTCTTCTGAGATGGGTTCCATCAGCTTCACCAGATTGCTAAAAGGGGCCTATGGCCCACAAAAAAAAGGTTACAAATCCTGATTTATGGAATCTTTGAACATTTCTAAGGCAAGGAGAGCCAATTATACATTTTTCCGAGATAGGTTAAGGGGACCCCTTTCCAGAGATGGTTTTCTTGAAGTCCTTAGAAGTCTTTGACTCATAAACTTTGATTAAAAACAAACTAAAGAAACTGAACTGTCTCATTGTCATCAAAAAATGCAGCAGGCTCTGGCCCAGAGTCTATCCTTATAGGATCATAGATTCATAGGCTGAGACTTGAAACAGTCCAATCCCTTCATTTTACAGATGAGGAAACTGAGTCCCATACAGGTTAAGTGACTTGCCTCTGAAGCCAGATTTAAACTCAACCCTTTTTAACTCCAAGAAAAGTGCTCTGTCCAATACATACCATGCTGCCCCATCATTGCTGGAGAACCTGGGATGACCACTGAGAAGATGGAAAAACTGCTCATAGGAAAGGGAGATCTTATGCAGGGATCCATGCCTAAGTATGCAGCACACATGAAGTGTGTAGGGGCTGGGGAACCTCAAGTTTTTATGTATGCACATAAATATATGGACAGACCCAAGTGTAAGGTACATGCTAAGTGTTCCTATGTGGATTTGGGGTCCTAAGTGAATAGGTGATAGCTCTCTAAGACTGAGTTTCAGGGTAAGGAGTTTTCTTACCAGGTAGCTCGTTATGCCAGTGAAATCACAACTCAGGTGCCTCCCTGCCAAATGCAAGTTTATGGGTATGTGCTTGTATACATATGTATTCAACAAACCAATTCAACATTTATTAGACACCTCCAGTGGATAAGATTCTGTACTAAGGATTCTTAAACTGACTATTTTGGTGATTCCATTTTAACATTGGTTTCATTTGAAACCCTATATATTTTATTTTATGCCTTTAAAAACATTATTCTGAGAAGGGATCTGTGAGTTTTATCAAACTGATGGAGTCCATAACACATAGAAAACAGTTAAGAACCCTGGTTTATGTACAAGATGTGTATGTGTACATGAGTGTAGATGTGTACCTGATGGGGGATTGAGGGAAGGAGGAAAGAAATACAAGCACTGACCATCAGAAGGAGCATTCTGTATAGAGCCTCTATACTCTTCATAACTGCTGCAGTTTGAAATATATTATTTATAGAAAACTTTGACTGGAGGGGAAGAAAGACCAAAAAACCCCAGCTACTGCCCTTCTCCTAAAGTACAGTGATTGTTTTTGATAACTCTTTCCCTCTCCAGCCCAGGGCAGGAGGAACCATCTTGCCTTTCCATAGTTGATATTCCACTTAAACCTTTGAACTTTGTACTTGGGGTTTTATTAATAATGTAAATCACCAAACAAAAGGGAGAGAGGCAAGCAGCAGAGCAGGGGCACAGGAACTCTGCCTGCTTGGGGAGCAGGGATAGAGGGTGGAGGGATAGGAGTGGGTAGGAGGTGGGGTAGTTGGGATGAAAGGGGGAGAAAGGGATCTTTCTTCAATCTCTCTATTCACTGCACATCCTCACCCTATTAATACTGTTGGGTCCCCTTTACCCCACTTATCCTTCAAGGCTCCTAAGCATGTGTGTGAAGGGTTACATATGAGTAAAAAAAACTTTAGCCCTCCTATTTTACTCACCCCGCCCCATCAACCTCCATTCTACACAATGCTCTGCCTATATTTTTTCTCTATCTACCTCTTAATTCACACTCATTCCCTATGAAGCCTGTTTCCAAGAATAAGGACAGTTATGTCTCTTAGATTGTAAGCCTCTTATGAGCCAGGTCAGGGTCTTACCTTGTTTTTTTATCTCCAGTGCATAGCACAGTATTTTTCACATAGTAGGTACTTAATAATTTACTTTAAAAATAAAATAACAGAATTCTTCACCCCTAGATTCTGGAAAGGACCCAGTGGTTGGCATGGCTTCTAAGATAGTAGATTTAACTGGGATCCATGAACTTTTTAAAAACATTCTGATAGCTGTATTTTAATATAATTGATTTCCATTTTAGTCCTATCTATTTTATTTTAGGCATTTAAGGAATCCAACAGGTTTTACCAGAGTACCAAAGGAGCCCATGATACAGAAAGTTTAAGAACCCTTCTTTTAAGGTTTGAAGGGGACCTCAAGTTAATCCCTCACTTTGCAGGCCATTTAATAAATGGGGATAGCCTTTAGTAAAGAGAACTAGAGTGATGATTCTAAAACAATATAAATATTGCCTAATTTTTCGGCTCCCCAAAGCTTACCAATTGTGAGCTAGGCCCTTACTAGTTCTCCTGACTATGGTTTTTTCCCCTAGCCACTGGAGGAAAAAGTAAATCCATAATCTCATTCCAATTGACCCTGAGATTGAAGTAGATCACTCCAAGTAAGCCATGTTAGTCTCCAAAGTCCAAGACCATGGAACAAAGTTTCCAGGGCTGAGTGCCTAGTCATGTTCCTCAAATTCAACCACTTCCATTTCCCTCTCCCCTCTGTTTGCAAAACAAGCACCTGCCAGAAAACTGTATACAGTCAGATTATGGACAGTCTACAGACAAATGCTGAATTGTTCCCTGGCAGTGACTTTCTGCATTCAGTCTTTATGTCCCAAGATTTCTGGTCTAGTCCTAATTGTAATAAAACTTTTCATAAAAACAAATTAAAAACAATCTCAGATCATGTTTATAGGCAATAGTCCGAAAATATGGTCATTTAGTGCCCCTTCTTTACATAGATGTCCAGAGAAGGGATCTGCAATGTGGTGGTCAAGCTGCTGCTGCTCATTCAGAATGGGTTCTAATTAGGGTGTGATCAATGAAGAGCTGCCATTAGCTAAATTCTCTGATGAAAAAAATTATATAGACCTGAAGGTTGAGGAAGGGTGAAATGAAAAGGATAAAAAACAGAAGATCCTAAAATGTAATGCTATGAGGGATGTTTAGAACCCATGTAGTCTAGCTCCCTTATTGTATGATGAGGAGGCTGAGACTTAGAGAAATTGATTTGTCTATATTCATACAGGTATAGGGCAGCTAGGTAGCACAGTGGAAAGAGCGCCAGTTCTAGTCAGGAGGACCTGAATTCAAATACAGCCTTAGACACTTACTAGCTGTATGAGCATAGGTGAGTCACTTAACTCCAATTGTCTACACCTCCCCACAACAAAAATAAATAAATTTACACAGGTAACAAGTAGCAAAGCTGGGATTTGAATTCAGATCTTTGGACTCCAAATCCAGTGTTTTTTCAAGGAGTTTACAATCCAGTAATAGAATGAGGCATATTGAATAGCAAACTTTCTCCAATCTCTAATATTTTATAAAACATGAAAGCTGCTTCCTTCCCATATACTGTACTCGTCTTCCTGAATTCAAATCTACCCTCTAAAAATAAACTAAAAATAAATAGTAACTCTGACACTTACAAGCTATGTGATCCTGGGCACGTCACTTTTAACCCTATTTGCCTCAGTTTGAACTTGAGAAGGAAATGGCAAACCACTCCAGTATTTTTGCCAAGAGAATTCCAAATAGGTTCATGAAAAGTTGAATATAACTCAACAACAACATCTTTGAGTGATTTATCTTGGTTAGATAAATCAAATGATTGAGTCAAGAGTTCTCACTTTTCCTCTTCTTAGCCCTAATATCTAGTAACCTCCAATCCCCAACCTCTTTCAGTGATCTTTTTCCTCCTTCTTATTACCAAGTTTGACCAACATGTGAAAAGCCTGATGGTACAGAAAGGAGGATTAGATTTGGAACAACTGGGTTCAAACCCCACCTCGGTCATTTACTATTCTTTTGATGCTAAGCAAGTCAGTTAACCTGGTGACCCGGTGGATAGAGAAACAGACCTGGAGTCAGGAACAGTTGAGTTCAAATCTAGTTTCAAATACTAGCTATCTAACCTTGGGCAAGTCACTTAAGCTCTGTTTTCCTCAGCTTCCTCATCTGTAAAATGGGGATGATAACAGCATTCATCCCCTAGGGTTATTATGAGGATCAAACAAGTTGTTTGGGGTTTTTTTTGGTAAAGTGCTAGGTGAATTCAAGCTATTCTAATTATTATTAATAAAATGAGGGGTTTGAACTAGATGACTTCTCAGGTCCTTATGAATCTAAAATTATGAACTTCTTTCCTGAGGGCTAATTTTGTTTTGTTTTGAACCCAGAATGGGAGTTGGATGCTCAGGTGAAGAATATGAAGTTTCTTATAAATACAACAGCTAAACTACAAGTAGGAACATTGTCCAGTGGGTGATGGCACTAGATCTATAACTAGAAGGCTTTTGTTCTCTACTGTTCTCTACTCTTTGACCTTTGGGGCAAATCATTATACAGCTCCATAGGTCTCAGTTTCCTTATCTGTAAAATGAGAATGGTAGGACAAATTATTCTCCAATATTTCTTCCTCATAGAGCCATAGCTAGCTATAACTGTAGCTAGATGAAGAGAAACCTTCGGGAATTAGTTGTCTGGTCGGGAAAAGCTTTTGTATTTTTTTATGATTTACTTATAACAATAAAGACAAAAATGCAAAGGGAAATGAAGAACTCATTTTTTCTCAACTCTGGGTTCCAGACCTGAGTTGCTATGAAATATTTAAAAATAACCAAAACTTACTTATCTTTATTTATCTTTCTTCTATTCTAGTAGGGGGATGGGGCATGTAATCCCAGGGGACCACACGATGAGGCAGGGGACGGTGGTCATCCAAGGTAGGAGATCCAGATGAAGTGTCTTCTCCAAGGTTGCACAGTAGAATCAGTACAAGAACCCCGACCTCTACCTCTTAATCCTTTCCTTTTCTTAATTCAACATACTACCTTTCATCTACACTTAAATCCAATTCAATTCAGCAATCCCTTCTAAAATATCGAAGACTGTTGGTCATGCTGTCTGTAATTGGATAATATGCCATTGACATAGCACGACTATTTCAAGAAATCTTGTCTTCTTTTGATATCTTTAATTGCTAGTTTTTCCTTATAATTGACAAAAGCCTGTCTCCATATGTAGATTATATATATGAATTCTTGTTCTACCCTCCATACAGGATAAATCTAATCCATCTTTTGGGGGATATCTCTTTGTATATTTGGGGCAGCTAGGTGGTGCAGTGGATAGAGCACCAGTGCAGGAGTCAGGAGAACCTGAGTTCAAATTTCTCCTCAGACACTTGACACTCACTAACTGTTTAACCTTGGGCAAGTCACTTAACCCCAATTGCCTCATCCTGGGTCATCTCCAGTCATCCTGATGAATATCTGGTCACTGGATTCAGATGGCTCTTGAGGAGAAGTGAGGCTGGTGACCTGCACAGCCCTCCCTCACTCCAAACAAAGTCAAGTGCAAGTCATGTCATCATTTCTCTGATGGCAATGTCTTCTTTGGCAATGGACAGACACACACAGATGCCTATTGGATCCTTTATATATTTGATGGGAGTTATGTTGTTTTATTCCTGTGTCCTGCTTCCAAGTTTTCTCTGGGTTAAATCTTTCTAGTTCTTTCAATTTTTCTCTTATCACCATCCAATGGTCTCTTAATTGTCAAATCTTCTGTTCTTTTTTTCCCCAATCCTCATCCTTCTTGACCTCTCTGTGGCCTTTGACATGGTTGATCCCCTTCTTCTCCTTGATATTCTCTTCTCTCTAGTTTCCATAATACTATTTTAGAACTCTTCCAACCTTGTCTGACCCTCCTTGTCGGGCTCTTTTGAGAATTTTTATCCAAATTGCACCCAATAAATGTGCATGTCCCATGGAGTTCTATCTTGGGCCCAGAAGAAGATACTGATTCAATTATTTTTGGGCTGATGATTCTCAGATGTACTTATCCAGCCCTAGTTTCACTCTTAATCTCTAGTTTTACCATCTTCAATTGCCTATTGGACATCTGAAATTGGATGTCTTGTAGACATCTTAAATTTAACATATCCAAAACTAAACTCATCTTCCTCCCCTGCCACCAAATCTTTCCAAAGTTTGCTATTGCTTTTCAGGTCACCACCATCCTCTCAAGCTTGAAACCTAGGTATCGTTTTTGACACCTCATTCTCTCACCTTTCACCCTCACTGATATTCAATCTGTTGC
Organism: Potorous gilbertii; assembly: GCA_028658325.1. Classification (NCBI taxonomy): domain Eukaryota; kingdom Metazoa; phylum Chordata; class Mammalia; order Diprotodontia; family Potoroidae; genus Potorous; species Potorous gilbertii. Next base: position 501,899,516 of record CM053770.1, read on the forward strand.
CAAGGCCTGTCAATTTTAGTGGTTGATAATATCTCATATATACCACCTTTTCTCCACTGCCAAACACCCTAACACAGACCTCCATCTCTTCATTGCTGAACTTTTTGTTGACTACCCTGCCTAAACTCTCTAGTCCAATCTACTCTCTACTTGATCTTTCTAAAGTGTAAATATGACCCCATCACTCCCACTTATTTAAGCAACTCCAGTTGTTCCCCATTACCCCTCTCTTTGGCATTCTAAGCCTTGCACAAGCAGATCTTCTGCCACTTTTTCTGGATTCCTTATACCTTACTGCTCCCCATGTATTCTATGATAAAATGTCTTTGGATTTCTTGTTCAAACAAGACATATTCAGACCCAAAGGCCCTATCTCTGTCTCTCGCCTGTAATTTTCTCACTTCTCATCTCTGCCTCTTGACTTCCCTGGCTTCCTTCAAGTCTCAGCTAGAACCATACTTTGTATAAGAAGCCTTTTCTGATTCCTCTCAATGCTTTTTTAATCCCTCTTAATTCTTAATTCCCCCCTTCTCTCTGTTCATTATATATATTTATATAAAATGTGTGTGTTCATCCTTTGTTGCCAAAGAAGACCATGCCATCAGAGAAATGATGACATGACTTGCACTTGACTTTGTTTCGAGTGAGGGAGGGCTGTGCATGTCACCAGCCTCACTTCTCCTCAAGAGCCATCTGAATCCAGTTACCAGATATTCATCAGGATAACTGGAGATGACCCAGGATGAGGCAATTGGGGTTAAGTGACTTGCCCAAGGTCACCCAGCTAGTGAGTGTCAAGTGTCTGAGGTGAGATTTGAACTCAGGTCCTCCTGTACTGGTGCTCTAACCACTGCGCCACCTAGCTGCTGCATATAATGTATATATACATGTATGTATGTAGGTATGTAGGTATGTATATGTATATAAATATATTATATTCTTTGTACATAGTTGCTTTCATGTTGTCTTCCCATTAGACTGTGAATTCCTTGAGGGGAGGAACTGTCTTTTGTCTTTCTTTGGATCTCTAGCATTTAGCACAGTACCAAGCATACAGGTACTTAAATAAATGCCTGTTTACTGACTCATCTTTAACTTTCTCAGAAGGAACTTGAATTTGCCCATCTTTCCTGTGGACTGACCAGTTTAGAAAAGAGTAAGGCTACAACTATGCTAGTTTAGCACTCTGTACTTCTAGATTAGTTTTTTCATGTTACACAATTTCATATTGAACTTAATGATCACCTAAAAAAATCCAGTTTTTTAAAAAAATGAAAATTGTAGTTAAGCCATCCTTTACCAGTACAATTGATTTTTTAAAGCTAAATCCAAGACCTTACATTTATTTTCTTTAAGTTTCATATTGTTTCAGCCTGCCAAGATATGTCTGAATATTGATTCTGTCATTCAAAATATTAGCTGTTCCTCTCAGCTTTGTATAAACTACCAATTTTATAATAATATTTTATACATCCTTCATAAAAGTCTGATAAAACTGCTCAACAGAACAGCAGTGAAGGATAGAAGAAAAAGCAGGGGCCCAGAAATTAGAATATCTGGGTTCTAGTTCTACAGTCTTCCAGTTTCTGAAGTCAGTTTCTTCATCTGTAAAATCAGAAAACACCTTTGTGAAAATCAGATGAGATAATAGTTGGGAAAGTATACTACATAAATGAAATCCAAGACAGAGGCCTGTGGCATTCCACTAAGAATATGTTTAAAGTGGTTCAACCATTTAAGATTCCCTAATTTATTATTCAGACTCCATTTTGACATTATCCACAGATTTCATAGAGATTTTGTCAAATGCTCTCCTAAAATCAACAGCCATTTTGTTTCTAGTTGTTTCCTTAATTTATCCATTTTGGTAGTGCTATCAAGAAAGGGAATGAGGTTAGTTTGCTATGGCTTTATATTAGTGAACCCATGCTAGCTCCTAAGTGATTGCCTCTTTTCTTATAAGTTGACAAAAGAAAGAAAAAAAATCTAATGATATACTCAAGAGTTTTGCTAAGGATCAAAATCAAGCTTATAATTTTGCATTTTCCGGAACATATCTTCTTTGGTTTTTGAAATCTAGCTACTAATCCCAATTCAGACTAGAAGCACACCTTTGTCTTAAACAACCAAATACCCAAAGAAAAGGTTTTGTGACTTTTCATTGCAGTCCTTGCTGTTGCTGGGAATGTCTTATTGCTTAGATTGTCAATATGAGATGGAAAGCCAGGCCTGGGTATTGAAATAGCTCTCATTTATCCCTTGCCCTGGCTCCATGAGGCTGCAGAACCTCACAAGGCTGAGGGTGTGGTCCTGGGTTCTGAAGGAGAAGAGACTTGAGGGAGATCAGAAGAGGAGGGAAAGGAGATTTTTGCAAGCTCAGTGAGAGAGAGAGAGAGAGAGAGAGAGAGAGAGAGTGAGTGTGTGTGTGAGTGAGTGTGTGTGAGTGTGGAGTGTGTGTGAGAGTGTGTCAGTGTGTGTGTGAAAGTGTGTGTTTGTGTGAGTGTGAGTGTGTGTGTCAGTGTGTGTGTGTGAGCGCGCGCACCCGGCGCTGTCCCGCCCTGGTGCAGCACCGCTGGCTCCGGCGTCTCCTTCCCGGGTTCTGCGGTCTCCAGGCAGTGACCTTTCCGGCTACGAGGACAAAAGACTGCTAGAGGGAGGAGGTGGGGAGGAGATGATGGAGGGAGGCCGAGACGGGAGGGCCGCAGCGGCGTGGCGCCTTTAAGAAAGTCAGGCGGCGAACTCCAAGCTCCGCCGGCTCTCTTGTCCCTGGGCCGGCGCCAGGAACCGCCGGGTGCAAAACGGGGAAGCGCCGTACCGTGGTGTGCTGCCAGGCGAAGGTAAAGCTGGGCGGGTCGCGGGCCAGTAAAGCGCTGCTGCTGTTTGGCAAGCACCTCCAAGAGTGTCTCGTGTGGTCATTTAATTTATTTATTTTTGCAAGCTAGGCTTTTGGGGGCAGGGCGGAGGGGACTTTCCGGAGGCGGCGGAGCCTCTGGGTCTCCGCCCCGGACCCGATGTGCGGAGTTCTCTGCAAAGCCGAGTTTCGGCCAGGTACTGGAAGTTTGTTAGAGGGTTCCTGCCCTCCTGCCCCTCCTACCCCAGGCTCAGGCTTCTGGTCCTGGAGATTGGGGCAGGAGCCGCTCGGGGCCGGAAAGCGGCCTGGCGATGCGGAGGGGATTGGGGGAAAGGCGGATCGGATGGTTCCCTAGGGCTGGCTGGGGGTTGGGATAGTGGAAGGGAAAGCGGGGAGGGCGGCGGGCAATGGCCGCAGTTGGGCACCGCACAGATAGCCGTTGTCTCCATCTTCCTCGCCACATCTCCCCCACCCCCAGCCCGGGATTTTTCTATAGGCTAGAGCGCTCTTCCCCGCTTCTACCCTCACGTCCTCCACTTTTCCCTCGGAATGGGGAGCGCGAAAAGGGAGCCGCAATTCCGCTGGAAAATATACGGAGAGATCATATGACGTCCACTTGGGGGCTAAGGCAAGGCTCCCCCTCCCCCCTGCCCCTGCCCCGCACCTCCCTGGAAAGGAAAAATGAATTAAGAAGGAATAACCTTGTGCCGCGAACTCAGCGATGTCTTCCTCCCCAGCTCCCCTCCCCCTAACTCACCCCCAACCAGAAAACGCAAGAAGAAATGGCGAAGAGGTGGAAAAGAGATTAGATTTCGCTTCTCTCTCATCAATTTTCTGTTTAATGTCACCGGGCCCCATTGTGGGAGAGGGAAGCACGTCACCCATGCCATAAATTTGTGGTTATGGAGCGCCTGGCCGCCTCCCCGCTCTAATGGAATGGGATTTACTCGGCACTAGCAGGTAGGGGACGCAGGAGCCGCAGCCTCCGGAGGATTGAAATAAAAATAAAATAAAATCTCACATCTCGATTTAAAAAAAAAAGTGATCTTTTCAAACCTCCAAATTCCCTGCTCCAGAGGAGATCCAGAGCAACTCCCACTTTACTTGGGGGAGGGGGTGGATCCTCCCTCCAGGACAAGTCTTCGAGGTGTTTGGTGCCGTGCAGCAACCACCTCCCACCTCCCGCCCCCCGCCCCGACCCCGGATTCGGGTCCGGAGAGGCCATCTCCCCCGGGAGATCCCGACAGGACCTTGGATGCCTCTGGGTGGACCGCCAGTCCCGGTAGGTGGCTTTGATTTGGATTGGGGCGACTTGGCATTTCTTCTTTCGTTCTCTGCCGCGTGGCCGCTCCTGCGATGTAGGGGGTTTTCCTTATGGAGATGGGGAGGGGAGATCCCCCTCCGAGCTTGCTTTCCTCTCCACCACCTTCAGTGTTTCTCCTCTCCAAGTCCTTCTCGCACGAAGAAATACACACGGTCTTTTTCCCCTGCTGCTCGGAAGACTGAAGCTGCATGGAACGCGGTGGGGACCCGGAGCCGGGTTTCAGGCTCGGCTTTACGCATCACCACCCTTTCTGTGTCCCTGGCCGCTGAGCGGCTACCCGCAGCGGGTTCAATGCAGGCAGAGACGGCTCGCTCGTTCTGAGCCTTCCTTTAACTTTTCTCAAACCCTTTTCACCAGATCGGATCTTTTCAGGAAAAAAAAAAAAGAGCACTCCCTCCATCTTCCCCCCAGCCCCGTCGCTTTCCTGCTCTTCTCTACCCCACCCTCCGATCTCGCTCCTGAAATTTTTCACAGCCGAGCCTACGGACTCTATCCATCCTTCAGGGCTAGACAGTTAGGCTCTCGGAGAGTTTTTCTTTTCATTAAATACGTTTGTTCCCCTCACACACACCATGGGAGATATGTGTATACATATATCTATATATAGATATGTATATCTATATATAGATATCTCACTTAGTTGTGCCTGTGGTTGTTTTTTATTTGTTTGGGTTTTTACCCTCCTACTTCAGTACTGCACGTACTATAGAGACTATTTTTAAAAATATAAAAAAATATGTAATTCTATGTGTAATATATATATATATATATATACACACACACATATATACACACATATACATATAATCAGCCGCTACATGCCAAGGGATGGAGAAGTCCTCCAAATTTGCACCTGGGTATCAGGAAGGCTTTGGGAATTCGTTCCTGAATCTGGTAAAGATTTTCCATCCTTGCATTTTGCCCATTATAAATGATAATAGCAATAAAAGCCAAAATACGGAGTGGGTAGACACAGAGAGTTCATTTCTTCCCTGCAGTCGATCTCTTGGTTAGGGGCCTAGCATTGAAAGAAAGCTTTACAATAATCTAGACTAGCGGTTGGATCCATTTTCCTTCTATTTTAAAACTGAAACCTTGGTTCCCAAGGAATCGCTGGTTGAACTTACAGGTTCGTGTGTTCCTCCTCCATTTGAACCAGCGTCTGGACCAGATATCTCAGTCCAGAAACAAAACCAACCTGCGGCGATGTAAACTGGAAACCATGGTTCTCACCTTTCCCCCACCGCAGTCAAGCCACACCATTCTATTCTTCCCCCCACCCCAATCTCTGCGGACTTAATAGGAGGGGGAAGATTATGAGGGAATATTCCTTTGGGGGGAGTTTTCGCGCGGAGGGTATATCTCTGCCTCCTATCCCCTTTGCCTGCAAAGAATTGCATTCCTTTGGCAGCAAAGCTTGGTGAATTCGTGTCGAATGGAAAATATATTTGCACTCCTGAGGAAGAAAATTCATTAAATGATTTCAAAGGTATTGACTTCACTGTTTGCAAAAAAAAAAAAAAAAAATAGGACTGCCCTTCCTTGCTTGCCCCAGGTTTCAGCTCAGAAAGAAAGAAACCGGAGGTTTGCACTTACAGGCCCCAGTGGCCGTGCCAGCTCTGGCTCTATCTTCTCTATCTGGGGGAAGAAAAGAGGCTGTGGGGGTGGGGGGGTGGGGTGGAGGAAGGTGGGTAGGGTGAGGGGTCTCCGGTGTCCCATTCTCTCGAAGTAAAAGAAATGGGTCTAAAATATGCAGCCGTTTTGCTGGTTTGGGAACTTAATGCTTACCTATTTTTCCCATTCCCCTGGAGCTGGGTAGTAAACGCAAAAAGGAGGCTCGGGGATAAAGCGGGTTTGTGTCTTAGCTGCTTTGGTTCAATCCCTTTACCCTGAGCTATGCCTTAGTTCTTAAAGGGGATCAAGGGAGAGGGGGCATTCTCCATTCCACTCCGACTCATGAGCCTGTTCTCCAGAAGTTCAGAGGGCAGTGAGCGATTTGAGTTATTGGAAAAATGGGATATGAGGGGGAAAGAAAATCCTCCCAAAGCGGGACTGGCTTCGCGCCTGAAAGTCTGCTGTAAGAAAGGAGGTGCGTGTGTGTGTGTGTGTGTGTGTGTGTGTGTGCGCGCGCGTGTGTGTCTGTGTATGTGTCTGTGTGTGTGCAGCCAGGGAGGGCATGCGGAGAGATTCTGGGCTTGGCCTGGAAGCCAGCGCTGGTACTAACTGGGCCCCCGGGGGTGGCAGCTTCTGCTGTCGTCCCGATATGCCCCATGTCCCCTGCCCGAGCGAGAGCCCGCAGGCGCCTGAGCCTCGCAGTGGGCGGGGGATGGAAAGTGGAGGGTCCTCATCTGTAGAGACAGAATTCGGGGAGTCCGTGGGCGGGTGACGATTTCACGGAGAGGAAGGGAAAGAGGAAAAGTGTGTGTGTGTGTGCGCGCGCGCGCGCGCGTGTGCGTGCGTGCTGGCAGAGATAAGGAGCATGCTCTGCATGTTTGCTCATGTGTCACATTTTGTGTATCAGAATCAAAAGTAAGGAACTCGCGGCGGACTTTTCTTTCTCTGACCCAGAGCTCCTGTTGTCTCTCCTCCCCGCCCCCTCCTCCTCAGCCCTATTCCCCCAGCTTTGCCCTCTGGGGTCGGGGTTGGCGCAGAGGCTGGGTCAGGTTGGGGAGAGACTGCGGCCAGGCTGGCTCCTCACAGTGGGGGATCCCGAGAGGGAGGGGGATGGGGGTGTGATACGGTGGAGTAGGAGGGGGAAAAGAGTTTGCAGTGAGTTCTTCCAAATCCTGGAGGAAAGAAAAAAAGGAAGTGATGGGAGAGGGTGATAGGTGACATTTTCTCTTTGCCATTTCTCTTTCCTTCTCTGGGGGGGGAAAGTCATCTTTTCCCCTTCACCTGAGAGTTGGGATTGACAAGACCGTAGTGGCGATGGGGAGACCAGAAGGGAGTAGTAATACTATGCAAGTATCTCCAAGACTCTGGGAATTATTACTTGTTTCCTTCTTCCATCCTTCCTTCCATCCATCCTTTCTTCCCTATTTCCTTTCTCCCTCTTTTTCTTTCTTTTCTGGGGCGGAATTCCCTGCTTATGCCATAGTGATGTTGTGCAAGGAGTGAATGAATATACAACGATACTAAGTACAACTTCCCGGTCAGGTCAGTTGTAGTATGGCCCTGTTGAAGAGGAGGACCAGGCCTCGAGATCACTGGAAAAAATCGAAGACATAACTCTACCAGGAAGCCAGAGGAAGTGTGTTCTCTCCCTCTCCTAGCCAGTGATCAGCCATGTAGGTAGGTTGCTGAACCCTTAGGTGTAATTGTCGAGAATCCTTGGGGGGGGGGAATCTCTTTGACTCCTCCCCAAGGCCACCTTTCCCACCTATCCACCTCCTTTCCTAATTCCAGACACACACTTGACAGTGATACATAGTCTTACAAATAAGCTGCTACTCAGGGGAGTGAAGCCTACTGTCTGCTTACCTCTAGTGTAGTTCTTTCCCTGGGAATGAGCTTTACTAGGGAATTCAGGGAATGCCATTCTACTTTTCTTCTGGAAGGCCTGAGACTTCTCTCTTTGGTAGCTTGGCCTAAAAATAGCTTTCTGTCTATGGTTAACTGTCCCACTTCCTTATTTCTGCAACCGAAAAGACATTAAAGTCATCCCCTTCTTCTCCCTCAACAGCACCCAAGTGACACAATCAGTCAGTCAATGGAATATTTATAAAGTTAGCTTATTTCTTGCCTATAGATACCTTCTAGCAGTAACTATTCCACCCACCTCCCCCTCCAATTTGACCAAGGAAATTGGGGATCAGTTGTTGTTTTTCTCTTGGAATTCACATTGGGTAAAATGCTTTAATTTTGCTCCCGAGGGAGGGAGATTAAGAAGGAATGGATTGATGATTTTATAGGTACTGGCACCTTCAGGTGTGGAAATTCCTTCCACGGTGTATAAAGTCAGCAACTCTTAAGAGACTTAATGATTAACCTAGGGTCACACATATATCAGAGACTGGACTGGAACCCAGGTCTTTTCAAATTGTCATAATGGCACACTGTATGTCAGTAAAAAGTGCAAGTGTATAATATATATGCATATAAATAACAGCTTTCAAAAATCACTGTATCTTTTATTTAATTGGCTCCTACTGAGGAACTTTTTTCTGCTGATGCAGGTCATCTTTAATCTTAGAGTTTCTTGGGAGTACTGAGAGGTGGCATCTTGTCCAGCGTCACACAACCAGTATGTAAAAGAGACAGGCTTGAATCTATTCTTTCTGACTATGAAGCCACCTCTCTACTATTCTAGCAGAGCCTATGTGCACACATACACACTATGTCCCCCTTACCTATATCCTACATACTGTATCTCCTACAGACTTTGTCTCAACTGGTTCCACAGGGGAAGAGAAGGGCAGGTAATAGGCATATATTGCATGCCATATATGTGCCAGACACTGTGCTTGTAAGTGCTTTGCAAATATTATGTCCACAGCTGCAACGTCCCTTCAAAAAATACTTTTGCAGCTTCTAAGACTCTTTATCGATCTCTTGAAAACCTACTCTTCTCTCCACCCCTAATGTCATCTTACCAGATTCCACAGAGGACAGAGCCTTCTAAATTGGAGCAAGGACTGGCCCCTGAGGTGGTGGGAGAGTATATGTTGGGGGCCGGGGAAGTGGAGTTCTATCTGCCAGGATCAAGCATTGATTTCTTCTTTCCATTAGTGACCTCATTTGGATTGTACAAATTTGGATTGTACAATCTTCTTCCTAGTTCCCTTGGGGAGAAAAGGGAAATTTAACTGAGGGCAGTGGCTAGAACTGGGACGGCAGGGGCACTTGAGAGGGAATGAAGGTGGGAGGGTTGTTCCAGACCAACAGATTTGAATTTCTGGAGTCCCCAGCAATCTGGACTCTGAAATTCTCTTCTCTTAGTCTCCTTATGGTCCCTTTTCTTCCCTTTAATAACAACAATAAGGACCCTAATTTTTTTTTTAAAGCCAGTGTGGTATTGGAATGGATTTGTCTGTTTATTAAAATCACTTGAATTTAATCCAGATGGATTTTCTCATTGATAACCTCCCATAACAAGCATACTGAGTTATGCTGTCCTTGTGAATACGCTGGGATGGATTTAGCTACAAATTAGGACCCCACATTTAACAAAACATTATTTACTGAGCTGGGGAGGTGAAGGAAGAAAACTCCTGATCTGGTTGGAGTGAACTAACAATAAAAATTAAAATTATGCATCATCCTCAGGGGGAAAAAAGAGAAAATATACTTATTTGACTTCTTCATCTCAATGCTATTCCTACAACTCCACTCCATCTCACAATGTCTGAATCTTCTGTTTACACTTCCTTAATATGTATGGACAGATGTGTCCTGTATTTATGCATATATGGATTTGATTGTGTTAACCTGCAAAGGTATATCACATATAAGTGTGTGTACGGGTCATAGGATGAATCCCAACTCTTTCTCCTTCATTCTTAGCAGAGAGCTCCTGATTTCGAGAGATATGGAGGCTTTGATCCTCAGAGAACCAAGGCAGTGCTCTCGGGGTTAGGTAAGGAACCTAGGATAGAAAGTATAACAGAAAGCCAGGTTCTAAGCTGAGAACTTTCCGATTGAAAGGAGAGAGTAAGCTAAAGGAAGGGCATAGTCTGTGTTCTGTGTGTGACTGTACATATGTGGGCTGCCGTCCTTTTGGACAGATCCAAACTCCCTTGGGGTTTCACAATAACATTCTTTTTTTATTATGTTCCTTGATTGTCCTTCCTGTTCTGATGCCAGCAACTTCTCTATTTCAGTTCTAAACTCAAATCTTGAACAAGGCCAGGAACAACTGCAGAGAAACTCCTATCTCAGACAAACCTCGGGAAAGAGGTCTGTGGAGGCCTCAAGGCCTCTGCCTAAGGGCCTATCCTACCCTGGCAAGTAATGAAAGGATGAAGCTTCGGGCTCCCAATCTATACTGAGTTGGATTGTTCATTAGGGCAACTGGAGGCTGAGATGTTTCCCTGGGGCAATTCATGAAAGGGATGGTTTCTCTTTTCTTTTGGCCTGTTGTAGCCTGCTACCTCAGGGACAGGCAAAGGTCAAGGGTCACACTCTCCCTTCAGGGGCTCCTACTGATGGCATAGCTGAGATTTTTACCCCCTTCCTCTCCTCTGTTTTGGGTAAACATGCTAAAACAGAACTTACGCTATGTTGAGAACCCCCCCCCCCCACCACCACCACATATACACACACACATATCTACAACTGTTTGGAAAGAACCCTAGGAATTTACTGGGGACTTTTCACCTCTACTCTTATAGGTGTGACCTGAGGGAGAACCACTTTAGATTCTTGAAGTTGTTCCTGGGCAACACAGACCTACCAAATGTCATCCTACAAGCCCCATCCTCCGAAACTCTAAATATCTGGGAGAACTCCGTCTTTACTCACTGGGCTTCTCTGCTCCCTTTCAGCATAGTCTACCCAGGCTCCAGCATCTATCTTCCTGGCAGTTCTGCAAAGTACACATGAGAAATGATGGTCTGATGAGTTATTGGAGACCTGGCCTCCAGTACATGGTTCTTACAACTCTGGTGAAAAGAATAATATAATAAAAATGTATTCCAGTCATAAGCAAGTTCAATAAGGGTCTCTTCTTCATAAACTCAGTTCCCTGTTGATTTCTGTTAGTGTCAGGAGAAGATAGGTCTAAAACACAAGTATGTGAGGGGCAACATTGTCAAAGGCTAAGTTCTGGGGATCCAGATTCTGTAGGTTGTCATTGGGCATTGCTTCAGGGTTGTATTTGTTTTCATTTTAATTTTTTTTGCCTTTGTCCTTGCAAACTTCCAGAATCGTTCATGGGAAAATTGACCCTGGTGCTTTCAGAAGAGCTATGGGAATCTGAGTTTTCTCCTATGGGGTCTAAGGGACAAGAAATGGCTGCTCCATCGCCTTCCTTGGATCTCTGCCCAACCAGCCAAAGCCCAAACCACAAGTCAAGTGTGTCTATGGAGGGAGAATGGGGGGGGAATTCCTTCTCTGTTACCCTATTCCCTTCAAATTTGGGGCACTCCCAGGTGGCTGCCGGAGAGATTAGCCAAAGACCCAGCAATGGCTTCTTTCTCTCACCATCTAGTCGTCTCTGGGAAGGATTGAATCATTTTTCGTAGTCAAGAAATTGTTTCTAATTTGCTCTTTGACTAATGGCTCTCTGAACAATGCAGAAGCACCAACAATCGCATTAGTCAAAGACACCCAACATACAATTACCCGTAGATTTGCATCTATCCGGCTCTATTAGGGGCTTATTTAGTGCACTGGGTTAATTTACAATTTTGTGTAACTCACAGGACACCCCCCCCCCCCAACCCATCCTTCGTGGTTGGTTTTGTCGGAAATTATTTACTTGGTGTTCTCTAATGGGATGGAGCATGCTTATGGCTAGACACGCCCGGGGACTCCAGGAACTCGACAGAGAATCTCAGATTCGAGTGAAATAGTTCCAAGTCTTCTAAGGACTCGATCTCTACTTCCCCTTCTTCCTCGGGATTCCTCTCTAGCGTTCTGTCCCTTCACTTACCTTCATCCCCTCCTCCCCCAACAAACCCTCTGGAGTATTTCTCCTACCCACCCCCCCCATTCCCCCACCTCTGCTGGTACTTCCACTGTGGGAGGATGCTGGTGGCCCGGCACACGTTCTCAAAGCAAAGCTCCAGGCTTAGACTACCCGATAGTAGGGGAAGGAGAGGGAAGTGGGAGGTTGTGTGTGTATGTTGGGAGTCCAGGGAGGGGGAGAGGTGTTGAAAGGGGTGAATGCAGACAGTAGGTGGAGAAGACTGTGCTACCCTGAGGATTTCTTAGGGGAATATATCAGTTACTGTGTCCCAGACAGAGGGAGGGCATCTGCCTAACTCGACTCTGGATGGGACACTGTGGGTGGGAAAGGTGTTTGTGACTCGAGTAGTGTGTGTGACACTATATGTGTTTTCATGGCCTTGTGTGTACATGGAAAGGTGTGCATGATACAGCCTGCAATACTGGGTTATAAGGATGAATTGGTATGATTGTGTATGTCTGTGTCTTAAGTGCATGATGGTTAATGTGAAGCGTGAGGGGTTATCTGGCTCCCTGACCCATCTTCAGATCTAAAGGATGTAACAAGACACGACCCAATAGCAGGCCAATTCTTGGGAAAGAGAAGTTTGGGGTTTTTTTTTTTTTTACCATGCGTCGATTTCCAATTATATCAAAGGAGGTTCGAGGACTTTAGGGCCTTCCCAAGTCTCCCCTGGCTTCTGCCACCAGGGCCTTAAGAAAAAAAAAAAATAACTGGACATCCAGTGAGGCCTGAGGATACACAAAACTCTTCAGTCTGAGAGTGAGAGAGAGAAAGGAGAAAAAAGAGGAGAAAAGGCCCCAATAGAAGAGGAAGATGGGATAAAGGGAAAAATGCTTTTGTATAGTTGCTTATCTGGGTTTTCCGAGTTGGGGAGAATCGAACCTGCCCAGGCTTTCTTAATATCTGGAGTTGAACTGGGTAGAGGGGCTCCTGGAGTTGAACGCGGAAGGAGACTTCTAGGCGCCTTCCCTTTCATTTGTAAAAATGAAGGAGATAGCTCAGACCCAGACTCTCAAGTGTAAATATTTACCTCCCCCCAGCCTTATTATCTGCACTCTTTTCTTCCAACCCTTCCCTCCCCACCACCTCCCCCATACACCTTTCTCTATGGAAGGCGAGAGTCTACAGCTATCAACATCGTGTTCCTGTAAAATTAAAAGCATTTGTTAGATTTGGACAGCAGAAGCCGGGGGAGCGGGGGCGGGGGGGGGGGGGAGAATGGGGGAGGGGGAAAGGAAGAAAACTGGAAGATTATCCCGGTGCTGATAATATAACCAACCAAACATATTCCTAGCCAGAGCTTTTCTGGGCTAGCCCGACCCTTGTATCTTTCTGAGAGCGGAATAAAGTGATCTTATTTTGGTAGTACAGTGTAACTGGGTAAGGCGGACCGCTTCTTCTGGGCTGGGCATCTGCCAGCAACCTCGCTGTATACAACAGGCCCTGTCTCTAGCTATTTGCTGTAACAACTGTTTTGAAACAATTTTTTTTTTAATCTTAGGGTGTTTCTTTTTTTTCTTTTTTTTTTTTTAAGTGAGCAGAAGAGATGGAGGAGGAGGAGGAATCGGAGGCGGAGGAAGAAGAAAAGGAGACGGGAAGATGTAAGGGCTAGCAGTAAAGGGGGAAAAAATTAAAAGGCAGCGAGATCAGTGCAGGTTTTTTAATCCTTCCCCATCCATGTCTATAAGCATTTACCTTGAAGACTGGGAAGGGAAGGAGCAAGTTTTTGTTTATTCGACTTATTTATGTGGGTGGGAAGGGGGTCTGGGGCTGGGCTAGTAGAGAAGAAAACCTAAGTTGTTTTTTTTTTTTTTTAGGAGTTGGTCCTCCCCTGTCCCCAAGCAACCCTACGATAAAATTGGCTAGTACTGATCTTGCGCTATATACAGGAAGCGATCCCTTGAAATTAGGAGAGAACCCATAGATTATTACCCGCGTGTATATCTTAGCCTTTGCAGGCCTCCCTGCCCCACCCCTCATGAGGTTTTCCCACTGCCCCTCGGGTCCTCAGCCTCCTCCCCATCATCTCTTTTCCTTTGTGCTATGTTTTCATTCCTCAATCCTCCTCCCTTGGTAGTTAGGGGCATATTCTAGACCCCTTATAGACTTAAACCCGTGACTGGTGCACCGCTGGGTGGGGGAGGGTCCATCAGCCACGCTCCAGGGCTCCTGGACAATTCTTTAAGCGCCCAAGCCCCTTCCCCCTAACTCCTGGGGGGCTGAGGACTCCACAAGCTCCTTCTGGCCCTTGGATACATTGCCCGTTCCAGGACCAAGGGGAGGGTCAGTCAGGCACCGGAAAAGCTAGGGGCTCCCATCCCCTCCCCTCCCTTCAGACAAAGGGCAGCAAAGAGAGGGACAGAGGCTTGAGCCCCACTTCCGGGAGCAAGCAAGGTCCAAAGTTCTTTTTCTTAAAAGATCCTGATAATTTACTGAATTTTCTTAGCAGACAACTCTAAAAACCCATTGGACTGGAAATTTTTTCCCATGCGGTTGTATTCAGTGGAGTTATTTTGTATATCTTCCCCTTATGCTCCTCTCCTTTTTAAAAATTTGGGTTAATTTTTAAAAAATCAGACAACGTAACTTCAATGACTGGGGACAGATACGTTAACAAGAGCCGACTGAGTGGGAACTTGGATAATTAGACTAGGAGACTAGGAGTAAAAAGGAGGGGGAAAGCAGATGTTTTAGGAAAAGGTCGAGTCCTTTCCTATCCTCAGTTCGGTGTCTCCCTTTACAAAAAAGAGGAGGAATTTGTGTATGAAGTGCATATTGCGTAAAAGATGTTGGCTTTTAGATGTAAGCAGCACCCATTTTTCTTCTGTTTCTCAAACTGGAATGGGAATCTTTGGGGTCGGATTCCTGATTTAGGTTTTCTGGTAGGGACAGGAAGGCAGAGGGAGAAAAGAGAGGTGAAAAGCTCAAGGAGAAGAGGAAAGGGGGAAGGAATAAATGATACGGGTTGGACTAGAGATGCAATACAGCCTCGTCAGAGGATCCTTAGACACCAAGAAATGAGTGTATTGCGTATAAAGATATTAGGTGAATTTAGGGACCGGGTCTTGGAATTTCTCTTCCTTCCTTTTCTGATTTCGTCTTTCATTGCAACAGTTTACTTGGAATTGTTGCTAGGATGACTTCGTGGACAGGGATGGTCCTACGTATGACGAGAACCCGTTGCAAACTGGAAAATTCGGGGGTGGGAGAGAGGATACTGGGACTGGGGTTCTCTAGCTTTGCTCATTTGGTCTTGTGAGTCTTGGTTTTCCAAGGAGACTTGATCCAAGTGTTTAATGTATTTGTTCCTATTCCTTCCAGGTTTTCTCTTGTCACTTTCTATAAAAGCATCTCTCCACGCTGCCTTGGTTAGAAGCAAATTCCGCAGCTCTCTCCTCCCTCCTCTCTCGCTGCACCCGGGTCTGTAGCGTAGAAAGACCCAGCCTAAGGGTGCAAAGCAGGCAAACCGGTGGAGGAGGAGGAGGAGGAGGAGGAGGAGGAGGAGGAGGAGGAGGAGGAGGAGGAGGAGGAGGAGGAGGGGGGAGGTGTCTCCTGCTTCTGATCCTTTGGTGTCGGTGAGCCGAGCTACACCAAATCTCGGCCACGGATATGGGAATCAGGGCTCTATGAATGAACTTTTCCTCGGATATTTCCGGGAACTGAGTGTATGAGGCTATTCCCTCCCCCCACAGAAAATACACATGTATGTAGATATGAATTTCTGGATACTTCATGAAATATTGAGATTTAGGGCAAGAGAAGATTGCTTTAAGACGGGGAAATTGGTTGTCCCTTCCCCTCCCCCAACGTTCAATCCTTTAGGACACGTCTCTTTTTTCCTTCCACTCCTCTCCTTTCGAATTTGAAATCCTCACTGTTCTTCCAGAACTCAAATTTTCGAAGCCAATTCACCTCTCCCTAAACCCCAGTGTCTTCATGGGCTTGACTTGGGCTTTCCATCTTCCTCCATTCTAGGGTCTCGGGACCGGTGAACATCCCCGTTACCCGGGTTAGTCTGTGCCTAGCAGGACCTCATTCAATCATCTCCTTGCTTAATGAATAGCCGTACGCTAATCGGATCTCGTGGGCGCTTTATGGGGATTTATTTATTCCGCATTTCCAATCCATCAGGCGACTTAGCACAAACACACAATAGCAAACACTACCCTCCTGTCAAAAAAACAAACAAACATATATTTAATCTGAAAGAGCCAAACTCTCCTGCCACTCGCGTCCAGAATTGCCGGTCCCGAGTCCCACGGGTTACCTGGGGTTTTACTTCCCTCTAATTTTTTCCCCTTCACAGTCGCCGGAGCCGGGACTTTCTTACACGCCAGTAAAACCCTCCTGCCGTGCGGCAACCGCCCTACTCCTGGCCACTCTCTCCTTTTGCCCCGGTAGGGTGGCCTCGGCCCATATCAATAACCGCCCGGGATGAGGAGCGTGGCTGGGAGTGCCCGGTAGTCTCCTTTTGGAGTCCAGATTTCCTGTCTCTTGCACAACCCATCCTCCCCGCTCCTCCTCTCCCTGGGGATGTTGGAGAGGACCCACTCGATTGCAGTTCCCAATCTCCTTTCCAGTGGGTCCTACAACCCTTTCCGAAACATTCTCAGGGCTAGCAAAGGACAAATTTCCTCCCAATCCCCCTCCAGCGCTGTACTCTCCACCGCTTACCTCCTCGCCCCGGGGCCAGTTCGCACACCTCGGGTTTAGCGCCCGGGGGGAGGGGGGGTAGACCCTGAAGCCGATCGGCTGAGCTCTTCACTCACTGTTTCCCAGACTTCCTTTTATCCTCCTCCTGCGAAGCCCCCACATCCCCTGGGATCCAAAGGAAGGCGGGGGGCGGAGGGGGGAGGTTAAGCTGCAACCCCGCCAAACTAGGTTTCTCCTTTCCCCAGTTTGGAAACTGCACCCCTCCTCCCCGTGGAGTCCTAGTCTCACGATTGAGGGGGAATCCCCAGAGTCCTAACCTGTACCCCAAGCCCTGTGCCCTCCCACATGGTTCTCCCCCCCCCCCCAATTTTACGCGCTTAATAAAATAAATAAATATATAGAAATCAGTTTGTGGCATTCGGCCTGCTTCCCCTTTCTCTGGATTCTCTTTGATCCGCTAGCTCTCTACTCCTCAGCTCTGGGGCCGGTGGGGGTCGACCCTCGGGGATCCTGGAAACCATCCCTAACTTATCTCCTTTTATCCAGCGGCAAGGGGCCGCCTTGAAACCGCCGGGCCAGTAATTGCTTTTTTCAGGCAGCCCAGTGCGGACTGGACAACAGCCAATCAGCGCCCTGTTTACACTTGGTGATTGACAGCAAGCTGGCACATTGCCAACCAATCCCAAGCATCCCAGAGGAGAGGGGAGGGGAGGAAAAAGAGCTAGGGACTGGGCAGGGGAGGGGGGATTTGGAGGAGAAATCAGAGGAAAAAAAAGAAAACCTTTGTGCTTAACCCTTTTGTGCCCAGAGCTAATGAAAAATATAGAGACCTTCTTTTGCGTGTGTTGCCTAGCTTCTAATTAAAAATGTTTTTTTTTTTCCTAGAGGGGGGGAAGCAGAGATTCTCAAGTAGGGAGAGGAGGAAATAATCCACCTCTGTAAACTATTACCTCTACTTCTCGAGAATCAGTAGTGAGACCTGGAACCAAATAGTAAATACTGTGCAGCGTCCCAAAAGTCTTAGTGCGTAGCATTAATTTCAGAGGTTCTATGGAAAGTTATTTCTGGTTACGATAGGGAATGGTTCCGCAGGACTTTCTCCTCCTTAAATGGAGGAATTTATCGGATTAAGTCCAAGGAACTGAGTATTTAGAAACACAATGCATAGTTTTTGCACATTAACAAAAGACCCTTGAAATTCTCAAAATATTGTTTAGATCTTAACTTTTTGGTTCTAGTTGAGAAAAACATAATCTTCCCTCTTGGCAATTATTTCCAGGTTTCCATTTTCTTTGCTGTCCCTTTCATTCTAAGAATTAGACGGGGGAGAGATGGGGGTGCGGGGAACAAATCCACTATCTGCCTGAAAAGGAAAAAAAATAACCTTATATATGATCCAGGGGGATCCTCCAGAGATGGAGGTCCTCTAGGGAAAACTGGAGAGGAATGTAGACCACCTCGGGATAGGGTGGGATGGGGGCGGAGATGGAGTCAAGTGCGGGTCCTGCTCCTCAGTCCAGGGGTTAGCCTCCCTGGGCGTGTGCCAGTACCTTCAAGATGGAGAGCGGCTGCCCTTCTTCTGCAGTTGTTCTATTTCTTGTGTGACAGCCTTGGAAGGTAGCTCTGCTTTTAGTCCAGGCCTATCAATTCGCAGACTCACCAAAACAGCTTTACCTACTACGCGCGGGCACACACACACACACACACACACACACACACACACACACAGAGTAAAGTTTGCATCTGCCTTAAAAGATGGTGTGGTTTCTTCTTTGAGTTTCCCATAGAACACCAGTTCAATATTTCGGCCGCCGTAAAATTGCGAAGACAAAAAAAAAAAATTCAGGGTCCCCAGCCGCCTCCACGCTCACACATTTCCACCTCCTCCCTCTCGCTACTCCACATTCTCATTCAGCCAAGTACTGATCTGCGCAGAGAAGCTGCGCAGTTGCACCGCTTGAATTAGGCGCCATTGGGCTCAGTAGTAGCCCTGCTGCTCTCTGATTGGCAGGTCCTTGGCCCAGCGCCAGCCTATTGGGAGGCCTGTTTACGCCGAGTGAGTGGCACGAGCTTATTACAGTGGAGGGCCGCGCAACCAATCAGCTAACTGGCCCATCTTGGGTGAGTGGCACGAGCTTATTAGTATGCAGGGAGAGTTGCTTTCAGGACTGAGCTGCGGGGTTTGAGAGCCGCTCTGGATGGGCTTGCTATATAGTCGTTGTTGTGGAAGCGGCGCATTTACAGTGCGACAGTCAGCACATTGAAAATACCAATAGGAATACAAAACAAAGTCACATTTACTGATTTAATTGTATTGCATTCAATTGTATCCAGGGAACAGCCTCCAGTAAGTAATTGAAATTACTTTCATTTTTTAAAATTTTTGTCTTTTTTATTATTATTATTTTTCTTTGGGAATTTAATTTTTTTAGAGGAGAAAGCTAGGGTTGTGATTTTAAAATATTTTCTTTAAAAATAATTCGTTATAATGCTGAAGTTTTTTTGTCGAGATGGAAGAAATATATTACATAATATATATGTATATATACACGTGTGTATCTGTATATAAGATACCATCAGCGAGAGATTTTTTTTCCTCTCAAGAATCGTATAGATTTGTTTAAAATTCCCCCCACCCTGTACTGCGTCCTTGCTTTGCTCCGAAGCGGTCGTTGCCTCGTTATACACCTCTAATTAAAAATAAATAATAAAGAAAAAGGACAGTTTTGTTAGGCCACCGTTGGACCAGGGATATAAGGCCGGGCTTTTTTTTTTTAATACCGACAGTAAACGATCCCCAGGTTCCCTGGAAATTGGTGCCCACTATTAGCTGAACGAAAAAAATGCCCTCCCTCCACCCCAACTTCTCTCTCCCCCTACCCTCGCCGTCCCACTCCCCAGCAGTCTCAGCTTTTTATGTTTTGCCGGCTACTAACTACCCCTTAGTAGGAAAAAGATTCATTGGAAGACCTTTGCCTGCGAGGAAGGTGATTGTGGGGACTCTAAGCCGCGCTGTCTGGGGGAAGGGGGAGAGGGAACCACTGCTTCCCTTCCTAGCCGGTGCCTTATTTCTGAGAAAGATTTCCTTAGGAGGAGAGAAAAAATCTATAGGAAAAATAGAAATGTAAATTTCAACCCTTCAGTGGGAAAGAGGAAGGGGTGAGGTTTTTTTTTTTTTTTTGGAGGGGGGAGTTAATTTTCTAATTTTTACTTTTCGCTTGAGAAAGTCAGAGAAAGCTGTCCTAGTCTGGGGGGCGTTGTAAGGCATGCGAGAGGGAAGGTGCCGACTCGAGCTCTATTTGGGGGCTTGAATCTGCACAGCTTTTAAATTAGGTTTCTTTTTTTCACCCCTCGGGGGCTGAAACTGCAGCTGAAGCCTGGTAATGCGAGCCCTCGGCCTGGGGATGCTGGGGAGAGAGAGGGGACTACCCGGCCTGCTGCAGGGACGGGGGTTTCTATTTCTTGGGAAGGAAAGGAGAAGAGAGGGAGGATATTCTGTCTTTGCGTTTTCCATATTCTTTTGTTTTCTCCGGAGCCCCGCGGCTCCCGGGCTCCCGAGCCCGGCGCGGGAGAAGCTAGGGCGGCCATAGATAGATTCTTGCAATTCGCTGGGAGCGGGTTCTGGAGGCTTGGGTTCCCTCGGCCGCAGGACTTATGGGCGAGGAAGAGTAGGACCGGAGGAGACCCCGGGAACACCTCCTCTGCACCGGGACCGTGGAAGCGCAGAAGACGGGACGGAACACGCACCTCCTTGGTGGTCTAGCCTCTGCCCCCGGGCGGTCGAGCCGTAGTGCCGGTAGCGGCCTGCTGCTCCCTCGGGCCACCGCCACCAGCCCAGCCTCTGGGGCTCCGTCTCGCTGGTGCTCTGCGGCTCTAAGAGCAGGCAGTTCCGGGCCCAGGGCCTAAGCTGGAGAGAGAAAGGGGACAGGCGAGAAGAATGGGTCTTGATGAGCCGAGAGAAAGTGCTTTTGGGTTGGATTTTTTTTTTTAAATTTGAGCCCCTCTGTGTTTATTGTAAAAATCACAAACCCGTGTTCTTAACTACAACCAGGCGCGCCTTGGCCGGGTTCTGACTCAGGGACCAGCTCGGACCCGAGGGGCCCCTTAATGCTTCTCCGGAGCTCGAAAATAAAACAAGCCATCCTCGCTGGGCAGGGCTGCTGAGGAAAGGCGGCGGCTGGAGCTGGGCTCGGCGGGGCCCACGTTTTTGCGTTCTGCAGCCGCCGGGCTTTGTGTTTTTCCCCCCTGTCTTAACGCACTTTTGGCGGCTTACTTAAAATACATTTTCCCCTTTTACCTACTTAGTAGGACCCGGGACCTGCGTCCCTTCACAGAAACAAAGTTAGCCCCTGCTCTTTCTTCCTATTTCTTTCGTCCCCCTTCGGGTTTTTACACCAGTTCTCCCTTTCCGTTCCCGACTGACTCGGACCGGCTTGTCGGGCTTGTCTTGATTCTCAGTGGAGGTGCTGCTCGCTCGTGTCAGGGCTCTCAGTCACCGTCCTTCAAAGACAGACAGTAGAGACGGCTGGAGAGTGGTGGGGCCGAGGGGAATTCTCTGGCAGGGCGCAGCTTGAGGTGGGAGACGGGCTGGAGACGCCAGCAAGGCCGGCGTAGCGCGGAGGGAGGCTTCTGCATTGGGGTGTGTGCTCGAGCCGCGGCGGCCTTGTTTGTGTAGGCCGTCCGGGGATGGGCAGCGGCTGCTCGGGCGTCCTCCCGATCCTGCCCCGGGGTAACCTAACCAACGCTGGGCTGGAATGAATCAGCTTCAGGGCCCTGGAAGAACCCAGGACTGCGGCCAAGCGGCTTCGCCCAGGTAGGAAAAAATAGAAATGCCAGACGATGTCGTCCTAAACATAGAGGTCATGTACCCTCGATTTGCTTTAAGAAGGGGTGACGGAACGAGAAAGAAGTGATCCGCGCAGGTCCCCAGAACCTCTAGATTCTTGTACTTGTTCCCCGATTTTTTAGTCCGTCCCTTTCTTTGTGTGGGCTATTCCGTCTCTGCAGCCTCTTCCATTCCAGTCTCGATTTTTAAAACGCGATTATCCGTTCTCTCTCGATTTCTCGCTCTTCCTCGCTCTTGGGTCTGCCCTGCGGCGGCCCTCACCCTCCCTCCCTGCGTGGACAGTTGGCTTCCGAGTCCCTGCAAGTAGGCCTGCTGGCTCAGAGATCCGCACTACTCCATGAGGGGTTTTCAGATGTCCTTTTGCTTCTCTCCCCCCACCCTGCCCCCCTACCAGCGCCTCCGAGAACTAGGAAATATTTGTTAGATCGAGGGAGATAGCTTGTGCTCTCCACCGGGGAGGGGGAGGGGGAGGGGAGCCCCTAGCCCCTTTGTGTGAAGTTGTAAGACAAAGAGAACTCATTGTGTAGTCCCCTTGTATTTACCATGCAAAAGCTCCTCGTGTAAATATGAAAAAAGCTTATCAGCTGAGCAAATATGTATTCACTTAATACATTAAGTTTTCGGTTATAGATTAAATCAGATACAAAATTGCTTGCAAATAAGGCATTGTAGAACTCAGAGCATTAAATATAGCAATTTTAAATGGTATTCATGAAATGAAAAACATCTTAATCACTTTGTTGTCATGGTGGGGTGGTAAAAAACACACATATCAGACCCATAAGGCTTTCTGTTATATTCACTATTATGAATATTGAGTCTGTTATTGTCTCCTTTTGTTAGATGTGGTATTAAACATTAAAACAATGCGATGAAGAAAGGAAAAATACACAAAATGAACGAGTACTGAGAAAGAAGCCTTGGAGGCGGGAACTTAACTTCCACATATAATTATATAATAATACTCATGTATGTACACCATATAGATTGTCTCTTCTCTTTGCCTCATCCGGGCTTCGGTAATCGATTCAGATTTTGCCTTAATGGGGAGTGACTACCTTCAACTTGAAAATATGGAGGGGAGGGAGAAGGTAGGAGAGGTTTGGGGTAAAAAAGGAATGGTGGTGGAGTGATCATTATATACTTCTAGACTTGAAATCAGGAGCAAGTGGCAGTAGAGAGGGGCTGGTTTGGCCCGAGACCCCTCTTCTCCCAGGTGTGGAAGGGAAGATTTGCTGTTGGTCTGGCGTTGTGAGAAGTGGGCAGCAGCCAAAAGCCGGTGTGTGAGCGGCCTCCCCTGCAACGCCAGTCGCTTACATAACTGTTTGGTCTGAGTCTGGGTGCTCAACCTTCGGAGTGGGAATCCCCAGCCGAAATGCAAAGGAAAACGGCAGGGGCCGCTGACTGAGGGTTTTTCTTTCCCCTTCATCTGTCTCTGGAAGGACCAAGACATTCCAGAAAAGAGATGCAGTTTTAACCTTCTCACCCACCCCCACGCCCATTCTCACAGCTAGGGATTTTGGAAGTAGAAATGCAGTTGCTGCATGGATGCTCCTTCCTTGGAGCACCCCCTCCCCCAATCCTTTAACCTGGATTTCTGTCCCCTTGATTCTTTTGGAGGAAGAGGGAATCGGAGCAGGGGGGAGGGGGAAGGGAAAACCTTTCATTTATTCAATAGGAAAAAAATGAGTCAAAATCATTTGCACTCAAATACATCCCAACCTTTCACTAGATTCCTGGCTCGTGGGCCCCTAGGTGCCAGAAAGAAAGGAGGTAGTTTGAGATGGATTGATCACTGCAGTTCTCGCTAGGTAGCCAGTGGGGGTGGGGAGCAGAAAATGAATTTGGGATTTGAGGATTTTGGGAGCTCTACAGTTCAGGTGGGGTTACCAAAGGTGAGTGTATAAAGAGAAGTAGGGGAAGCAACGGAGGGTGTTCAAAAGAATGGGGTACAAGTCTTTTATGGTTGGGGAGTAGGCAGATGGAAGAAAAAGCCAGTTGTTTTTTTTTTAAGCAACCTCTTGAGTTACAATCAATAAAATTACTCGCTTAATTAGCATGGTTATTCGGTTAAGAGGGATGCAGTAAAAGCGGGACGGGACGGGGGGGGGGCTAAAAAACAAGTGTGAACAGAATTCTATTTTACTGGAGACACCTGGGGGGGAAGAAAGGGAGAGAGAGAGAGAGAGAGAGAGAGAGAGAGAGAGAGAGAGCGAGAGCTTCATAGATTTGGGGTTTTATTGTCCAAGTGAGAAACATCTTCAAACCAGGGACAAGAAACCCAGGCTAGAGTGAGGAAAAGGGAAAAGAAAGGAAGAGGGGGCTGGAGAGAGGGGTGACATTGTAAGATTTCATTAATTTATGGGAGATAGTGCGTGTGTTCATTATTCCCATGATCTTTGTGTGGGTGTACGTCCCTGTGTGTTTGCATGTCTGTGTATCTTGATGGCCCCCGCTATGAGTGTTTCCATGTGTCCATCCCTAGGAGGGATTCAGTGACTTTGTGTGTACGCACCTAGCCTCTCCCCAGGAACTCCTCCCTCCACTCGGGTACCTCGATGCCCTGGACATCCCGTCTGACTGTCGGGTGGGAGGGGGCGCGGGGGCTCCGCAGGGGACCCCGGAGCCGGAATCACAGTGTCTTTCTCCTTCACTCCACAGACTATGAGCCCAGATCGCAGGAACGGCACCTGGCCAGCCCGGGAGGAGCCCCGTCGGCTGACCCGCTGAAGGATTTAACCCCTAACTCCGGATCTCTTCTCGGCTGCTTGGCCCGTTTTCGTTTCACAGCAGTTTTATTTTGTTCTGAGTATTTAAAGAATACCCCTTCCCCTCTCCGGGATCAGCGCTCCCCGCTGCCCCAAACGCCGTCTCCCTCGGCTCCGGCTTCGGTTTCTGTTTGCTCCCCGGCCGGCTCCCGCTCCCGCTCCCGCCGCGGAGCTCGGGGCGTGCGGCCGAGCGGCCTCCGCGGCGGTGGGGGGAGGAGGCGGCGGAGCGGGGAGGGCGGCGGCGGCGGCTGGTTAGGGGCCGGAGTCGCCGCTGCCGGCTCCGCGGCATGGATGGCCGGGACTTCGCTCCGCCGTCGCATCTGCTCTCGGAGCGCGGAAGCCTGGGCCACCGCAGCGCCGCCGCCGCCGCCTCGCGCCTAGCCCCGGCGGGCCCCGCAGTCCAGCACCCGGCTCACTTCCCGCCCGGCAAGTACTTCCAGTCGCCGCTGCCCATGGCCACGCACACAGGTCAGTGTCCCGCCTGCCCGCCAGCCCCACCTCGGGCGGGGGAGGAGGGAGGGGGTCCCTGGTCCAGGTGCGCCCGGGCGGGAGGTGAGGAGGCTGCCCAGGCCTCTGCCTGGAGGCTGCCGCCGTGCCCCGGATTCCTGGCTTCTCTCGCCCCCTTACGCGGGGAATCTCCAGGGGATGTTGGGGGAGCGAATGAAGCCATGAGGGTGTGTTTCATTTTTTTTAATCTGGAAGACTGATTTAATTTTATTTTATATTTTTTCCCCTGTTTCGAGGGCTCTATAGTTGGGACTTGGGAGACCCGGGGCAGGCTTCGGTGGCCTCGGTGCTCCCCGGCCCCGTTATCTGCTTCCTCGCCCTCCTGTATCAGGGAGGATAGACGGCCCTTCAGAGCCGGCTACGCTGGGGACTCAGCGCTAAAAATAAAGATTCCCTCCTCCTCCTCCTCCTCCGAAGGAAAATCAGTTCCGTGGAAGCCTCTTTTCTGCTCCAGCGTCTTGGAGATATTCCGGTGCTGGGACAAGGAGGCGCTTTCTGGAGGAACAAAACGGCTGTTCTTGGCTGGGGAAGGGAGGGGGCAGGGGCGCCGCCGAGCTCAGAGTGGCCTTTTCAGAGCGGGGCAGTTGTGTGCGCAGGGTTAGTGTTAATAGGGGCTGCTGGTGTAAGACTAGAAAATCCTGTTTCTATATAAAGCCTTGAAGTGTCAGGGTGAGAATGGGTTTGCAGGGGATGCATTAGCTTTAACAAGTGCCTCTGGTATCCTGCTAAAGACATACAAAGCGTGGCCAGCAAAAGGGCCCGGGAACTCACAGGCAACCTTTCAGAAAAAAATCTGTTCGTTAAAGGGGTTGGGGGTAGAGGGAGGAGAGCATGACCCTCAGCATCTAGGGATCTGTGGGGTCATGGTGGCCCCACAGACAGCTGGGTGCAATGTGGTTATTCGGAGTGTGCTTCCTGAGGACCTCTGCATTTAGTATTTTGGCAGGGTGTTGCAAATTTGTTAGAAAGGGAGAAAATAGATCTCTCCGCTGGTTTTGGCTTTTGCTGTAAAGCGGGGTGTTGGTCCCTTGAGGATATTAAGGGGAAGAAGGCTTGAAGGTTGAGGGAGAAACTTGAAAAGTTTGATTGAAAAAATATCAGAAGGCTGATTTGATGAGTCTTGGGGAGTTTCTCAATTCACCTTCATTTACATTTGTGTGTGGCCTGGTGACTATTTTATTCCTGTCTGTAGGAAAATCATCTCTAGACCAGTGAAGTTGGAGATTTCCTTTCTCTCCCCATGACTTACGTTTAATTTTTTTAGAGTTAGAAAAAAGTGGTGGGAAAGTTTTGCTGTGGAGTTGTCATTATCTAACTGTAGATGTCGGAGACAGGGAATTAGATTACTGTGTCACCCCTTGTTGGGAAGAGATGCCTGTGGATCTGTAATCAGGTGGTTTGGCTCTTGGATCATGCAGGTTGGCTGGGCTTTGTTTACAATTTGCTTTAAACGTGACTTTTTTTGCAGTTTTAAAAATTCAGCAGTAACAGTTATTATTGCTAGCTTGATGAACTGTGAATACTAATAAAATTATATCTGCTTTAATGGGATTACAATTACTATGTGGATTAAAAAGGATAGCACAGACAAGGCTGGAAGGAAAGTTGTCAGCTGGGAGTGCACTCCAAAAGAAGACTATAAATTTCCTAAAAAGAAAAACATACAGACAAAATTGCATACTTACTAATGGGCTTTTAGCGTTTATAACGCAGTGAGATCCCCAAAAGTGCCACTAACAAACACAGTGATCTTGACACTTTCAAACATGCTGTTTTATATAATTACAACCTATATGTGCAGGCTTTTTTCCATTCAAGTATTTCCCGATCCAAATTTGACCTCTTTTCTTTGATTTTTTTTCCTTTTTTGCTTTTCCCTCTTTTTTCCCTTCCTTTATATGTAATCCTGAAGAAGAGGAGAAAAATCAGTTGTGTAATTGTTGATTTTGTATTTCCTCCTCCATCTTTATTTTATTAAATGTCTCTCTCCCTACTATCTTAATTCGAGATATTCCTTAGGGGATCCCTTGGATGTGGTCAGTTCACAGAAAGTAGAAGAACTTTGATCTCCTAGCCTCTAAATCTTTTCTGAACAACCTGAAGTTCCCTCTGGGCAGAGGCCCCTCAAGCCCTAGGTTTCTAGGCCTGAGGGATATGCCTCCCCAAACACTCTAGGTGACTAGAATTCCTCCCCAAACATTCCAGTGCTCTTTAGCTGGGGCAGGTAAAATTGAATCAGAAATGAGTGTTAAATAAATTATGGTTGGGATCTTGACACTGAGTATTTAATTATAATACAGAGACAGGCTGGGGACTGACCACAAGCCTAACAGCCTTCCCCTACAGATGAAGCTATGTGGGGATGGTGCCAATTTTTGAATGAGATCAGGTAATTAATGCCTCCCCAACTCCCTCTCACCTCTCATTCCCCTTCATATTCAATATCTCACAGCTTCCATTGGGCCTATGCTCAGCTTGAAACTTATCTTTTTGGTCATTCAGGGCTGTAGGAAAGTCTCCCAGGAAAATGAGAGCCAAAGGGGTGGAGTGAAATAGCCATGGGCCTGCACTCTAGGTAACTATAGATCCCAGTGTACTAAATGTTTACCATTTGATCATTTCAAGTCCTCATTTTGAGTATAGGCAGCCAAAGGATATTAAGAATGGGACAGGTCTAGGCCCTGAACTCCCCTAGCCATTTTGCTTCCTTTACCCCACACATGCAACCATCTCTGCCCCCTCCCCCAACAAAAATCCGCCCCCCCCCCCCCCATACATCTGGTTCCAATGGAGCCAACCCAGGGGGTTTCCTCAGGGATAAGTTGAAGCTTCAGAAAAGACCGAGAACTCATTTGATCTGAACTCTGTCCTGACCCTCCCCGATCACCCAGTCATTCTTTCCCCCACTGGCCCAAAGGAAGGTTTCAGAGGGACAAAAACAGCTAGATATTTGTTTAGAACTTTTGTGACAGGAGTCTCTGTCTGGTACATGTGGAAGCTGCAAACTGACCAGTATAGACAATTCCTTCTGAAAGTGGTTCAAAGACCATTTTTTGTTGACATAGGGGATAGTATTTATTAGACAAAAGTGAAAGCCACTACACCAGGTATATGAACTTTTAAAAAATCTAGTCACATGATATTTGGGGGAAAAAATAAAGCCAATGAATCAATGTAAATTGCCTTGGACTACATCTAAACGATGGAAACAAGGTTGTCTTTTTTTTTTTTTTTAAAGAAAAAGGCATTTTCTTAAAAAAAACCACACCTTAATGGTAACATATTTCTATAGCATTTTAAATGCATTCTCTCATTTGATATTCACTACAGCCTTTCTAAGTCAGGCAAGCTTACAAATGCTTACACTTTACCCCATTTTGAATGAAGAAGCTGAAGGCTAAATAGGGGGCCTTAGGTCAAGCCAAAGTAAGTAAGTAGCAGACCTGGGATAGAGGTGTTCTAACTCTTAGTCTTCCATGTTCTTTATACCATGCTATCATGATCTCCAAAAAACTAACTTTTTTGAATTTTTCTCTTTTTAGTTGATTGTTTGGATATTATAATAGATCTGTTCTTAGGCCATAGTCTGGATCCTTCCACCAAGTAAGAATGCCTGATAAATGAGAACAAGGCAAATTATCCTCTCTGTCTTCCCCCTCCCCATTTATCCAACTGTAAGATGGGCATTAAGATCTGTTTGACGGAGATGGATTCTACTGAGCCTTTAAGAGAGCTGCATTTTCACAGCTGCCCATTATGTCCAGTTCAGTCCAGTTAGATTCCACTGGCAATAGATTGGGTTCTTATTCTCTCTGCTGTGGAATTCTCTTACTATGAATTTCTCTCCTTAAGGAGAGAGAGTTGGTCTCTCCTCTTTTGCATAGTGTTGTGTTTTTGTTTTTTTTTTTTTTTAAATCAGCTGCAGGAGACTTTGATGGGGAAGTCAGGCTCAGAATGCTTTTCCAATTGTTTTTTCTTAAAATGAAAGTGCTGATAGTTTTATAATCGAGCTGTAGGATTTTATGGTAAAGTGCTGTTATAGTAACCTTGTCACAAAAAGGTGCAATTAAAATGTTTGGTATCATTATTTTTAGTGCAGTGTTAGAATTTGTCTCTAATACAGATGGTCCAGAGTCAAAGCTGTGAAAGCTAGGGGGATGGGGGGTGGGGGAAGAAAGAGAATCAACAATGAAGCAAGATTTTTCATCAGCCCACTCTGCCTCAAGCAATTGGGATTTCCACATCATGTTGGATATTTAGTCAGGGGAGATAGGCATATCTTGGGGAAAACTCCAAATATAAACATATATATTTACATATACATATATATGGATTCCTTGACGATGGTGTTTTTTTTATCTTTTCAGTCTTCCTTTCTGTCTTCCTTTTTTCTTTTCTTCTCTTTCCTTCTTGGTGCTAAGACAAATCAGAAAAACCAAGCAATTGATTATTTACATAAAATGCCCCTGGCATTGAGGCCTAGGTTTTTTGGTTAGGAGCAGAAAGTGGTAAGTTGGTAAGGGTCTCCGAGGTCACCTAGTGTAGCTAGTCAACGCTTGAATGCTATCTACACCCTGGGGCGAGGAGTTATTCTCCACTTAGATTTCTATGTACAGATACACAGATGACTTTCTGATTCCTCCTCTTCCTCTCTCTTCCCTCCCCCTGTCCTCCAATTCCTTTTCTATCTCATTTCCTTTGGGCATAAATGACAATGGACAGGGAAGCCTGAAGCTTCCGAAGCTTGGGAGGGGGCTGGTGTCAGTGATTGGATCTCACATCAAAAGTCAAAACCCAGCATTCCCTTCCTCTTCCCCTCCCCCCCCCCACAGTTTATTTTTAGGGTAAACCAGGGTGGAGAGATCCCTGAATGGTGAGAGAAATGGAAACTTCTCAAGTGCTAATAGAGCTTTCAGTAGATTGCGGTTCTCATAAAATTCTGTAAGAAAGATCATTTCCTGGTGTGAAAAGACCCTCATAAAGGCCCGCCCCTCTCTTCTTATGTGTTTTTTTAAAGGAAAAAAATACATTTTAGTAAATACCTCATTAACTCTCTGACACAGAGGAGTGTTTCTGCAACAGTTACCAACATTAAATAGGTGTGAAAAGAGTTACTTTTCAAAGGCTGCTTTCCCAAAGAATCCAACCATCTTTCTTTCTCAATGACAAGGAGCAAGAGACATCAAAGCGAATGCGGGGAAAACAGGCAGGAACTGCCAGCCAGGAGCTTGGTGCCCTGAACTGCCAGGCAGAACATTGTTATGCAAGGCTTCGGTGGGTGTTCTCTCTCTCTCTGAAATCAAAGCTCATTTTTGGAATGTGGTTTTTACCAGTGGGGATCGCACTGCCATCATATCTAATTATTTCTATAAGGAGATGCCGAATTTTTCTATAGGAATATCCAGGTCACGTGAATAATAAGGCAAATGAGGGAGAGAGGCTGAGAGAATCGCTGAGCAAATAGCACATCTCCCCTGGAAAAAAAAAGGTACACCAGTTATTCTTAGAAGTCTCCTTCATCTTGCTGCGAGACAGGGGACAACACAGCCAGCATAGGCAGGATGAAATGCATAGGAGGCTGTTAGAATAACATGTATTAAGCTAAAAATACCCCTCAGAAACACACGTAAAAAAGCCAAATCCAACAACAGAATGAGCTAAAAATATTCCAGGCTTTGGCAAAGAGCACAGAGTTAAATAAATTAAGGAGTTAAAGAACCATTCATGGGAGTAAGTTGACTTTCTCTCTTACTGGAACTTGGTTCAAGCTAATAAAAATAATAATTTACTAGCCACCAAGCTTTTCATGAGTTTAAATTTAATTGGTGGGGTTTCTGGAGTTTGTCATTTCTTAGAGATTAGTAGGTTTGTACTGGATGTTGGGGGTGGAACCAGAACACCACTTTGGGCCTGATGGAGAATCAGGATCCATTGTTAGTGGCTTCCTTGGAACCCAGGACATTAGATTTTTTTCCCCTCACTCCTCAGTTTTGTGGGTGCCTGAGGTGAAAGGGGTAGCAGGGGCTGGCCATAGAGGAGGAAGCAGCTTGAAGGTGAATCATACCTCTGGGGGAGGGAAGAAAGAAAAAGAAAAAAGAAAAAGTGAAATGATTATTTTAATTTGATAAATGATGGTGCATCTTTAAGAGTGTTTTAACAAGTAGGATACACTTCAGCAAGTTGATAGCATGTATACTGTCAACTAACATGTCACTGGAGCAGGCTGTAAACATAAATAATGTGAATGTTCAGTGCTTTGGATTATCCTTTCCCTGAAACCCCGGTATTTAATAGCTCTTTGCCCCTTTTGAGCTGGCTGTGCCAATGGGGCCACTTCCCGGAACTCATCACTCTTCTTCCTGCTCAGCTTCCATCTTTGACCCTCCCCCAACCCCATGCATACATTTTAGCTTCCAGAGAAGGGTTATAGTGATAGTGGTGGTAGAGGAAATGTGATCTTTTTTCAACTGTAGTAGTTTATAGAACATGATAGAAATGTAATGTTGAAAGGAGTTTGGTGATAACGTTGGTCTGTTTGGGAGGAATTCTCTGGGGTAGCGTCTCCAAATGACCCAACCAAAATAAAAGCCATTGGTATGTGTGCCTAAAATAAATACCCAACATCACTCATTTAGGCTCTCTTCCCAAGCTCTGTGATCTCACGACTGGTTGGTGTGTTTTTTGGTCAGGCAAGAACACATTTTTAAAAAATTAATTTTGTCAGAGAGAAGTCCTCAGCTAATAGTCTCAGCCAGTTCTCAAGGATTCTTAAATTCTCAGAGATCCTTAGACCCAAAGAGGCCTGCTCTGGATAATCCTGGTGGATTTCTGCTTTGAATTCTCATCTTGGTATCTGTCCTACTCAGCAGCCTTCCAGAAAAACCACTAAAGTTTCTGGGAATCTCAAAAAAACTACAGTTCCCAGAATGCCTGTGCTTGAACTCCAGGGTCCTGATGGGGATGGGGGGAAGTTCATATTTCTTGGATTAGAAATGCCTGAGGTCTAGTTAAAGAGCTCAGCCAGTGCCATCAGGAAAACCTGTTTGCTTTAAGCAAGGTGGTACTGATTGATTTGTCTCAAGCTTCTAGAATTCTTTCTATTCAATCCCTCCTTGTGCTAGCTGGACAGGGCATTTTGACTCTAGAGCCACTGATAACAATTTCAGTACCATATGTTAATAGAAGCTACCATTAAATACAAAATATTCCATCCATCTCAGTATTCAGAATTGTGATTTGGATGCACACCCTTTCATACTCTATTTCTGTCCCTCTAACATCCAGCTACAAAATAACAAATATATATTATGTATATTTATTACATATATATTTTAACACATATTATGTATATTACATATACATACACACATTTATATATACATGTGTGTGTATATATGTGTGTGTGTGTGTGTGTGTGTGTGTGTGTATAAAACACATCCCCCGGTACTTACATATCCAGATGTCGTGTTGTATTCTTCAAAGCAGTTTCCTTGGGAGGCTAGACATATCCCAAAGATGATGACTTTTGCTCAAATATTCATTGAATTCCTCTTTGGGAATTTCCTTTTAAGCCACTTTATAAGTCACCTTAGAAAAGCAGCTTCATTGCTTTATAGTCACATCTCATTTCTGACTCAAAATGATAGCACTCCATTTTGATAACTCCACTTAATTCACCAGACTTGGCTCCCTATGATTTCTGGCTGTTTCCAAAAATCAAATCTACCCTCAACGGATTAAGAGTTTCCACCACAGAGGATATTCAAAAGAATGTACCTTGGGTTCTGAAGGCATTTCCCATGGAGAAGTTCCAGATGGGTTCTGAACAGTGGCAGCATCAGTGGAATAAGTATCTAAGGTGACTACTTTGAAGGAAATGGTTCTCAGGTGGAGAGCTAAGGTGTATGATTTAAAAAAAAAAAAGTCTCATGGTGACCACATTGTAGAAAAGCTTGAACATGCAGAGGAATCACCCTTTCCAAACAGATGTAATATTTACCCTAGAACCCCAAGTATCAAAGGAACATTTCCCCCGCCAGACTTCCCTCACAACCATTAACATCTCTGAACCTCAAAAACACAACTGGAATAAAATGTGTAGAAATAAAAATAAAGCCTGGAGCTCAGCTTCTGAAAAGTTCCTGCAAGTGGGGTCTGCTTGCATGCTCACGACTTCATGCTTTGCTCTAACTTTCTGCCACTCTGACATTTTTATGAGATAATATACCATTTAGATCATGCAAGAATATTTATCAATGCATGGGGCCCCTTTCTTTGTTGTAATATGTAATAATATTTTCTAGCTTCCATTGGCCTGTTGCAAGCAAACTGCTCTGGAAATTATATGCATAAGGAGCTGATTGGAGCTGATCAGCCTGTACATCTCATTGGTGTTATCAGATTGTTCAGGACCCCTGTCCCTCAGTTATTATGGTAAATACTGTACTTCAATCAAGCTCCTGGCCTATGAGACGTTAGCCTTTAGTGTCCAAGTTGTGATGTGGACTTGCATCAGCTGGCTATTGCTGCAGCTGTCCTGATGGATTAAATTCCAGATTGGGATCAGCCAGGAAGCATTTTTCATTCTGGCCTGGGGGGTGCGGGAGGAGATAGACAGGTGGGTTGTTTCCTCCCAGCTTCCCCTCCCCCCTTAGTCCTTCTGCCTATTTAATAAAGAGTCTATACTGTTTTCTTCATATTCTTAAGACTACATAAGCGGCCCATTTCATTTAACCTTGGAGGGAAAGAGGGGGGGATGCAGGGGAGGTAGAGGATCAAGAGATGTGCAGTTAATTTGATTCCTTCTTGAGTACTGATTGCATTTTATTTCCAGCACTACACTATGCAAAATGTCAGCCAGTCAATGAAGGTCAGTCAAACCAATCAATAAACATTTGTTGAGCACCTACCTACTATGTGCTTGACATTGTGCTAAGTACTGGAGATACAAAGAGGCAAAAGACTGTCCCTAGTCTTAAGGAACTTTTAGGGGTGACTACACGAAAACAGCAATGTTCAAACAAGATCTCTAAAGGGTAAATTGAAGGCAATCCATAGAAGGAAATTAGAATTAAGGGACATCAGGAAAGGCTTCCTGGAGAAGATAATATTTTGACTAGGATTTGAAGGAAGCCAGGAGGTAGAAATGAATGGATATAGAGTATTGCAGGCATGGGAGACAGCCAATGATAATGCCTGAAAATCGGAGACAGAGTGTCTTGTTTGACCCAGGGAATCCAGGGTCACAGTGCAAGAAGCCTCTAAAGGTTGTTGGGGTGGGGGAGGGGAGTGTGACAGGTTGTAAATGATTTTGAATGCCAAATAAAAAAATTATATTTTATCCTGGAGGTGATATGAAGTCATCGGAGTTTATTGAAGAGGGGCAATGAGGAAAGAGAACCCACTTTTGTCCTAGCACCCATCCTAAGTTGTTTTTATGGTTAATTAAATTGTCACGTGTCTGTATCTTAGCCCTCCAAGTAGAATGTCAGCTTTTCTAGAGCAGGTGCCCATATCCTCTCAACTTGTCGGCAGCCAGCACAGTGCCTCAAGAACAGTTGGATTCCAATAAATGTTTGTTGAAGGAATTAACACATGTAGAAGCTAAATAGAAGGACCTCATTGGACAGGGAAGATAAAAGATTAGAAAGATTGGGGATGGGAAGGGTTAGGAGGGCCTGGCCAAAGAACTTAAATTTGATCCTCCATGCAAAGAGAGCCATTCTAGGTCAGTTTAGGCATAGAATGTGCTAATAATGAAAGCAGGATTTGAATATGATAATTTAAGCATCCTTCTCCAGAACCAGTTGTAGCAGAGGTACCAGAATCAGAGGAAATGAGCTAGAGGGCTGTCTGAGTGATCTGTTCATGAAATGATGAAGACCTAGAATATGGTAGTGGTAGTGGAATGTCAAGAAACTCAATGAACCAAGAGGTTGGATTTGGAAGAGGAGAGAAAGGAAGTGAAAATAAGGGCAAGTACTATTTACAGAAATGGAGACCTTGTTTAGGTAAGGAGACAATGAGTTCAGCTTTCAATATAAATCAATACCTTTTACTTGATGATCTGGAAATACCCAAATACATGCCCATATGAAAAAAGTATAGATATATAAAATAACACCCCTACT
This sequence comes from Potorous gilbertii, assembly GCA_028658325.1. Classification (NCBI taxonomy): domain Eukaryota; kingdom Metazoa; phylum Chordata; class Mammalia; order Diprotodontia; family Potoroidae; genus Potorous; species Potorous gilbertii. Next base: position 501,934,225 of record CM053770.1, read on the forward strand.
AGTTTACCAGAAGTATGGTTTATGCTTTGACCATGCATGTGTAAAAATAACACATGCATGTAACATGCACACAGGAGCACATCCTATGTACATGATGTACTATATTTTTATGTGCATTTAGGTGTATAGGCAGGTATGCATGAGCTTTGGATTGTTTTCTAGTCATTGGGATGAGTTTTGTTCATCCATACGATATTGGACTAGTGCAAAATTAGGCTGATCCAGTGATTCAGATTTGGGGGTTAAAATGGAGCAGGCCACTTGTGGACCATAAAGTGCAATAAAGAAAAACCTTGCTAATAATAGGAAATTAAAAGAATACAGCTTCTAAAAAAAGGATTTATTCTCCTGTCACCATAGCAATGAGTCAAGCTAAGTCATGAACTCAGGTATATCCTCCCAATTCCCACTTGACTGAGTTGTTTTATACTTCAGGTGGCAAGGAAGCCAAATGGATTCCCTTTCTCCTTACACCACAAATCCAATATGTACTGGCCTCACAGGTTACTTGGCAGGGCTGCCAAAGAAAAGCAGGGAGGAAGAAGTAGACATGGAAGGAAAAAGAAGAAAAAGCTCTGGTCACACCAGTTTCTTCCCCAGGGCCCATCACCCATCTCCTCAGTCTAGCAAATGTCAAAATATCGTCTGCTACTTCCTTTTATTTCTATCGCCTTATCTTCTCATACTTAAACTGTTCAAAGAAAAAGTTTTACTGATACTTTTGATTTTTACACTACATTTTTAGATATACCCCTCCTCTTTTCCCCCTCCTAATTAAACCTTCCATTATATCAAAGAAAAACCGTTAAGCACCAACAATGGGTACAGAGACCATTTCTGACAGCATATTCAACATTCTTCCCTTGTAGTCCCCTACCTCTCTGACAAAACAATTGTAATCACCTTCTAACTGTTCTCTGCATGTTAGGCTTTTTCCCTCTGCTCTCTCTAATCCTCCCAATATGCTGCCGCCACTTTAATTTTCCTTTAGTATGACTCTACTTTTATCCTTCTCCTCCTTAAAACTCTCCAACTCATTGAGCTCCAAGCCCCTCCCCTCCCAGTGGCCCACAGGATAATATTTAAATTCATGAACCTGGCATTCAAGGCCATCTGAACTATCTGATATAATGACCTCCCACTATTCCTCTGCTGAACTCTCTACTCTAACCAAACCGATATGCTCATAGTTCCTTGGAACACCATCTCTACAGGTTCCTTCCAGGAGTAAAATTCAATGACATTTTCATCTTCCCTGCCTCCTGTGCTTTTGCTTAACATCTTTCTCCTATCTGGAATGTCTTATCTTTTGTCTTCCCCTGTGAAAATCCTACCCATAATTATGCATAATGGGGGCATTCAATTGAGACTATGATGTTTCAAAATAATTTATCAATAAAAACTGAAAAAGCAATTCCTACCATTTGAGGCCCAACCTAAGTTCCTGCTAGAGTCCTTCTTGGATGGATTGGTTGTGGAATCGCTAGTTGCTTTATGAGAAAGGTCACAGCCAGTCACCTATCGTCAGCTGCTGACTCCTCCTCACTGCTGAAAGCAAAGTCTAATCATTTTCTTCTCTCTAAGGATGGCACTTATAAGTTTCTTCTTGAGATGTCTTCTCTGCAGAATAAGAGTTAAACTCATTCCTCTCAACTCTCTCTTCAGACTCTTTCTCCATGATGATTAACTCACTTCATCCTTGAAGAAAGGATCTTCTCCCTGTGCCTCATTTGGAGACTCTAGACTATGACAGTTAACTGTTTCTACATGACAGTTAAACCACCTCCTCAATGTTATATTTTCTCTTAAAGACATAATAACAGTATCTGTATTTTCTATGGGGAAGGCCATTTAAACTAGGATTACCTTCCCCCGCCCCATGCCCAAAATGTTTTGGTTTCTTAAAAATCCTTGGGTTACATCAGATCAACATTAATATCATGTTTAATAAACACATAATAATGAAATCATTACTAAAATATACATATTATACATAATATATACACACACAATATGACACATGTACATGTTTCGACAGTACAGGCAAGAAGAAAAATGCAGCAGTAGCAGTAATAAGCACATGGAATAATACATGCATAACACTGCCTGTATTGATGTAACAAACAATAGAAATAACTCAATGAATAGTGAAATAGGCAATCCCTACAAAATATGTAACAATATAGGCTGCAATAACAAAGCAGCATTAGATATACTTCATCTTTGTGGCATCTTATGTATAATATGAGAGGCGTGGCCAGGTGACCTCTAAGGTTTCTTTCAGGTCTATGGTACTATAGGTATTCTGTTCTATAATCACTAGATTGTA
>CM053770.1:501937053-501984970 GCA_028658325.1 Potorous gilbertii
ATATATATATATATATATATATATATATATATATGATAACAGCTCTGACATGAGAAAGATCACAGCCTTTATTATCGGTAGCTGCTAACTCCTTCTCAGACACTGAAACGATAGTTCAAGAATTTAGCTTTCACAGGTTAGTAAATTCTCTTAAGGATTTTCTTCAAGATATCCTCTCCACATCATATCTTCTCCACAGCCCAAGTTAAACCTGATTCTCTAAAAATCTCTCTTCAGATTTACTCGGTGTCTTAGGTTTTCTGCTGCTGCCTTAGACCATCTTTCTTGAGCCACAATAGTTAAATCCTTCCAGAATGACAATTAAACTTTCTCTCCCCTCAGAGTCTACTCCCTTTTAAAGAAAAAATAACAGTATCCATAGTTTCTGTGGGAGGCACTTGAAACTGAGGATCTTATTTCTCCCTGTGAGTGGTAATTTTTTCAGTCCCTGAAAAATCATTTTGGGGGTATGTCAAATCTATAGTAATAGTATATCCCCAAATATGTCAGTACTTTTGCTTGTGTGCAAAGGGGGAAGGGGGAAGCTTGCAACAGTAGCAGGAATAACATAATAAATATGTAATAACAATATATGTATAATAGCATATGGGAATCAAAAAACAAGTATCAGTAAAACAGAAACAATAACCCATTGCATGATGAAACGTAATTTATACAATATGCATAAGGACATACGTTGCGGTTACATAGCAACAAATATAATTCATCAGGAACTAACTACATCTGGCTATGTGAGTAATCACCATTTCTCCTCCAACATTGTAAATTAGTTTAGTCAGAGGTCAGATGGTTCTAGTTTGGTTTTTATTTTTTAATCTACTTACCGTTTTGTATATATATATATACCTGAACTTGTTCATGTTATGGGCTGACTATTATCTCTAAGTTTTATAGACTGTCTCTTTTCCCCAAGAGGTTCTAATCAGGGAAGGTGTTGCCTCTGGATTTAGCACTTTCCCCCCTGTCTTAAATGGGTCCTCTTCATTCATTCCTAGGCAAAGCTACTGGGGCTGGTAAAATGGTCAGCTTTTGAAAACGTCTATCACCAAGTAATTTATTGCCCATCAGGTGATGGATTTTTTGGGGGAGGTCCACAAGAATTTATGAGGCACTGTTGGATTGATATGAATGGGTTTTAATCTGCAAAGATAGTATGAAATCATAGATCTTTGGAAATATTTGCCAGAGCTTGGGGAAAATTAGCCTGGGAAGGAAGAGGAAAGACGAATTGAAGAATGGAAAGCTTGTTATATCTAGAGTCAAATCCTTGTTCTTCCACTTACAACCTGTGTCACTTTGGGCAAGTGGTTTTACCTCTTTCCTGATTTGTAAAAGGAGAGAGCTAGATTATATGACTTCTAAGGTACTTTCCATTTCTAAATTTATAGTTTTGTGAACTTGCATCAGAAGCATACTTCTCTTTCCTCAGGCCCCCTTTCATCTCCAAACTCTTCTGTTTAAAATAAGGGCTATGCTTAGACTGCATTCCTTAACCTCCATTCTAAGTCCAGAGTCCCATTTAATGCTTCTGAAACCTATAGTACTCAGCTTCTCAGAGGACCCAGACTTGGGGCAAGTTTTTCCTTGCTATATTCTCTATACATTCCTGTGGTAGCTAGGTGGCAGCTGCCTGACAAAGTATACAAATTCAGTCTCTCTCCTCTCCTCTCCTCTCCTCTCCTCTCCTCTCCTCTCCTCTCCTCCTCTTTTCCCCTTCCCTCCTTCCTTCTCTCACCTCCCCCTCTCCTCTCACCTCCTTTCCCCTTCCTATCCTGTTTTCTCCCTCTCCTGTCCTTCTCTTCTGCCTCTCTAATCTCCTATCCTCAAAATGCTTGGGGCGGGGGTGTTGGAGAAGCAATGGGATCATAGAATTTAGAAGTGGAAGCAGTCTTAAAGATTTCATTTTACAGAGAGGGGACATAAGGTCCAGAAAGGTGGAGTGTCTTGTGCCCTGCTGTATAGGCCATAAGCAGGACATAAGGTATTAAAATTCAAGTTTTCTTGCTCTAGTCAGTGTTTTTTCCATGAACCGTATTATCTCTCGTCTCTCCCTTTCCTCAGAGTTGCTACTGGATAGATTATGAAAAAATCAGTGAGGGAAAGAGGATGTGGAGAAGTCTGGGATATCTTGTGACTGGGGGTGGGACAGGGAAGGGCAGAAAGGAAGGAGCAGCATTCTTACTTTGGTTTGATGAAAGCCAGAAAAAAAAAGACTGGAAAAGGGGTGTGAGAGGAGTTCTTATCCTCTTCCTGCAAGAGGACATCCCCCAATGACTCTGTGTGTGGTTTTACCTGCTCAGCATCTCTGTCATTTCCAGAAGTGGTGGGTAGTCAGTGACACACAGTGTGGGGCTGAGGAAGAAGTTTACATTTTTGTACTAAACAAAAATAGGAAATAATGGCATACACTGAGAAGCCTGCAGGGGAATAAGTGAAGAAGAGAGGGAAGAAGAAACCAGAGGGAGAGCATTTAGCATCAGTTCTCTTTCTGAGTTTTCCAGTGATATCTACATTGGGATACCCTCCTCTGGAGGACATCCAGGACTGCCACTATAGAACCTGTCTGGGGCTGAAAAGATTTCTCATTACCAGGTCATAATGTCACCCTTCCAGGCCAGAGCTTCACCAAATGCTATTCCATCACATATGGTGACTTTTTCTCCTGGACCTCAGGGCTCTAAAGAGTTTCTTTGTTGAGATTTGAGTTTCTGGAGGCTTAAGATTTTTGCTTCACTCAGCATAAAACCCAAGGGCAGAGGGGCTCAGCAAGGATCTGGCACATTCCTATTTTATCATTCATTCATTAACTCATTCATTCATTTATTCATCAAAGATTTATTGCATATTCACTATTGGCAAGGCACTGTGGAAAATACAAAGGTATTTAAGTCTCGTCTTCAAGGAATTTACAATCTGACAAGGACAATAAGACAGGCACAAATAAGGTCTAATATGTCCTAAGTGAGGTACAAAGTGCCAGGAGGATTCATGGGGGAGGGTTTACTCTTGCTAGGGTGATGAGAGGGGCTTTATGGACAATTTGAACTGGAATCTGAAGGATGAAGGTGAAGATAGGAGGGTATTTTAGGCAGGGGGACAGCATGACTGAAGACTCAGAGATGGGGGCAGGTAAGCTGTCCTTATGAGGTATGGGTAAGGAACTGGTAGAAGATAAAGTTGGAAATATAGATGGGAGGAAATGTATGTAGAAGGTCTTGAATGCCAAGCCAAAGAGCTTGAATTTTTTTTAGTAGAATTTTATTCTGTAGGAGGAAAAGGGCATAGATCAAGAGGAGAAGAATTCAAGGTCAGAAGCAAATTTAATCCAAAGAAGAGAAGGTACCAATTTAGGACAGAAAGGGAATGGTCAGAAAGGTGGGAGAATAGCCAGGAGGATGTCTGGCAAAGCAAAGGGGAAAAATTTTTTTAAGAAGGAAGGGGCTGTTGTCAGTGTCAAAAGCTGGAGAATGAAGACTGAGAAAATCCATTGGATTTGTTAATTAAGAGGTCACTAGTGACCTTAGAGCAATTTTGGTAGAGTGATGAGGACAGAAACCAGATTTCAAGGAATGAGTGGGAGGTGAAAAAAAGGAGGTAGTGAGCATAAATTATTCTTTGCTGAAGTAGGATGGCAGTCTGAGGATGTAAGGAAAAGTTCTTTCTTGGTTTTCTTTTTCTCCTTTCCCCTTCCTTCCCTCCTTCTCTCTCTCTCTCTCTCCCCCTTTTCCTTCTTTCTTTCCTTCTTTATTCTAGAGGCATGAATATGGTATGAGTTGAGGGGAAGGAGCCTGTAGGAGAGAGATTTAACAAGCAAGAAAGAGGGGATAATTACATTCCCTATCACAATACATAGTAAAAACTTCATACATTTTTGTTGAGTTAATACAGGAATGATGGAGAATGATCCAGGTGGTCATAGAAGATTGCTATTTATTTATAACATATTTATATTATATATAATTATTATTTTAATATAATATAATAATAAGTATATATTTATTTTTTTGTTTTGTTTTGTTTTTATTTTTTTAATTATTTTTTTAGTGTTCTACAATCACTTCCTTAAAATTAAGATTATATATTTATTTTTAAAAGTGCTTTATATATATATATATATATTTTCTCTTTACAAAAAAAGTAGGTGTTTATTTAGTCATTATTTTCTTCATTTTACAGATGAAGAAACTGAGGCTTGATGAGGTTGTGACTTGCCTATCATGACATAGCTAGTATCAAATGAATCGCAATCCTGATAAAATTAGTATTTAAACCTAGGTCTCTTCTGACTCTGAGTATATTATTCTTTCTGCCACACTCTCTTAAGTCATCATTATAGTGGAAAAAATGCTGTATTTGGAGTTGAAGAGCATGGGTTCAAATTCTGGCCTTGTTGTTCACTTATCTGTGTGATTTTGGACAAGTTGCTTGACTTCCAAGCTTTAGTTGTCTCCTCTATATAATAATGTAGGGTCGGGAGGGGGGATGCAGGACCACTGATACACTGTTACTGAACCAGGGAGTAGGTTCAGCCATTCTATAAAGCATTTTGAAATGATGCATAAAAGATGATAAAATAGCCTATGCCCTTTGACCTAGTTATACCCCTAAGAGATCAAAGAAATAGGAAAAAGTCTTAGATGTACAAAAATATTTATAGCAGATTTGCGTGTGTGTTGGCAAAAACAACCCCTGGAAACTAAAGGGATGACCCCAAAATTGAGTAATAGTTAAATAAATTGTGGTTTATGAATGTGATGGAATATTATTATACTGAAGGAAATCAGGAAGTAAGTGATTTCGAAGAGATGTGGAAAGCTGGATGAACTGATGCAGTGTGAATAGAAGCAGAGGTTATAGGATCAATATTTTTAAAAAACCAAATTATTTTGATGATTTTTACAAACTAGTGAAGAGTGAAATGGACAGAACCAGGAGACCCTTGGATGATAACAACCACAGGTAGTTTTGGGAGCTGTGAAAGTTATGATCAAGGAAATGACCATCCGTGATTCCAGACTTGCTGTCTGCTTCCTGATGTGTAGAGGTGAGGGATTGAGGGTCTCAATGACATATATTTGTATTTGAATATAGCCAAGAAAAGAATTTGTTTTGCTTGATGGTGCATATGAATTATAAGACATTTTGTTTTTCTCCTTTTTCCCACTGGGGTAGGCGGTGGGTAGGAGGGAGAGAAAATAGATTTAGATTTGTCTATTAAAATATAGGGAGAGAGTGGGGAAGGGCTGCAGAAGTAGGATGCTGAATGTACTTTTAGAGGAGGTCACCCATTGTCAGTTTTGCTTAACTGTTTTACTCTGTTACAAGAGATATGTGGGAATAATCTAGAAATATTTGTAATGTAAAAACAAAGCACATCCATAAAACAAGAAAATAAAAGGAAGGAGTGGATCCCTATGACCTCTAAGGCCCAAATGGTGATCCAGACCTCAGGAACCCTTCTTCCTTTTGAGCCTGAGAGAAGCACCAAGACCTGGTGGATGGTGTGCTAGTCTTGCAAGACTTAGGAAGGTGAGTTTGATTTGCATGTCAGACACCAGCTATGCCACCCTGGGGAAGTCACTGAAACCTTTCAGGACTTCAGCTTCCTCATCTATAAAATGAGGAGGTTGGACTCCCTGACCTCGAAGGTCACTTTCAGATCTAAATTTATGATCCTAATCAAGAGGGTGGTTGGAGAAATCAGCCTTGTAAAGAAAGAGAGGAGAATCTTTCCATGTCAGGAGAATCAGAGGGTCAGAGAGAGAATCATAGGATTTAGAGTTGACAAGGGCATTAGAAACCATCGGGTCCAACCCTGTCATTTTACAGATGGAGGAGCTGAGAACCAGAGAAGGGGAAGTGACTTGCCCAAGGTCACATGTAGGTAGGGAAGAGAGGACAAGTGAAGATATCATTTGTATACCTATATGTGTATTCTCATCTCACACACAAATACAGGGTGTCCCAAAAGTCCTATTGTAGTTTTAAGCTTTGCTATATTACATTTACTAATATGTAAGTTTTAAGCTTTAACATACACTTTTAAAAAACTCAATGCTCTTTGTCTTTACATCACAGTCATTTCTTGAAACAAACAAAACCCTTCTGTGTACAGATCGAACCTTCTCTTGTAACAAGGCAAACAAATAAAAACACCTTACTCCATACAGAATTGCATTCAACAATGTACGCAACATACACTGTGCCCTAGCAACACTTCACTTCTCTACTGTGAGGAAGGCTGTATGTTTCTTTATCTGTTTTTCATCACCATTATTGGTTTTTTAATTACTCAGAACTTGGCTTCTATTTTAGTCATTGTCTATTTTCATTATGCTTGTTTCCCTGTGCAAAAGTTCATATGTCTTTCAAAATTTCTGTGTTTTTTGTTGTTGTTCTTGTTCAGTCATTTCAGTTGTGTCTGACTCTTTGGGACCCCATTTAGGGTTTTCTTGGTAGATATTGGAGGAGTTAGCCATTTCCTTCTCCTGCTCCTTTTACAGATGAGGAAACTGAGGCAAACAGGGTAAAGTGACTTGCCCAGGGTCACGTATTTAGTAAGTGTCTGAGGCCATATTTCAAATCACTTCTTCCTGACTCCAGGCCCAGACACTGTATTCTTTCTTTCTTGCTGTGGAATAATGTTCTTTTACATTCATGTGACATTTTCTAATCAATAGGCACCCACTTTGTTTAGATAGGAACACAGAAATTTGAGGTAGAGGGTAATTGTTATTTCTGATTTCATGGGGTCATGCAGTTGGAGCTTGCTGAGGTTGTAGGAATCATCGTTATTCAGCCCCCTATTTTTTTTTCAGATGAAGAAACCGAGATCTATTGAAAGTAAGCAATTTGTCTAAGGTCCTGTTGGATTCAAATGTAGGGCCTCTGGCTCCAGAAGCTGGTCCTTTTCTTAGTAAAAATAGGTGAGATAGAGAATTCAACCACAAATGGATAAAAATTCCTCAGTAGCACAAGGAGTACCCCATGTGAGTTAGATAGAATGACCTTGGGTTCAGTCAGACACTGTCACTCCCCATTTTTGTTCAGCATCCTGGGGTAGAGAGTAGGAGATAGTGAGTTTGATTCATTCTGAAGACTGACCAGAACATACTGGAGTTCAGGGCAACTAGGTGGCGAAGTGGATAGAGTGTCAGACCTCAAGTCAGTAAGACTCATCTTCATGAGTCTTACTTCAAATCTGGCTTCAGACACTTCTTAACTGTGTGACCCTGGGCAAGTCACTTAACTTTGCTTGCCTCAGTTTCCTCATCTGTGAAATGAGTTGGAGAAGGAAATGCCAAACCATTCTAGTATCTCTCTCTGCCAAGAAAACCCTAAATGGGGTCACAGAGTTGGACATGATTCAAAAAAAAAGACTGAACAATCACAAAGTTCAAAGGAGCTTTAGTGAGTGCAGAGTTAAAATGACTGACCAGGGAAGAATAGTAGAGGAGGGAGATAAGTGAAGCTTGAAGGAAGCTGATGGACTAAGAGAAGAGAGAGTTGAGAGAGGTGGAGGGACCTACTCTTTGGCAGAGTAAGAGTTGTAAGGATGAGCGAGTGGGGAAGCTTAAAGGTTGTAGAGATGTAGGTGTAGAGCAGAAAGGAAACTTGGAGATCCTTAGGAACCTGAGGCTCAGAAAATTCACATGACTTGTTTAAGACTACACAGTGAAAAGTGCCAACCCAGTCTCTCTGCTTTTGAACATTGCTTCTTCCACGTTGGGCTGTCTTCTTTTATAGGAGTATAGATTTAGAGTTGTAAGGAAGTTTTGAGGTTATCTAGGCCAAGTGGTTCATTGGAGTTCAATGACTTACCTAAGAACCTAAGTGGATGAACTGGGGCTCGAAATATGTTAGTTCCCTATATAACTTGGATATCAGACCCTTATTAGAAATAGTTGATGCAAAGATTTTTTCCTCCAATAGAAGCTTTAAGCAGTTAACAATAACTTCCAACTTTCATGTAGTGCATTTAAGACTTTCAAAGTGCTTTATAATATATATCATCTCATTTGATAATCAACAACTTTGTTCTTTTTCCTACTTGTGTTCATTTTGTTTGTGCAAAAATTGTACGTGGTGTTTGCCTATAATCCCATCTATGGGGAAGACTGAGCTGGGGAGTCTCGAGCTCAGGCATTCTGAGGTACAATGAGCTAACTGATTCAGTGTCTTCACTAAGTCTTGAAACAAATACAGTGAGCCTTCGGGACATTCTGTCACTGGCCTCACCCCCCCAACCCCCCCCCCCCACTGGGTTGACCTGTCAACTAGCCCAGGTGAGAAACACCTTTTGGTAGTGGAGTAGAACCTATGAGTAGCTGCTGTACTTCCAGCCCAGGTAATTTAGGAAAACCTAGTTTTTTTTAAGGGTTTTCAATTTTATGTAATCTTAATTATCTATTTTATCTTTTGCGATACCTCTTTCCCTTATTTGGTTAAGAATTCTCCCATTAGCTATAGCTGTGAAAGCTTTCAGATCTGATTTTCTTCAAATTTTTTTAAGTGGTATGAACTTTATTGTTGAGGTTGAGTATTCACTTTGGGTTTATTATAGTGGGTGGTTTAAGATACTGGTCAAAGGCTAATTTCTGCCAAACTTCTTTGTAGTTTTTTCCACAGTTCTTGTCAGATAGGTAGTCCTTCCCCAAGTATTTGACATCCTCCAGTTTTTCAAACAATGACTTATCGAGTTCATTTGAGGCAGTTAGTCATATTGAATAGAATTCTGAGTTAGAATCCTGCTTCAGACTCTTAATAGCTGTATGATCCTGGGTCAAGTCAATCAATCTCTTTCAGTCAGTTTCCTTATCTGTAATTGACGTAACAATAACTCACAGGGTTTTGGTAAAGTTCAAAGGAGATAAGTTGTGTAAAGAGCTTTATAAACCTTAAGGTGCTATATAAATATTATTATTAATGATGATAATTACTTCTAATTCTTCTTTAGTTTATTCCACTGATTTGCTTTTCTATTTTTAGACAATCGCCAAGTAGTTTTCATGATGAATTCTGGAATTGCTATTTTCCTTTCATTCCTGTTTTTTTTCATTATTTCCCTTGAGATTCTAGACATTTGGTGCCTTCTTAAGAATTTTGTTATTATTTGCCTACTATTATAAAGTATCCCCTTGGTAGTCTGGTCTAGCACTAAATTTGCCAATTAATTAAAATAGTATTGTTATTTTTATTATATTGGCACATACAGACCAGTCATGAACAACGACTTCAACTTAATTTTTGTTCTTTTGCATATAGTTTTCTGATACATAGTTTGTTTAGAACTGAATGAAGAGTTTTTCTCCAAGGTCTAATGGTAGTAGTTGCTGGTTCCATGTGTGTGTGGGGAGTCTATGCCCATTTAAATAATGGTCTTTAAAAAAAAAATCTAAGGTCACTTGATTTCTTCATGGATCAATTGTAAAACTGAGAATCCAAAATAAAAACCATTTCCCCAAACTCTCCAATCTCCAATCCAGTGCGTATATGTAATTTACATTGCACAAACATTAGTGACAGATCCTGCTCCCTAGGAGAGCACTGTTTACCTAATGCTCACTCAGAGGACCTTCGAAGGAAATCAAGAGACCCCAGCCCTTAAGCATTTGAATTTGCAGCTTTTCTGCCTCTTGCTTAGCCTGCTGCTCCTAGTAGACGCTTGCTGGAGGGGGAGTGTCACGTTCTTTCTCCATATTTGTTTCTTCTAGGAGGACCACATTTTCTCCTGAGACAACAATAAATGAACAAATATTTATTAAGTTCTTACTATGCACCAGGCAGTGCACTAAGAGAACCATGGATACAAAGGAAAAGCCAAAATTGGAGGGCAGTTCTGCCCTCTAATTAGGGAGACAACACATATAAAAGAAGATGCAAAATAACTAGAGGGAAGGTGGAAGGTAACCTTAGAGGGGATGGCACTAGCAGATGTGGGGAGGGGAGACCAGGAAGGGGAGCTGAGTCTTAAAGGAGGATTAGGATGGGATGAGCATACCAGGTAGGAGGAGCAGCCAATGCAAAGCTACAGAGGCTGGAAATGGAGTTGGAAATACTACAAAATCTACAAATATTTTTCTAGTCTTCAGACTGGAAATATACACCCCCCCTCAAAAAAAACTAGTTTGGCTTGATAGTGGAATATATAGAGGACAATAGAATATAAGAAAATTTCAAAAGGTAGAAAAAGGCCAGGTTGTGAAGATCTTTAAATGCCTAAGGGTTTTATATATGAGCCTGGAAGTAATAGGGAGTCAGTAGCATTTATTGAGTAGGAGCATGACATGGTCAGAACTACACTTGAGGGAAACTAAATAGGCCACTCTGGAGGTTGGATTGGAGTGAGAAGAGACTTGAGGTAAGGAACACAATTAGGATGCTATTACAGTTATGAGGTTAGGAGGGCCTCAAATGGGGTGGTGCTATGTGAGTGAGAGGTGTTATAGAGAAATAAACTACAAGCTGCAGCAACTGGATATTGGAGGCTAATGAGAGAAAGGAGTTGAGGATAACATTGAGATTTTGATTGTAAATGATTAGAAGGATGGTGGTGATCTCAGTAGTAATAGAGAAATTTAGAAGAGGGATGAGTTTTTTGGTGAAAGTTGTTAAGTTCTGTTTTGGACATGTTGAGTTTGAGATGCCTAAGGAACATCCATTTTGAGGTATCTAACAAGCAGTTGGTGATGTGAGACTGGAGCTCAGGAGATAAACTAAGACTATGTCAACAGATCTGAGAAATATCTTCAAAGAGATAAAACCATGATAGCTGATGAGATCAATAAGTGAGATAGCATAGAAGGAGAAGCAAAAAAAAGATCCAGGATAGAGCCTTGAGGGAAATCTGAGATTAGTGGGCATGACATGAATGAAGATCCAACAAAAGAGAATGCGAAAGAGCAGCCAGAAATGGAGAACCAAGAAAGCAGCATCATGAAAACCTGAAGAGGAGGGAGTAGCCAGGAGAACAGGGCGATCAATAGAGTGAGCTACAAAGAGTCTCAGGAAGCAAGAAGGAGGTCAAGGAGGATAAGGATTGAGAAAAGGCTAAGAGATTTGGCAATCAAGAGATCGTTGGTAACTTTGAATAAAGCAGTTTCAGTTGAATGATAAAGCCAGACTGCAGAGAGTTTATAGCAGAGGAAGTAGAGGTAGTGCAAGTGGAAGACAGCTTTCTCAGCGAATATGTCTGAGAAGGGAGGAGAGGTATTGAATGATAGCTATCAAGTAAGAGTTTCTCAAGGATGGAAACAGCATGTTGTGCTTATACACAGCAGAGAAGGCAACAGTAGGGAGAGACTGAATATTGGATTATTACATTGGATTATTATAATTATTAGACTTATTGTTAGAGACAGGTATTACAGATAGATTAGGGATGATGGTGGGATCAAGCTTCTGGAGAAAGGTGGGAGGAGCAGGGATCAAGTGTAGATGTGGAGCAGGGGTTCTTAAACTTTGTGTCATGCACCCCTTTGGCAGTCTGGAGAAACCTATTGAACCAGAAAGGGTAAAAAAAATAGCATAGTATCTTTAAAAATACATAGTATTACAAGGAAAACTGAAAGTTAATGAAAATATATCATAATGTTGTTAGATAATATAATAACCAGAAAGGGTAAAAAAATAGCATAATATCTTTAAAAATATATAGCATTACAAGGAAAACTGAAAGTTAATGAAAATAGATCATAATGTTGTTAGATAATATAATATGACATTGTATTATCTAACATATTGTATTATATTTTCCCATCTTAAGTTCTCAGATCCACAGATCCTGTGGACCCCAGATTAAGAACCCCACGGTAGAAGATTTGGCATTGGTAAGCTGAAGGGTCACCTTATCATCAGGCACTAGACTGAAGGAAGGGAGTAGAGGACACTATCAGGAGGATGTGAGATGAGTATGAGGTTTTGACTAGTAACCTCAGTGTTTTCAGTGAAGTAGAAGACAAGGACAGTTCTCAGTAAAGAGAGTGAATGAAAAGGTAGGTCTTATTATGGGAGGATTCAGGAGAAAAGAAAAGATGGAATAGCTTATGTGGTGAGTGGAATAGGGAATCTGTCAGGAAGAAAGGATAGCATTACTATGCTGGAGTGAAGGCCTGGTTGAAATTAACTAACGTAAGTTTGTAGTGGACTCAGCATAGTTTCACCATTTCCTCCTGTTTCATTCAGTGGCAGGTGAATAGGAGGAAAGGAAGCAGATGGTAAGAGTAGCCCAGGGTTGAGGTTTGGTGGAGGGATGATTGATGGTAGGACAAGGAAACAAGGGAACAAGGGAACCAAGAGGAGAGGATAGTGTCAAGTTAAACTAGTTCGCCAAGATGTCAAGATTAGGAAGGGAGGAGAAATATAGCCAGGTCAAGGGTAGTAACCTTAAATAGAGCTGAGAGATGAAAGAATCGGAAGCCATGGTGAGGACAAACAGTGGGTTTATGGGGAATGAGGCATAGGAAGAGGTAAGAGTATGATCAGATAAAGGAAAACAAAATCCATCCAGGAATAGTGCCGTATTTTTTCACCCACATGAATGTTCTCCACAATCTGATGTAACCCTTAGTTAACAATTTGACTAGTCTAGTAGCTTATATGGGTCCCACCTCCTCTCAAAGGAGCACCAAGTGTTTCTTGTCAATATCCTTGATGAAGCTGTCGGTACCATCCATCATACCCCCATCTTCCCACATATAGTTCATCTTGAACCTGGAAGATGGACCGAGCTGTAGCATGGAGGAACAGGGCAGATCTGGTAAAGCTTTCTCCATCACCTTTAGCTTCTTGAGGGTTGTATCAGCAGGGGCAGACTGAGTCACAGAGGGTCCATTCTGTAATTGTACCTACACACATTTTCAATGTGTCTTAGTCAACTGACTCAGAGGTATTATGTAGTTAATTTCAAAGGGACTTCCCTTTCTATTACTGTCCTCAGGAGTTTTGTTATTGTTCTAGAGAGACACTCTTAATTTTTGTGGGTTTATTCTGTACCTTGCTACTTTACTAAAGCTATTGTCTCCGTTACTTTGCACCTTTTCTAGGGTTTTCTTAGTAAGTTATGTTTTTGGCAAAGAGATAGTTTTGTCTTCTCTTTGCATGTGTTCATACTTTTAATTACTTTCTCTTGTCCTATTTGTATCGCTAGTATTTCTAGTTCTTTATAAACTAAAATCAGGAAACCATCATCTTTGCTTTGCATTTATTGAGAAAGCTTCTAGTATTTCTCCATTGCATATAATGCAAAAAGAGAAAATTATGAGCCAAGTTTTGAATTAAGCAAAGGGGAAATATCTTCTCCTAGTCTAATTCAATCCAATCTAATAGGCATTTTTTAATTTAAAATTTTTATTGATTTTTTAAACTTCACTTTTATTTTCTAATTTATTTTCTTTCCCACCACTCCCAGGGAGCCATCTCCTATAACTAAGTAAAGAGTTCAGAAAAAATATCAATCAATTCTGTCATTATACGATTGTGTTCTGACCCTATAGTTTCCTACCTCTGTGAAGAAGGCAGGAAGGTGTATTCTCTCATGTCTTCCTTAGGGCCACACTTAGGCTTTATAATTTCATAGAATTTTTGATTTTGTTGTTGCTGGTTTTTTTCATTTACATTCCCATAAACATTTGATGAGTGCTATGGTGTTCTTTGTACGTGTGCTAGGATATAAAGAAAGAAAAACCTTTTCTTTGGGAATTGTACATTATATTAGGTGGATACAATTTATAAACAGGTAAGTATATAAACAATTTTTTTGAGGGGGGAAAGGACATTAACAATTTAGAGAGAATGGTACAAGGTGTCAAGCAGGAGATGGAGAATATGCTATAAGCAGATGGTCTGCAGTCAGAGGACCTGGGATTGAATTCTGGCTCAACATCTTAATACCTTTATTATCTTGGATGGTCACTCCCTTCTCTGGACCTCAGTTTCTTCATTTGGAAAATGAAAATGATTGGACCAAATGACCTCCAAGGTCTCTTTTAGTTCTAAATCTATCCTGTGTCTTCAGAAGGAGAAATATTGTTCAGTGATTTAAACAGAACCCTCGAAGTGTGGATAAAACACTATCCTTTGACACAAATTGGCCGTATAATGCCGGGCAAGTCATTTAACACTGCGGTGCTTCAAGCAACCCTTAGTGACTAACATTACAAGGCAGGTTCTAATCTACAATAGTAAAGAGAGTTTCTTCATGTTCCATATACCAGTAAAATCATAGGTCCATACAATAATTAATAATAATAGGCAAGTCAGCATAGCAGAAGTAGCAGGACACCCTGAAGGAAAAATAGGAGGCCGCATGTGCCAGGAGATTCAAATCCCCACCACTACCTTGACCACTATCTCCCCTCAAATGCTAGTGGAGATACCCCAGAATCCTAAACCCAAGAGCCTCGGGAAAAGCAGTGCTCCCAACCCAGTTCCCTCAGCCATCATCTTGGGGAGCAATTCTTGTAGACACAAAGCATGGCAATGGCTCTTGCAGGTTCTCCAGCCCCGGTTCCTGAAGACCCAGAAAAGAAAGCTCTTGTCTCCATAGTCCTTAGCACTGTCAAGTGGTTCAAGGTCAAATGCTAATATGATTTTGTCAACGACGATGACATTAAAGAATAAACATTACTATCTACTTTGCTGCTATATCCTACGGACCATGGGGCCTTTTCCATCTGACTTGGAACTGAAATTTTCCACAGATACGGTCACCCCCCTTAGCATGGGAGCTCCTTGAGAACAAGGATTGTCTCATCTTCATCCTCAGGACTTTTAATGCAAGGGTTAGCAAACCCTCCCTAAATGTTACGTGCATTCATTCATTCATTCAACAACAAAAAAAAATCAGGGGTTTAGACCTACACGATCTTGGTTTTTCCTCCTAGTTCTTGCATTGCATGACCCCTGACTTAGTCCCTGACACCCATTAATTACTTTGTAAAAAGCACTTCTCTAGAACCTAGAACACTGGATATGGGAATTAAGAGATCTTGGATTTGCAACTTAGAACTTGTTCCATAACCTCCCAAGGTCCCAATTTCCATTCAGTGGAGTTTCCTAATCACCCTCCTTAAATATAAAATGATGGGGTTAGACTTACTCATAATCCTACTACGTGCTTTGCACACAGTGAGAACTTCTGTTATTAACTTCAAAGTGTTTAGAGGTTAGCTGTGGAGACAAAACAAATGGAAGTTTACTGTGGCATAGGACTTGAAAAGAGCAAGCTGGGTGTGGGATGGGGGGCCTCATGAAAGAGGTGTAATTCAGGAGATAATGGACTGAGCATTGAGGAAACCTTAGAGATCATCTGGTTCAGTGGTCTCATTTTAAATCCTAGAAGCTGAGGCCCCATGACTTGCTCAGATCACACAGTTATTAAGTGGAAGGTCCTTATTTATTCTTTGATGGACAGGTGAGGCTGATAAAAGGAAAAGAAGGAGATTGGGCATGAATTGGGTGGGAAGAACTAAGGCAAGATGGAGTATAGGGACATATAGGGACACACAGGCAATGGGTAGGCCTGGCAGTAAAGTGAGTAGATATGGCTGATGGGAAGAAGAGAGAGTTTTTGAAACTTCCCTCAGTGGCATTATCTTTCTGACCTATACTTGCCTGAATTCCCAGGATATCTAGTGGAAAAGGGAAACTGATAATATGGTGGGTCAGTGAGTAAACACTATGGATTGAGTGCTAATCTTACCCAATAGTATGGCTTCTCCAAAAAAAAAATAGCTGCACACTGGATTTTGTAAACCTAATTTTATGTTCCTGTTGACTCATTTTTATTTGTGAGATGAGGTACTTTATCACAGGTAACTCTAGGATGCTTCTCCTGAGATACCACTGCCCTCCTCACTCCTAACTTATCTAAGAAAATCACTGCACACTTCCTCTCTCCCATTAACGAAGCAGTTTATAAGCCAGAGCTTAAATATTCTAAGGGAAGAGTGAATTCCTTTATAGTAATCACCCACTAATTTATCTATCTTGAATATTAAGATTTTTGAAGTTGAATATTATGGTATTTTAATCTTAGCACAGTACCTGACTTGACTATGGGGAAAGATACACATACTAGTTGTTCTAGTTGAAAGAATGCTGGATTGGAGTTAAAAGATCACAGAATTAGGGGTGGGAGGGATCTTAGAGGCCATAGCATACAACCCCTTCATTTTACAAATTTGGAAACTGAGGAAGACAGATGGCTTGTCCAGGATCACAAAGCTGGAGAATGGAATGGATTGGAAGCCCGACTTCCAGTCTAGCACTGAGTTCAGATTCTAGCTCTGATGTTTACTGTGCAACCTTGAGTATGTTACTGATAGCCTTTTTGAGCCTTAGTTTTCTCAGCTGTAAAATGAAGGTATAATAATCACACTACATGAGGTATGTACCTCACAGGTTTGTAGTGAGGAAAGTGCTTTGAAAACTTTAGATATCTGAATTATCATTATTGTCATCTGCTTTTCTCAATATACAGTCCTAGGAAGGAGAGTTACCTAAATTGTGCCTTTGGAAAAAAAAGCTCTCCCTCTTCACAGCTGAGATAATTCAGTTCAATTCAGTAAACATTTATTTAGCAACCTGCAGCTAGGCATTCTGCTAAATCCTGGGCATACAAAGATTTAAAAAAAAAAAAATGACTTAGTAACTATCCTGAAGGATTTAAGAGAGAAGGGGATCTGGTCAATGTGGTTTAGAAAAAAATTGAGGAGGAAATAATTGCTTTCAGCTGGGAACCTTTATGAGAAGGCTTCATGGAATTGGTGGCCCTGGAGTTGGACCTTAAAGAAAGTACGTAATTTTCGCAGGCGTTTATGAAGAGGAAATGTATTCTAGGCATGGAGCGCAGAGAAGACAGAACAAGATGGGCAGCCACTAGCTGGTGGCAAAGTCTGGCTAACTGTAAAGGAGAGTAATATAATAATGTAAGGCCAGAATGATGCTGGTGGTGGTAATGAGCCAGACACAGGTGAATTAACAGGGACAGGTCCTGAGGGAGTTAGAAGATGCCGTAACTTTTACATTTGGTCGGTGGGTTGGTTGGTTTTGTTGACTTGTTTTTTTCTCTCTATTTATTATTTGTTGCAAGATATGGATTTTTGAGTAAGGAAGGGAGAAGGGATGTATTTTTGAAATGAAGGTAGGTTATGATGAAGCAAAAGTTATCAATAAACTGTTTAAAAACTAAACACCAAAAAGAATAGATCCCAAAAAGCAATGAAGTGATTCATAGGATTCCAGACCTAGAACCTTAGAAATCTTCTGGTCCAGGGGTAGTTAACTTTTCATTGTGCCTTGACCCCTTTGGCAGTCAGTCTGGTGAAACTTATTGACTCCTCAGAAACATTTTTGAATGCATAAAATACAATACATAGGATTACCAAAGAAGCTAACTTTTTTTTTTAAGTTCAGAAACCCCAGATTAAAAGCAACCTTTGCTCTTTCTAGATGGAGAAGTTGGGGCCCATAGAAGGGAAGTGATTTGTCCATATTCACACAGGGCACAATTGGACAGGACAGAAACCTTGTCTCCTGACCACTGGTTGAGTGCTCTTTCTATCTGACTCTAGGCCCTACTTGGGATTGATGTTCTAGGTCATAGCAAGGCAAACTATTGGAAGAATGTGTCATTCATGAGGGCCTTAGGGCCTGAGTTTATTCGGCAATTGATCAGAACATTTATATATTCCATACATACTGCTTTATGGCTTTTGGGGTTTGGGAAAACTTTTGGTCTACTTTTCTGACCTTACTAGAAAGCAAAGGGTTAAGGACTCATACCAACCATTTGAGAAGGCGGTGGAGATAATTTGCGGGGCAGTGTTTGGGGGTTGAGAGTTAGAGGAGGGAGGAAATAGAATGTAAGTTTTTTGAGGGCGAGGACTGTTTCCTTTTTTGTCTTTGCATCCCTACTGTCTAGCCTGGCATATAGTAGACATTCAAAAAAGGACATGTTAAGTTGAATTAAATTGTTGAAATATGGGTGATCAGTAGAATTATAAGATCATATGAAGCCACTAATATCTATCCCAATAGCTCAGGAATCCCTTGTCTGTCTTCTAACCCTTAGTATTTGTAGCAGAAAGAGTGATGTCATTGGTGGAAGAGATGTTGGAAGGATGAAGGAAACTTCCCTGTTTACCATGTCCTTGAAAAGGCACCTTGTACAAGCTATGATGGACCTCAGTTTCTTTATCTGTAAAGTGGAGAGAATGAATCCTCTTCAACTCCTCCCCACTGGAAAGAACACAGGAAAATTATCTTCCTCTCATCCTCACCAACTCCTAAAGGAGTTTGCTTATGAGGCAGACATTTAACTTCCTTCTGCCTTGTACTGTAGCTATTTATGTATTCCTGTTACTAGACCGTAAGATCCTTGAGGGTACAAATCGTAAGAGATAATATTTGAAAAGGGCAGTCAATGAATACTTATTCCCTTCCCTTTACGTCTTCCTATTCCCCTCATAACAGTACACACATCTAGCACAGGCCAGTAGTTGATTCCATTTGTTGAATGGAATTGGACTGAGTTGGGAAAATCAGCCTATTAGTCAGCTCTCCCCACGCTGGCTTGCCTTCAAAAAATACTCTGGTCAGTTCAATCCAACAGGCATTTATGGGCAAGGAAACCGAGTGAAATCATTTCCTAGGTCAACTTCTCTCTGCCCTCCAGCATACTTTGCAGCTTCTTTCAGCCAGTATTTCTTCAGTGAATACAAACTCATTTTAATATCAATCTAAGGAAAACAAAATTGGGAAGCTGAATTTGCAACAAAAGAAATCACAGCCAAGCCAAATAGAAAATAAATTTTGGATTACGCATGAGTTTGGATCATCTACCACTGTTTCCTTTCTAAGGCATAGAGTTAACAGTGAACAATACTGTTATGACTTGGTTCTGTTTTGCTTTGTAGGAAATAAAAGCAATGCCGTTCCTTTCCACAAACACCCTTGACCTGGACTTAAGTAATCCCAGTCTCTCCAGAGGTCAAAGTCATCTAAAGGTTAATGAATTTTAGATATGCTAATGACTGGGAAGGCAGTTAGTCCTAGGAGTGTTAACTGGAACTTTGCTATTCTGATGGACTACTAAGGAAACCTAACATCTGAAAGACCCAGATGGATGGGAGAGAAGCTATAGGATAAAGTGCATTATCTCTGTCTCCAAGTTTGCCTGGATCTCACCTTTTCCCAAGGTCTTTTACATCTTTTATCTTATTTGCTCTCCTTAGCCATCTTTCAAGATCATCTTCATCTCTCTTTGATGAGGAAATTGAGACTCAGAAAGTTAGGTGACGACCACGGTTTGGAGGGGTAGAGTTGTAAAGCAGAGAACCTGGTTTAGAAAACATGAATAGGATTAAGTAAAAAGTAGGAGATTGGAAACCTCACTTGAACTCTTATCTTGGACCATGGTCTTAGAAAGGGAAAATCTAGTTCAGGAAAGTTCTTTATGCAGAAATAGAGGTGGGAGGGAGACCATTCTTGTTAGGGTTTGGGTAGCGTAGAGGAGAACAATTTTTGGTGGGAATTGAGGGTCTGAGATTCAAACATAAAGTAACTTCTACAGTGATCAGAAGGATTCTGGTTTGGCCTAGGGTGTAGACATAAGCTTGGAGTTTGGAAATAAAACTAGAGCTGACCTCAGCCTGCCTTTGTAGTTATACCAAATGGATGGGGGGTACGTTGGGTTCTAAGGGTAAACTTGCCTGGGTCTCCTTCACAAAGTGTTCTGGAGTCAATATTCTTCAAAGTTTGAACTGCCAAATTTTATCCACCTATTTAAAACCCCCACCCCCTAGATTACACATCTACTTGATATGTTTGTTTAGCCAATATTCCTTTCTTGAACCAATCAAAGGTATTCAAACCTCATACAGAGACAACAGGCTGCTGACATATATTGTTTATACCTAAAAGTGTATCATGTGTGATGTCATATTCTGTGATTTTATCAGCTGAGCTGGGGGACTGGAGTGGAACTCACATACTACCCTTCCCACATATACACACCTATGTGCTACGTGTTAAATTGATCAACGAGACTGGATTTGTAATTATCTGTTTTATAGGATCATAGATCTAGGGCAGAGGCCATCTAGTAGTCTAACACACACACATACACACACACACACGCGCACACACGCACCCCTCATTTTACAAGTAGCTAACTGAAGCCTTTGGTAGTTAAATGACTTATCAAGATCACACAGGTAGCAAACATACTTGTCTTTTTAAAAAATTATTTAATTTTTAATTTATGGAATAAAACAAACATTTCTACAATATAGTATAATAAAAAAGATGATTGCACATGAAATTATATATTTGTAAGTATATTTGTCTAGAATTTGACTGCACTATCTGGAGAGATGCATGGCTTTAACCCCTAGATCATTCCATCAACAAGTTTTTATTAAATGACTAGTATATGTCAGGCACCGTGTTAGATTCTGAGACTACAAATATAAAAGTGAGACAGTCCTTGGACCTCAAAGAGTTTTATATTCTAATGGGGGAGTTTACAACACTGTGAGTCAGTGGTGTGGGTGGGGGAAAGTTTTCTGGTCTGGTAGTCTGAGGGACTGGGAGTGGAGTCATAGGAGAGTAGACTTTTTACAACTTTCCCAGAAGCAGTGGCAGTATTGATTTTAAATACAAGAGTAAGAAGTGGAAGGTGGGTAAGGAGAAAGAATAGGGCAGGTAGCAAGATATCTAAGCTGGGTAGGTCCTAGTGTCTTGTGTGTGGCTGTATGGTCTGGGGTGAGCTAGATAGAGTGGAGTGGTTGTGTTCTCCCTCACTCAAACACAGGTCAGTAGGGTGCAGCTTTGGGGAGGATTCTGTGTCCCTGGTTTGGGTTTGAGGTGGGAGGTGGAGAAACTACTGCAAGAAATCCAGGGCACCCGCTGAGATCTGGCTTCCTTGAATCTTCCAGGAAGGAGAAGGAAGGGAGGTGTACGTGAATGGGCAGGGAATCTGATTTGGAAAGGTTCACCTTGGATAGATTCATTCCTCAAAGATGGGAAGCACGTTGCCTTGTGGGGGATGGGTAATGAGTCACCAAGGCGATATCTCAAGATGAGATAGCTGCTGTGCTGAATTTGAAGTCCAGAGAAGTGGGTTCCAATCTCAGCTCTGTCATTTATTACATTTGGGTCCATAGGCAAGTCATTTAACCCCTCTTCTATAAAAGTAAAAGTAAGGGGATTTAACTCGATTAATCTCTTTTATCTCCAGATCTGATCCTGCCTAGGGACTGTAGTCTCTGCTACTAGCCAAACTGTAGTTAGTGAGTAGCTTGTGTTCAGTCCAGGCCTACCTAGGGCTAAAGCCAATCAGGCATTCCCACTAATCTGACCCTATATGGTGGGCTCCCCTGGGAATGGGGGATAGATAGCGGGTGTGAGTCAGCCCAGGTCAGAAATGAAGCAGGTCAAAGTTTCTGTGCTGATCAGCAGTGGAGTTAACCTATGAGTGGCCACTGCACAGTCTGGACTAGAGAGGAAGACCTAGCTGCAAAATCAATCACTCAGGTGATTTTATAATCCCAAAGATCTATTTTCAGATCTTGGGAGATGACCCCCTTCATCCTGCACTGGAATTTTTGCTGTTGGGATCAGTTTACCCCTCCTGTACAATGACATTGTTGGACTATGCCATTTTTTTAAATGAGACATACAAATGGGGTAGGGGAGCAGGCCATAGGATTATAGATTATATATTTCTATAGATTATAGATTATAGATAGATGTAGGGGAACTTAGAAGTTATTTAGGCCACCCCCTCCCATGTTTCTATACAGGGAAAGACACTGAAGCCCAGAAGTGTTAAATCACTCACCCAAGGTCACACATACAGTTAGTAGCAGCGTCAGGATTCTGACTCCAAATCCAGTCTTTTTCTCCTTGTGCCATAGAACTTCTTCTCTGTAGCCCTCACCCTCCTAGATCCTAAAGTCTGAGCTTAGGAGAAAGTCCAAAATAAGCATGGAGGAGTGAGATTAATATCGAAGCCAAACTGAGGTGACTTTTGAGTTCATTCATTGGACATATGGATTATGGTTCCAAAGCATTTTCACAGCACATGGTATCACTTGATCTCCGTCAAAACTCTGTGCTCTGCTAGTCAGGGCAAGAATTATCAGTTCCATTTTACGGGTAAGGAAACTGAGGTTCAGAGACCTCTCCACACAGCTAGTCTGTGGAAGAGCCCATGTGCAAGCTTGGGTCTTCTGCTTCAAAGTACAACACTTTTCCATGTGAGCATCCTTCTGTTTTGCAAACGTACTGTTGAAGCACCTTCTACAGAGAATATCTATAAAATTCCTGACAGTCAGTTTTTTGTTTCTGCTTGAATATTTCCTCTGCAAAATGGGGGTGGGGGTGGGGTGTGGACAAGATGATGTCTAATGAACCTTCTAGGTCTAAATCTAAGATTTCTATGGTGGACAAATAATTGTCAGGAAACTTTTAGGAATCATAGAAAACTGATTGGTGCTGGAATTGTGGTGTCATAGGTTTAGAGTTTAGAAGGGAATTCAGAGGACATAGAGCCCAGCCCCCTCATTTTACACATGAGAAAACTAAGGTTCAGAGTCTAAGTGACTAGCCCAGGAGTCACATAGGTACTAAGTATCTGAGAGGAAATTTGAGCCCAGGTCATACGTAAATATCTAAATCCAGTGCCTTACCCACAATGGGTCTCAAACTTTTTGGTCTCAGGATCCTTTTGTACTTCTAAAACTTATCAAGGATCTCCTCAAGGGACTTTTATGTGGATTATATCTATTGATATTATTAGAAATTAAGATTTCTTAGTATTATTATGAACAAAACTGTGCACCCTAGATCCCCTGAAAGGGCCATGGGGATCTCCAGGCCAGACTCTGAGAATCATGCTTCCTGATTGAAAATAGGAAACTGTTCTAATTTTCAGAAAGAGAAGAAAGCTTGATACTAATTCTGGATCTACTCATTAGAAAAAGTTTTACAATCACTTGGCAGGAGAAGTGGTGATCACTAGAAGCCATCATGGGTTAACAGTATATCATACCCAATTAACCTCATTTCCTTTTCCTATTAGGTTACTAGAGGAATGACATTTCTGGCCCTAAAGGAACTTACATTCTAATGTGGGAGACAACATATCTAAATCAGTGCTGCCAAGATAAATATAAAAAAACTGAAAGGCAGCTTACAAAGGGAAGGAACTAGTAGTGAGCTCCTGTCGCTGGAAATATCAAACTGAGGATGGCTGATCCTTGTAGAGGATATTCTTTTTTTTTAATTTTTTAAAGTTTTGAGTTCCAAATTTTATCCCTCCCTCCCTTCTCCCCTCCCTTAGATGGTAAACAATCAGATATAGGTTATGTATGTAGAATTATGTTAAACATTTACATATTAGTCATTTTTTACAAGAAGATTTGAATAAAAGGAAAAAAAGTGAAAAAGAGCATACTTCAGTCTGTGTTAAAACAATATCAGTTCTTTCTCTGGAGGTGGATAATACGCTTCATCATTAGTTCTTTGGGGTTGTCTTGGATCACTGTATCGCTGAGAATAGCTAAGTCATTCACAATTCTTCATCGTACCATGTTGCTGTTCCTGTGTACAATGTTCTGATTCACTCTGCATCAGTGTATAGTCTTTCCAGGTTTTTCTGAGATCATCTTGTTTGTCATTTCTTATAACACAGTAATAATCCATCACAATCATATACCATGGCTTGTTTAGCCATTCCTCAATTGATGGGCATCTCTTTGATTTCCAATTCTTAGCCACCACACACACACACACACACACACACACACACACACACACACACACACACACAATCCCAAAATGGTTCTAAATATTTTTGTACCAATAGGTCCTTTTCCTCTTTTTGGATATCTTTGGAATATAGACTAGCAGTGGTATTGCTGGATCAAAGGGTATACACAGTTTTATAGCCCTTTGGGCATAGTTCCAAATTGCTCTTCAGAATGGTTGGATCAGTTCACAACTCTACCAACAGTGCATTAGTGTCCCAATTTTCTACATCCTTGTAGAGGATATTCTTACATGAGCTAGAAGTTGGCAGTAGATTACCATTGATCTCTAATTCTGATTTTATACTCAGGATAATACAGAGCATCAGCTTCTGCCTTACTTCTTGCCTTCTGTACTGCTGGTGTTCTGTGCCTCCTCTCATAAGATTATTACATTGACCAATGTTAGTAATTTATAGTTCTTCTATGCATCTTTATGGTCTACATAGCACTTTCTTCTGACTCTGTGTGTGTGTGTGTGTGTGTGTGTGTGTGTGTGTGTTTGTCTTTACTCCTAAGCCAAAAGGGTTGGTTGACTTGCCCATGGTCAGATAACTCATAAATGGATTTGAACCCAGGTCTTTTGACTTCTTCAAGTTTAGTTCACTTTCATTAGACACAGATAGGTAAACATAACTGGTTAGTTGTGGTGTTCTTAATTCCACAATCAAATAAGGAAACAGCTCTTAGAGATAGTCTCTCCTTTCATTTTTTTTTTTTTACCTGATTGCATCACTATTTCCTTCATCCTTCCTCTCTCTTTTCCCCTCTCTTACCTTTCTTACAGAAAGGGAGTAAGATCTTTTAGTCTTGGTTGGTCACTCTCAAGACCTAATATATGCTTTGAGATCAGAGGGTGAGGGAATTAATCAATCAATAAGCATTGGACAAATAGCTTCTCTTCCATCTCAAAATACATGAATCTTGTGATCCTATGCTATTATGCTAGTTGCTGGGGGTACAAAGACGAGAAATAAAACTTTTCTTCCTCATAAAAAGCTCATGCTCCTTTGGGGGAGACAGTGTGTACATAAGCATATTCAGAATAAATGTCTTCAGAATGAATGAATAACTCCAAGGGAGGGAGAACATTGGAAACTGACAGGAACTAGGAGGTTTGTGGAAAATATGGCACTTGTACTGCGTCTAGAAGGAAGTCAGGGATTTTATAAAGTAGAAGTGAGGAGGCTTATTCAGGGCATGGGGGATGAGGGTCAGTGGAAAGTATGGAGATCAGGTAGTAAGTGCTGTTTGTGGAGAACTGAGAGAGGGCCAATTGGCCTAGACTATAGATTGCAGGAAGGGCAGTAATGAATAAGGAGACTGGAAGGATAGGGTGGGAGCAATTTGTGCAGATCTTTGAAAGTCAAACAGTTTATATTTTATCGTAGAAGAAGTAAGGAATGTCTAGGAGTTTATCAAGGTGGTAAGTAAGTGATATAGCTAGGGCTACACTTAAGGAAAACCACTTTGGCAGCTGTGGGGAGGATAGATTGGTGTGGGGAGAGACTTGAGTCAGGAAAACAATTAGGAGGTCATTGCAGTAGTCAAGGAGGGAGGTGATGTGGGCTGATGTAAGGTGGTGGTTGTACAGATATGAAGGGTTTGGATTCAAGAGATAGTGTGAGGGAAGAAATGGCAAGATTTGGCAACTGGTTGGATATATGGAGTGAGGGTGAGTGGGAAGTGGATAGTACTTACGTTATAGACATGGGAAGATTGGAAGAATGGTGGTGGAAGGGTTTATGTTGAATGAATGAACGAATGAGTTATGAAGGAAGCATTTATTCAGCATTTACAATGTGCAAAGCACTGGTGATACGAAAACATAGAAAAGTAAGATAGTCTTGGCCCTGCAGAAGCTTACATTCTAAAAGGGGTAGATAAGATATATAGAAGGTTTCAGATGCAAGTCCCATGGTCCTTAGAGTACTGCAGCAAGGCAGATGGTAATGCCTCTTCTTTAACAGCATTGCTATTGACAAAATCCTATTATTTTTGACATCAAACTATTTGACAGTGCCAAGGACTCTGGGGCAGAATTTTCTTTTCTGGGTCTTCAGGATTTGGGGCTGGAGCACCTACAGTAACAATGGCCAACCTTCACCTTCCCACAGGCCAGTTTGAGGGCAGAGTCCATTGTGCTGGAAGCATTGCTATTCCCAAGGCACTTGGGCTGAGGGCCCTGGGTGGTTTGCCTGAGGAATTCCAGGGGAAATGGTGGTCAAGGTGTTGAGGGTGGTTTGACTTGCCTGGCCCATGCTGCCTCCTGCCGGAGGGTGTCGGCTTCCAAAAGGCTGATAACTCACTATCTTTGTGTGTCATGCATAGAATGTGACTATAGTGTCCTTTTGGATACTCACTAACAGGCTATCCCTCTTGAGGTTTTAAGTAGTGCTGGGACTGGAGTGGAATAAAATAGAGGGAATTGGAGGTAGAGGATAACAGATGAGAATGTGTAGGTGTCTTTGAGACTCCTTTCCTCTTGTTCTTTTCTTTCTACCTTGTCCTTAGGAGAGATACATTTACTTACTGCATCTGGGTATATGCCTGGTGACTGCACTGTTTGAACTTGGGCTAGACAAGGAGAGGAAGGAGATGGCGCCTTCCCTGAAAAAGCAAGAAAAAGGGATGGGATTAAATAGAATCTGTGGGTAGGCACTACAAGGACTTGTCTTCAGTGGTAATAACTGCGTCCTTTTTCGTCAGACTTTCTCTTTCTCTTTCCAGAGAAGCATCCCAGACAGTCTGAGACACAGACTACCCCCATCCAAGACAAGAGTGAAAATGAATGGGGGTTGACCTAAGGAGATGGAGATGTGGCTGTGTGGAAATGAGGGTGTTTCTTTGGGTGTCTGTGTTTATCAGGCCAAGCTGCTTGGTGTCTGGGCAGTAGCAGGAGTTGGAGATTGAGGGGACTCTCCCAACTTAGTTTTTTAAAACTAGCTGAAGCTCATATTCATGCAGGCTTCCCAGGGACAGTGTGATGAGTAACAGCTTGGGAGTCAAGAAATCCAGATTCTAATCTGGGAACTTCACGGCATCTATTTCCATCGCCTCATTTTACAGATTTGGAAACTGAGGTTCAGGGAGATTAAGTGACTAACCCAAGGTCACCCAGGTGGTTCATGACAGAACCAGGATATGAACCAAGGGGGTCTGATTTTAAATCCAGCATTCTTTCCTTTATGATATGTAAGGTCCCTTCTAACTCTAGCATTCTATTCATTCATTCATTTAAAAGAACATTTTCCGTTCTAGGATTTCTATCAATCTCCTTAAATTTCCAGCTATCACCAAAACAAAGAGTTGTCTTTGCTTTCTACACTTCTCCCCAGTGTTACATGTTGCCCTTCAGAGGGCTTTTTCCCCTTAAGAATTGACCCTGAATGTTCATTTATACTAATTTCCTTTCTATAAAAGTGATGTTGGGGTAGGAGCTACAGACAAGAAAGTGATGGAATTGGAAGCACAGTGGCATTTGCTTCAGCATCTGCCCTTCAGCTATCCCTCATCCCTGGCATTGCCCTAGGAGTAAGGAACAGGGAGACGGAGACAGCGACAGAGACAGAGACACAGAGAGTGTGTTTATAAGTACTCGTGGCTTGACCAGATTGGTCTTCTATATTGGTAAGCTGTGTATAGTTGCGAGACAGTAGACATGAGTCTTCATTTGTGAGAGACAATGTGTTTCTAGGCAAATGTGTTTGCATGGGTGCATGTTTCTGTGTGTGTGTGCGACCACAAACGTGGGTGTGTTCATGAGAGAGTTTGCATGTGTCCTTATCTCTTTCTCTTGTTCAAATGTTTGTTTCTTTTCTCTGGTGTTTATTTTGTAAGATCTCAGTCCAGCCCTCCCAGAACTCTGCTGCTGAGCTGGCTCAGCTCCCAGGGGCTGGTGCCCTCCCTCCTCAGCGGCCTGATCTCAGCCCAGGGTTGGAGTGGGGCTGTAGCACAGGGTAGATGGGTGACACATCTCACTTGTTGCCCTCTTAACCATGAATGTTAGTCTAGGATTTTTTTTTTTTCCTGTTAACATCTCCCTCTCCCATCCGCCCCCCACTCTCAGTCTGGCAATTTAGTCCTTCATTCCAGGTCCTAGGGCTGAAAGCATGATAAAAACAAGCAATTATTCACTTTTTTAAAAATCTCCCAGCTGACACGCCTCCACTTACTATCAGAATTCCACTCCTTCCAACATCCTTGAACAATACTGGAGACCCAGGTAAGTTGGTTGAGGGTTGAACCAGTACTCAGCCTTCTGTTATGCTTCTTCAAGATTCCAAATAGCATTTGGACCCTTAGATTCTCACAATTATGGAGAGATTAGATTTAGAGCCCACAAAATTAGGTCCTGCCTACCCTTCCAAGCCACTTGCTCCACACTGTTGGGTTTTACCCAAAAGTATGCTTGTAAATGTTTAACAATCAGCTTTCCTTGAAAAAAAAAAGGGCAGTGACACATTTAAGTTTAACCCGCATTATTAACATTTTCTCCATCCTTTCTTAAGTCTAAACAATCAAACAAATAAAACAAACCTTGATTCACAGAGTGATTTCTGAGGTATAAATACTCACTGAAAATTGAACAATGGACTCCCTAGTTGGATCTGGCTTCAGCATACCCCTGGCCTTTCTGTACTGTCTATGACCCCAGCACGCTATGCCTTGTACAGAACAGAGGCTCTGTGAAAACTTAATGAATGAATCTGCCCACCACCCTTCTCCTACAGCCTTTTCCCATCCCCCATTATCTTCGGTTTGTCCCGTTTACAAGTTATGGCTTATTTGTACAATTTTTGTACAAAATTTGTACAATTGTTGGCATGTTGTCTTTCCTATCAGACTCCTTGATATTGGACACTGGGTTGTTTCAGTTTTAGTTCTTGCTGGTGGTAATTTTGTTGGGTTTTGGGTGTTGGCCTCTCTTTGTTTCTCAGCACTTAGCACAGTGGCTGGCACATAGTAGGCATTTAATAAAAGTTTATTAAAGTTGAGCAGAGGTGGAGGAAGGTATCTTTGAGTTGAGAATAAATGGTTAGATTTCCCCCCAGAGCACTTCTAACTCTAGCATTCTGTTCATTCATTCATTTAAAAGAACATTTTCCATTCTAGGACTTCTATTGATCTCCTTTAAATCTCCAGCTATCACCAAAACAGAGTTGTCTATGCTTTCTACATTTATCCCCAGTGTTACATGTTGTTCTTCAGGGGGCTTTTCCCCTTAAGAATTGACCCTGAGTGCTCTGAGGTCTGGGCAATAACCTGGCACTGTTTGCACTTCTCTCTGGCTGGATGTTAGGAGAGCAGGGGACTGTGGTTTCTTGGACTCCTTGGAAACTAATTCTCTGCCTGCTCTGTGGAAGTTCTTCCCTCTCTGGGTTGATTCACAGGATTCAGTCTCTGGGAGTCTCAGTGAATTTTTCTTTACAGAATCCTAGGTACAGTGGCAGATACAAAGTAAGAGATGCCTCCACCAATGGGAAGTTTGCATGAATGGGACCTGTCCTATGTATAGTAAAGCTAGAAATAGTAGTCACTAGGTATACCAAAGGAGAGGATATCCCTCCTGACCCCGAACCAGAGAAGGCCACCATTTGACATATATATGTGCATGTATATACAAACACATACAATATACACACATACACTCATATGTATGCACACATACACACATATATACACACTTGTGTGTATGTGTGTAAAACCATACTATACATGCTTCTGCTTATCAGTTCTTTCTCTGAAGGTAGATAGCGTCTTCTGTCATAGGTCCTTTATGGTTGATTTGAATATTTATAATACTCAAAATAATTTAGTCATTTATAGTTGTTCTTCAAACAATATGCTGTTACTGTATATAATGTTCTCTTGGTTCTGCTTATTTCACTCATTATTTCAGGTCCCTGTTTTTCTAAAATCAACCAGCTCATTATTTCTTATAGCACATATTCTATCACAGTCACATACCCAAGGATGTCCAGATCTCCAAGAGAATCCAGTCACACTGGGCAAACACTGGAGGTAGAAAATGGTCCCCTGTAGACCTCATGGTGCATGTCGTCCATTTGGGTGAAAGAAAGGCAAGGGCTGGCAGAAAATGTGAGGCAGTAGGCAGGCCAAAGGGATGGGACCCTCTCGGGGAAAAGATAGCCACCACCCCTCCCAGTGGAGAGAGAGAGAGTGTGTGTGTGTGTGTGTGTGTGTGTGTGTGTGTGTGTGTGTGTGTGTGTGCGCGCGCGCGTGTGTGCGTGTGTGTGTGTGTGTGTATGTGTGTGTGTTCAGTTGCCCTAGGCAGCCTCTGAAGGAGTTAAAGAGAGTAAAAACAGGCTGGCAGAGGGGCAGGACCTTCACAAAGGAAGGCAGTTTCCAAGAGAGAGGACAGACCCTTCTAGCTCCTTAGTGCAGATCACCACTCACAGAGGTCTAGGAAGAGGCCATTGGCTTGGGAGGGGCCACATAGGTTAAATACTTCTATTACACGATGATAAGAGTTGATGGAAAGGAAGGGAGGCTTACAGGAGATGTGGTGGAGGTAGGAATGACAAGGTTTGGCAACTGATTGGATAAGGAAAAATGGAGGAGGAGGTAAGAAATAATATCTCCAAAGTTGTGAATCTGAGTGAGGAGAAGGAGGGAGGTTCCCACAACAGAAAGAGGAAAGTTTGAAAGGAAACATAGGTTTCTAGAGAAAAACAGCAAGTTCAATTTTGTCACTCAGCAAACTTTATTAAGCATTTATTATGTGTAAGTACTGGGCTAACCATTGAGGATACAAAGGAAAGGGGGGAAAATCCTACAATCTCTGCCCTTCAAGAATAGACATCTTATTGAGGAAAGCCATCATATACACAAGGAGGCACATATAAGATATACACAGAATTTTTTGTTGTTCAGTTGTGTTTGACTCTTTATGATTTTTCTTTGGCAAAGATAACTGTAGTGGTTTGCCATTTCCTTCTCCAGCTCATTTTTTACAGATGAAGCAAACAGGGTCAAGTGACTTGCTCAGGGTCACACAGCTAGTGTCTGAAACCAGATTTGAACTCAAAAAAAAAAAAAGAGTCTTCCTGACTCCAGACAGGATACTCTATCCATTGCCCCAACTAGCTATAAATAGTACAATCTGAAGTTAATTTAAAAGGGGAAGGCATTGCTGGGCAACTGGTAGGAGGAGGAGGGAAGAGACAGGGAAAGTTCCTTTGCAGAAAGTGGCCTTTGAGCTGAGCCTTAAAGGAAGTTAAGGTGACATAGTGGAGCATTGCTGGCATTAGGAACAGTAGAGGCCACAGAGACAAGAGAGGGAGTTCTGTTTGGGCAACTGACAGCAGGAAAGTGGTTCTGGGGGTGCGGAAGTGTTAGAGGACTGGAAAGGTTGAAAGGGACCGGGTTATTTAACCAAGGACTCTATATTTGTGGGACTCATTGAGCAGAGGGTGAGAGTCAGGTCTGTGCTTTAGAAAAATCACGTTGGCAGTTGAATGGAGGGATAGATTGAATGGAGGAGAAACCTGAAGCCAGGAAAAAAAGCTGTTGAGTATGAGGTGCCAGGGTGATAGCCAGGTGGAGGCGTTCATCAGATAGTCGGCAATTTGAGACGAGTTCAAGAAAGAGATGAAGACTGGATTTATAGATCTGGGAGTCATTTGCATAGAGATGATAATTGAACCCATGGGAGCTGATGAGATCACCAAGGATGAGAAACAGAGTGAGTGAAAAGGACCCAGAACAGAACCCTGGAGACTGTCTGAGCAGGATATGACTGAATATGGGAAATGAGGACTAGGGAAGAGTCGAGGTGTCCCAGTAACTGTGAATTGGAACTAGGTGATCAGGAGGATGGTGTCCTCAACAGGGGACAGTAACTTTTGAAGCAGTCCAGCAAATGAGACTGAGAAGTGGGGTATAGAACCTTGTAGCCAAGGGAGTAATCTAGAAGAAGGGGATGGTATCAGAAGATTCAGTAGGATGTCCAGCAGGGTAAGGACCTGAGAAGGGACCCTCTATCTAGCAATCAGGAGATCATGTTGAGTATCTTGGAAGGGAATAGCTTCAACTGAAAGTTGGGAGCAGAAACCATATCTCAGGGGGTTGCAAAGTGAACCACAGGTGAGGAAATGGGAGGCAAGAGGTGTAGACAACTAGTTAGGATGTGATTTAAAGAAAGGGAAGCCTGAACTGGGATGTGGGAGAGGCCTGCATTCTGTTTTGAGCCCCTACTGTGTGTCATTGGGTTAGTCATTCACCCTCTCTGTGTCTTAATGACTCCAACTATAAAGTGAGATGCCAGGGATTATTCTGGCATCTTCCTCCTGACCAGAGCAATTTGGACAAGAAAGCTGTGGGACTTCTAGAATAGGAAGCATGAGAGGCAGAATTCCCCGTTTTAGCGGCGAAGAGACATTGTCGCCAGCAGAGACTGTGCCTTGGGAAATTCTGGAGTGTGGATTTGGGGGAGGGGGAGGGGAGTGTGTCCCTGAGGCCCTGTACCCGGGGCTGCTCAGCTTTGGCCCAGGGTTTCTGCTCTCTTTCCCCCCTCAGGGTGATGCAATCTTGCTGAAAAATAAACAGCATTTTAAGTTAATTGGATCCCTGTATTTTCTCCATTTCCCTCCATCCTTGCCTGTCATATCTCATTTCCCACAAAACATTTACTGCCTTTTACATGTTCATTACAATTTATTTCCTCTTGCCAAGTCCCCCTGTTGCAGTGCTTGCGCTTCTCTTGGGGTCCCTGCTTCTGACTCTCTGGGCTGTCTCTAGGCTCGTCTCTCGTTCAGTCTCTCCGGGTTTGTCTCTCCCTCAGTCTCTCCGGGTTTGTCTCTCCCTCAGTCTCTCTGGGTTTGTCTCTCCCTCAGTCTCTCCGAGTTTGTCTCTCCCTCAGTCTCTCTAGGCTCATCTCTCCCTCAGTCTCTCCAGGTTTGTCTCTCCCTCAATCTCTCTGGGCTTGTCTCTCCCTCAGTCTCTCCGGGTTTGTCTCTCCCTCAGTCTCTCTAGGCTCGTCTCTCCCTCCGTCTCTCCAGGTTTGTCTCTCTTTCTCTCCTGTTTGTCTTTTCCTAAGCCTCTCTGGGTTCCTGGCCGGCTCTCCCCTTAAACCTCTAGTTTCCCCTAATGACCAGACTGGATGGAGGTGCTTCATTTGCATAAAATGCTTAAGGGGCTCAAGTTGCTGATTATATTTAAGCATATCTTTGTCTGGGAGATTGAAGGGATTGAAGACAAAACCAGATGGGACTGGGGCCTTAGGGCGATGCTGGGTCCGAGACCCTCCAGTTGTTAAGATGGGAATCTCTGAGCTTACTTTCCATCCTGGAGGAAGGGGACAGAAAGATACAGGGGTCGGGCCTTGAAGGAAGACTGGATGGCACTGACTGAAACCCTCACCCCTTTCGCTTGCTCCCCACTATTCCTGTCTTGGTTTCTCCCCTTTTGTCTCAGGTTTTCTGACCTGGCATTCCATTTTGTCTCTGGCTATCCTTGCATTTCTCTGACTTTTTCTCAATCCTAGGCTGCTTATCTTTTTTCTTTTTCTGTCTCTCTCTCTCCCTGTCACTCTTTGCCTCTGTCTTATTTTCTCTCTGTTTATATTCATCCTTCTGCTGCAGTGACAGACAGTTCATTCTAATAATATAGCGTTTAGTTCAGTCATCTAATTAATGGCCAGTCGCTGTGTTTCCAGTTTTTTGCCACCACAAAAGGTGTTGCAAAGCATTTTTTGGCATGTGTAGGACTTTACCTCTCTGTCTTTGATTTCCTTAGGGTCAGTGCCCAGCTGTGGTATCACTAAGTCAAAGGGTATGAATGGTTTAGTAACTTTTCTAGCATAGTTCCAAACTGTTTTCCTATCTCCCTCCTTTGATCTCTGATTCCCTCCCCACCCCATTCTGGACAGGAATGCCCCTCTTCCCCCTTTGTTGCTTGGTTGCCTGTTTTTTCTCTTTGCTGGTTCCCAGAGTAGGTCTCTTGTCCTGTTTTCTTTCTCAGCTGTATTCTTAACCCTCTTTGGAGGCTAATGTTCTGTCCTGAATCACTCCTACTTAGCTTCAGCATCCTGTCAGAGCCAGGGGAACACAATCTAGGCCTGAGCCAATGACCCAGGGATATTGGGGAGTGCTAGGTATGAAAAAGAAGGCAAGGCACCGGGTGGGCAAAGAGAAAAGACCAAGTACCTTGTCCAGGCTCTGAACTAGAAACCAAGGTCTCAGCTGATTGATTCTTTATGACCTGGAATGACTCACACTCTGTACAGAATTACTAGCTTCACAAACATTCTCTTTTTCTGGAAGCCCGGGTTAGGCCCCAAGAGCCATATTGGTTATGTTGGAAAAATACACTTTGGGGAATTCCTTGTTATCCCCTCCTTAAATGCTTGTACTCCTTCCCCACCCCCTCCCCCTATATAACCACCTTGAGGACAGGATCTGTTTCCTTTTCCTGGTTTTTTGGCCTGCCTATCACAGTGCTTGGCACATAAGTACTTAATAGATACCTGTTGCTCATAGATGGATTGTTTTCCATTTTCTAGACCTGTTTCTGTTTTGCTTGAGCACTGGGTCTTCTCAACTCCGCTTTGGATTTTCAAAAGGAAGTTTTGTATGCTGAAAAATATGGCAGTCTCCATATTAGAAACGCACCCCACTCCCACTCCAGTTAAAGTACTGTAAGAAAGCCTCCCCGGATTGTTGCAGAAAGTTCTGGTTTTACTTATTTTTGAAAGGGATTTTATACTGGGGGCAAGAAGAGGAGAGTTAAAAATAATAAACTTAACTCTCAGCTTGACAACTGAGAGAAACTCCTAGGTGGAAATTTGAGTCAAAGGGAAGGCATTGTTAGAGCTGGTGGGGGAGAGAGACAGAGAGAGAGAGAGAGAGAGAGAGAGAGAGATTGAGATTCCTGGATCTAGAGACAAAAAGAAGGAAAGGAAGGAGCATTCATTAAGCATCTGCTATGTGTCAGGCACTATGCTAATCACTGGGGATATAAGAAGAAGAAAAGACAGTCCCTGCCCTCAAAAAGCTTACAGTCTAATGTGAGGGGGAGAGGGAGGGAACAACATGCAAGCAAGTATTTGCAACTATATACGAAGCAAGCTGTGTTCAGGATGAATAGAAAATAATTAAAAGAGGGAAAGAACTGGAGTTAAGAGGAGTTCGGGAAGACTTGTAAAAGGTCGAATTTTAATTTGGGACTCAGGGAAATCAGTCAGTAATAGGAGGAGGGGGGGGGAGAGAGAGAGAGAGAGAGAGAGAGAGAGAGAGAGAGAGAGAGAGAGAGAGGCATGAGGGACAGCCAGAGAAAATGCCTTGACTGAAGAGATATCTTGTTCATTGAACAGCCAGGAAGTCAGTGTCACTGGATCAAAGAGTACATGTCAAGGGAGTAAGGTATAAGAAAACTATAAGAAGGTAGGAAGGGGAAGGGTTTTGAATGCAAACAGCATTTTGTATTTGGTCCTGGAGGCAAGAAGAACCCACTGGAGTTTACCAAGTAGGGGAGGTGACGTGATCAGACCTGCATTTTAGGAATGGGGAGAGATTTGAGGCAGGCAGACTCACTAGTAGCCTATTGCAATAATCAACGTGTGAGGTGCTGAAGGCCTACGCTAGAGTGGTGGCATTGTCAGAGGAGAAAAGGGGGCATATTGGAGAAATGTTGAATTGGACAGGTCTTAGTAGTATCTTGGATTTGGGGGCTGGGGGTGGGGGTCAGCTATAGTGAGGAATCTACCTACCTAACTGGTGCCACCTGGGCTGACATCCTGGCTTTGACACATCCCTCAGAGGTAGCATGGGAAATTCACTTAATTTCTGTAAGCCTTGTGGGGGTGGGGGTAGTACTTACATCACCTATCTCAGAGGGTTATTGTGAGAATCAAGGGAAATAATGTCTGTAAAGTAAATCACAAGGCACTATTTAGTGTAATGAGAAGTTTGCCAAATTTGGAGACAAGAATATCTGGGTTTAAAGGCTGCTTCTGATATTTCCTAACTCTATGACCTTGGCCCGGATATTTAATATCTCTGCGCCTCAGTTTCTTCTTCTGTAAAATTAATAGTCTGGACTAGATCACCTCTTGGGTGCGCTGGTAAATGTTTAATAACCAACTTTGGTGTTGGCGTTGGGATATACGCAGCACACACTTGAAAATTTAATCTTTGTTCTTAACATTTTCTCCATTGCTTTCTTAAGTCTAAACAATTAACAAAACAAAAAAAAAATCAAGCCCTGATTTGCAAATGCTCACACAAAATTTTACAATTTGCTCAAGAGCCAGCTGGTCAGAGCTGACTTCAGTGTACCCCTGCCACCAGTTCTAAAGCTGTCATCCTATAAAATTGCTATGAGTTTAAGCACAAGTTATGGAGAATAGTTGGAGATTACTGATAAGGAAGTACCCAAAGAGGAGTTGCTAATGTCTGGGCCCTAGAGGAATTGAAGGTAAGAGCAGAACTACAATAAAATTGACCCCTCCACATACCATATTAGTAAGTAGGCTATATCCACTAACAAACAGAGCCCAACATTTAGATGAGGAAAAGTCAGATGGACAGAGAACTTAGAGGCCAATGGAGCCACCAAACAGTATTGTCCTAAGTGTGATATGTGATCTTTGGCATGGGAAAATCAGTGTCTTAAGTTGTTTTTTCTCATAGTGGGGGTAGCTTTGCACTTAGCCTTTAATAGCTTTTTCCGGCCAGTTTCCCCTGTGTTTGGTAGGGGGTGGAACAAGAAGAGGGAACATTGGCAAAAAGAGACAGTGGAGTCCACTTGGAGGACTGAGAGGTGCCCCATCTTGTTTTTGAGAGTCAGTGTTGACTCAGCTTCCTCATCTTCTTCAGCTCTCATGTTATTCTGGAGTCTAGGAGTACCCTCTAGTCTAGAAGCTTTGGATTCTGAATTAGCTACCTCCTTCTTGCCTTCTTTTTGCCTCCTTCCTTCCCAGACCAATTCTAACAGGGTGATGAGGAGAGAGGTCATTGGGAAGTCCATGAGGATGCTGAGGAAATGAGAGGATTTGAGCTTGGGGTGAAGGGGCAGAAGCTACAGGACAAAAAAACAAAGAGCTTTCCTTGCAAACCCTAAGTCCTGAGAAGAAAATCATGACCAGAGGCAGAGAAATGGAGAATCTCGTACCTTTGCCCCTATTTGTCAAAGAAACTAATGGGAATTTGTGGAGCTCTTCAGTGGTCTGGGGGAATTGAGGTTCTACATCCATAAGTATGAAGCATTATGAATGTGTGTGCGTTCCCCGTCCTTCGTGGAGGTTGGGGGATGGGGATGGGGAGAGAAATTACACCCAACGGGACATATGGGGCTATGAAATTTGGGTGGACTTTGGGGATATGTCAGATTGCCACGTGTGTCTGTTGAATGGGTGTGGTTATCTCTGGCCACAGCTGTTTTAATGTACTGAGTCTCCTGTGTGTAAAGCAGTGAATACACATGGTATAGTAGCAGGACCATATTTTCCAAACCGAAACAAAATTCCAGGCACGTTGTCTGACAAGGGATATTTCTTTTGCAAAGCCTTAATGAAACTGTGCTCTCTTTTCTGTGAATCAGGATGATCCCAACAAATCTAGGTCACAGGATAATTTAAAATCATAGATCATGTTCTAGGGGACTCATGACAAAAAATGCTGCCCACCTCCAGATTGAGAGCTGATGGACTCAGACTGCAGATTGAGTCACATATTTTTGTACATTTGTTTTGCTTGACTATACATGTTTATAATGGACGGATCTTTCCCTTTTTTTCTTTCTCTTTTTTCTTTCTCAGTGGGAAAAGGTAGGAGGAAGAGAATTTGGAGCTAAAAAAATATTGACTTTAAAAATTTGTGTGTGTGTGTACACACTCCATTTTAAAGAGAAAAAAAAGCAAAGATTTGTGTTTGGAAGGGATCTCAGAGCCTGTCTACTCCAGCCCCCTCATTTAACAGATGAGGAAATTGAGGCATAGAGATGTTGTCACTTGCCCAAGGTCACACAAATTGTGAGTGGTAGAGCCAAGATTCTAAATCAGGTTTTCTGACCAAATCCAAGGTCCTTTCCCTTCCATCACACTGTCTTGTTCAGGGGTAATGGAAGGAACGCAGGATTCAGTCAGGCAGGCAACCCAGTTCTAGCTGAAGCTTGGCCACTGATTCTTTTTGCCACCAGAGGCAAACCACTTTCTCTCTCTAAGCTTCGGTGTCCTCCTCTGTGAAAGATCAAGTTCCAACTATGACGTTCAATAACAGCTGCTTCTATGGTGCTTATCCAGGAGCTTGCATTTCTGGGTTCTTTAGCATATGTTACAATTAATTTTCATTCCACTGAGGGTGCTGACCAAAATCAAGGCTAGCCAAGAGCGGAAAAGAGCCTTAGATTCCACTATGGATAGGAAAGGGGGACTGGAGAATGGCACAGATGTGCAGGTATGCAGCTAAACAGGTAGTAGTCCAGGCTGCATCTGAGAGTAAAGCTCCCAAGAGGGATCTCTACCCAGATGATCCTTGTTGCATCTCCACCCAGATTTATATTCATGAAACTTTCCTTCCCAGAGTAGACTGATGGTGACTGGTTTGATGACCACCTAGCTCCATCCTTAGGTACCATCTACTCCTCCTGTCTGTCAAAAGCTAGATGACCAGCTAGATGTCTGTTATAACAGGGAATATTTTTCAGTTATGAGTTGGGTGAACTGATCACTGAGGTCCTCTCCATCTCTAAAATGTTTGGATACTCAGATACTGTAATAATCCTTTCCGTCTTGTGTGCAGTGGAAGAGGGGAATTAAGTCCTAGGGGAAGGGAGAGTCTCAGAGCCATGCCTTGGGACTGGTCCGGATGCCATTCCAGTGTTTTCCAAAACTTAGTTTTGCTTACAATCCTCCTCCTGCCTTGAAGCCCTGCTTTTCTGAAGTGAGTGGAACATCACCATCACCACCACCATTACTGCCATTCATCGTGATTCCCTGTGTCATCCTCCTTATGTGTGTTCTGGCTGTTGCAGTCGGAATAATAATCTCTCTCAAGTAATCTAAAAGGGGAAATAATTTGGTTTGGCAAAGGGCACTCTCTGAGGTAAGCTGTCAGAGAGGCTCTAGTAATCTTTCCTGTCCCCTAGATCCCCTCTCTCCCTCACTTCTGCCTCTTACTTCCACAGTGTCCTGGTGTAAGGGAGATAAATTTTATGTTGTGGCTTCCTCTGGCCAGAGCCTAGGAAGAACCAGGCTTGTCCAAGTCTTCTCCAAGGTGGCTTCCTATATCTTTTTGGGTGACGGACGATCAGAGGCTTACTGAAGAAATTGTGAGATGCACTGAGAGAGGATAAGAAAGGAAAAGGAACAAAGATGAGATACAGTAAGAAAGAGCAGAACTTAGGCTCTGAGGCCCAGAGAAGGTGTGAGAATCTTAGAAAGAAGGGAGGCAGGGAGTCTCAGGAGTCATTTGTCAGTTTATGTGCCTTATATCTGACCAGTCCAGAGCCCTCTGTGAAACAAATTAGGATTAGGAATATTCTTGGGCAGATCTAGGGTAGCATCCTGATACTAACTGGTCCAAACCTCAGGCTATTCCTAATCTATGGATCACCTGGTCTTGTGGCTTTCTTGGATCCACTATCCAGTTTCCCAACCCCTATTCTAGGGGTAGGCCAGAGAATAGGCAGTGTGGTCTGGTAGGTAGAGTACTAGAAGTCGGGAAGGGCTGGATTCAGATGTTATCTCCAACACCAACTAATCACTTGACTCTCTAAGACTCAATAAGCTCATCTGTAAAATGGAGATAAAAATACTTGTGGAATTTACCTCACAGAATTACTGTGATCATATAAGCAAAGCTCTTTGCGAACTTGAAATTGCTATATAAATGCAATTTTAGCGTTTGAATGAGGTCATCCTGGTTCCCCTTTCCTGCCTTTCTTCTCTCTGCAGTTTGTGTTCCTCACCTCCCTCTGCCTACATACTTCCAGTCATCTCTATCGGTTCCCGCTCTCCCCCAACCCCCAGAGAGAGGACTCTTGACTCTGACTCACCCTGCCCCGGCTAATCCCATGGCCTGCCTCAGCTGCCCTACCCCAGCTGCCCCAGCCACAGGGCTAAATTTACCCTTTTAATAGAAACCAGATTTATATCCGAATTTTTCCTTTCTTTTATTAGTTTTTGGGTTCTTGGTTGTTGAGTCCTAGGGTGGGGTTGGGGGGGAGGGGGCCAGCATTGAATCCCAAATGTTTCCATATTTGTTTTGTCTGATGGCCCAGTGTCTAAATATTTTTCCTATTATGGATAGACACGAACTGGCCTTTTGGGTTGTCTGTGGCTTTTGGGGAGGTTTTCACACAAGCTTACTGTGTGGGGTTCCTAGGCAAGACTTAAAGAGGTTTCTGAGATTTAATGGCTAATGTTTTCAGGCAAGACGCTTCCCCTCCCCTCAGCCATAGTCCCAACCCCACCTCCCATCATGTTCAGGAGTGGAGACCCCTCTTCTCAGAATTCTCTGACTCGCTCTTCTTTCATCTTGGATTCTCCTCTTGCTCTCTCCCAGCTTCTCTACTCTGGTTTGGTCGCCTAAGCTCTGTGCTTTCCTTCGCTGTTTTTCCTTTTGCCATCCTCATCCTCTGTGCTGCTCCCACCCTTCTGTCCTGTTTGTTGACTTGTCTTCCTCTCTTTCATCTGTATGTTGGGTGGGAAACATCTTGACATAAGAATGACTGTCCAGGGTTGATGGTGACTTGATGATGCCCTAGGGAATAAATGTCCAGAATGTTCTACATTATCTTTTATCTGTTGCCTCAATTCCCACTGCTACCAGTAGGTCTTCATTAATCTCCCCCTGGTCTACTTAGTGAAGTAATCTTCTGATATTCCATCTTCCAATCTCTCCTCCTTCCATATGCAAGTATCCATCCTTCATATTATTTTTTTTTTTCATTTGTAGTGTGGTGGAAATCCATACCAATCCATCCTCCACACAGCTGTCAGAAAGATTTCCCAACCATGTCACTCCCTCACTGAATAAAGTCCAGTGGTTCCCTATTATCTCCAGGATAAAGTATAAAACTCCTCTGTTTGGTTTCTAAAGACCTTCCCAGTTTGGCCCCAAGCTACCTTTCCAGCCCTATTACACATTTCTCCCCATCCCATACTTTATTACCCAGCCAAATTGGCCTTCTTTCTGTGTCTCACACATAGCACTCCATCTTCCGCATTCATGCCTTTGCCCTGGCTACACCCCTCCTCCCCCTCTTTCTGGAATATACTTGTTCCTTCCTTCTACTTCATGGAAATCTTACTTTTCAAGACACAGCACCTTTCAAGCACCTTACTTTTCAAGCACCACCTTCTGATACTTTCCTGATCCCTCCAATTCCTAAAGTTATCACTCCCTAGCCACCTCGTACATACCTATTGATGTATACGTTGTCTCCTCCAATAGAATGGAAACTCCTTGGGAATAGGATCTGTTTGACTTTTGTCTTGTATCTCCAGCCCCTAGCATAGTGCCTGACACATAGTAGATGCTTTAGCCAGTGCTGGTTGAGCAACTGATTGACTGCAAAGA
Source organism: Potorous gilbertii (assembly GCA_028658325.1). Classification (NCBI taxonomy): domain Eukaryota; kingdom Metazoa; phylum Chordata; class Mammalia; order Diprotodontia; family Potoroidae; genus Potorous; species Potorous gilbertii. Next base: position 501,978,431 of record CM053770.1, read on the forward strand.
TTATTTTATATTATACTACTGTACATATTACATAGCATTCACTATTTTCTGAAGAAGTAGTCACTTAAAACTTTTGCATGTAGAAGGTAGCTATAATGTACCCTTTACATCTTCTCTTCCAGCTTGTGTCGGAGATAACATGTGAGCTCTGCTCTTCCTGACTTCCAGCACTCTTATCACTGTACCACACTGCCTCTCCTCTAGCCTACCTCTAAAGCAGACTGGAAACCTTCCTAGTCTTTTCCATTGACAACATGGTGGGATCTGGAGGTTCTGGTCGCTCTCTTCTATTTGTTTTCTACTTTGTCAGTATCTTCCTGAAACCTGGCTCCCAGAACTGAACACAGTACTCTAGATGTGTTAAAACTAGAGTTTAGATCCTGCTTCTGACCACCCAATAATTGTGTGATCATGGAAGGGTACTCATACTCTCCTCTGCCCTAGCCCCAATCTTCTCAACTACAAAATGGGAGCAACATTTGTAATATATATAGTTCTTACTATGCTTCAACCAAACTGTCCAACTCTCAATCTCCAAGACACACCCTATGGCTCCCTATTTCTTCAACAATGACTGCTCACATTGTTGCTATACCTGGATTTTCTTCCATTCCTCCTCTTCGTTTATTAAACTCCTATCCATCCAGCCCAACAGAAATGTCACCTCCTCCTTGAAACCTTCCTTGATCCCTCTTGCATTTCATTCACACATTTCTAATATACCTATCACGTAATATTGTATATTATAGTTGTCCATGTTTATGTCCTTCTCTCCTACTGGACTAGAAATTCTATAATATGTGACATGTTTTATAGAATGTTAGCTCAAGGGCAAGAACTTTATTTTTGGCATTATATTTGAAGCAACATAGTAGAGACCTAATAAATGTTTGTTAAATTGAATTGTATTTCCCTCAATGCCTAGCATAGAGTAGGAGCTTAAAAATATATTTTGAATGAATGTGTAGATAAATGAATGAGAAGGTCCTTGGTAGGTGAAGGCCAGGATAGCTGAAGTCTTGTATATGCATTCGGGGAGGCAGATGGAGAGGAATCTGTGGGAGATACAGTCATATACTAAGCTAAGACCCTAGAGCTTACATCCTGAGAGGTGATTTTAAAGGTAGTTATGCTGGGGACAAAGCAATATCTAGTAACAGCTGACTCAGAGGCTCACAGTAATTGGGGCTCTCTCTCTCTGTGCATCTTTTCCTGTTGGCAGGAATGCCAGGCAAAATCTGAGGGATCTGAGTGTCTTGGGAAGTTCTTGCTTTGGGAGGAATAAGAATGAGTCTCATGTAGAATTCTAGGATGGGGAAAGGTACTGGGAGAAAGATCTAAGATACCTTGTCCTAGTTTATATAGCCTCAACTTTGCCTTCTAGAAAGACACAGTCCTCAGCCTTTTAATTTTGTATGTGTTTTTATTTTTATTTTTTATTATTATGAACTTTACATTCATGAACAACCATGAACATTTCATTATAAAAGAACAGAAAAAGATTGCACATGGCATCACGAATCTCTGTTAGATACAACTTATTTTCTTAAGTATATACTAAATTGGACAGGGTAGTATCAACATTGCCCTGCTTCTCTGTATCCCCTTCTTTCTCCTACTCTTTTCTATGTCTTTACTGTGTTTCATCGATGCTCTTTGTTTTTATTTTCCTAATTTTAAAAAAATCACTACTGTCCATAAAATGTTCTTGCTCCTAATTAAAACCTCTCATAAGGACTAAATACAGTCTGAAAATATGTGATTCATTTCTCACTTCTAGTACATCATCTCTTGCCAAGAAGTGGAAAGCATGATTCATCTTCGGTCCTATGGAGCTGTGGTTGGTTATTGTTGAGTACCTAAGCTTTTCACAGTTCTCCTTTAAAATGTTGTAGCCGTTGTGTCTTCTCCTGGTTCTTGTCACTTCCCTCTGTATCAGTTCATATAAGTCTTCCCAGGTTCTTCTGAATTTGTCCCATTGATCATTTCTTGAGGCACAATAATATGCTATTATGTGATGTAATTTGTTCAGCTGTTCCACAATGAATGAACCCCCCCCCCAACTTTTGTGTCTATAATAAGGATCCTTTCCTTCTTTCTTCTGTCTCTTTGAGTAGGATTTATCTTTAATTTTAGCACCTCTAGGGTACAGTATTCAGTTCTGGGAGCCATTTTTCAGGAAGAGATTGATAAGCTAGAAATTGTATCAAAGGACTCTAGTGGGACCTTTGGATTTCCAGAGCTCACAAGGTCACTTTGGGCATTTCCTTCTGGAATTTTTATTCACTTAAGATGAGAATACAAAAGAGAAAGACTTTGGAAGACTGGGCTGCTGCCCTTTCTTTCCCTCATCTCCAAGAGCTAGCTTTCAGTGCAGTTCTCTTTTCAGAGAAAAAGAGACAGAGCGATCAGTGGGCAGTACATGTAATTCAGGCTCAGCAAACCCTGAGTCATTTCTTCAGGCTCTGCAGCCAATTAGAGAACTTTGGTACTGTAGTTCTTGAGAGTCAATTGGTGTGTTTCCTATTACACAGTAGAAACCCCTGAGTCATCCTGGCTGCTAGTAAATCATTTTTCCGAAAGCTTCCACGTGGTTGCTTGTAGTAGAGCCCGGCAAGGAATCTGTTCATACTCCAAAGACTGGCCGTCCCCCCTCCCCCCACATCCTTAGCTAGTTTGCCCCCATTACAGTGGTATTAATTGTTCTTTAAAAGTTTTGATCAAATTCTCCTGAAATTTCATTTGGATCAGAGTCCCTTTCTTTTACAGTAATTTCCATTTCCTTTTCAGAAATTAGATTATTTAAGATCTCTATTTGGTGTTCTCTTAATTTGAGTATTTTATATGTTTGTGAGTAATCCTCTGGGCATCTCGGTAGTATGGTGGATAGAGTGCTGGGCCTGACGTAAGCTAGACTCATCTTTCTGAGTTCAAATCCAGCCCCTGACACTTACTAGCTATGAGCAAGTCACTCGACCCTGTTTGCCTTAGTTTCCTTATCTGTAAAATGAGCTGGAGAATGAAATGGCAAACCAGTCCAATATTTGCCAAGAAAACCCTGAATGGGGTCCCAGAGGGTCAGTCATGACGGAAATGACTGAACAACAAAAATATTCCTGTTTCTTTTTACCGCTCAGTTTTGATAACATAAATGTGTATCACAGATATTGGTAATCCCTTTATTTATTCTCTATTATGATTTTACCTTTATTATAATCATTTATTTTGTTCATTTGATTTTCTTCTATCTTATTTTACTCAGCTTAGCTATAAAGGTTTATCAGTTTTGTTAGTGTTCCCAAAGAGCCAGCTTTCAGTTTTGTCTATTAGTTTTTTAGTCTTTTCCCCCAGTTTCTGTATTCTTTGATTCTTAAGATTTCTCTTTTGTGTTTACTTTAGATTTGCTTATTTTGTAATCCTAAAAATTGCATTCAGTTCATTGATACTTCTTTTTTAGTTAACGTATATGCTCAGGGTTATAATTTCTTCTCTAAGGAATGATTTGGGTACCACAGATTTTGGCATGTTATTTCATCTTTTTTTCATTTTCTGTTCCATAGTCATTAATTGTGCTTATAATTTGTTCTTTGACCCACTCATTATTCAAAGCTAAAATAAATAAATAAGTTCTTTTAGATCTGTATCTTTTGCTTCTGTTATTATTTTTAGTGTTATGATCTGTAAAGCATGTGCTTAGTATTTTTTTGGACCTATAATTTCTCTGTGTCCTAGTAAATGGTCTATTTTTTTTTAAAGGTGAAATATAGATGTGCTCATAAGTCATTCAGCTCTAAATTCTCCAACAATTATCCATTCTGTCATTCTTTCATTTTATTGGATTGTTTAATCCTTTTACATTTACAATTGGGATAGTCAGACTTCTGTTTTCTTCCATGTATTTCCTTACTATTGCTTTCTAAAAAACTCCTTCCTTTTAAATCAGTACTTTATTTAAAGCATTTTGATTATCTTTTATTCCCGTAGACTCTTTGTCTTTCCCCTCATGCATTTTGCTTACTAGTTCCCTAGTTCTTGAATTTTACTTAAGTTGCTAATTTTTCTTTTCTTTGTTTATTTCTTTCCCCCTCTTTTGTCTCTTCCCTTTCCCCATTCAGTTAAGTGTTAAGTTCAAAATTTTCCCTTCCTTCTCTCCTCCCACTCAACTTCTTGACTTTATTAATTTTCTTTTACTGCACCTTTCTCTGACAAGTTTGTCTTTGCTTTTTTCTCTTTATTATTTCTTTTCTGGTCTGTTCTTCATTTTATTTTTGATTTCTGGACTATACCTTTATTTGTTCCTTTTTTATTCTGTCTGTGTCCCTCATGGGGTTAAAGCTTCTGAAGTGCCAGGTTTGAGCTCTATTTTCTAATCAATTTTTGTGTTATTACTTTTATAGATCTTGCCTCATCCTCCCCTTTTTTCTGCTGTGTTTCACTCTTAGAAATATCCATTTGTGAGGGAAACAATTTGGATAGAAGCAGCACCTCATGGGTAGAAATGATTGTGCCCTAAATCCTGTGGCTTAACAACCTCCTGCCCTAATGGTGATCCGTCTCCTTCCTAAAGGTCATGACATTTCATCTTCGGTTCCTTGTCCTCTCGCCCCGCTCACTCCCTTTACTCCCCATCATTCTGGGTACCAGCTGCCCCTAAGAATTCACACACTTCTCCCCTTCTTCTAGGGCTGGATGCTACCCACTGAGGCATAACACTCTCTCACTCTTCATAGGCACCACCTAAACCAACCATCCCATGAACCAGATGGTCCTGTCTACTGTTCAGTCATCTGCACTCAACAGACATTTATCAGTCACATTCACTTACATGCAGGCCTTAGGAATACACAAAGGAAATACAGACCAGGTCTGTGCACTCAAGGTTGGGTCATTATACCTTTGGAACCTGCTTCTGCAGACTGCTCATCGTATCATCCCAGTCCTTTTAGTGGGTTCCCAACTGCTAACCTTCACGAAGGTGCAGAAAGGTTGATGATGTATACCCCCCACCCCAACAGAAGGGCTTGTCCCCGATTGTCTCTGCCTGGTTCTGGCCTCCTGAACATCCTCAACCCAGTAACTGGGAACCAGGCACAGAAGGACTGAATCTAACACACGTTTTTAAAAACGAGAGAGAATTAAAGTAGGAGAGTCACAGTTTCCCCAGACCTGAAGAAGCACACACACTTTCGTAGTCGCCTTCTCATTAGGCTATCTGCCTTTTGTCTCTCTCCCACCCCACTCCATCCTCCGCAGACTGCTCAAGTGCTTCTCTTAAAAGCTGTGCTCTGTTACTCCCTCTCTCTTATTCCATTGTCTCCCAAATTAGAACGTGAGCCCTTTGCAGGGTGGTCTTGGTGTATTTGCCTTTCTTCATGTCCCTGATCTTAGCACAACGGTTAATAAATGCTTGCTGATTGACCACACTGGAAGATTCCAAGGGGCAGCTGTGAAACTCAGTCCAAGGAGTTAAATGGTCCCAGTTTCGGAGCCAGGCTGCCATGAGAAATTAATTATTCATCTCCCTGGAAGTGTGGGCCAGGGGATGTGACAGCAGGAGGCCCCAGTCACACAGCAACTTCTTGTCTGCCTGATCCCACAGCTGTGGTGCTAAAGGGGTGGGATAATGATGAGACAGACCCAGGATGGTAGCCTCACTCATGCCCCACCTCATTCTGCCCCCACCCTATTGCCCCTCAGTCTCTTACTTCAACCAGCCCCACCTGCCTTAGAGCTCTCAGGGATGAAGGACTTTTCACCTAGGTAATGTGGACCCTTTTCTCTTCCCTCTCCCCTCTTTAGTGGAATTTTAAAAATGTAGGGTGGAATTGGTGATTTACACTTTTTCTTAGGCATCTCACACCCGTGGATCTCTAATGTTTTTTGTGGCTGTATCTCCTATCTGTGGCTCCCTTCCTCCCTGGGGCTGTGCTTGATGATCCGGAGGCAGCTTTGGAAGGCTGAGTCTTCCCCTCAGAGGCTTCCCCTGGCTGAGGTGTGTCTCCTGTTGCCTGTTCTGCTGCCTCTAGTGGCTCCCAGGGAATGAAAGGGGAGCTTGGGAGGGAAAATTCCTCTTCCCCCACCTCCTCCTCCTCAGTCCTGTCCTCCAACTTTGAGAGCCTAGGGCTCTGGCAGGTGTGTGGGTGTGGGGGTGTGTGTGTGAGGGTGTGTGTGTGGGGTGTGTGTGTGTGTGTGTGTGCGCGCGCGCGTGTGTGCACATGTGTGTGAGGGTGTGTGTGTGTGTGTGTGTGTGTACAGGGTTTGGCTGCCACACTAGAAGCCTGGGGAGTGTGTGCTCAGAGCTTGAGGAAGGAAGGGGCTCCGGAGCGTTCTCAGGGAGCTGCAGCCAGGAATTGCTAAGAGACTTTTTTTTTTTTTAACAACCCATTTCACAGCTTCCAGAAAAGGAGGATGCTCTCTCAGTGGTTCACTTAACTCAAAATAAATGTTTGTTTCCACTGTTTCTTTTCCCAACTCCTGCTCAGTCTTCCCAACCCCTCCTCCCACATTTTCTCCTTCCTTTTTCCTGTATGTTCCTCCTTC
>CM053770.1:501985070-502053498 GCA_028658325.1 Potorous gilbertii
GGGGGGGGGGGGGGTGTCATTCAAAGGCTGGAGCAGAGTATGTTTAGAGACTTTGCTCAAAAGCTAGTCAATCCAGTGCCACCTTGAACCTATGAGTCAACTAGTGACAGTTTCAGGACAGCTGATTCCATTGACGGGCCAATTGATTTCTTCCCTGCTCTCAGGTCTCCTTGGTTTTCAGCGTCTCTGATCAACTTGAGGGCTTATCTAAGTGCCTACTTTACCAGTTAGGGGCAGCTAGGTGGTGCAGTGGATAGAGCACCAGTGCAGGAGTCAGGAGGACCTGAGTTCAACCTAGCTGTGTGACCTTGGGCAAGTCACTTAACCCCATTGCTTCATCCTGGGCCATCTCCAATCATCCTGATGAATATCTGGTCACTGGATTCAGATGGCTCTGGAGGAGAAGTGAGGTTGCACAGCCCTCCCTCCCTCAAAAAATACAGTCAAGTGCAAGTCATGCCATCATTTCTCTAATGGCGTGGTCTTCTTTGGCAGCAAAGGATGAACACACACCTCACCTGTCAACAGGTAACTTAAGTAGAGTTATCTAAGCATTACCTGTCACCTTCTTGAAATGATCATAGTATCAGAGAAACCCAATAGAAGTCCCTTGGAATAGGGTGGTCTGTAGTTGAGATTGGGTTGAGACTGGGAAATAGGCCACTGGTGAGACTGGGTGGTATTCCTACCTTACCTTTTACTCCTCTGCCCATATGGCACTAAGCGAGCCTTTCCTTTCACCTGCACAGGCACAGTGACCACAACTGAAGAGGAAAGATGTGCCTGGAGGGCATATAATGAATCTCGAGGTTCAAGGGACAAGAAAGGGAAATAGTGACCTTGGATTGTGCTCAATTCAACCAACATTTATCAAGCCTCCACTTTGAGTAAGGCACTGTGTATTTAACCACTGATGAATAATAATACCTAATTTTATGTGGTGCTTTAAAGTTTTTTAAAACTTTAAAACCAAGAAGAATGTAATGCTTGAGGGCTGGTCTTCCCTAGTTCTGAGCACAGTTCCTTGTTGTTAAGTAAATGAAAACCTTTTTATATATGTTAACTGATTCAACCCTCACTCCAGTCACGTGAGGTGTCATGATCCCATTTCATAGGTAACTAATCTGGGACTGTGAGAGGTTTAGGTGACTTGTCTATTGTCGTATAGCTAGTAAGTGTCATGAAGGATTTGAACTCAGGTGGCTCTCAATAACAATCTTGCACTTTTTGTATTGTTTCACAGCCTCTTAAAAATAATAATAAGTTCTCTCCTTATTTGAGCCCTGACTCCCTTCATGCCTCTCTGGTGAGCCCTGTCTTGTGACAAAAAGTTCATTAAAACAAACAGATGGAGTTACTGCATCTAACAGTGTATGCCACACTTCCACCCACAGTCTCTACTTCTCCACTCATACTGACTCTTGAGAGATTAATCTCTCAAGACTACAGTAAGTATAAAGTGTTAGATTAAGAAAACAAACACTAGGGTTTCCATAATGGAATGAGGCTGATGGATATGGGTTGCTAAAGTTGGCCTTATCTTAATTCTTGAGAGCTTCCTTCCTCTAAACCTTGTCTATTCAGAGAGCAGCAACACATATACTTGGATGCCAGGCTAAGGAGAACTCTTCTTCCATCCTATTTTCCAACAGAGGTTTGGTCACAGGGACATGGACCCTGTGAATCTCATGAGCCACTGCCATGTCCAAGCAAGCTGTTGGTTAGAGTCATAGGTGAAGAGGGCCACTTTTTGTCTTAGAGGAGGAATAGGATTTATATTTTATATATCTTGGATGCCTCATTTGCTAAAAGAGAGATATTAATAGCAACTACCTCCTCCCAGGGTTGTTGTGAGGTTAAAACGAGAGATTTGTAAAGCTCTTTGCAAACCTTAAAGCACTCTATAAATATTATACTATTATCTACACATCAACATTTACTTTTTTCAGAGGCCTTTCATCTGTGTAAGCTCATCTGTCATCACTACAACCTTGTGATTGTTGTAAAGCTAATTTCCCCACCTCTGATGTTGTTCAGTGATTTTTCAGTCATGTCTGATTCTTCATGACCCCGTTTGGAGTTTTCTTGGCAAAGATACTGGAGTGGTTTGTCATTTTCTTCTCCAGCTCGTTTTACAGATGAGGAAAGGGAAGCAAACAGGGTTAAGTGACTTGCTTAGGGTCACGTAAAGTGGCTGAGGCCAGATTTGAACTTGGGAAGATGAGTTTTCCTGACTCGAGTCCAAGAACTCTATTCTCTGCACCCCCTAACAGTCCCTTCTCTGATAATTGCTCACAATTTGTGTAGTCTCTACAGCTTACAAGGTGCACTTCTCTAAACAACCCTAACTTTGAGATATGTGCTCCAAGTATCGTTACTCCATTTTAGAGATGATATAACTGAGTCTCAGTGCAAAGAAATGAATTGCCCTGTTATAAGTGGCAGAACAAGGGTTTTCCAGTTCCCAGGCTAGTGCTCTTTCTCTTAGACAAGGCTGCCTGTCAAAGTGGATGCCCAGGTTCCCTACCTTACAACATGGTTGTGGTGAGGACCATGAGGTAATGAGTATAAAAGTACAAAAACTTTGACTAGTGTAAGGTGCCCTGTGGATGTAAGGTATTGTGATTTAGGGCAGGCATGATCTTCCTTTAACTGATGTACAGGGAGGATCAATTACTTCACCTTATAACCTAAACTGCTTGGTTCCAGCGTCCTTGACTCTTGTTCTGAAGTTTAGCTTGGCAGACCATTTCCCTGTTACAGAACTGGGACATTCTCTATCACCTACTTACCCTCAGTACTTTTAATTCTGCATCCCTCCCTGTATCAGGGCCTTTGCTTACTTCCCTTCTGTGTACTAACCACAGTGCAAAGCAGAGAATGGATAGTGCCAAGTGGAAAGAAGCCGGAAGCCAAGTTCCTGGCTCTGCTTGGCCGAGGGAAAGCTCTGTCTCTGACTCTGGCTCTGGTCCTGGATCTGATTCTTCCAGCTTTCAAGAAGAGCTAGGGAAAGTCACTGTTTGGCTTTTGGTGTGACTGACAGGATGGAGAGCAGAGAAAGAGTTGCAGACTGAGAGTGTAGCCACCCCTGCCTGTCCCACAGCTCTGCCAGGAGCCAGGCTGGGCACCTGGCCTTGCAGCCCACTCTCCCCTCTGGTTGAGAGGACAATTAGGAGTTGGTGATTCTCTCCGTCAGTTCTAACAGTTGCTGGGCCTTTTTTCCTGGCAGCTCATGTTCTCTGAGGAGATTCTCCTATGGCCAATGGTGTTACATGGGAGGATTACATGGGAACATGTGGGACGAACAAACTGGGAGAGAGTTAAAGAGGCGTTAGGTCAGGGGTTTTTGATTTAGAGTCTATAGACACACACACATCTTTATTTTCATTAACTCTCAACTAAAATTTAGCATTTTCTTGAATTATGATTTTTAAAAAATAAATTCTTTTGAGAAGGCTTTGCCAGACTGCAAAAGAGATAATATATGTACAGTGCCCTGCAAACCTTAAAGTGTTATCTAAATGCTAGATGCTATGGTGATGGCACAAAAAATGGATTAAGGACCCCCGCTGGAGGTGGGAGTCAGTATTTGGCTTCCTTCTTTACCCTAGCTATATCCTTTCTTCCACATCTTCTCTTCCTACCTCTACCTACTCTATGGATTGGCTGCCTTGGTTTCCAATTAGTCAGAAGATATTCTGGGTCGAAACCAGGAATTGATCCGGTCAGGGATGAGGGGAGTGGAGATCAACACAGTCCTCTTCCTTGTCTTTCCTTCCTCATACCCCCATCTGTTCCCCTCCATTCTGTCCTTCATTTCTCCTGGGCTTTGGGTTTTCCCCCTTCATGATGGCTTCTGGGAAACAGGCTGTAGAAAGAGGTCCCAAAGGACTGAAAACAAGTTAGGCCAGAATGTTTGGGGCAAATGATGGTGGTAGAAGAGGGGATGTGCTGATAGAGAGCTGCTTTTAGTCAAATTCCAAATTCCTGTGGTAAGTGCATGAGCCAGAGACTAATGTGTTTGCCAAGGTTTGGGGACTCACAGGCTGAGGTCAGGCAGTAGGGTCTTTCTCTCTTGGACATCACCTTGCCTTTGGGTTTTGAAAGAGTTTTTTGAGAGAGGGATTAAGGACTATACTTGGAAAAACTGCTTTCCTGGAGCAACTTTGCTGAGCTAATCGCCCTACTGGTGGGCCCTGTAGGTCTACCTAGATTTGGAAGGAGAGATTTACAGAATGCTGTGCTCCTAACACTATGGGATAGATAGTACCAGTGTTATGATACCCATTTAACAGAATAAGGAAAGTAAGCTGCAGAGAATTTATGTGACTTGGCTAGTGTTACATGGGTAATGATGGTCCAGTCTGGGATTCCAACCCAGCTGCCTCTCACCCAAAAGTTCACCGTTCTTTCTACCATATAATTCTGCTGCTTTGGAGTAACTTCTTTTAGCCAAGACATCAGATGTCCTCTCTTGCTACCCCAGAGAAAGATACAGCTTTTTCTCATTCAGTAAGCATGTATTAAGCACCTAGTATGTGCCAGACCTTGTGCTGTGTGTTCGTCCTTCGTTGCTGCACTTGACTTTGACTTTGTTTTGAGTGAAGGAGGGCTGTGCAGGTCACCAGCCTCACTTCTCCTCCAGAGCCATCTGAATCCAGTGACCAGATATTCATCAGGATGACTGGAGATGACCCAGGATGAGGCAATTCAGGCTAAGTGACTTGCCCAAGATCACGCAGCTAGAGAGCATCAGGTGTCTGAGGTGAGATTTGAACTCAGGTCCTCCTGACTCCTGCACTGGTACTCTATCCACTGCACCACCTAGCTGTGCTAGACCTTGTACTAAGCAAAGGGGATAGATATAAAGAAAGGCAAAAATCCCTGTTCTCAAGAAGCTCATCTTCTAATGGGGGAGAGACAACATGCAAACAATTACATACACACTAGACAGTATATATGCATATATACATATATATGCACTAGTATACACAATGTATACTATGTATCATATATACTATGTATACATAAAATTTTTGCATGTGCATATTATGCATGTGTAATTATAATTTATATACATAAATATAGTATACTCATGATGTATCATGCATGCACACTATGCACACATCATGTACACACGATGCACATTATGTATCATGTATGTGTTGTGTACACACAAATCTTGTGTATGCATGTATGATATTTTGTGTACATCATGTGTATATGGTGTGTGCATAGCATGTGTATAGGATACATTGCATGTAACATACACATATACATTACATACATATATCTTTTGTTACGGTTATATCTAATACACATACATCTGTAACAACGTATACATGTATAATCTTGTTTGTACATAGTGTACATACTTAGGATACATAGCATACATAGTTTATATGTAGTATACATATATGTGTATGTGATAAATTGGAGATGATCACCAGAGAGGAGGCAACAGAGCTCCTTATCTCTCAGCCAGGTGCTGGATTTTGGCTGCCTGTCCAGCTACCCTAGAAACGTTGACGTTTTTAGCCAGGACACTGCTTCCTGTATTTGGTGATCTAATCTGGCCCTCCAAAATCTTTTTCAGATAAGGAAGACTTCAATGTTATCAGCACTCCCCTCCTTATTTAGTAGTGGTCTTTTCATTTTATTACTTTTTTTTAGTTTTTGTTTTAGTTGATTTTTGTATCCCTGGTCTATCCTTGTGCTCTTACATGTTGAATCCTGTTCTGGAACGACCCCTTAATTATACTGGACACTGAGTATTTCTGTTTCCACAGCATTATAGCTTTCCCTCCCTCCCTCCCTTCATCCTTTTCTTCCTACCTTCCATTTATGAAGTGCCTACTGTGTGAAGCACTGGGGATGCAAAAAGAGGAAAAGGCAGTCTGCCCTTAAGGAACTTACAATCTGATGGGAGAGACAACATGTAAACAAATAAACTATATACAAGATAAATGGGAAAACAGGAAAATCACTAGAATTAAGAGGAGTTAAAGGGATGGCTTCCAGTACAAGGTTGGATTTTAGTGCAGACTTAAAGGAAGCCAGGAGGTCACTGGTCAAAGTAGAGGAGGGAGAATGTCCCAGGCATGAAAAACAAGCAGAGAAAATTCCCGGAGCTGAGATGTTCCATTTCTCAGTTCCTTCTTTCTTTTTCTCCATTTCTTCCTTCCATTTTTATTGATATTTTATGTCTTTCTGTCACCTAGATTTTCCCCTGTATCCTTCCTCTTGACCCCTCCCAGAGAGCCCCCTGGGTCAATATTTCTAACAGTTTGGAAAGTGCTTTGAAATCTCCTCCTCACCCCCACCCTGGGCTCCCTGCCCACTGCCTGCTGGTGTCACATCCCTAGCCTCCCCGCCAACTGAACTGTCTCTCCATCTTGAGCCAGAGGCCTGGTCTCAGAGGCCTGGGGTTGGACTCCCACGTGTGGGAGAGCATAAGGTGTTGGGTTCTCAGGGCTGAACTCTTGAGAAAAAAAAAATGCCTCCATCCAGTCCTGACTTTTGGACTTATGGTGCTTCCCACCAAGATTCAAGTTCTGTTTGACTCTGGGTGGAAAAGGGGTGGGAAGGGACTGCCCTGGGAGGGATGAGGGGGTGGATCTGCCCCAGGGACTGAGGGCCCAGCTCCGGTTGATGAAGCAGGAAGCTTGTGAGTTTCTATCGCTGACACTCATCCCACAGGCATCCCCATGGAGGAAATTGCCAGGGAGTAGGGGCCAAGGCTTTCCCTTTATTTCCCTTCCCTCATGTTCCCCCCCTTATGTTCTTTTCACCTCAACATACAGCCTATCTCAGCAGAGCCTGCGGAAGCTGATACTTCTTTCTCTCTCCGGTCCTTCACCCACGACTGGAAACACATGTGGTCTGGGTGTGTATACAATGTGAGCCATCTCTACTCTAAGGAATCCCTGGGATCTCCCAGCAAGATTCCTCAGGACGCCCCCAGGTTTTTAGTACCCATTTCCTCTACTCTCTTTCCAGACCCCTTCATCTCCATTTCACACACACACACACACACACACACACACACACACACACACACACACTGTCACATGCACTCTCCCACAGATTCCTCCCTCCCCACACCCTGTCTGACACTCTTTCTCTGACAACCTCAGATATTCAGATATTCCCATACTCCTAGGCCAGCTCACACACTTTCCATTTGTTCCCCTCTCCTCATTCACTCACAGTCAGTACTAACCTCAGGAAGCTGGGATGTTTAACTCTCTCTCCCTCTCTGTCTCTGTCTCTGTCTCTCTCTCTCTGTGTCTCTCTCTCCTCTCCCACTCTCTCTCTTTCTATGTTTTACACACACACACACACACACACACACACACACACACACCAATTTGTATTCTGTAAGCAGTGTCAGTAAGAGGCCTCTGGGAGTACAGGGTCAAGCTGCTCCTCCCCAGCCTCCCCCACCCCCATCCTGCCCTGCACACATGGGATAGACATTATATCTTTCCACATGATACTGTACCTTCCCACTCCTCCACAAATGAGAACACACCATCTCAAAGCATTTCTCAGGCCCGTGGTCTCACACTGTCTTGGCTTTCACATGTTGTGGCTCTCTGGGAGTCCATTCTCACAGTCTTACCTTCCACCCTTCCAAATATTTGTGCTTTCCTCCCATCCTCCTGAGTCACTCCACTGTCTGAAAAGCTCCTGAGGTCTCAGGGCTGGACCCAGATGAGACATCATAAATTCCCCACCCCCAGGCAGTAGAATGACTTCCCTGACTCACCTTGGCCTGTGCCACTGGATGATAGGAGATCAGCCTGGATTCTGTTGGAAGAATCCAGGGAGATATCCCTTTAACTCTACGACCTTGGGCTAGTGGCATCTCCCCCCTTTCTAATGCTCTGATTTCTGCTTCTGCTTCACCACTGGCCTTCACGTCCCTTCCAACTTCACCCAATACAGACTCCAATGTACCCCTTATCTCTCTTCCTCATCCTCTTTCTGTAGCCCATTGTCTGTGCCTTAAACCAGCTTCCAGCTTCACACCCTGGTTGCCCTTGCCTCGTTGCCCTCACTTCAGCACTAAACTGACAGAAGCCAACCAAATTTAGGGTTCTGAGAAAACGATCAGGAAATCCATTAAGGTTCCATAGGGGCCTGAGGGACTCTAGAGATCACCTAGTACAATCTCCCTAATTTTATAGTTGAGGAAATGGGGGTTCAGAGAGGTTAAAACAATGTTCTCAAAGTCATAGAAGAAATAACTCACACAGAACCAGTATTCAGATTTGGTCTTCTGACTTAAAATGGAATACTCTTGGAGAAGTACATTAAAAGGAAATCTCTATTTTTTTTTTTTTCAAGAGAGGGTACTTGGTGTCATGGCAATAGAAAGGGAGGTCTTGGGGGAAGTGGGAAAAGGAACTCATCCTAAATTTAAGCTGGTCTGCTGGGCTTAAGATAGCAGTTTCAGGGAGGGCCTAGAACATCCAAATTAGACGATGCCAGAGCTGAAAGGGATTTTAGAAAATGTTGATTCTGACCCACTACCTTGGATAAGAAAAGGACTGAGGGGGAGGTGACTTGCTCAGTTATAGAACTAGAAAGTGTCAGTACCAGGACTGTAGCCCAGGTCTCCTGATTCCAAATCTAACCTTTCTATTACTTCATGTTGCCCCAGTTGTAAAACCTATTACGCTTTGGCCCAGGCAAAAATCTAGTTATTTAAGAGCACAAGAGTGTGCATAGACAGAGACGGCTTGGCATAGGAGAGGGGAAGGGAGGGGGATGGGAGCAGAGATTAGGTTGTCGTTTTACTGGTACAGAACATTCCCAGGCAAAGAAATTCCCATTGCCATTGCAAGGTTTCTCCCTTCTCTATGGCTCACAGTTTTCAGGAGTTGTCTAAAGTACTGAGAGAGGTTAAGGGATTTGCTCAGAACTAGCGTTATAATCCTACAACTGAGATCTTCAATATAATTTCCTTTTAGAAATTATTATGACATATCTAGTCAAGGGCAGGATTTGAACTCAGATCTTCCTGAGTTTAGCTCTCTATCTACTGTGCCATGTTGTGTGTGTACACATATACACTTTGTACACACGCATACAAATACCGCAGTTTTGGAGAGATGGGCTGGTCTTCAGTCCGAAGTTAACCGGATCATCTGGAACCAGAATTTTGCAATCAATCACTTCAGGCCTGGGGACAGGAAACACAGCATGCCTGATACTTCCAGTAGGGACATAGAGGGGAACAATGTTCCTCATCTCCATCACTAAAGGTTATCAGATGAAACTTTAACTATAAAGAAAATTAGTGAATTGTCTGTTGCTACCTCCAAGAAGTCTGCAACTCCAAAAGTGATCTTGAAAAAGTAAAAGATCCCTGCAAGTTGTGTTTAAAACTGGTAATAGTCAGAGTGTGATGTGCATAAAACGTTGAAGATGTTGTTAAGTAGATCAGTTGAATCACATGCCAGATATTCAATTAAGATATTCTTTTCCCTCTCTGTTTTCCCTTTCTTTCTTGCTCTTTCCTTTTGTCTCTCTATTTCTCTACCCCTTTCACACTCCTTCCTCTTTCACCTTTCTCTTTTTCTGTCTCCTTTTCTTTCCCCCATACAAATGTACAAATGCAAATGCACTGCTCCCTAGACCCAGGGACTCCATAAGCAGACCCCCCAGAGTTAGACCTGTCAGAAAGGACTTACCCCCAACAGTCCATCTTCTCTATTGATGAAGACCCTCCCCCCCATCCCTTGGGGAGACATACTCCTCATTCTAGCCTGTTCAGTCAGAGGTATTGGGTTTTCAGACTGGAACTGGCCCCAAGGGGCACTATCTCTGTTCTACCAAAGTAATGAGGCCAAACCTGCCAAGCCAATCAGTAGAGTCCAGTTGGTCTGGGAGGCATTCAGGCTTTCTGTGCATTTGCTCTTGGGAATCTGATACCTTCTTATTTAGAGACAGGAAGCTCCTGGCAAGCTTATGGGCCCACTCCTGCCCCACTCACTGATACCTATTAGGGTAGTTGGTGTTAAGAGCCCCCTACAGCCCCCCTCTACCTGGATACACTGTCTCCAGAAGCCTCTCCCTCCTGAGACTCCAGCGTTTAGGACTTGGCTGAGTGGTGTCAACTGAGATGATCAGGATAATGGCTTGGTGGCCTGATGCCAGATATTCTGGGAGTAGGACAGTGGGTGTAGGCTAAGCCTGAGGGCTGTTCACTGCCATGGTTTACTCTATACCAGAGAGGGCCTGAGCTCTAGGGAGCCACTCATGGTAATGTTAGCAGAAACATGGTCATCCTTCATTTTTGCTCATTTCCCTGATATCCATGTAGATTAGTTGGGTACCCAAGTGAGAGCAAACTGTCACTGAGTGCCCATGTCCTTCTCTTGAGTGAGCACGTCACACACGTGTGATTATGATGCTCATTGGGATGTGCCCACAGCTGCACATTGCTGGTAGGGATACTATTTTCAGCAGTACTGAAAAGATGCCCCACTGTGTTCCCCAGGGGAGGTAGCAGTTAGTTCCATAGCAGCGGTACTATGCCTTTTGGCTGGCCAGTATGGCAGTCTCTAAATATATATGTACATTTGCATATAATATTTCCCTAAAAGAAACTGGGGACTAGCTTCTGTCAATCACCAGATATTTATTAAGCACTTATTTTATTCCAGACACTGTGCTAAACTCTGGAAATACAAAGGCAGGCCAAAATAGTCTGTGCCCTCAAGGAGCTCTGAATCTAAGGGGAGAGACAGTGTGCAAACAATTCTGTACTTACGTAACATGGTTGACTCTCACTGGAGTCTCGCAAGGTTGGGCATATTGCATTTCACCACCCCTTACACACACACACTCATACCCCCACACACAGAGTTCTTTAGTATCCTGGTGCGTTTCTCCTTTTCTTATGGATCTTCTGGTGCCATAGACTGAGTAGACAATAGAAGCAGAAAGGTTCCAGTCTAGATACAATGAAGCGGGGTGGCTTAAGAAGTATCCCCCAAGTTAGTCGAGGGTATTAGACCATAGAATCATACAGTGTTAAACCTGGAGAAGAGTTCAGGGGTCTTCAAGCCCAACCCTTCATTTTACAGAGAAGGTGAAGAGATTGTCCAATCACATGGCTCCCTCGTAGCAAAATCAAGACTAGTCCCCAGGTCCCACTGACTCCTTGTCCAGTGTGCTTTCCACTCTAGTGAACTGGGTAGGAATGTGGGGGTGAGTGTCTGCATAGGACCAGATAGAGGGCTAAATGGAATTGGAGTGGGGGTGGGGCCATCTGTGGACCACGTTAAGAATGTCTGGTGTTTTGTTGTTTTTGAAAATGTAAATGATGTTTTATTTTTTCCAATTACATGTAAAGACAATTTTCAACATTCATTTTTTACAAGATTTTAAGTTCCAAATTTTTCTCCCTCCCTCCTCCTCAAGATGGTAAGCAATCTGATACAGATTATACATGTGCAATCAAGGCATGTCTGCTTTTTGAGGTTGTGTGGTACCCAGGAGGATACTGGGTACTGGAAAAGAGTTGGGCATAGGGTCGTGTTTGTGCCCTGAGAGAATAATTGGTGCAATGTGATGGACTCCCAGCAACTGTAAACAAACATGGAAAAGGAGGAAAGAGAGCTCCTCAGCTTTTGTTTTTTGGGTAGTTGAAAATAGACTGACACCATTTTCCAGATGAAGTCTGAGATGTGTGCGTCAGCTCTGGGATGGACTTGTTGGTCTGTAGATAAAGTTATGGAAGAGCATATGCCAGACATATGAATGGAGAGTGCTTTGTGAATGGTAGCTTTGGCTGGGTCGAACATGAATCCTATATCAAAGATTTAGAGATGGAAGAAATCTTAGAGGTCATCTGCTCCAATTAGCTCATTTTGCACATGAGAAAATGGAGGCCCAGAGAATGATGTCCAAAAAATCATAGAGGTGGTTAATAGCAGTGCCAAGATTTGAACCCAGGTCCTTTGACTCCAGACCCTCAATTCTTTCCACTGTTCTACTTGTCATGAACACTGAAGTGAACAGACTAGACAAGTATCCGTTGAGGTAAATGCATCTATTTCGCCAGGCCAGGTGTGAATGAATGGAAACTCCATGATGGTATGTATCGTTCTTCTCTTTCTCCTCCTTCCCCCATACTTAGTGTAGTACTCTGCATAGAACAGGTGTAGAAGAAATTTCTCAGTGAATGAATTCGTGGCCATATTGTGGGGGTGACCCCAGACAGAACTGCTGACCCCATACTCATCTCTTTCCTCCCTTTCTTTTTCCACAGCCAGCAGCCGCCTAATGGGGAATCCTCCAGCCTCATCTTTCATGGGCAGTTTCCTCACCAGCAGCCTGGGATCCACTGCTCCTGCACACCCCAGTGGTCCCACTTCCTCCCCCTCTGATCAGGCCTATCGGGGTCCCCACTCTGGTACCTCTCAGATCTGGTTCTCCCACTCCCATGAAGGTAAGAAGTTCTCGAGTTTCCCTTTTGGTCTCAGTGATACTGATGAGGGAGGGAGAGGAAGGGGCCCTTCCTCTTTACTTGATATTGTGGGGTGAGGAGTTGGGAGTACGTAAATGACCCATGGCTCCTGGATTGGACCTGTGCTGACTTTTACTGCTAGCAAGAATAAGCCCCAGTTATAGGGGACACATAGTACAGGGCTAGAATGGTAAGGGTTGGGCATAACATGAGACAGACTTGAAGCATTTCTTAGTGGGAGCCTCCCCCCACTCAGATGGGTCAAGTGAGTTCTTGGCCTAGGGCCCTAGCCTTTCTCATCATTCTCTTCCCTGTGAAAGCTTCTGACTTGGAAGGACAAAAAAGGAGATATATTAACAGTTGTTTTAGCCAGATGTACAGAGAGGTAAAAGAGGTCGGGGTGGGGGAAGAGGGGCTATAGAAGGAAGGGGTAAAGTTCATTGCTAGGGAAATGTATTTCACAGCTGGGTTAAGACTTCACTGTGGGATGCTGATCCCACTAGATGCAACAAGGCTATTTGTTATCCCTGGTAGGAAGAATGCTTACCATATGTGCCAGTGTAGGAGTGGGAGAGGGGTAGAGAGTTGTCATTGTGAGTGGGGCATGCCACCCCCTAACAATCCAGCCCCAAAAGAGAGGAGAAGTTGTGACAAACCCACCTAGTCATCCCCTGCCTAACATAGCTCTAGTCTCATAGTAGGGACTCAGTAAATACTTGGTGATTAATCTGTGCTTCATAAATTCTGCAGCTCTTGGGAGATGGAGGGAGATGAACCATGGAATAAGCTTTCTTTTCTAGATTTGGGACAATTTACTTTTTTCCTAGCTAGTTGTCCTTCCCTAATTTTTCATATTACCCGTCTTCCTCATTTACTTCCTCCCACAAGACATGGAAAGAGTTAAGTCCTTGTTGCCGGCTGGCAGACAGAGAGGTAATTGCAGTTGGCATGGAGTATAGAGGGCTTTCCGCTCCTGGCACCCAGCTCCGCCGTAACTCAATGACTCTGATGAGCGAATGTCGTGTTTACTGACAGTCCGTCGGACTCACACTATACACCTCATGTTCCAACAAGGGAGATTAGCTCCCAACATGGGGGTGGGAGAGAGTAGAGGGGGAGAGGAGAGAGAGAGAGAGAGAGAGAGGAAATAGGGAGAAAGCTTTGTTTTCTATACAGGATGAGCAACAGTTGTTAAAAAATCATCCCTGTTTTCAACTTCAGAGCAGAGCTCACCTTTTGGGAGAAATAAGGAACAGCTCTCATCCACTATTCAAGAAGCTGAGAGTTGGGTGGGGGCCGGAATAGCATTTGGTCTCCAAGGAGGGAAAAACTACCTTCTGAACTAATCTTTCCCTCCCTCTTTAAATTCCATTTCCCCTAAGATCATAACAATCGCTAACATTTAAATAGCAACCTAAGGTTTGGAAAAATGATTTCTATATGTTATCTCATTTGATTCTTACAAGAGCCTTGGGAGGTACTTACTATCAGGCTCATTTTACAGATGAAGAAACTGTGGCAAACAAAGGTTAAGCATCGTGTCCAGAATCACACATCTGAGACAGGGTTTCCTGACTCCAGTCCCCATGTCCTGTATTCACCGTATTACCTAGCATCTCTCGGCAACACCTGTTTTGTCTCCATGGAAAGGAAGGTGAAGACAGAGCAGGGATCACTGGTGGAGAATGAAGGCAGGAAAAACAATGAAAACTCCTTCAGACCCCTGCTTGGGAAACTGAGCCCCATTCTTTCCAAAGTCTCCGGTCTTCATTTCCCATAGTGCTGCTCCATTCATCTGTGACCCACTTAGAACTCTGAACAAATTGACATCCCTGTTCCCACTCCATTGCAGCCTCTAACATGTAACCCCTTAGACTAGATTCAGGGCAGAATGGATGGTATGAGTGTATGTATGTGTTGGAGGAAAGTGTCATGAGCAGGCCTGCAGGGGCCATAAGAAACTCCCCTAACATAAAGAACTGTCTGCTCTATTGATTCTCTCCCCTATCTGTCACAGGTGCATGTGAGGGGGACATGATGGTGGGGGCTCAGGCAAAGTTGGGTGAGAGGAAAATGACTTATCCTTCATTTTCTCATAAGAGTCCCAGGGGTATGGGGAACTGGTGGATGGAGGGCACAGAATAGCCTGTCACCCTATGGTTTGTACTGGGATTGAGCTACTCCTGAGATGAAAAAGGCTGCTGGGGTGATCTTTTATCTCTCAGGGCCCTTCCCCTCCCTCCAGCCACACCACAGGAACTATAACTCCCCACCCCCACCCCTCCCTACTCGGCCCTGGGAATCATGCCAGCCAAAGGAGGCGGTTTGTGGGCAACACCACCTGCTGGGGCCCAGAGAAAAGGGGTCCATCCCTCTGTCTAGCCCTGCTGAGTTGGGGGAAAGGGAGGGAAGAAGAGTTGTTCTTAAAGACTGTGACAAGTTCCTAGACCCCACCCCCACCCCCTAACTTAGACCTACAGTCTCCCTCCTCATGTCCCTGAGTCCAACCGCCCCCAAGTACCCACTTCCCCCTGTACCAACGGCTGCCTCAGGGACAGTTTAGACTCAGCATCTCCATGATATTCCTCCCCACCCCAGTGTCCCCTGTCATCTTCCTTTAAGGATTCCTTTCCTTGCCAGAATTAGGATAGGTTACATGAGATATCAGGATATAATTTAGCTCTGAGGAGGGCAGGATGGAATCATAAACCGATTCCCTACTCCTCTGCCCTAAAGCCAGGGACTTCCTAAAATGAACCCAGGGGGAGACAGAGCCTGGCTTCAAAGTGGCATGACAAGATAACATAAAAGGGAAGTTCAGTAAATTTTCCACATAGCTTACTCACAAACCCTTTCCCCTCAATTCCCTACGTGGTGCCATCTTTGGAAGCCCCTTCAGTGGTGACTCTCCATTTGAACTCCTTTTCTCCCTTATCCCTCTTTCTCTCCTTTCTGTCTCCAGCTCAGGAAGGAATTTGCCTCTTTACCCCAGACTGTGTCATGAATGTGTGGGGTAAGGGAGAAAGAACTTGTAAGATCCAATCTGCTTTCCCTGGCCACCCTTCCTTCTCCTATCCTTGAGTTGTAGCTTCAGGAGGGAAGTGAGCTGCTGGTGATGAGGATACAGCATTTGTATGTTTATCACTATACTCCATCAAGATATTTTGCTGTCTGTACTTATCTGAGTCTCACAACCCAGTGAGGAAATGTTCTTCATTTGATAGAAGAGGAAACTGAGGCACAGTTGTTGTTTAGTCATTTTTCACTTGTGTCTTATTGAGGTTTTCTTGGCAGCGATACTGGAGCTGTTTGCCATTTCCTTCTCCAGCTCATTTTACAGATGAGGATATCAAGGTAAATAGCATTAAGTGACTTGTCCCAGGTCACACAGCTAGTAAGTGTCTGAGGTCAGATTTGAACTCAGGTCTTCGTAACTATCTACTGCTCCACCCAACTGGCCCTGAAATATAATAGAGTTAGGATAATATACTGAATTGGTGGCAGAAATAGGACTAGAATAGATCTACTGACTCTGGTAATGCAGGACCTTGAGCTCTGGCTAAAGACTAAAAACCCAACCCTGAAGGTGACCAGATGGGAACTTCACCAAAAAGCCCTTTATGTTTTGTTCATCATGGCATCATCCTAAGCCTCTATCAACTTTCTAAGTATTTATACCTTCTACAAAAAGCTCCTAATTCTAAGAGCCAAGTCAGGGTCCCATAGCCCCCAGTGGTGGGGAGGGTAGGCAGTGAGAAAAGCCTGGAGATGCCCTGGGTCATAGAGATGCTGGGGGAATAAAGTAGGATTTCAGTCATGGATAGCAGAAAAGAGGAGAGCCAGGGCAGGTGCTTGGCCAGCACAATCAGTTGACGGGGGGACAGAAGGACTCTGCCCAAGAGAACAGATATGTGTACCTTTTGTGTAGCTGTATCCATGTCAGTGTCTTTTATGTATGTGTGTATGTTAGCTTGGGCATGTGTGTGTTCATAGAGGGTTGTCCTAGTATGAGGACATAAGTTTGTATATAACAGTGAGTTCTTATAAATGTGACCCACCTGAGAAAGTCACTGTGCTGAGTTTACTCGTGGTCAAACTGCTTCCAAAGCAGAAAGTCTAAGACTGGGAGGTGCTTGGACTCTAGTCTCCACTTCTGCTACACCTTCATTAGGTGAACCAGGACTAGTACCTTTCCCTTTTCTGCCTCAGTTTTTCCACCTCATCTTCATTGTCATGCAATGGTTTCACTCTTCCCACTTCCCCTTAGCCATGGGATTTCTTCTTCCTCTTGAATTTAGGAGAGTAGAGAACCAGTGATCAGAAGAGGAGAGAGAGAGAGAGAGAGAGAGAGAGGTGGTATTGGCAACCTGCCCTGGCATCATGCCTGGCTGCTAGTTTGGATGAGTGCCAGCTGGCTGCTGGCAAGCTCAGGCCTGTTCCTTTGCCTTGTGTGTTCAGGGGAGTGGGGGAAGCCGGGTGGGGGCACACGACAAGGCCAAGGAGGCTGAAGGGAGTGGGGTAGGAACGGGGTGGACCCAGGCACAGGGTGGAACTTAGGAATCTTTCCACCGTGAAATTGCACTCAAAGTGGCCAACGCAGGCTCACCTCTCCCATTTCTCTTCATTCCCTGGAAGAAAGGGAACCAAATCACCACCTACTACCACCTCTTCCCTCTCTCCAGCCTCCTTCACCAACCATCACAAGGCATATAAGTGTTGGATCTCTCAAACGAAGAAGTTGAAGCAGCTGGGTCATGGCAGGCGGGGTTTCTGAAAGGGTGGTGGGCACCTAGGCAGGATGGAAAGGTATGGGGGTAGGGGAGGCTTTGAGATTGAAATAAGCAGGACAAGGGGCTGCTGTTATCCTCTTGCATATTTTGGACTTGCATCCCTCCTCCTTATCCAGCAGGCTTTTCCTCTCTGGCCAAGCCTAGCTTTAGCATCTGCTGTCCAGTCAGGTCCTTAGGTAGGGAAGGAATGAATTTCCTGGTGCTCCCTCCAGCCCAGAATCTGTTCGAGCCCCAGTGCATTGGCGTACTGAGAGTTATTTGGGTGGGGCTTGGAGAAGCTCCCATAGAGCTGGGCAGAGAAGTTGAATTAGGTCTGGAGCTGATGAGCTGGTCATGAAGTAACATCTGGTGACAAGACAGAGCCAAGGGCAGCCGCTACCCCTTTATCCTTCAAACCCCAGGCTTTCCCAGGAGGCCTATTCCTACTAGAGGAAGATGGATTCATCTTTTGGTTAGAGGTTGTGGTGAGTAGGGTGGGTCAGAGAGGACTTAGGGCCTCTCTTCGACTGAGGTAAGCCAAGCTTCCTGGCCCACCCTGTTCTGGGTGGGTCAGAGCAGGGGTGGTGCTGGTGGGGTTCAGTGCAGCTGGTCCTATTGTCAGGGAATTCCTGCCCCCTCCTTCCCCACCCCACCCCCAGCTGTTGAAGCTGGGACCACCCACAGGGCCGATGAAAGGAGATGCTGTTTGATGGGGGCCTGTGCTGGGGAGGGAAATGGGGAGCAAGCTGGAGGTTGGGGGCAAAGAAAGCAGAGCAGATTTCTGAAACCTATTTCATTTGTGGTCTCTTGTCTCTGGAGGGGGGGCAAAACTCTGAAATAAGCCAGGCACATAGACCTGCTTCTTACCCTAACTTTAACCCCCTTAGCCTTCTATTTTCTAAAGCCCCAGGCAGGCAAAATTCACTGATCCCAAGTCCCATATATCAGGCCCACTGAGGTCTTAAGCCAAAGGTTTGGTCTCAAGACCAACTCTCGAGCTGGGGTAGAGAGGATCCAGACAGATCCCAGGCATTCTCAGGTCTCAGAAATCAACATCTTGCTGTCATCTCCCCTTTGCCATTATCCCTTAGCATTTCTTATAATAGCTTATGTTTTGGGATTCAGCTTAGTCTTTGGAGAAAGGAAGAAATTTTCCTATTTTCACAGGAAGTTCCCTGAGAATATCTGTGGACATCATTGAGACCCTAATCACAACATCATCTTATGTCTATGTCTTAACAGGACCTAGGATAGATTCCAAATTCCCGCCATGTGAACTTAAAAAACATTTTTTTTTTTTTACTCAGGAAATGGCTCCAGAGGAGGTCTTCTTAAATTTGGGAAAACATCTATCATTCTCTAAGGTGGTCCTTCCACTGTAACCGATTTCCTTTTTTCTCTACTATATCTCTGATCAAGGATACTTTCTAAGAAATGAATTCCCTTCATCAAGGGATTTTCAAGATGACCTCTGTGGTCCAGCACCATTATTTTACTCATGATAAAAGGGAGTTAGAAGTGCCTGGAGCTCAAGGTCACACAGTCATTCTTCCTCATCCTTGCCTTTCTCTCCACATTGAGGACACTCCTTCCAAGCCAAGTTGAAACACATAACCCTTCATGATTCCCAGCCAAAGTGTCCCAGAGTTAGGGGGTGTACAGTTGCTTTTCACAGCCATTTAATGGTTCTCAAGGAGTTGGCGAAGAAGTCTGGACATGGGTATAGAAGTAACAGGTTGGCGTAGTGTCCAACCTGAAGTCAAGAGGATCTGGGTTCAGAGCGTCTTTCTAGCAGCTTCATGGCCATCAACAAGACTTTGTCACCTCTCAGAGCCTCAGCTTTCTCTACTGTAAAATGGGGTAAATAACACATACACGTAAGTATTAGGTTCACCTCCTGGAGTTGTGGTGATGCTGCAACCTGATAACAACATTAAAGGACTTGCAAACTGTAATGTACTATATAAATACGCATCCGTCATTATCATGAGAACCAGCCTCTTCTAAGATGGTCCTGAACCTTCCTAAAGTGGTGTGGAGCCAAGAATAATAAGAATTCTTCTTAATATAATCATTCATAATTCATATTCATGTGGCACATTTAAGTTAGGAAAATGCTTTCCTTACAACAGCCCTGTGAGGTAGGTGGAATAAATATTATCACCCCCTCATTTTATTCATGAAGAACCTGAGGTGATTAAGTGACATCATCATCACTATTAATAATGATAGTTAGCATTTACGAAGTGCTTTAAGTTTCACAAAGCACTTCATTTTATCTTCACAAGGACCCTGGAAGGTAGGTACTATTATTCCCCACATTTTACAGAAGAGGAAACTGAGGCATAGAGAGGTTAAGTGACCTGCCCAGGGTCACACAGTTAAGTGTGCGAAGCTGGATTTGAACCAAAGGTTCCTTCACTCCTGCTCCAGTCTCTCCACTGCACCACCTTGCTGTCCTTAGGACATATAACTAGTAGGTGTCTGAGGAGATACATATTCAGACCCAGGTCTCACACCAAGTCCATATGTTTCTCACATATATATATATTTAATCAGGTGAAATCAGGCAAAAACTAATATTCATAGGATGGCTTTGAATTGGGGGAAAGGAGTGGATGTTAGTGGGGGGATATGTATAGAAGGGGTTAGAGGAGAGGGCTTGCTGTCATAGTGTTGGAGGCTAGATATATAGATACGAGCCCCTAACCTTTTTTACATTTCTTTTAATGACTTACCTAAAATAACTCTACACTACTACCCTAGGTGGTGCAGTGGATGAACTCCACAGGTGTCAAGCCTGGAGTCAGAAAGACCTGAGTTCAAATTTGACCTCAGACGTTTACTGGCTTTGTGACCCTAGGCAAGTCACTTAACCCTGTTTGCCTCAGTTTCCTCATCTATAAAATGAACTGGAGAAAGAAATGGCATACCACTCCATTATCTTTGCCAAGAAAACCCATAAGGTCAAACACATCTGAACAACAATCTCTCAGTTGCTTCTACTGCCCAGCCAGAAACTGCCTGGTTTCTGCCAGTGTACAGAACCCCTCCCCCCCAAAGGAGAAGGAGCAAAGCCCAATTCCATGTGACTCAGCCATTTGTGAGAAAAAGGAGTTGAATGTGTCCCATCAGGTAGCATCTCTGAAGCTCTGTGTCTTGCCAGGTTTCTGGCACCACATCCAGGGGGTGTTGTTTCACTCAGTGGGGAGAAACTTTCTGGTCTTTGGTTTCCTTTTCCTATCCTAGGACCCTAGGTGAGGGGACAGTAGCACTTGGGGCATTAAGTAGGTGGAGGGACAGTAGTGCCTGGGTTGCTTGGTGAGGGATAATACTGTCCTATAAAATAGGTGCTATTCTTATTCACATTTTACAGATAAGGATACTGAGGCTGAAGCAAGTTAAGTGACTTCCCCAAAGCCATACAGCTAGTAAATGTCTTGGACAGGATTTGAATTTTCTGAACGCCAGTTCCTACACAACTACTCCACCAGCTAGTTGCCTATAACCAGTCAAATGCAACAATTTTCATGCAAGGTTTGCATGTGTTTCTGGGTTCCCATATCTATATGCTTAGGAGAAAAAGGTAATGGTTGCTTTCTCCCCTGGGGAGATCGACCTCACAGGACCATTGCAAGGAAAGTGCTCTGTCAACCTTGAAGCCCTATAGAAATGTGAGCTAAAATTCTTACCACCTTTGTTAGTATTAGAGACACATGTCTCTTGGGATGAGTCCAGTAGGAGGCTGTGTCCTTACAAATATAAACGATGGTCAAAAAGCCATTGTCAAGTTGAGTCTCATTTTGGAAGCCATACCTGAAGAGGTATGGGCTGCTTCATTTTTATCTTGGATGACCCATAGTAGGCATGCTTTAAATACTTGATGATTGATGGGTTGTTTTTTCAGTTAACAGAGAGCCCCAGGCTAAAGAGGGCTTTTGTGAGGTAAGGGAACTAGATTTGTTCTCTTGCATTAGAGGGCAGAATGAGAACCACAGGGTTCATGTTATAGGGAGAAGGGCAAAGATATTAGGTCAGTATAGCAGTGAACAGAGTGCCTAATGGGATAGGGAGCTTCCTGTCTCTGGAAGTGTTCAAGAGAAGTCCAGTGACCACTTGTCCCAAATATCAAAGATGTTTAAGGCATTGAAGTTGTCGAAAGGATTTCTGCAATGATCCCAGAGGTCCTTTTTAACTAGAAGACTTCAGAATTCTGTGTGTCTCTACACCTGCTCTCCACATATCCAGGCCAGAAGCCTGCCTGGCTTCCTGCCCCTCCCCCCACCCCTCAGGGCTGGACTCCCTTTTGGAAGGGTTCCCTTCTGAGCTTGGGTTACAGTGGAATACCTCTCCTCCCTTTGAAGTATGTGCCAGGGGCACAGGGAGTTCCCAGGGCTCTGGGGCAGACTGCCCACTCTTGTTGTTCCAAAGGAACCTGACCACTGTTGCCCAGGCTTTTGACATCTTCCCTCAGATGGAAAAAGTCACAGCTTCCATCCCTCAGGCAGAGCTGAACTAAGGCATCTGGGCAAAGTTTGAAAATTGTACCTCCTGAGGGTCCCACCAAGGCTTTGAATCTGAGTCTGAGCCTTCACTCCGTCATATACATACATATTTATATATATACACTTTTTCTCTGCGTGTGGGTTAACTAAAATCTTATTTTTTAATAATACTTTATTTTTTCCCTGATTACATCGCATGTACATCTTGATATCACCATATAAATCAGGGGAGTGGGATTTTCTGACACTGAAAACATTTGTATTTGTAAAAAAAAAAAAAAAGTAATATTGAAAAGGGGCAATGTTGGGGTAATGGAGAGTTACCAGGGAATCACAATGACCTACGTTCAGGTCTACCTCTGATACATACTGACTGTGTGATTCTACCTATGTCACTTAACTTCTCAGTGGTCCCAGCAACTCTCAAAGACTTAAGTTACAAGTAGCTGCTTCTCTGCATTGGCACAGGGAGTTTTCTCATCTACACCAATAAAACCACAAATTTGGACCAGGAAGAAAAATAATCTATCCTGCTGTTTCTGGAACACCAGATTCTATCCCCTAGCTCTTCCCAATGCCTAGAATTTGCTGCCTCCTGACCTCTCTAGCATCCTTTAAGACTCAAATCAAGTCCCACCCTCTCACCTCCAGCCCTTCCATTTTACGTGTATATCTCTCATTTTACCTAATTGTTTGCATGTTGTCTCCTCCATTAAAATGCAAGCCCTCTGAGAGCAGCGTTAGTATATGTCCCTTTCTTTTTATCCCCCCTGCTTAATTCAATGCCATGGAGGAATGCTCCATAGGTGGCAGCTTAATAAATGCTTGTTGACTGTCTGTAGAGATGTCCTTTGCACCCTTCCTCCCACTGAAATAACCCCCAGATACTCTAGGACAGATGGAGCCTGGGATAGAGGGCTTGCTGGGATAGCGGGAGCAGTAGATTGTAGGGAAAATGTTAGCTAGGTTGTTGTACCTGGAAGACTCAGGAAAGTGCTGAGAGTAGGGTAAGGCTAATGACAAAAGCTCACCTTTACATAGCATTTTCAAAGCTTAGCACTTTCTTTTAATAGCTTACATGTATATACGTGGTGCAAGTATTATCACCATTCTATAGGTGATCAGCTGAGTCTCAGACAAGGGAACTAATTTGTCTCTGGACAAGAAATAATGACGGTATTTATGTCACTCTAAGATTTACAGAGCACTTTACATGTTAACTCATTTGATCCTCACAGCAGTCTTTTGAGGTAGATGTTATTCCCATTTCAGAGATGAGAAAACTGAGAGGTATAGCAGGTTAAATAACTTCCTCAGGGTTACATAGCTAGTAAGTGCCTGAGGCAGGATTGGAACTCAGGTCTTCCTGGCTCCCCAGGTCCATGCATTCTCTCCACTCTACCAGCTAGCATTGCAACTTGTAGGTCAGAGGTAAAATTTGAACCCAGATTTTTTACAAGTTCCTTTGTATTTTTTAGGAATTTTGCAAATGTTGAATGTTTCCCTGTATAAAGAACAGAAAAAGAAGAGTTTGTGAATATAAAATCATGAATCTGTATGAGCTGAATCTTTTAGATGTATTTTTATATTTATTTATATTATATTTAATATGATATATCTATATTTAATATGGTATATCTATCACTGCCCTGCTCTGAACACAGACACACACACAGACACACACACACGTAAGACTCATTCTGCACCTCTGGTCCCTGAACTGATCAAAGTTCTGGTCTTTCACAGTTGTTTTACTTGACAGTGTTGTACTTGTATAACTCGTTCTTCTGACACTGCTCTGTGCAGCAGTTCACACATATCCTCCCAGGTTTCTCTGAATCCTTTCTTCTTGTCATTTCTTGTGGCTCAGTAATATTATACAATAATCCATCACTTTCGTATACCATTATTTATCCAGCTATTTCCCATCTGAAGGGCATGTCCTTTGTTTCCAATTCTTTGCAATGACAAAAGAGACTGCTATAAATACTTTTGTGCATAAGGATCCTTTCCTTTTTCCTTTTATTTCCCTGAGCTAGATCTGATTCCCAGGTCAAGTATTCTTTTCACCATGCCACATGGAGAGACAGACAGGATTTTAGATCTAATATCGGGCTATATCTGCTGATTCATGGACTTGTCATCAAATCCTTAGCCCTCAAACCTTATCCAGGGAAAACCTAGGGGAACTTGGCTTTCTTTGGCCTTTTTAGGATAGTCTTTATCTTTAAGAACTGGACCCATGGTTTCATTTGCATGGATGAAGAAACTCTTTCTGCCAAGTGTGGATCAGCCCTTCTCTGTAACTTGTCTTAGAGAGTGGCCCAGAGCAGTGAGACTTACTCAGGGTGGTATACTTAGTGTTTGTTAGGAGTAGGATCTGCACTCAATTTCTCTGGCTCCAAGGCTGGCTCTTTCTATCCACTGCAAACTCACTCTTAGACCCATTTTAGCTTTTATGTGTTGTTATATTAAAATATTCTTCTAATTTTGTTGTTGAGTCATTTCAGTCATGTTTGATATGATCACCCTTTGGGATTTTCTTGGCAAAGATACTGGAGCAGTTTGCTGTTTCCTTCTCTGCTCCATTTTACAGATGAGGAGACTGAGGCAAACAAGATTGAGTGACTTGTCCAGGGTGACGTAGCTAGTAAGTATCTAACGGCCAGATCTGAACTTATGAAGTTGAGTCTTCCGGACTCCAGGTTGCAGCACTCTCTCCACTTCCTCACCTAGCTCCCACTCTAACTTAATTAGGGCAAATCAAGGGAGATAGTTCATGGCTAAACCAGCATTTATCACGCTCTTTTTAGTGTGACCCTGCCCTAGAGGTGAGCTGCTTAGAATGTTATGGTGGACTTAAAGGAAAAAATCAACCAGTTTGTAGGCATAAGAGCCAGGTGGGACAACTCTTTCCTTTATCCTGTCTCTACACATTCCTATCATAACCTAGCCTTTTTCTTACTCAAGGAAGGCCATTTGGGAACAGGTGAGGGTCCTAAAAAAAGCGTAGGGACTGAACACTAACACCAATTACTTCTCCCTTCAGTATCCCCACTCCCACCCTCCCACCCCACCCCCTGGACAGTAGGGAAAGAAGGAAGCTGAGCCTGGGAGACAGATCCTGCTGCTTTGTGCCTTTGGGAAAATGGCCTTATTGTCTCAAGACAATGATGGGGGGGAAGGAAGGGAGAGGGGAGGCTGGAGAGGCTGCTTTCCATAGAAATACTCCTGGCTTGAAGAGAAAGGGAGTTATAGAGGAGGCCCAGGGCTGGCTGGCAGGGAAAGCATTAGAGTCCTTTAAAACCCTCCCTAGGCCTGTTAAATCCCAAACAGAGCAGGGCTTTCAGAGCAAGGGGGTTGGGGGTGGGGAATACCCCAGGAGCCTAGGTCTGCACTGGCAAATGTCAGCCCTCAACTGTGGGCAAGAGAGGAGGGCTGGGGGCCGATACTCAAGCCTGGAAGGAGGGATTTGGATGCATCATTCTCCCACCTCTTCCTTCTCCAAGTTCCCGTCAGTTCCCATACCAGAAGTCTTGTTTCCCCATTCACCAACCTTCCTTACCCACGGTCCCCAATACCAACAGCCACTTCCTCCAAGAAAGTGACCAAATGGGAAATAGTCTGGGAGAAGAAAGAGGAAAGGAAAAGAGAAAGGGAGAACCGTTATTCTAAAAGTGGGCTCCTTGTCTAAGTCTGAGGAAGCAGAATCCAGGAAATGTCAGCTCTGAAAGGAGAGCTTTTTTGGCTGTTGTTAACAGTGTCCGAATGACTAAAGGTTATTCTTCCTGATATCCTCCCTATTTTTTTTTTTGATGACATGAGGAATGACTATAATTTTTAAGGGCTCAACCAGTAAGTATGGATAACTGGAGGACCCTCCTCCTCTTCTCTTTTCTAGCCTGAAGTATAAGGAATGCCTGAGTGGCTTCTGGGTACTCTTAACAACAAGAAGAAAGAAGATGCCTTTCTCTTTTCCTCAAAGTTCAGTTAGGCTGGAACTACTCCAGTCTGAGTAGGAAGAGAGTGAGCTGGAGGCTTGGATATGCAGTAGATTTGAGCCCAGGGCCCTTCCCTGAGAATTAACTTCAGTGGGTGGCTGATTGGTATAGTGGAAGGAGTGCCTAGAGGCAAAAGTCCTGGGTTTGAATCCTGACTCAGCTACTTAGTCCCTGGACTAGATGGTCTCTGAGGTTCCTTTCAGCTCTTGGGTCAATGGTCCATGAACCTTTGCTCTGGCTTCCTTCAGATCTCAGTTAAAATCCCACTTTCCCTATTCCTTTCATCTACTACCTTCTCTCTCTGAGATAATCTCTCATTTACCCCATGTGTATCTTGGATCCTAGTAGTTTACCCATTGTCTTTTCCATTAGAATATGAGTGCCTTGAAGGCAGGGACTTTCTTTTTCCTTTTTTTTTTTGGCCTTTCCTTGTATCCTGGAGCACTTAGTACAGTCCCTGGCACATTACAAACATGATCAATGAGTGTTGACTTGGTGTGACTTTGGGACATTGAGACCCTGGGCAATTCACTTGACCTCTTGGGGCTCTCTTCCTCTCTATAAGATGAAGGACTAGAAGTCTCTCGGGCCTCTTCTAGCTGTACACAGGATTTTCTGGTGTTTGGAGACACCCTGAAGCCCAGGTTGCTGGGGCCTTAACTCTTCCTGGCAATTATTCAACATTAGTACAAGAGGCTCCACTTTATCTCTGTTGCTTTTTTGTCACTCTCTCTATCATCCAGGCCCCCTTGTGAACCATTCTTGCTCCTGGTCCCTCCTTACAGTGAAGCCTACACAGACTTTCCCATCGAGGGTCGGTGAAGGTCCAGTGCTAGCTCACTTCCTCTATCCTTCATGCTGAGCACATTTTTCTATGTGCCTTTTCTGAGAGCATTCAACTGCAGCAAAAGAAGCAACACGTTTAAACAACGGCTTTACAAAGGAAACCTTTTATAATCTTAAATTTTGGAGCTGGATAGGGGTCTTAGAGGTTGTCTTTGAGTCTGATCTTAGATAGGGTTGTTGAGGCTCCGTGACTTGTCCAGGACCACACGTCTAGTAAGTATCCGAGGAAAGATTTGAACACAGGTCTTCATGACTCTAGGTCCATGTAAAAATACATTGTCTCTCTTTGTCAGGCTCATGGCTGATCTGGTTCACAAAGTATGGTCACTGTATCTATGGCCCTAGCCCTTGCTCTTGGGAAACCAGAGCTTCAGAAAGAATCAGGGACCCAAAGGCCATTTTCTACCTTATCTTTTTGCCTTGCCTTCTCTTGGATTCCTTCAAGCAAATACCCCTGACCTTTTTGGATCTGGCCAGATAAAAGAATTACAGGGACACTAGGAGAGTGTTAAAAGATTTAATTAAAGTTGAAACAATAACTTTGCCTCACTCTAGCCCGAGGACCTGGTCGGACCATGTGGTTCTTCCCTGCCTCTCACCCCCCACCCTCCACCATCCTTGCAGTTGGCTAATAGTAAGTCCAAATGACTCTCCCAGCTTTATTACACATCATTAGGTGCTGAGTGCTCCCTGATTCTGACTGTTCTCCATCTAATTGTTGCCATTTATATTAATAGGATCTTTTTGTCAAAAAAAAAACCAAAACCAAAACACAACAAAGTCTCTGGGGTCTCCATGGCAATTCAGCTTCTGCTAAGGATTGGAGCAAGGGGCACCATTAACAATATGGGACTTGAGTCCTCTTATGGACATGCCGCAGCCCTGCAATAGTAGTCAGATTCTCTGGAACAGAACACAGCCAGTTGGGGAAGGGGAAAAGAAGGGAAAAGGTGTGTGTTGGGTCCTCTTCCCTCCTGGGAATGCTTGTGGGAAGGCACTCAGTAGTGGGTTCCATTCTGCCCAGGACTCCAAGGCTAAGATTCAGAAGATATCCTTTCGCCAACCTGGATATATATAACACTGCCCTGCTCTTCTGAAGTCCTGTCTTTCTCTTCACTATTTTTTCATATTTTCTTTTTCTGTATATCTTTCTACAACCCAGACCACCCTCTCTCTCCCTGCTTTCCTTCCCTCCTGTCCCTAAATAATACCAATTCCTCTGTCTTCTTTTCCTTGACGCATTCCAAAGTGCCTTCTTCTCTTTCCTAGGACCATTTGTCCTTCACCTGTTTCGTCATTTTCTCTTCGTTCCATCAGCATGTCTCCCTGACCCTCCTGTAGAATGGGATTCAGTCTCAAGACTTTCTCCCAAGGACTGATGTCAGCTGAGGGGTCTGGCAGAGTGGCTCTCAGTCCGCTTCTCTGGGCCCTACAATCAGCTGTCTCCCCCCTTCCACCCCGCCCCACCCCCCAATAGGCTACCCCTGCTCTGAGCCACATTCCTTGAGCACAGCTGCAGGCAGAACCCAGCCCCAGTCCCTGAAAGCATCCCAGTGTTTTCCCCAGCTCCGGCAATAAACAGAGACTGAACTGGTCCAAGAACAGCTGCTCTGATTCATAAAAATCATTTTTTTATTTTCTTCAATTCAGAGGGTTCTATCTTGTTGGAATAAAGAAGTCTTTTATGATCCGTCTGAGAGGGTCTAGTTTCCATCCCCTCTGTCTTCTGCCTTTCATTTGTCCCCTTCACACTTAGAATCTCCAAGTCTTGTCCTGCTTTCCTTCCTTCTGACTTTCTCTTTCCTCCTATTTTTGGTTCTTTTTCTCCTTCCTTCCTTCCCCCCTCCCCTTTGTTTCCTCTTAGACTCACACACATACCCCCAGGCACCAATTCGTTCCTTTCTCATCCTCCCTTTTCTCTCTCTCTGTGTTTCTACTTTGCTTTACCTCTCCCACGCTGTTTTCTCCCAGTGGTCTTTTCTTTTTCTTCTTCCTCCCACTCATCCCCCCTCCCCTCTTCCATGTCCTCATTTCCATCCCATCTTGCACTTTTCTTTAGGCATCTCTTTTTCTACGGTCAGTCTCAGTGTTGGCAGAGGCATTTTCCAGAGCCGAGCCTCCCCCCCAAGCCTCCCTGCTGTCCTTCTGCTCCCACAGCTGGTCAGACAGCTCGGAAGTAGAGACATTGGTACGCTGAGCAGCCTAGGGCTGATAGTCTGCCTCCTTAGCACTGTAATCTTGCTCAGTGCCCCTGACAGACATGGGTAGATTCCCTCCACGTACCTACCACCTCGCTCTGCCCCTCAACAACCATTCCTGTCATGTCTAAGACACCACTAGCAGCTGCTATCTGGCTATATTTGGTCCAGATTAAAGTTCAGGAGACTGCTCCTGGCAAAAGAAGCAAGCTTTTGGTTATAGGGTCTCATTTTGGTAGAGAGCATATGGTCGTATGTTGTCTCTTCCCACCAGCATCAGCCTTTGCCTCCTGTGAACCCCTTCTCCCATTTCCCCAGCAGAGAAAGAGTAATTTATCTGGCATTTGGTGGGTTAGTGTTCCACCCTCTCTGTCCCCAGACTAGGAGGGAAGGGAGCAGTAGAGGACTGGGTGGGGAGGGCATCCCCACCCTGAGATGCCTTTTCAATTGCCAGCTGTTTGTTGTATGGCCTCCTCCCAATGGGGAAACAAGAGGCAAGGACCTCCTGAGGGGTTGCAGGGGGGTTCTGTGCCTGGGAAACTGGCATCTGGATAGAGGAATTTACAGACTTCTGTTTACCAAAACGAGGGCCAGTAAAAGTTTTAACAACAGCCAATTAAAAGAGAACAGCTGCAGTGATTTAACCAATCTGTCCCTTACCCTGGCTTTGGGTAGCGGAGAAGCAGTAACCTCCCATCACCACTACTTCCACCCTTGCCCCGCCCAACCTTCCACCCCTGTTTTCCCCACCCTCTCAGCTTCTCTCAAAAATGTTTTCCAGCAGCTGAGGTTAATCTAGCAAACATCTGTTCCAGATGTGCCTCAGCACAAACCAGACAGAGGCCAAGTCTGTCCATTCCTCTCAAACTTTGCATCTGTGTCCTCATGGAGGAAGGCGGCAGCATTGGGGATCAGGCATGGTTGCTTTGTCCTTTTCTCTGGGTTAGTAATGTCCTCCCTTCTTCTGAGATGGGGGCAGCCCTCGCCCACAACAGGACTTACTGACCAGCCATTTTTCCAAAGCTCATGAGTAGGCAGGCAAGGATGAGGAGCTTTCCTTGGGGCTGCAAGAAGAATTGCCATAAGGCATGGGACTAGAAGTCCACCCAGACCAGTAGTTGGGGGCAGAAGGATAAGGGAGGTGTTAAGGAGGCTCCTTTATTTAGATTTTCAGTTGTTAAAGACTGGAGGGATTGTAAAGCCTCTCCCCTAGCCACCTAAGGCACTTCTGTTCTGGTCTCCGCAAGAGGCCAGCATCTCAGCCCTGGGATTTTACTCTCTAAACTGAGATTAGAGCATCTCCCATTAATGACAGTAGTAAGAGCGGACATTTATATAGAGCTTACCATGTTCCCAGCATCGAGCTTTACAATTTGTTGTTTTACAATTATTTTCTCATCTGATCTGAGAGGTAGGTGCTATTAAGGTCCATTTTATAGTTGAGGAAACTGAGGCAGACAGAAGTTACGTCGGTGACTTGCCCAAGGTCACAGAGCATGTAAGTGTATGACGTCGGACTTGGACCCAGATCTTTACTCCACCCCATGCTCTATGCACTGCACCACCTAGCTGCCATCAGACACTTGACTGTTTCCACTCAGAATTCTACCAGACACAAACCGACCCCGTGCCTCAACAGATTCTAAGAATCGCACTAGGAATGGGCACAGAGTTTAAGTGGGAAGGGGTAGATGCCAAGACCTCCCAACTGGGAAGGAACATCCCTGCTTCTAGTTTGTAACTACAAATTGAGGGGAACCTTGGCCCTGGTGCCTGTCGGCCCCATCCCTCTTCAGGCTCCCTCCCACCTTTCCTCCTGTGCAAGACCTTTCTCTGGGATGTTTTTGAGATTCAGAAATGAGATTGTCATTAGATGAAAAGCCGCTTAAGTGAAATGGGAGCATCCTTGAATAAAGACAAAGGTGTCCATGTCAGGGTGTATCTTGGTTGGGTTCCCCCCATACCTATACTATAGCCCAGGCTTCTGACTTTTCAAACCCAGTTCTGTTGCTCAGCCCCAGGTCAGGACCATATCTAGAGATCTAGGGCTTCTGGGATGCGACTGGGAGTGAGCCTGCCCAGCAGGAGTCCAGGGGCTGTTCCATACCCGTACCCATGGGTATCCTTAACACAAGCAGGGTGACGGCAAACCGGCCAGACTGTGTAAGGTCAGGCTGTTTGGTTCAAGCTCGTTTTGCTGTCTTCCCTTCACCTCCAACTCATCTCCTCCTTGAGAAGGCAACCAAAGAGTCCATAGGCCTCAGAGAGGGGGCTGGGAATTCTGAGGTCACTGAGTCTGGCCTCAGGGCCTGAGGCAAGAGGGCAAAAAGGCAAAAGGGGGAGAAGTTATTTGCTGTTGAATGCTGTTCAGTGATTTAAAAAAAAAATCCCATTCTAGCCAGGGTCATCCCACCAAAGCAGGGTATCCTGTTCTCTCTACCTCCAAGAGACAGTTGTCCTCATGTAGAAAATAAGTTTATTTCTTGGCCACTCATTGCGGGTAGAGACCGGAGGTAGTAAGGAAGATCCTCGGTCTTCTGCATCATTGCCTTAGGGGAAAGCTACCAGTGGATATAAACTGAGGAACTAGAGATTCCATGTTTGTTAATAGCAGCTGCAAAGTAGGGTAGTGGGATCAGGATGGAGGGGGCTGGGGGAGGGGCTGGGGAACACATGTCCCTGGCCCTTGGGTAGAGCTGATTTTTAACTTGGAATTCTATCACCACAGCCAAAGCCTCTCTTCATCTCCATGGGGGGGGCCACCTTGCTTCTCCACCTGTAATGATTAAGGTCTTGTGTGGGGGAAACGTTCTGACCACACTTAATGCCAGCTCAGGAGTTCTAGGTTTTTGTCTCCAAACACACCCATCCCTTTCCCTTCAACTGCAGTGGACCACTGGTAGGGAGATCCCTTTACTCCAGCCCTTTCTTAGGACTCAAGGTCATTTGACCTATTCTGCCCTTTACCAACTCTTTACTGCTCTCAGCCTCATCCTATTAGGCAGAAAGAATCATGGGAGGGTTGAGAAAAAAAAGACCAGACTTGAAAACAGACCAGCATACTTTTCCCTCTCCTTCTACCCCAGCATCAAGGAAGAAAGGCATCTTTGCAGTCAAGGACAGCAGGGCGTGCTTGACCATTAAGCATTTAGAACTGAGGAGCTTGGGAAGATGTAGGTATTACAGTCTCCAGGGTCCCTTTGGAGCCTTGACTCCCTTGGAGGATGAGTTAGATGAAAAGGAGGGGCAGCTAGGGGGTGCAGTGGATAGAGGAAGAGTTAGATGAAAAGGAGGGGCAGCTAGGGGGTGCAGTGGATAGAGTACCAGTGCAGGAGTCGGGAGGACCTGAGTTCAAATCTTACCTCAGAAACTTGGCACACACTAGCTGTGTGACCTTGGGCAAGTCACTTAACCCCAATTGCCTCATCCTGGGTCATCTTCAGTCATTCTGATGAATAAATATCTGGTCACTGGATTCAGTTGGCTTGGAGGAGAAGTGAGGCTGGTGACCTGCACCAAAACGAAGTCAAGTGCAAGTCATGTCATTGTTTCACTGATGGCATGTCTTCTTCAGCAACAAAGGACACACACAGATGGAAAAAAAGACCTAGTCTGGTTAGGAGAATGACACCAATGTTATTTTGCATGAATTTTTGTAGTGACTAAATGGGTAGTATGTACTTATTGAGGAATAATTTACTTTGGCTCTGACATTTTGGGAACTCCATAAGACTCCTAGACATATCAGCCCCCAGCCCATGCTTCTCCATGCCTATCTCTCTCCTTATGTAGCTTTTAGAATGTAAGTCCCCAGGAGAATGTAAGATCTTTGAGGACAGGGACTGTTTGGTTTTAATATATGTAGGTGGTGCTAAGTACGTGCTTGTTGGATTATATTGGGTTAGGTTTGGATTGGATCAGATCCTTGGAATACTTCCGAGCAGGTCTGTGCAGGGTATTCCTGAAGGGGGTGGGGGTGGATAGCAATGCTTGATTCTTACTTCCATCAATTAGCCAGTCTGTCAAATGGGGATAAGCATACCTTTTATACCTACCTATCTCATCAAAGTGGCTCAAATGAGTCTTACAAATTATAAACTGCTCTGTAAATATTAGTTATTATTGCCCCTTCTGGTTCTCAACCCCCTTGCTAAGGGTGGGAGGCATTTTCCAACCGACTTATCAAGGGATCAGGAGAAGTACTAGAAAATACAGTTTAAAAGCTGTCCTGGACCACGCTGTCAGCACTGCCCTTCTAACAATTAGAAAAAGTCTTCCTTGTGCCCAAGGCCCTCGCTGGAAGATCCAGAACTCCAGGCAGCGGGGAGCTTGGAGCCATGCTCTTTCTCTTCCTGATCACCTCTAAAAAGCAGTTCCTGCTGCCCCCTCCACAGTCCGATGAGGTGATCCGTTGCCATTCATCTCTCTCTTTACCTCTCCTGAGAGGTTTCTTAAAAACTCCTCTCTTGCTGCCATCCCTTGGAGCACTTCTCACCATGGTGGCTGTGGCTGTGAAAGGAAAATCAAACTGGGTCCCCTCCCCTCCTTCCTTCCCCTCTCCACTCCCTCCATCCCATCAGCAATTCAATTTGTACAGCACCGGAGGGATGGTATTAGTCAAGTCAGAGTTAATATGATGTATTGATGGTTTGATTTCCCACTGGTGTGCTATATGGAGTTCTATAGGGTATCCATACAGAGCCGGACAGTATCTCACCACCTTGGTGTCTGGGCTGGGGCTGGAAGGTTCCCAGGGGGCCAGTGGTTCTGTCTTTCCAGCCTGTCTCTCTGTTTCTCTAGCTCCAGGGTACCCCAGATTTTCGGGGAGCCTGGCATCTACCTTCCTACCCATGAGCCACTTAGATCACCATGGAAACAGCAACGTTCTCTACGGGCAACACCGTTTCTATGAAACCCAAAAAGGCAAGTACCAGCGGCAATGGGCTCTAGCTATAGCTAGTATTGCCATGGAAGCGGGTGGGAAGCATTGAAGAGAGAAGCTTTTGGTGCTCCAGCGGGAGAAGGTGACAGAGCCTTGACATTCCCTGTGGGTGGGGGTGAGGGTGGGGATGTGGGTGGGGATGTGGGTGGAATGAGGGAAGAGAAGTAAGAGGGAGATCTATGATTGGATGAACCAAATCCTGACAAAATGGAGTGATTTGTGGCGTAAAGAGAGGAGTACTCTCTTGAGACATTAAAGGACCTGGTCAGAAGGCGATGTTTGACCGCTTAATGCAGGAAACACCCTGATGAGTCAAGTAATGGTCCAGAAGATTTGGTTTGTCCATCAGCATAAATGCTTACACGCTTACTATGTGCTAGACACTACTGGAACCACCAAAGATACAAAGAAGGGTAAAAATAGACCCTGTCCTCAAGGAACTCACATTCTAATGGGGGAGACTACATGCAAATAATTAAGTACATACAGAATAGATCCTGAGTAAATGGTAACAATCTTAGAAGAAAGCTGGGAAGTAAGAGCTGGGGAATGGGGCAGGGGGGTGAGGGAGGGAAAGCAGGTCTCCAGCCCTTCTCTAGCCTCAGTCAACCTGAATCTTCAGTGCCTTTTAATTCTTCCTCCTGCCCTTTAGCTCCACCCTTGGGGTTACAGGGCCTTTCCCCAAGAGTTCAGGAAAAAAAAAAAGATGCTGGAACTTAGATTTATTGTCTCTGAAGTCCAGACTGGAGCATCTCAGAAATCTTCTCTGGTTAGTCTCTGGAGAAGACCAGGAGCTGACCCACCCTCAGTGCTCTCCACCACCAAGGAATAATAGCTCAACACTTGGGAGACTTCCCAAGGTCCAGTGAGACTAACTTAGCATCTCCTCTTCACATCCCTTCACCTGGGACCCCTCTAGAGGGCAGTGGGACATGTGCCCAGTGGTCTTGCTCTTTTCTGTCTCTGAGTGGGGTGAGAGGAAGAAAACTGGGGGTTTGGCATCCCAGAGAGCTCCTGGGCATGCTCTGAAGGAGGCTACTATTGTACTCTGCCAAAAAAGAGTGCCCCCCCACACACACACTTGTCATGTGTATATTTGTGTGTGTGTGTGTGTGTGTGTGTGTGAGGGATCTCCCCCCACCACTCTAAATTAATCTCCATCCCAACAGAGCTATTTTGACAGCATTTGTCACAAGCAGGCAGGTGGCTTGTCCCAGGCCCAAGAAACCTGACCCCTCCCTCCCTTGCAAACCAGAGCCCCTGGGGAGTTCCTGGGGTGCCGCCTCTGGCAGGCAGGTTTCAACAGGAGGCTGCCTAGTGGGCCTCTCAGCTTTCATAATATTGTGTCGGGAGCCTAATCCAAGAACATTATTTGGTTTTGGAAATTGAGCTAATTAGGTTTCACCCCCCCTCCTCCCTCTATCCCCACCCCCCTCCTTCTTCCACTCTCCCCCTTGTTTTTAATTAGCAGGAAATTGACAGAGGAATTTACATGACTGAGGACAGTTTTACAAGTTCCAAATGTTTCTTTTGTTTCACCCTTGGACCAGTAGTCTTTCAGCTCCCCGCCTGTGCTGGCCTGGCCAGGCTACCCTAACACTAAGCACTTGGGGCAACCCCAGGGAGGGAAGATTGGGGCCCTCCTCCCTCCAGGATTCCTCAATGCCCTCCAGGATTTCGAGGCTTGTTTCCACTCGGGGCATTAGGGGTAGGTCAGGAGGCTGCATCTTTGCTGAGGCAAAGAAGAGAGAGAATTGCCAGGGAGGATGAGATCCTCGTGGGGATTCCCTCTACCTGAGGGCCCATCCCTCTCTGGGCCATGAGCTGTCTGGCTGGGATTCCACAGGGACAGGCATATAGGTCTGGCAGACAAGGAACAGATGAGGGAGAAATAGACCAAGGCTACCACAAAAGCTGGGGACTCAGGTAGAAACAATCCCCTGAACATTCTACCCACCCAGTTCCAGAGAAGCAGCCCTCATGTCCCTCTCTCCTCCTCCTTCTAGATCTAGCTGGAGAAACTAAGGCTTGAAAAATGTTCACCTGGTCCTGGGAGCTACTCCTGGAGATGCTACCCCCCTCTTCTCTCTCTCTCCCTCTCTCTCTCTCTCTCTCTCTTCTCTCTTCTCTCCCCTCTCTCTCTCTTCCCCCACTCTTTCCCACCTGTCTCTCCCTCCTTCTCTGTCTCTCTCTATCCTTCCCTTCCCTCCCCCACCTCTCTCTCTATCCTCTTTTTCTTCCTCCTCCCTCTCACTTTCTGTCTCTGTCCTTCTTCCCTTCTCTGCCTCCTCTACCGCTCTCACTCCCTCTCTTTCTCTCTCCCCACTCTTCCTCTTTTATTCTTTTCTTCTACCATCTCTCTCTCTCCATCATCTCATTTCCCCCTCCCCCTTCTCTCCCTATCTCTCTTTCTGGCTCATTCTTTCATTTTCTCATAAGCTCTTGGAGGGTACAGACAGTTTTCATTTTCATCTTTGTATCAGCAGCTCCTCACTCAGTGTCTGGCACATACTAGGGATTTCATAAACGCTTGTCAATTGACTGATGAAGCAACCTTGGGTTGTTTAGGGGCATCTCCTTGGACTTATGTTGAGACATTGAACTGTTTGGATCCCAAACTGCTTCGATCTACCACTTCTCCTCCTGACCTTGTGTTTATCTGTGTTCCAGATAACTTCTATCTACGCAACCTACCTGCCCAGCCCACACTTCTGCCCCCCAATCACAACTTCCCCAGCATTGCTCGGGCAGCCCCAGGTCACCCCATTGGCTCTTGCAGCAGAGATCGGGAGGCAGGCCACCTCCAGAAAGGCCCTAAGGAGTTTGACCGATTCCTGATGAACAAGGAACTGGGGAAGGAGAAGGCAGGCAAGGCAGAGGGTAAGGATCGGCCAGTAGAAGACGATGTGAAGGAACGGCACAAGTTGGTAATGCCCATGACTCCTGAGGGACACTGCAAAGAGAGTGCCCATCCTCGAAGTACCTGTGAGAACCGAACCAAGCACCTCAACTCCTGCTTCCTGAGTACCAAGGTGCTCAATGGCGAGGTAGGCAAAGCCGTCCTGGCCAGCTGCACAGGAGGTATGCTGCCTCGACATGGGGCAGGGGTGGTGCCCAGCCGCTGTGCCAAGGATGCAGGACGGCCTGAGCGTGAGCGGGAGTTGGGCCACCATGAGCCAAACCAACCATACAGCGAATGTCTGGAGCGGAGGCAGATGCTCCACCATTCAGTTTCCTACACGGTGCCCTCCAGCTTACCAGCCGTGCCACCCCCACTTAGCACCAGCTCTGGGACATTTCCTTGCTTACAGCTTCACTCCAATCCAGACATGTTATGCCCCCTTCAAGACAAAGCTACCCGAGACCTGAAACTTAGTGGGCCCACCTTTGTGCCTTCTGTGGGGCACCTACCTGACAAGAGCCGGTCATTCCAGGTGGCATCAGAGCCATGCCTGGCAGGAGAGGGGAAGGATCGGCACCATGAGGTGGGTGCTGACCACCCAGCATCCTATGGAACCTCCTACCCCCACCTAAAGGCTGAGGGTAAGGGAGAGCGGAGGCTTGGCTTTGAGGCAGCCCTCAACCCAAGGCTGAAGGGATTGGAATATCTCAATAGCACTGGATCTGAAGGCCCCTTTCCTAATCTACCCCATGCACCCTCCAAAGGTGGCCTCGAGAAAGGAAGCTACTTTGAGATGCCCCCTCCCTCTCAGGATTGCTCCCGCCCTGGCCACCAGGACCCCTTGTGTGTGAAAATCAGCCAAACCTGCTGCACTTTAGAC
Organism: Potorous gilbertii; assembly: GCA_028658325.1. NCBI lineage: Eukaryota > Metazoa > Chordata > Mammalia > Diprotodontia > Potoroidae > Potorous > Potorous gilbertii. The sequence goes on from CM053770.1 coordinate 502,022,598, forward strand.
AAGGGTGCCAAAGAGGCACCAGGCCCCAGTGCCCAAAAGGTTGCTAGGATACGGCATCAGCAGCACCTGTTACCTGAGATGGAACAGACGGGAAATGGAGCTGAAGCCCAGAGGAAGTCCATTGAATTGGCATCCCTGGGCTACAATGGGCCCCACCTGCCACCTTGGACGGTCCATGGGAGTCAGGGTCCCCCCATCTCCATCAGCGAGGAGAGAAAGGGCTCCTACCTTGACCCCTTCAGCAACAGCCTGCAGCAGGCAGCCCTCATGTCCCAAGAACTGCCTGCCCCGCCGGATGAGGTCTCTGCCATGAAGAACCTGCTTAAGTATAGCAACCAAGCACTTATCGTTGGCCAGAAGCCCCCCTTTGTGGGTCTGGGAAATATCAAAGCCAGCTGTGTCCAACAGGAAGTGAAGTTCCAGTCAGGCAAGGGTCAAGGGGAGCTAGAGAGGCCTGATTGTGCCCGAAGCCGGGAGCATGAAGCCCCCCATAGTGATGGGGAGGTAAGACAGCCGCCTGTGGGCATCGCCGTGGCTGTGGCCCGCCAGAAGGACACTTTGAGCCGCCCAGAACCTTCCTATGGCACTAATTCTAGCCGGCAGGGCCGTGCAGTGCCTGGGTTCAAAGGTACAGAACCTAAGGGAAAAGGGGTAGGGGCAGGGAAAAATTGGGGTGATGTCACCAGAGCTCAGACTCCAAGCTAGAGGTGGGGGTGGAGTCAAGAACGAGTCTACTAAGCCCATCTGGTTCTCATCGCCTGACCTCAGACTCACCCACAGGGCCCCAAGGCCTTCTGGAGTTCACAGCTCACTTTCGGGAGGGGCAGCAGGGGGGAGAAATGGCAGCAGCCAGCTCTCCAGGAGGGAGGCCGACCAATCCCTTCCTTCCTCCACCCTCCACAAGCTCCAGACCCACCTCCCCACCCCACTGTGGCTGGAGAGAGGGTGTTTTGTGCTAGCATGCCCCCACTGACCCAGCCCTATTTACACCCTATTCTCTCCCTCCTTCCCACCCCTTCTCTCACCATCTGAGCTTCCTTCTGCTCCCCAGTGATATACCATGTCCCATAACTCCATCACTTGCAGTGTCAGTCCCTGGTATGAGCATTAACCCCTTCCTTTGACCCCTTGTCGGAGCCCTGTCCAGTCTACTTCATGTATTAGCCCTTAGCCAACCTTCCCCACATTGTAAAACCAAGAAGCTCCTAAGCCTGCATTGGTGCCCGCTCCACTTACTGTTGTTTCTTCCCTGTTGGCCTTGGCATAGCGGGTCCCAACCGCTCCATGCATGTGATTGATCTGGAAGCTGATGAGGAGAGGAGTCGACTCTGTGGTGATGAACGGCTGGGTCTTACAAGCCGGGAGCTGCTTCTCCAGTAAGCACCTGGGACTCCAAGGCAGGGGTGGAGGGTGGAAAGGACACACACACACACACACACACACACACACTCTCACACACATTCACACTCGCACACACACGCATACACTCACACTCACATGCACACACACACACATTCACACACACTCGCACACACACTCACACATACTTACATTCTCTCACACACACACTCACACACACTCAAACTCACACTCATACTTACACACACACTTACACACACAGATTCATTTATACAGGGCCCAGTCTCTCCTGATACAGAGAATGGTGATGTGAAAAGAACACTGAGCTAAAGGTCAGTGCTCTCTTCTCACTGTATTCATCACTGGTTGTATGTCCTTAAGTCAGTCACTTAACTTGAGTAGGGCAGAGCTTTTCCCTCACCAGAATGGGCCATGGTAATCCCTGTCCTTTCAGGACTGTGATGTGGATGAATTGGAATCATTCAATGGAACTAAATATAATGTCCCAATATAATGTACAGTGGTTCTGAGTTTTACATGCACCTTGTAGCCTTTTTTTGTTCTCTTTATTTTTTTCACTAGGCCTGTGATTTCATTTCATGTAGAGCATCTCCAGCAAGTAGTAGTAGTAGCAGTAGTAGTAGTAGTAGCAGTAGCAGTAGCAGCAGCTAGTATTCGTATAGTCACTTGAAGATTTACAAAACATTTTACAGATATTATCTCATTTTATCCTCACAACAACCCTGGAAGAATTAGGCTGTTATTCTCCCCATTTTACAGATAAGGAAACTGAGGCCCAGGGTCACACAGCTAATAAGTGTCTGACACCAGATTTGAACTCAGGACTGTTTGCCTGACATCAGGTCCAGTACTCTAACCACTGCACCACCTCACTGCATCAACCCAAAGGAAGTTCCCTCTGTCAATGCATGTCAGCATCCGTTCTGCAACATAGAGTCATAGAGGGTTGCTCAGGACTCTGAGAGTTTATGGGACTTGCCTAGGGGGACACAGCCTACAAGGATTAGAGGCAAGCATTCTCCCTACACCACACTGCCTTTCTTGGAAGTGATCTACTTTTTCACTGCTTTGAGAGAGCAGTGTGAGTATTCCTTCCTTTCACCAACATCAGATCAGAGATTTCCCCACACAGTTGGAATTGGCTTGATGAGATTCCGTATCCAAGAGAATTCACCTGGTTAGCCTGGCTCATCCTCAGACCACAGACACATAGGTAGTCTGTCTCAGGACTCAGTACTTTCAGGTTTAGTAGAACATGCCAGAGCCTATGCTCGGTCAACATAGCCAGTAAGATTCAATGGAATAGAACTTTAATGGACATTGTAAACCATTAAGAACACTATATAAATGGGAGCCATTATTAGGATGATCATGGTAATATTAGCCTGGAACCTGGGCCTCCACCCACCCAACTGTCCCCGTTAGTTATGAAGGCCTCAGATCGGAGAGCTGACCTGATGTTCGTATTTCCACCTTATCTCAGGTGTGGAATGCTCTATTACTGCAATAGAGTTGTGATTTCATCCACAGGGGGGTCTCCTTCCTATGGATGCACACCCCATGCCATCATGAGTAAGATTCATGTCCATATTCTCCCAGAGATCCACCATCTATAGATCTGGCCACCATGCTGGAGGCTTTCCTCCAGGTAAGGGATTTTTAACTTCTTTGGGACTTTGGATTCCTGGAAAAGTCTAATGAAACACAGAGCCCTTTTTAGCAGAGTATTTTTAAATGCATAAAATAATCACATTTTTTATAAAGAAATCCAATTATATCAGACTAAGGGTATGATTTTTTTTCTCCATTAAAATTCACACATCCTCTGAAATCTATCCATGGACTCCTGGTTGAAAATTCCTGCTCCAAGACTTTGATGGCGTTTTGAGAGTGTCATTGGTGCCCCGGAGTTGTCCATCTGTTATCCCTAACTATAGGAATAAAAATATTATTTCCCTCCCCTGTGATGATATCTCTCCAGAGGCAGGCTATGTACTGTCAAGGAACTGATTTTTGAACAGAGGGAGTAAGAGATGAGGGAGAGGAACCCTCTGGCACAGAAGTGGGAGTGAGGCCTGGGTTACATTCTCAACTCTTCCAGTTACTGTCTGGATGACCCTTGGGCAAGTCCCTGAACCATTCAGACTCAGTTATACCCAGGATTTCAATTTGCTGGGTCCCTTGGTAGCTTATTGGATTCCCATTGGAAGTGTTCCTACGGAGGTGTATCCTTATGTGAAAGAAGATGGGGCCTGAGGAATGAGGAAGGGGGTTGAACTGAATTGAATTTCTAAGCTCCCTACTCTCTTGCTCTGTCTTTCTTTCTTTCTCCCCTTCCCTCTCTTTTTCTATCTCCTCTTCCTTCCTCCCTCTTTTCTCTTCTTTTCTCTCTCTCTGTCCCCTTCCTCTCTCTCCTCTTCCCCTTCCCTCTTTCTCTCCCTAGCTCTCCTTTTCTTTCTCTTTCCCTCCTCTTCTCTTCCTCTTCTTTCTATTCTTCCTCTCTCATCTTCTCTCCTCTTCCCCTCCTCTTCCTTTTTCTTCTCTTTCTCTTCCTTCATCTCCTTCTCTTTCTCCTCTTCTTCTCCTCTTTTTCCTTCTCCTCTTTCTCCTTCTTCTCCTCCTTCTCCTTCTTCTCCTGCTTCTTCTTCTTTCTCCTTCTTCTCCTTTTCCTCCTTTTCCTTTTCCTCCTCCTACTCTTCCTCCTCCACCTCCTCTTCCTTTTCCTCCTTTCTGTCTCTTTCTGTGTCTCCGACTCTCTCTTTCTCTGTGTCTCCATGTCTGTGTGTGTGTGTCTTTTTGCTGTCTGTCTCTGTTTTTCTATCCCTTCTCTTCCCACTCCCTCAGTCATCTCCTTATCTTGCCCCAACTGGAATTACTGCAGCTCCATATGGACCCCATCCCACTACTGATTGCCACAGGAGCTATTTCCACCAGCAGACTCAGCATCTCCTGGAGCAAGGATTTTAGTCATGTGCCTAGCCCTGCTGACTACAATCTGGGATTCTAGGACAAAAATTCTTAACCTTTTTTTGGTGCCATGGACTCCTTTGGCATCCCGGTGAAGCCTGTGTTCTTAGAGTAATTTTGTTAAAGGTGTAAAATAAATAGCATCATAAAGGAAATCAGTTCTGTTGAAATATTGAATAAAATAATGGAAAAAATAAACTTGTGGACCCCAGGTTAAGATTCTAAGGTGAAGAGACTAGGGTCTGAGTGGAACTCCTGAACCCTACTCCATCCATATTGTCTTTTCAGGGATAACAAAGACCTTGTTGAGTTTGCCCGAATTCACCCAACCAGTGGCTGCCCTGGAGATGTGACCTCCCACCTCATGATTGCTGGAGGATCATCTCTGCAAACTAGCCAGCTTGGGGGTGATCCTACCACCCACGCTCATCCAGCTCACCCCCCCTGGCTGCCCCGAACCCGCAGTCCCTCCATTTGGATGGGAGGACATTCCTACGGTCAGTATTCAGGAGTAAGATGGGGATGGACACAGGAGATGGGAGAAGTGGGATTGAGGTAGCTCATTGGCTTTTCCTTCTTTTGGTGCCCAGATGGTGATTAGAATCAGTGCCCCACACTCCTATCCAAAGTCCTTGTCCTTCGTACACATCTGTTGCTAGCTTATCCCTTACTAGACAATTTCCCCAAAGCAGGCTGGGTAATTCTCCATGATGCTGTCTTTAGGCCAGTGTTTTACAACATTTGTCCTTTTCAAATTTTTTTTTCTGGCCCACAAAACTTTTGATATCAAAGATCCATGCTTTTGTAAAACTTATAAATAAAAACCTCCCTACCTCCTCTATCTCCCATTCTGGTCTGCTTCTTCTCTCTGGCTCTCACTCCCAAAGCCACTGGAAGCTTCTCTCCTGAGCTTACAGAGTGTAAAAACATCCATGGTAGATCATAAAAATATTTTACTGGTCTTTGGTCTATTTTTGAGCTAGGTAATACTTCTGGTAAGCAAAATGTCCAAGGTGATTAGGCTACTATTGCTCTTTGCCTCCTAAAAGAAAAAGGACAAACCACTTGAGGTCCTCCATGAGCCCTTGGCTCTGTGTCCTCTTGCTTCTTGGGGTTGCCATCTATCTATTCCTCTCCTGTGTGACTTCATGTAAGTTTGCCAGTACTTCCTGCTCCCTGAGTAGGCCCCCGCCTCTACTGGGCTTAGAAGGAGACCCCAGAGGGAAGCTGAGAACCAGCAGGATCCTTTCTTTTGGTGCAGAACTCTAGTTTGACCTCCAGACCTCTAGAAGAGTGCCTCCCATTGGCATCCTGGAACCCAACAAAGTGGACCCCCAGGCACAGGCTCCAGGGTTGTCCAACTCCACAGGCAATATAGCCAGCAGCTCTGGTTGTCATGATATTTTCTTAGCCCTGGCTTTTTAGCATGCTAGCCTTAGTGCTGCCTGCTTCTCATTAAAGCCAGTGGTACCCTCTGCTTCCACCATTTTGCACTGACCACTGTGTACCTGCTCTTCTGCAGGGCTTGGCCACCCGGCTCTCCACCAGAACCTGCCACCTGGCTTCCCAGCCACCATGCCCAGCACAATGCAGTCCATGTTTCCCCTGTCCCAGGACCCCCCTGCCCAGCTGGTCATCTTGCCCACCGAGCCTACACCCCATGCTGCTCCCCATTCACTTGGTAAGGGAAAGCCTAGGGACCTGGGGAGGATTCTGTTGCCATCCCCTTTTGGGGGAAAGGGCCTGAGGCCCAGGAAGCGCTAGACTGGGTTTCTTGCCAGTTCTTACTCAACCATTCTGATCCAAGCCTCCTCCCAAATCCAGCCCCATTGGAACAAGAGGGAAAAAGAGAAGGAGATAATGAGGGCTGGGATGGAGAGACACAAAAGAGAGAGAGAAATGAAAAGGAAGGGGGTGGAAAAGAAGGGAGAGAGGAGAGGAGTAAAGGATAACAGAAGGGAGAAGACAAGGAAAGGAGGAGGAAGGGAAAGAATAAGGAGAGATAGGAGAAAAGGGAAGATGGAAAGGGATGGGGAATTGGAAAGGGCAGAAAGAAAATCATTCTTCTTCACCTCCATCCCCATCAGAATGTAAACTCTCCAGGAGAGTAGGGTTTATCTCATTTTTGTCTTGTGTCCCCAGTGCCTAGCTCAGGATATATTGTCACTTAATAAATAAAATGGAAGTCAGAAGGGAAGAGGGGAGATTGGACAAAAGACAAGAAGAAGGGAGGTGGGAAACCTAATGTCATAAAGCACTTTGGATCCCACCTGGGAAGAGCCATTTTGCTCCTGGACAGTCTAACCTGTCAGAGTGGATGGATTTAGGAATTAGGGGTGGGCTGAGATGGGGGCCCCATTTGAAGCGTAGCTCACTCCCATACCACCTGTCTAATGTTTTCTGTGACTGGTCTCCCTTTCTGTCCATACCTCTTGCAGCTGATGTCATGGATCAGGCTTCATTGTGGCCACCCATGTACCCAGGTCGAGGGCCTGCCTCCCACATGCAGCACCCCAGTCAGCTTCCTGTCTATTCCCGCTCCCAGTTTCTACGGCAGCAAGAGCTCTATGCCCTCCAACAGCAGCAAAGAGCAGCCCAGGCACTAGAAATGCAGCGTAAATCCCAGCTTCAGGTACCAATGAGACTCCCCTTTCCTTTCCCTCCAGTTCCTTATGGGCACAATCTTCTCCCTCTTCTGTTATCCACAAAGGACCTGTCATCCTGCCATAGTGGTGATGTTCTCACCCAAGCCAAACAGCTCCACATCTCCATCTCCCCAGGGGCTAGCAGACTCTTTCTTGCCCATACCTTCTGGAGGACTCATCACCTTGTCAAGAGCCTTAAGGGTTTAGATTTCCTCTCTATCTCTCATCTTATCACCTTGCAGCACCCTGTCCTGTTCCCTAGGATCCCCCTTCTCACAACCACGCTAAAGGCCTTGTTCCCTGTTCCTCATACCTAGAGCTCCCCAGGTGGTTCCCTTTGCCATTAGCTGGTCATGGTGATGGGGGTGACCATGCTCTGTCTCCACTTTCCCAGAGGAAGCCTGAGGATTACCATGCAGAGTTTGAAGAAGCAGTCCCCGAGAAGACCCTGAAGTCCTCTCATAAACCAGTTGCCTTAACCCCCCTATCCAAGGGCGCCTCTTCACCGGCTGCTGCTCCATGCCCTGCCAAACTTTCACCTTGCTGCCATTCTCCTGCCCTGCGGCACCCCTCCAAATGCACCACACCACTCTCCACCGCCCCGTGCACTTTACCCCTCTGCCCCACTGCCAGCTCTGCTGTGGCGCCCCGCTCCCCAGCCACCAGTCCTGGCCCTGCTCAGAGCTCTAAGGGTACCGAAGTTGAGGACAAGAGAGGAGAGGGCCAGCCCCCACAAGACTATCCCAAATCTCTAGAACCAGGTAAGACTTATGGGGGACTTCCTGGGGGGTATGGAAAGCATGCTGGATTTAGAATCAAAGAATGTGGGGCCAGAGCCTGACTCTGCCATTTGCCGTCTGCCATGTAACCTTACCCAATTTTCCTACCCTTGGTTTCCTTATCTGTGAAGGGAGAGAGTCAGGCTAGATGACTTCTCTAAGGTGACTTTCCACCTCCAAATCTGTGGTACTATGACCGGCTGGAAGGAGAATATTTGAAAGGAAGCTAACCTCTCCCATCCTAGGGGGACAGAGGGGCAGAAGTAGTTCTACATAATGTGAACCACTAACCTGAATGACTTCCCAAGGTTATTGAGTCTGCTCTCAGAAGAACAAGGTCCTGGCCCAAATGAAGCTTTTGGAAGACAACCATTTTTCTAGAGGAAGGGCCTCCTTCTTGCTTCTTTTCTTAGATATTTTGTTTCTCACAAGACATGCTGGCTGTCTAGAAAAGTCCCTCTTCTTCCCTTCCCCCACTCACATCTTCTTCACTAGGGGGATGGGTAAGGTCCTAGCTATTTACTTCACCAATCCCTGCGCAGAGGAATGGAAGGGAATGGCAGTACCATTTATCCATTCAGGGCCATTTGCTGAGCAGAGAGATCTTAGAAGCAACAATGTGTGACTGATCAACAGAGAAACTTTGGAGGTGAAGGAGACGAGAATGGGGGTCATTTCTAGCCCCTAACACTCTAGACTTTTGTGGTCACAGAGCAGCAAGGGATGGGGGAAAAAAAGAGAGAAAAGGATGAGGATGTTGAGGAAATTAACCTGAGAGGAAGGAAAGTTATTATAGGTCCTGTTGGAGATCCCGGCCAGGGCCCTAGTCTCACCTCCCGCCTGCCCACCCCACCCCCTTTGCCACAGAAGCCACCTCTTCCTGAGTGCCAGTACCAGCCATGCCAGCCAGCTCTCAGTGCCAGCTCCCCGACAAGGCTATTTAATTCTCTCTGAATTAGGCTGAGTGTTTACATTGGAAATCCGTGTGGCGAACATAAAACCGGTCCCAGTTTCACAATAAGGAGACAGAGCCAACAGGGTTTTTTTAAGGTTTTTTTTTTTTTATTACAGTTAATGGGGCGTAATGCCTCCGACATGCAGCCGACTCGTTCTGGTTCAGGGAAAGCCCTGATTCAAGCATCATGGCTTTAAAAAAAAAATCTCCATTCTCTGGTTAGTCTGTCCTTCAGGCAGACCAAAGGGCGTACATATATCTGTGAGGTGGGGACATAGCAAGCAGTAGGGACAGGACTCCAGGCTAGAGGGGGAAACAATTTGGATTTGGGGTTGCAGGGAATGTCAGAACCTCCATCTTCTTGACCTCTGACACCCTGAGTATTCCTTCTCCCTCCTCCTAAACCACAAAATGTATCTCAGACTCCTTGTTATGGGAAGGTAGGTAGTCGCCATATCCTTATTCATTACAGAAGTTGATGCACTTGCCCTTTGAGTAAGAGTCACTGAGTCCTAGAAGCTGAGCTTAGGGTCCTACCTCCCAGCTTAGCCTTACAGTCTCCATTTATCTGGGTCTGGTGTTCCAAGGCCTGGGAGTGACTGGGGGCTGAGGGAAGAGAAAAGAAGAAAGGCTAGGATCCGTTAGCCTTTCCTGGTCCCAAAAATCTGGGTTTACCGCTATCCTTTTCATCTTGGATATGGTAGCCATGCAGAATTTAGAATATTTACTAGTACGGGTTAGGGAGCTGCAGCTATCAATTGATGTTTAGTTCCTAGAGAACTGTGTTGGAGATGCCCTCCACAGCAGGGCTCAGGGCTGGGCCCTTAGCGTCCACAGTCTGTTCACTGGTCTCATTAGCTTCATGTCTCTCTCTCTTACACACAGACCTGCCCCCAGGATACACCTACCCTGCAGTCAGCATGGGCTATTCCTCCCCGCTACCCCATGACATGCACTCAGCTGATCCCGCAGACCCTGAAACTATGCAAACTGTCTCCACTGCAGCCGAACCTGAGCAGTCCAGGACATTTCCACCCTCAGAGGGGCCTCTCTGTGATCCCAATGCTCTGGATGAGGCCAATCTGGTAGAGGGAGCAGGTGGCCAGGTGGAGGGCCCCGAGACAAGGGCCCTGGAGATGGAGTGCCAGTCACACACTCATGGGCATCCACATCCCATGGAGCTAGGGCCCTCCAGTGAGGCAGCTGCTCCCAGTGGGTTGGGGGAGCTTCAGGAACTCCCCTATGGTGCCCTCATGGAAGGAGGAGGCCCTGAGACAAGGAGCTGCATAGATTCTACTCAGGAAGGGGCCGAAGAGGAGAGGACTGAGGAGGGGGATGACAAAGGGCTGCTGCCTAGGTCCTCCCCCATGGCCTCCGAGGAGGGAGCACTAAGCCCATGTCCTCCGGGAGAGGAAGAGGTGGGAGAGGGGCCTGACCCACAGGAGGAAGAAGAAGAGGAAGGAGAGGAGGAAGAAAGAGAAGAGGAGGAAGAAGAAGGAGAGACCTGGGACATGATTCAGGAGGGAGACCACCTTCCCAAGTCCTTGCCAGGTCTGGATGCCTTGGTAGCAGCCACCATTGACCTAGGAGACCTCCCCTCACTGAGCCCACCTAGCACTCAGCCTTCTGCCCCACCACAGCTTCCAAGTGCTCCTGCCCTTCAGGGTAACTCAGGAATTCATGGCATCGCCCTTCTTAGTGAACTGGCGGACCTGGAGTTCCAGAGGCAGAAGTGTGAACAAGTCTCGGAAGGTAAGTGCTCTGGGCTCTTCTTTTACTCCTTTCTATTTAATCCTGTTTCATGTTGCACCAGACCTTCGAGTCTGGGACTCACCTTCCTACCACCTCTTTGTGATGCCTCAGGTGAAGTAGGCTTGTAGGAGGTTCCTTTTGAACCCAGTTAAACCTATAGGCAACAAAGTAGGCTCAGAGGCTTTGGAGAAGAAAGCGACCTTAGAGATCATTTAGTCTGGTCCTCTAATTTTACATATGAAGATATGAGGTCCAGAAAGTGAGTTGACTTGCCCAACCTTACATAGTAGCAGTCAGGATTTGAACTCCAAACCTCTGATTCCAATTCACACACACACACACACACACACACACACACACACACACACACACACACGGAAGAAAGGCTGGTTGCCCTTTGCCCAGGGCAACATCAGAGCAAGTCTCTCTATTCTATCACTCCCCTTTTGGGATTAAGGGCTACATGTCTCAAAGGATAAGGGTATCTTTAGGGGATTCCAGGGAGTTGGGGAATCTTCAGGCACCATCCTTTCTCCTGACCCATCCCATTTGACCCTAGCTGACTACCCAGAGATGTTGGCCCAAGTGAGTCTTTTTATGGCAGAAAGGTTCCCACCCTACCCTCTTTGACCTGCCGTCATTAATAAGCTGTGGTTGTAAGGAGCCATTCTTTCTTTGTAGCCAAATCTTTTGGGATGAGCAGATTCTCAGTCTGGGGAGAGAAGCTTGTTCTCTACCTAGCACTTAGCCACGGGCACATCCCCTGCCTTAGCAAGCTCTACTTAATTCCCTGGACTTATTTCTCAGCACATCCTCCCTCCTGCTTTTCAGTTAGATCTCTGTAGTGCTGATGGAGCTCAAGATCTTAGGATTTAGGGAGAGTTCAAGGGGTGGAAGGAGGATCCCCTCCTTCCCCAGGGAAGAGGGTTAAATAACCAAATGACCCCAACTTTCTCCAGATGGTACAGTTGGTGGGGAGGAAGAGCTGATGCCGACTCTTGACATATACCACTCCCTTCCCTAAACACACACACAAGATACACACACACACACACACACACACACACACACACACACACACACTTCCTCTAGGCACCTGGAATAAGACACCAGAGGAAACCCATCCTTATAGTCCTTTACCCTCCCCTGTTTGGGGGTAGGGGGGTGGGGTAGAGAATCACACCTCCCAAGTCCACATATTACGTTTCATTGATATTTATAGAAAGAAAATAGCACAATCCTCATGGCTCAGCCTGCATTTGTTTTCCCAACACATAAAACCCGCCAGCCAGCACTGGCTGCCAACATTCTTCAGAGTCTTTGTGTAGGGCTGAGATAAAGCGAATGTTCTTGTAAAGTTAATTTCCCTAAAGGCCTGTATGTCACTCCCTCTCCTCTGGCTGCAGCTTGCCTTGGCCGTTGGATGGAGCTGCAGTCAAGGCCAGGGAGGGAGGGTGAAGGAGAAAGGGAGGGTGTTGGAGCCACCCACCAGCAGGAAGAGGGCTGTGTCAGGCCTGGAGAAGGTCCTGAGGAAAGGAACCAAGGCTGTCAACCTCCTGAGCCTTTTAGTTCCCTGCAGACTAGGAGGCTAGACACCTCCCCCGCCCCCACCCCCATACCCATTCTTCTCCCTCCTTTGCTTAGGACAGAGACAGCTGCTGAGATGGTGGGTGTGTGGCTGGAGAGGAGAGAGATTCCCTTGGTGGATTAGTCTCCCTAGGGAAGTCCCAGCATTCTAGTGCTCCCATTAATCTATTTCTTCCGGACCTGCCCACTAGCAGCATCCTCCCCATTCCATCCCTTGGAGAAGCTGAGTGGGATGGCCCCTCCTGGAAGATATGAAGGAGAACTTGGGTGTATGGGCCCCAAAGCTGCCCACAGTGGGTGGTAGGGATATATGCTGTCTAGATGAGCCCTAGGGCAAGTGACTGCAGGAGTGTATGCATAGGGTGGAATGAATGTTTGACATGGAGGCTCTTCACCTCTTCCCAGCATGTATGAGATTAGAGGCTTTCCAAAGAAAGCACTGGATTTGGGCTTAGAGGGCCTGGATTCAAATCTTTCCTCTATGGCTGTCATAGAGTAACATTGCCTTTGCCTTTTGGGGCCTCTAAAATGATGACCTTTACCCCTCTCTTGTAGCTCTAAATCTTGGATTCTCTCATCTCATTATACAAAGTACCTGAGTTACAGAAGGCTACCAATATATTTATTGAAATTGTGTGTCTGTCTGTGTGCATGCATGAACCCATGTGAACATTCTATCTGTTTTATCCAAAGGTAGGCAGCCTAGTGGTGTGAGCCAACTAAAGTACTTTTATGTCTGTGCCTCACATATCATAGGACTTTGTGTGTCATGTATTTGCCCTTAGCATGTATCTGCGTTGCTAGATCCCAGGATCCACAGAGGATTAAATTTTAACCTGTTGCAACCTGGGGTGGGGGTGGGGGGATGCAGAGAATTGCTTCTTTTAGCTTGGACCCTCCTTCCCCTCTACACTTGCTTGCCCTAGCTCCAGCTTCAGTGACAGGAGCAACCATGGGAGCCCAGCAGTCTCTTCAGTAGGCACAGGGGCAGGTACAGAGACTCATTTTTCCTGGGTCAATCCGCCAGACCCGTATCTAGAGAGTTCTTTGGATCTAGAGTTCTTTCCCTGATTATAAATGCAGTGACAACATTTTTAGATATTTATTAGGAAATCTGATACAATCACAAGGTGATTTTTCTCTAGAGCACAGAAAGCTTTGCAGAAAGGAAAAATAGAAGACAGGAGCCAAGGGCAACAGAGTGATTAGATGCAAAGGATGGAGGCTGGGCAAGCGCTTTGCCTGCAGTTTCTCCCCTCATCCTTTGGTTGATCTTCATTTCCTTCTAGCCAGCCCTACTGCCCAAAGGTGACACACATCAGATTTTCACCCAATGAAATGGAAACTACATCTTTCGCTCAGGAGGCTACTTAGGTTCATGCTAGAGACAGCTGGATTGAAATTGAGATTCCAGAATCTGAATCTCCATTCTGTAATAGGCCAAGTACTTTTCTCTCTGGACTTGTAGGAAAAGTGTTGCTCTCTCCCAGTGTAATTAGGATTTATATTGTGCTTTAAGGTTTACAAAGTATTTTACAAATATTATCTCTTTGGGTCTTCACAGTAACCCTAGGAGGAAGATGCTGTTATTATCCCCATATTACAGATAAGGAAACTGAGGCAGGAGAGTTTAATTGACTTGCTCAGGGTCAAATAGCTAGAAAGTGTCTAAGACTGGATTTGAACTTGGGTCTTTTTGACTCCTGCTCCAGCGTTCTCTCCCATGTACCAACTAGCTGCCTGTACCATTTAAAATGTGGGACTGCAGAATGATGATCTTTGGAAATGTTCTTAATCAATTAAAATCACCTGGAGATTTCTGACTAAGATGGTGGTATGTTAGGATTTAGAGGAGCCCAGATTTTCTACAAACACCTCCATGAAAGCTCTTCAAAATGCACCATAAATGAAAATGTATTTATTAAGAATGTAGAACCTATATAAGATGGCATGGTGCCTTGGGGAGGAAGGGGGAAAACATCTAAGATATATGGAATTGATTGTAGAAAACTGAAAACAACTAAAATAATTTTTTAAAAATGCACCATAAAGAACAATAATGAAAATTACCCAAGTATGCTGCTAGAAATCTACAGAGGCTCTGAGTGGAGCCAAGACAGAGTAGGTGGGAGGCATAGCATGGAAGCAGCTGGGATCCACAAATGGAGACAGGGCTAGACTAACAATAATAGCCAACCATTATACATCCTAGCTGCCTCACAGTAGCACACAGGTTGTTTTGGGAACACAACCATGTAGCCCATTCCTGAACCATAGCAGGAAATAGGGGCAGCCCAGCACCCAGGCAGCTCATTGTCAAGCCCATGACAGGAGAAAAGATGAGGACATTTCCCCCAAAACAAAACATTTGGGGTCTTGCAGGAGGTCTGCTACCAGTGTAGTCAGTAACATCTAGGTGTAGTCTGTCAGGGTCACAGCAAGGGCTGGAGCTAACTTCAGGTATGGAACTATTCAAAAAGAAGATAGAAGATCCAAGGATCCAAGACCAGAACTTAAGTCAAGATGCCAGGAGACAAAGTCCAGACCCAGGAATTATGAAAGAGGGCAGAGCCACTAGGCCCTCCATCCAGAACTAAGAATCCAAGAGGATTGAAGGAAGGGAGTAGACTCTGACCCAGGCACAAAGCCCCAGTCTAGAACCTGGGGGCTGTAGATATGAGTAAACAGAAAAAAATGCCAAGCCCAGGGAAGAAATACTATAAATTGCGAGGAATTTAAGAGGTGAACCCAGACAGAGAATGTAACTCCACTACAAGTCCAGGTAGAAGCTTGGAGAAAAGAATAACCTTACCACAAGTACCACAGGAGTACGTGGAAGAAATAAAGAAGAGGTAGAAAATGTAACGGAAAGGAGAATTAATAGCACAGAAGAGCAAAACTTTGCTTTACCCAAGAATTTGAAAGAACTTGAAAATTAGAATAGACCAAGTGGAAGGAAGTCCTGAGACAACAGAAGATATCAAAACAAAAATCAGAAGACTGAAAAAAAAAGAATATATGATATATACTAATCTAGTCTGGAAGGATCAAGGAGATAATCCAGAATTATCAGGACATCTGAAAATTATGATTCCTTCCCTTCCTCCAAAATGTCTGTATACCATGTTTCAAGAAATCATAAACACAAACTGTACAGATCTATTATAACCCAAGGGTAAAGTAAAAAAATAAAAAGAAATCGTCAGTCACTTCCTAAAAGAAACCCTCCAATGAAAAGTAGAAAAACTCCAAAATTCAGAGCTTCCAGGTTAAAGAAAAAATACTTCAAGTGGTAAAAAGAAAAAAGGATGAGTTTAAGTACCATGGGGTGGGGGAGAGGGGGTGGGCCATGGTCAGGATCACACAAGAGTTGGTAGCTAAGACCTTAGAGGAAAGGAGAGCCTGATACAATATTCTGAAAGGCAAAAGACAAAGGCTAATGACCAAGCTGAGGATGGTTGGACAATCAGAATAAGAAGAGTTTTGCTTTCACTGCCTTCCTTCACCCCTGCGTGTCTCATAGGATTGCCCATTTTGATCTGTCTGGGCAGCTACACAATGTAGACCTCCAGGTTAGATGTCTCCATTTTCTATTTCCTGCCTGTATGAGAGAAGCTTGAGACAAACTCACCACTGTGAAAGGTAGCCCAGGCAACTCTTCCATTCTTGATTTGGGATGTTCTGCCGCAGTATTAGGTAACTGACGTTCAAAGACTCTCAGTCCCTTTGCCTGCTTAGGGGAGGTGTCCACTCAGGACAGATTGACCCCTTAAAGTGTGTTTAGGACTGGGTGATGAAGGGGTAAGGAAAGGGAGAGGAAGACTTTGTGTCTCCTTCTCTTGGCATGTGAAATATTAAAGACCTTCCCTCCCCAGAAGAGAGGTTCCCCTTACAAACCAGCCCGGTAAACTAGGCATCCTCTCCACTCCCAAATCCAACTTATTGAAATCCACAGCTTGAGTTGGATTTTAATTGCTGCCTTCTGTTCTTTCTGCCCTTTGTTGGTAGTGATTGAATCTCTGACCCAGATTCTTCTTCCCCCTTCACAGTCCATTCCAAGGCACCTCCCTCCTCACATTCCCCCCACTACTCCCCATAAAAAAATTCCCAACTCCAAACCAGTGTCTTCAAAACATTCAGGCAGCTTTGGGAAAAGCATATTCACTTGACTTTATGGTGTAGTAGGTAGGATGCTATATTTGGAATCAGGAAGACAGGAAGACCTAGGTTTAAATTTAACTTTGAACATTGTGCAGCCCTTAGCAAGTCACATGGGCACTCTCTGGCCCTCTGTTTCCTTACCTGTAAAATGAGAAAAGTTGACCGTTAAGGGATCTTAGGGGACATCCTGCTCTAAAACTATCACCTAGGTCTAGGACACACCAGTAGTTCATTTGGGATTGCCTCAAGTTCAGAGCTCTAAAGTGGTTCTAAGAGCCATACCTGTTTGGTCAGATAGCTTCTGCAGCCTTCTTTCCACCTAATCTCCCAAACTTCATAGTGGATAAAGCACTGGGCCTGGAATCAGCAAGACCTGAATTCAACTCCAGCCGCAGACACTTACTAGCTAAGTGACCCTAGGCAAATCACTTGACCGTTGTCTGCCTCAGTTTCCTCAGCTGTAAAATGGGCTAATAATGGCACCCAATTCTCAGTTATTGTGAGGATAAAATGAATTCATATTTGTAAAGTGTTTTTCAAAACCTTTAAGCACTGTTTAAATACCAGTTATTATCAATGTCATCTCCGGTGAGGCCTTCTTGGTTGTTAGGACGAACTGGAGCTGATCTTGGGGGGAAGACGCTGTATTTTAACTGAGGCTTGAAGGAAGCTAGGATGTGGAGATGCAGCTGTTTATATATTCTGGGGAACATGTTTGTGTGTACACATATATCATGCAGAGGTCTATAATTTTGGAAGTCTGACCCATCACTTTGCCAACTGACCACTCTGTACCTGAGACATTTCCTCTTTTTATTCAGGAAACCCTGTCCCAGGATACCAAGGTTTGGAAACTTATGCCCTAGAATTCAAGTACCATTTTTCAACTTGGCCCCTCCTTTTCCCCAGACTTTGGGATTGGGAATCAAAACTGAATTGGGCCTGAGTGAATATTGGCACAAAGGACTAAGCCTCCCTCCCTCCCCTTAAAGAATGAGCTCCTCCTGGCCTCAGCATCCTGCAGGTGCTTCCTCTCCCTATTTCTGGTTATCTCCCACCAGTCCTTCCTGGAAGTACAGAGAGAGAGAGAGGGAGAGGGAGGGAGAGAACCAGTCAGCTTTATCAGTATAACCTTAAGGCTGGAGGGGGCAGCAGAAGGTCAACTAAGCCATCCTCCTGCCTCCATACATGGCCTTTTCTTCCTTCCTTCCTTTCTTTCTTCCTTCCTTTCTTCCTTCCTTTCTTCCTTCCTTTCTTTTTTCCTTCCTTTCTTCCTTCCTTTCTTTCTCTTTCTTTCTCTCTTTCTTTTTTTTCTCTTCTTCTACTTTTAACCACTTGCAGACAGAGGAGAATCTATTCTTCCATTTTCACAGTCTTTCTCCCTTCTTCCCCGTAAGGAGCTAAGTGACTTCAGTGGATCAGGCAGATCAAACCACTCCCTTGCTCAAAACAACTTCAAGTGCAAGTCATGTCATCATTTCTCTGATGGCATGGTCTTTTTTGGCAATGAAGTATGGACACACACAGATAAAATATGTGAGGTGAGGACAAAGGGAGAAGATCTAACCTCAGAAGTGGTTATTGGATATGAGGTGGTGCTAAATCCGAGTTGGAAATTAGAGAGAGAAATTCTTATAATTGCTAGAGCAGTCCTCAAGTTGAGGAGATGGTCTTGAGAGAGGGAGCAGTCCCAGTGTACTTCCTATGATAAATAATGAGACAGGAGGGACTATCCCCGTCCCATCTATGTAGCCTTCTCACAGCTTAGGAGGGGGAGGGCTGGATTCCTGAGAAGGCACAGCCAATCCTTCCCAGCCTTTCTCACACCATCATTTATATCCCTACAGAACCTCCCCAGACTACCCCTCTCTGACCCCAGACTGCCTCCTTCCATGGGTTGGCTATACTAAGGTGGCTGTCAACACCATGGCCTGGCACAAACTCCTATGTAGAGGTCTTTAGTATCCCTGTCAAACTTTCCCCCTCCTCGCTGAAGGACTGCCTGGTATTTTAGAAGCAAACAGATGTATGAGTGGAGAGATATGGGGGTGGTTTGGGTCTAGGCCTACCCTCATTTTTATTTTTAACCCCTGGATGTCTGGGCTTCCCTGTCCCCCAAGTATAAAACAAAAAACTCATTCTTGAGCCTTAAGCATACCCACTGTGAACTGCCTGCCCCTTGGGCTTGGTGTGGAGGCTTCCTCCAGTAAAGGGAAGGTTCAAGTGACTCAGGATCTCAGCACTTTTCGACTCCCCCCTCCTTGGCCTCCTATAAGGGGCCAAGGCTCTGAAAGAGTAGCATCTTGTCTCTAAATAGGTTAGCAGTGGACTGGGTAAAAAGAATGAAACCAGGGAATTTAAACCCTCCCCTAGCAAAAGAACACAGCCTTGTTCCCACTCCCTGTACCACCTTTGCAGCTTACATGGTGATTGGCAGAATCCAGCTGTGGCTGCCCCCAGAACAGCAAACACCTAGGGACCAAGGAGTCGGGCTAGTAAAGCTTTTGGCCCCTATTGCCACAAGAACAGGAAGGAGCCCAGATTCCGTCGCCCTGGGCCTATGGCAGTTGCCCACGGTAGACCCTTTTCCCCAGAAAAGCAGAACTGGATAGGCACCTCTTAGTCCCTCACCCGCTTGTCCCACCCACTTCCCTACCTGGGGCCAAACCCTTCAGAGCAGAGTTCTTTGCTAGGAAGGGGGTTTCTGCTCTATTTCTTCAACTTCCTGACTGAGAGTGAATTGGAAAGGAATTCAACAAAGAAACCATCTAGCATCCTGGCCCAAGGACTTAGAGTTTGGGGAAAAGTTGATAGTGGCAGACAAAGAAGTTTTGGAAAAAGACATCAGTACAGGAAAAATCAGGACCATGGATAAGCAAAGGAGGCAGCTGTTTGTGCCTCCATTTCCTCATCTGTAAAAGGAAAGACATTTGACTCAGTGGCCTCTAAATCCCTTTATGACTCTAATTCTGTGATCAAAAGTTAGGCAAGAGGTGACCCATCTTTTGGCCAAAGCCACTTTTTAAAGACTCTCTTAAGAGGCAGGCATTGTGGTTTGCCTTGGTCGAGGGAGCTTCCACTATGACAAAATCATAGATCCTTGAAATATCTAAGCAATGCTTGTGACGTGGTCCATGAAGGCTGTCAGAAGGAAGAACATCACATATGGGAACACACACACACAGAGCCTGGTCTTCAAACCTTAGTGGATTAAAACCAACACTGTGTTCAAGGATGGACAAAGGACTTGCCCCAGCTTGGAGTGCCATGGGGCAGATGCTTAATATCCTGTGGTATTAGGGACTTGACATCAGTAAATTCATGGGTCCTAACACTCTCCCTCTGGATACATCCTTTTGTGTGTTATTGAGATTACTATGTATTTTTTTGAGGTAACTGGGGCTTAAGTGACTTGCCCAGGGTCACACAGTTAGTAAGTATCTGAGGCCAGATTTGAACTCAGGTCCTTCTGACTTCAGGGCCAGTACTCTATCTGCTGAATCACCTAGCTGCTCCAAGATTATTATGTATTATTGATATTAACACATCTCAAGAGAACCAAACTAGTCTTTTTTTTTCCTACCCAGGCTTCCCTGCCTGCCACCCCTTCTCCTCTACCTCAGGTATGACAGAATGGTGAAGACCTCTATTGGCATCATGGCTCTACCACTTACTAGTAAAATCTCTTACCTTCCATGCCCTGAAGTTTTCTCTTCTATAAAATGAGCATTGTTATAATAGGTACTCCCTGCCTCCTAAGATTATTGTGAGGATCATACAAGATAATGGGTGTAAATTACTTGGTAAGCTCCAAGGAGATGGGGACTAGCTGTGTGATTTCACCTACTTCTGTGGTTTCTCTCCATCTGGGGTATAGAGCACTCCTGGATCCATGACTCCTTCACGTCGGGTTTCAAAGCAAAGGTTCTTAACCCTTTCTTTGCCATGGATCTTTTTGCAACTCTGGTAAAGCCTACATCCCCCTTTGCAGAGTAATGTTTTTAAATGCATTATGTATGTTTTATAATGCCTAAGATTACAAAGGAAATCAGTTAGAATGAAATACAGTTATCACAGACCCTAGAGGTCAAGAATTTCTGGTTTAAGAGAGTTGTGTAGAATATTGGTGTTAAGTGATCTGACCACACTCACAGCCAATATGCATCAGAATTAGGATCTGAACCGAGAACTTCCTAGCTCAGAAGCTGACTCTCCATCTTATGTCACACTACTCCTCTGTTTCTAGATTATCTTAGCAGATAACCTAGTAGTGCAGTGGTTAGAGTAGTGAACCTAGAATCAGGAAGACCTAAGTTCAAATCCAGCATGAAATACTTACTAACTGTTTGGCTTTGGGCAAGTCACTTAACCTCTATCTGCCTCAGTTTTCTTATCTGTAAAATGGGGATAATAGCATCTGCCTCCCAAGGTTCTTGTAAGGAGAAAATGAAATAATATTTGTAAAGTGCTTTGTAAACCTTAAAGTGCTATATTAAAGTGCTGTTATTAATTCTATAAACATCAGATAGTGTTAATATCAACAATAAATCAAATCCAGCTAATTAATAGGCTCTTGGAGGCACATACATTTTTTAGTAGTCTCAGGTTCAGGTTCCCCATTTTCTTGGCTCAGTGTTCCTTCTCTGCAGCTTCCTCTCTTTGCCTTCCCTGCCTCTCTAGTAATAGGTCAGCTTTTGACAAATCCTTGGAGGCAGGGGAGAGATCACCTCGGCATTGATTGGCCAGGCTTTGAAACTCAAGGCAAGTCAGAGTGCCTGCTTAAATAACTATTTCTGTGGCGGAAAATGAACTGAGAAGAGGGAGGAAAGGAATAGCATTTGTTCAGTGTTTGCTCTGTGCCAAATACTGTGTTAAACTCTTTACAGATATCTCATATGATCCTCATGATAACTTTGGAAAGTACGCTTGAGGCTGTCCTCATTTTACAGTTGGGGAAACTGAGGCAAACTGGTTAAATGACTTTCCCAGTGTCAGAGGGACAGAGCATGGCCTGGTCATGTGAAATACAGGCCTTCATTCATGAGGAGTGAAGGAGTAGCTTCAATGACTCAAAGACACCTTGTCCCTCTAATCTGGCATTTGTGATAAGGTACCTCTCAAATTAAGGAGGGGATAAAACAAAAACTGGTGCTTATATAGCATTTAAATGTTTGTAACACACTCTAAATACATTATTTCATTTGAAATACCCCTGTGAGTGGGGATGACTATCCCCATTTTAGAGATGGAAAAACTAAGGCTTGACGAGATTAAATAATCTTTCTAAGATCACATAGCTAGTAGCAGTTAGAGGTTAGAGAAGGAGTTAGGGACACTTTGCCATGGCTGAAAAGGCCTTTATTCTCCAACGCTATCTTTAACCCCTTTCCCTCATTCCTCTTTTCCCCTATATCATTAACCTTCTTCCCATCCAGTTGAAGAGAAAGACTTGATGGACTTCAACCTGCAACATCTGGCTACCCTGGCTGCCGCCTGGTCTCTAGTGGAGGCTGCCAGCCTGGAGACTGGACCTCCTGCAGCTGGGCTCCCTGTTCCTGGTCCCTGCTGCTCCACCCTTACACCTCGGATGCAAATCCTTCGACGCAAATACACATGGACCCCGAAAACCAAACCTGTGAGTAAAAGATTCTCCTTGATCTCCCTGGGTAACCCATGGCAGGGGAATGGTAAAAGAGAGAAAGTGGGAGGGGGATGTCCTAGCACATGAGTTTATTCTAGGGAAGATTTGACCCTAAGGAAGTTTTGGCCTGATGAAGAAGGTCCACTATGATCCCAAGAACAGTTTCCATCGGTTTTCTTCCCTCCCCTTCCTAAACAGGAAGGAGGTTGTCCTCCTCCTTTGGGGATATCCTCACAACAGCCTGAGAGACCCAGCATGGAGAAACCCTGAGAGACTTTTCTGTGGATTCCTAGACCTTACCTATGACCAGAACTGATTGACTCTTGTCTCCCTATCCCTCAATTACATATGGGTGTAGTACAATACCTCTTGATCTATACTAAGAGGTTCCCATGCTCCTGTTCACTAGGTATGCCCTCTCAAAGCTGCCATTGACCAGCTAGGCACAAAGGAGGTGGAGATGAGGATGCGGCTGGTAGACCTGCAGCGGCGGTATAAGGAGAAGCAGCGGGAATTAGCCAAGCTGCAGCGGCGGCATGACCATGAGTAAGTCTGTAGGAAGCCTGGAGGCTGAGGTGGGCCCTTCAAGGAATAAAACTGGACCTGGAATATGAGGAGAGAATGGAATAAAAGGAACTGGAAAAGAGAGAAGGAGTAGAGGGTTATATAGAATCATAAACTAGACCAGTATTGGAGCCCTTGACTCCTTTGGAAGCCTAGTGAAGCCTAAGGATCCCTTCTTACAATGATATTTTTGAATACCTTAAATAAAATAGCATAGAATTACAAAGGATACCAATTCTGTTGAAATACAATTGCCAAAATATTTTTAAAAGACAAGTTCATGGATCCCAGGTTAAGAGCCCTTGATCTTAGAAAGAACTGGAAAAGTCTTTAGGGGTCTCCCCTAAAGTCCAACTTCTCTCTTTAAGAACTTTCTAAAAATTAGAGTTATCCTCCGGCA
This sequence comes from Potorous gilbertii, assembly GCA_028658325.1. Taxonomy (NCBI): domain Eukaryota; kingdom Metazoa; phylum Chordata; class Mammalia; order Diprotodontia; family Potoroidae; genus Potorous; species Potorous gilbertii. The sequence continues at coordinate 502,045,429 of CM053770.1, forward strand.
TAATGGACTGCTTTATAGGGTAGTGAGCTTCTTGTGGCTAGAAGTGGTTAAGCAAAGGCTAGGTGAACATTCATCAGGGATGTTGTAGATGGCCATCCCTCCCATACAGGGGAGGTCAGATTAAGATGACCTCAAAAGTTCTTTCTTCTTTTTTTAAAATTTATTTATTTTCAGTTTTGAACATTCACTTACGCAAAATTTTGAATTTCAAATTTTCTCCCCATCTCCCCTCTCCTCCCCACCCCAGGACAGCATGTATTCTGACTACCCTTTCTTTCAGTCTGCCCTTCCTTTTATCACGCTCTCCCTCTCCTTCCCTTCTGTTTTCCTGTAGGGCAAGATAGATTTCTGTACCCCATTGTCTATATATCTTTTTTCCTAGTTGCATGTGAAAACAATTTCAAAGGTTCTTTCTAACCCTATGATTCTGTGTCTCTATTTAAGTGGCCTTTCTTCTCAAGGTATAAACTTTTATTCTCTAGATGCCCATGATAGGAAATGTGGAAGGGAAGGAACAGATTATTTCAAAAACCCAAGTCTTGCAGCTGAGTGGCCTGTTCAGAGTTCTGAATTAAGGCAGTAGTGGGAAAGTGGGCCATCTTGCATACCACTTCCATGCAAAGACCTGGGCATGTCGTTCTTCTACTCAAGGATCTCCAATGATTCCTCATTGCCTACTGAATTAAGTTCACATTCCTTTTGTTTGGCATTCAGACACCGCCCCCCGCCCCCGACTCCGCTACCTTTGTGGTCTTGTTTCATACTGTTCCTGTCACTTGTTATATGCTCTAGCCAAACTGAACTATATGCTTCTCCCTCTCCCCAAAAATGCCCTGAACTTTTCTCTGTTCCTTAGGTCTATAATGGCCTCCTTTCCCATTTAGTAAATTCCTACCCACCCTTTAAAGCTTAACCAACTCAAAAGGTACTTCTGTCCATAAATTTTCCCGATTCCCCCTGGTGGGTAATGACTATCCCCACATGCCACATTGCACTTTATTAAGTAACTCTCTGGTGTACTTTTGGAACATTGTGTATTGTAGCTGAATTAGGCTGCAAACTCCATGAGGGTGGGGGGGTCACATCTTATCTAAACTTGGTATCATCTTTAGCTCCTGCTGTAGTATTCTGAACCTAGCAACTGTTTCATATTTGTTGGGACAGGTCAGAGTTCTGGGTTTGAGAGGCAGATTATTCCAGAAAGCTCTCACTGCACTCTTTTCCTCCCATCCAGGAGAGACGAGCGCTCCAGGAGCCCAGCACGGCGAGGGCCAGGGCGACCAAGGAAGCGAAAGCATTCTGGCATCCTGCCAACCCTCCGACAGGGCAGCCACCTTCCCAAGTGTGACAGTAAAAAAGTCAAGTGAGTCTTCGCTAGGGAATCTTGCTGGGAAGAATGCAAACAGGAAGGAGGGAATGGGTGCAAAGTCTGGGAATCCCTTAAGTCTGTCTGCCCAGAGGGCTTGCCATTGTGCCAGTCCATGCCCTCTGGGCCAGTCAAGTTATTTGACTGTCGAGTAGCAGAACTGATCCATCATCCTGTCTTGGATCATCTCCCCCCACCTCTCTGCCTGTGTGTATTTGCATCAGTGTGTACCTTGCTCCTTTCCCACTGCTCAGAGTTGTTACTTTGGCTCATGCAGGGTCTCTTTAGCTCTCTGTACTTGTAAGTGGCCTGTGTGTGGTGTCTGCCCACTGCTTCATCCGGAATTAGAACAGCCAGTTGAGGGGTTCTCTGCTGGGTACCCAGGAGAGGCAGATACCTTCATGTCCCCGTTCTTGGATAGCAGCTAACACATCCCACCCAGCTCTGTCCCCAGCAGACAGCTTCCCCCTATGGCCCGGCAAAACCGGGCAGCATCCCCCATCCTGAGAGGAGGCACTGGTTGGGGTAGCAGTGGGGAATGATGGAACTGCCTCTCTCAGCTTCACTAAACTGGATCCAGCTCCCCCTGTCGGTTGGTGCCTCAGCACCAACACCAGGGGGGACTGAGATGTTGATCACCTAGTTTTGGAGCCAACGTCCCCGCCCCATGGCCTCCCCCTCTGAAGTGTGAGGCCGCATTGCATAAAAGCCTCTTTATCTGTGCTGTATGAAGTCGTTGGTCACGCTGCAATGGTGTTCATTGCTGCTGGCGCTTTGCTATTATCCATTACCCGCCCGGCGCAGTCATTCTCGCACTCCCGGGCCCTCTATAATTGTCCTTCTCTGCTACAAATTGCCTCTCCCGGCAGGCCCATTTGCATAAATCCTCCAAGCTCTTCCAAACATGATTGGAGTGAGTGTGTGTGCACTGCATCAATCCTGATGATTTGGTAATAATAGTTAAATCTGCACTAAATGGTTCCTTCAATTAAGACAGAGAAAAAAAATTAATCTCTGGGTTTTATGTCACAAAACATTAGCAAATGTAGTGAAGGTTAGAGGAGGGGGGGGGGGGGAGAAGTTAGTGTTGGCTTCAGGTTGCATCAGGGCTCTACCAGGGTGGCTGGGGGATGTTCTCCGAGCTGTCCCGAAGCAGCTTCTCCCAAATCCCCTCCCCATCCCCAAGATTGGAGAGCATATCAGTCCAGCGGACCTTCGCTTCTCCTCCCAGCCATCCCTCATGCTCACTTTGGGGATGCTGCTAGAACCCAAAGGGGAAAGTACCACTTGGACCGTAGGCCTGCTGTGTACTTTCTACCCAGGCTGGTCCAGGAGCTGCCATTCTGAGCTTGTCTCCCCACCTGAGCTGGGAAGGCGGTTCAGGATGGATTGGGATGGAACCAGATGTAATCTGTTAGGCAGCAAAGCCTTTGGACAGTACAGCCAGGGCATTGATTAGCTGAGTTGGCTGCTTTCCCCACTGCTGTCAGAGAAACCACTGGTATAGCCACTTGACACTATACCTCTCTGTTCCAGTATAAGTGTTACTGGCAAATTGTGACCTAGGCAGATATACCTTTAGGGCAGGAAAGGTAGCGGTATCCCCTCATCTTCAGTTCTTAACCATGGTTCTTAGAGTTAGCCTCATATGGCCCTCCAACCTCACGCACTGACAAGCAAGAACAAGCGCCATTTTTGTTCCCTCAGTCAGTCAACAAGCATTTATTACTGTGCTAAGTACTTGAGATACAAAGAAAAGTGGAAACACAGTCCCTGCTCTCAAGGAGCTCAAAGTCTAATCAGGAGGGTGGCAACATGTAAATAACTATGTGCAAACAAGATAGATACAAGATTAAATGCAGTTAATAATGGAGGAGAGGAGAAAGGATTTTAAAAGCTAAATAGAGGGTTTTATATTGGATCTTAGGGATAACAGGGAGCCATTGCAGTTTATCGGGGTAACAGGGTCAGATCAGCCCTTTAGGACAATCACTCTGACAGCTAAATGGAAAATGGACTAGATTGAGGAGCTCTTCAATACAGGGGAAACCAACCAAGAATTATGGGAAGTGAATAAATGAATGGATAGTTTTCGAGAGGTTTGGGGAGTATAGGGATGGCTCCTCACCCCTCCTCCATCAGAGGATAATGTCCAGTGTAGAAGGGATAGGAAACTGGAATGGTCCTAAAAAGGCAAACCAGGTCCTGGCATAATGTTTAAGTACTAGAGCCACCATTCCAGATTTATCAAGTTTATGGTTAGACCTAGGTGGTGTCATGAACCCACTGACCTCCTGCTGGCAGGGATTTCAGCATGTACTGTCATTGCTAGTAGAGGATCTTGCCCTCCCTATCAAGTGGCCCATGACTTCTACAGATGAGAAACCTATATGATTTATCGGGGACACTGTCCCACCTGGGCTTACAAAGTGTGAATCATTAGCTCTCTAGTAACTGAGAAAGGGCACTGAGAGGGGTGGGGGATGGGGGCCCTTGTTCCACTCCTCTCCACCCTCTCCAGCCTTCCCCACGAGTTATAGGAAGTATATTCTCTGTTCTGCCTCTCCAGTCACTGGAGGGACCTCAGGCAACTCTTCATCTTAAATGTTGTCACTTACTGGTTTTGTGACCCTCAGTTTCCTCTTTGGTAAATTGAGGGAGTTATAACTCTCTACTGATGTGAGGAACCTGCAGCCCCCAGGCCACATGTGGCCTTCTAGGTCCTTGGGTGTGGCCTTTTGACTGAGTTCAAGTTTTACAGAACAAATCCTTTTATTAAGGAGATTTGTTCTGTGAAGTTTAGATTCAGGCATAGAGCCACACTTGAGGACCTAGGGGCTATACATGGCCTTGAAGCCACAGGCTCCCCACCCCTGTGATTAGCCTATCTCTCTGACCCTATGATTGTTGCCTGAGTTCTGGCATCTACAAGTTTTAAGGCACACGTGCACGCACACACACACGTGTGTGTGTTTGGTGGATCTATGAGTTTATTGTGTATATGTGCATGTGTGTGGTGTATGTCTGTGGTGCATGCATGTTGTACGTGTGTGAATGGCATGTGTTCATGGGTGTGAGAGAAAAACAGACAAGACAGAGAGAGAAGGAGGAGGGACAGAGTAGGAGGAAAGCTATACAGTCCAGTAGAGTGGACTTCAGTTTACTAAGGGCCTCACCCCTCCTCTTCCACTAATGATGGAGCCTCCTCCTAGCAACAGCCTTTCCCCTTAATCTCTAGGGCTATTGTTTCTTCTCTGCTCAGGAGGCCAAGGATCTAGGAAGGAGCCAGATTAGAGAGGGAAACTCAGGCCCCATCCTGCTGAGCACATCCCACTTAGGTTTGTTCTCCAAGGTTAGAGGTTTAGAATCTGCCTATAGCATACAGGGAGGACCCAATGGTGGAATTTAGCCATTTCCCTTCACTGGTCTCCAGCATAAGCAAGGACCTTTCCAGCTAGAGCAAAGGAAAGGCAAATGGACACCTGGGTCCCTTTGAAAGCTACAAAGATTGGGAGAAGTCTGGGTACCCTTGGCCAATTATAACCTGGAAATAATAGCCTAAGTAGTGGTGTGTAGCAATGAAGCTGCCTGTCTGTGACATTATGTGTGGCCAGTGTAGGCAGTTCAAGTCACTAGCTAAGCCAGACCAAGTCCCAGGCCTATCAAATGACTGTGATCTCATAGCCCTTCAAGGAAAGTGAGTCACTCTGATAGACCCAGAGTCCTGGATCCTGGAAATCCAGCCTTAGGAGCTGACTTTCTTTGAAAGTATCTCCTTTAGAGTGCAGATGGGTCAAGTGGTATCCCTTATATGTGGAATCTGGAGAGATGGTGCCCAGCATATGTAGAGTAGCTACAGTTTTAGGTACTTCTTGGCTTTGAAAAATTTACGCGAGGCTTTCTTGTTGACAGCTCTATGTAGGTGTAACTATAATATAAACCTTCCTAGCCCCAGTGCTCACCTAATCTATAACATACATGCTTAACCTATTAGTTATGTATGTTATGTGCCATAAAATACATTACATTTCCCCATTGATTTACACCAATTTATTAATTATCTTTCCCACTTACCTTCTCCCCGCCATTGAAAACTTTTAAAAAACAAACCTTCATAACATATTCACAGCCCGACAAAACAAATTCCCACATTAGCCATGTCCAAAAATGTATGTGTCATTTTGCATTTGAAGTCTGTCACTTTTCTGGCAGGAGATGTCTAATGTGCTTTATCTTTAGCTACCTCTGGCATCATTTTGCATTGCATTGATCAGAGTTCTCAAGTCTTTCTAAGTTTGGTATTTTTTAAAAAATACTACTGCCTGCCATGCTCTTGTGCCTCTTCCATCTAGCCCCAGGCTGAGCAGAGGGCAGCAGTGCCACAGGATGAGGGGAGGATGTGATAGCCTGGCACTGCTGTAGGGTTGGGGAGGTGAATGGGAGCTTGGTCTGAAATGTGGAAGATGATGGCGTGCCCTTCATCTTCTGGGCTGCTCAATACCCAGTGTAAAATTTTCTCCAGTGACTTGGTGGTGGTGAACTAAGAACTAGGGATGAGAGATAAAGGTTAGGGGACCTAGAATTCCCTAGGCATGATCTTTGCATACAGAAAGGGTTCTGCCCCTCTCCCAAGCTGAAGCTGTAGCAGTAACCAAAACTCAAACCCTCTGAGAATGTGGCAAAGGAATGTGAGTGACCCATTCCTGATCCCTGGAGAGAGTCCAGAAGAGGAACCAGGAGCAAATATGTGAAGGCTTGTCCTGTAGAGTTGGGATTAGCCTTGTTCTTAGCCCTAGAGGGCAGAGCCAGGAGCAATGGATGGATACTACAAAGAGATAGATTTATGCTCAATCAAAAGAAAAACAACCCACCAATTAGAGCTCTCCCAAAATAGAATGGGTAGCCTTGGAAGGCAGTAGATGGCCCTTCACTAGAGATCTTTAGGCAAAGGATGGATGGTCACTTTCTGGGGATGTTGGGTCAGATGGCATCTGAGGTCCCCTCCAGCTTTGAAATTCTGTGATCTTGGATTACAGCTCCCAGCAAAGACAGTCCTTCTGATTCTGGCTTGATGACTCTCCCAGGACACCAAAGTGGGTATCCTGCAGAAACAATCCATCCATCATCAAGCATTTATACCCCACTACGTGTGAGGCACTGATTTAGGTGCCAGGGATACAAAATCAGAGTGAAACAATTTCTACCCTGAAGGAGTTTATCTGTATTGGGGGAAACCCATACCTGTACGTGTATATATATTTATATACACAATAGATACAAAATAGATACAAGGTGATTTTAAGGAGGATATTAGCAGCTGGGTGTTGAGCTGAGTGTTGAAAGAAACTAGGGTGGAAGAAACAGAAGTGAGGGTAGAGTGGTTGCATATGGAATGTATGAAGGGAGAGCAGTGTGTAATAAGGCCAAAAAAATTATTTGGAACAGGTTGCAAAGGGCTTATCACTTCAGCAGCTGTGTGGAAGGTATAGTGGAGTGGGGGGAGAGGTGAGACAGGCTAGTCCAATGCTGTAAAGGAGAGGGGAGAGAGAAGATCTTACAGCGAGAGTCTAGGAAGGGAGAAACAAAGACTTGATGACAGATTAGATCTGTGGGGTGAGGAAAAGTGAGGACTTGAGTGTGGCACCAAGTTACTGAACCTGGTGACATAAAGTGCTGAGTTTGGAAGAAAAGATGATGACTTCTGTTTTGGACATACTGACTTTGATTTGCCAGCAGGACATCTAGTTTGAAATGTCAAAAAAAGAAATGCCAGAGTAGGAGCTCAGGAGAGAGACTGGGCCTGGATCTGGGAATCATCTGCATAGAATCTAATAAGGTCATCAAGGGAGAAAAGAAAGGGAGCTACCTTCCCATTCCCTCCAACTCTCCAGTCTTTAGCCAGTGGTCATCAACAGCAGCTCTGCTTCCTGGCTGTATGTGGCTCTACAGATAAGGACATTCAATTTAGGGCTAGAAGAAGGGATCTTAACCTTTGTTGTGTCATGGACCCCTTGGCAGTCTGGTGAAACCTATGGACCTCTTCTCAGAATAAGGTTTTCAAATGCATAAAATAAATTCCATCATATTACAAAGAAATCAATTCTATTGAAATATGATTATCAAAAAAAAATTTAAAGGTCATGGACCCAAGGTTATGAACTGTCTGTGAGCTAGAAGAGATCTTAGTTATCATTTACTTACCTTGTTCATTTTATAAATGAAGCTATCTTGTTTTTTAAGCACAGAGACTTTTTATTCTTTTTTTTTCAATTCTAAATTCTCTCCCTCCTTCTACTCCCTTCGCTACCCAGAGAAAAAGCAAGGAATATAAACTCTATTGCAAGGGGACATGTAAAATAAATTTCTGTATTACGCATGTTCCCTACCACCATCACCAAAAAAAAAAATAGCAAGAAAAGAAATGAAAAAAAAATGCTTGTCTGCATTTTGAGTCCATCCATTCTAACTAAGGCTATCTTTAGAGGCCAAGGGTCCATTCTGTCTTTTCGCATATACCCACTGCCATCTGAGCTCAGCCTCCTGTGATAAGTTAGATAGTCCCCTTGCTTCTCCAGTTTATTCATGGTATCAATCTTTATGCCTAAATCATGTACCCATCTAGACTTTATTCTTGTGTACGGTGTTAGGCATGGGTCTATGCCTAATTTCCGCCACACAGTTAACCAGTTGTCCCAGCAATTTTT
>CM053770.1:502053998-502091700 GCA_028658325.1 Potorous gilbertii
GATTTCTCTTTCTATCTCTTGCTGTTGGACTTTGTTGCTAATATATAGGAATGCAGAAGATTTGTGGGGGTTTATTTTGTAACCTGCAACTTTGCCAAAGTTGTTTATTATTTCAAGTAGTTTTTTACTTGAATCTCTGGAGATAGTCCCCTTAAAAAGAAACGTCCCTAGATACTTGGCCATATCATCCTAGTGCCTATCTCCAGAGACCAGACTCAGTGTATACTGGCATGGGGGCACCACGGTGACCTGCAGAGGGTCCAGGTGGTCTGTTTGGGAGCTTCATCACTTCCGTCTAAAGGAAACAATTCATTTCTAGCCATACTTTTAAGAGCAGATGAGATGGGGAGCCATTCACCTGTTTTCAGGAGGGCTTCCTTTCCAAAACCTAAAAGGACCATGACTGTGTCTTAGCAGAAACCTTAAATATTCATCCAACAATCAAGCAACATTTTGTAAGCTTCTGTTATGTGCAAAGCTCTGTGTTCAGTGGTCTGGGATAGCCAGAGATAAAAGAGTGGCTAATCTCCAGGGAGCTGAAGAAGACCTAGATATACAATCCGACCTTACTGTATAAACTGTGTGTATGTATGCATGGATAATATATCTATGTATGTGTGTATATATAATAAAGTGTATATTTATGTATGTGTATATACATATATATCAGTTACTATTCTCATTTCAGTACTAAATCTATGTTGCATTTTTTTTCCCTGATTGATTTTTTTTGGTGACAGTAAGACTGTATCATCTTTTTCTCTAGTCTCCTTTTTTTGTGTCTCTCATGGGTCTTCCTTTGCCTCTCTCTGAGATCCCTTTCCCTTTTCTTCCTTATATTTGCATCCTGTCTCATTATTCATCCCTCCCACTCTTTCTCCTTCCTTTGAGCTTTCTTTTCTCCTTTTCTCATAGCCTATGTCTCAATCTTTCAATTTAATTTCTTTCCCCTGTTGTTTCCTTTTTCCTTCTATCTCTGTTCCATCCTGTTTTGCTCTGAAGTTTCTCCCTCTTTCCATTCCCCTATTTCTCCCATATGATCTCTCTCTTCCTCTCTCGGATTATTTTACCATCCTTATATTTTACTACCCATATATTACATGTACCACTCTTACCTTAACACATATATGTAGATGTGTATGTGTATATGTATATGTGTATACACACACACATGACCCTTACATTGATCATTGGTAGATATTTATGTGAGCATTTTCTTTGCCCAGTCATCCACAATGGCCTGTGGTGTTGACCTTGGTTATAATGAAGTTAGAAGTAAGCATCAACTTTTAAATCTGGAAGGAACTTTAGATAGCATCTAATCCAACTTGCTCATTTTACAGATGAGAAAACTGAGTCCTTAAGAAGGCACATAACTTGCCCTTGCTACTTCTGATTAGCTTGTCAGTAGCAGGGTCAAGACTAGAAATCCTAGTTGGGTCTTCTGACTCACCTTCCAGTACTCTTTCTACCAAGGCAAGATGCTTCCTGTGGGACTTAATTCTCCTTTTCTCCTTCCTCCCCATGTCTCAGATCTATGAAGGCGAGCCTAAGCATCCTGTGTGCTGAGTTACGGAGTGAAGGGGAGCCCAAGAAGAAGAAAAGCAAATTAGATAAGGGAGTCTACAGCAGCCTCAATTCCCAGGTAAGTCCTTACCCTATAGCCCTGCTAAGTCTGTTCTCCACATTCATTCTCTCCATTTGACTCCCATGGAAGGAACATGTTCCCATTTCCCTTTTCTATCATCTTGCTATGTGTAATATTTTGCATGATTGTTGTGGGTTAAACTTTTTAAAATTGTTCATGGACCCAGTCGTGGGTATGTTGCTAACTCCTCTCTATCCCTGAAATTCCATAAATAGATACTGGAATGAGTGTCTTTGGGAGCAGCAGTCCTTGAATATTCCTAACCTAGTCAGTGAGCACTATGTACTGAACATCTTCCTTGTACAGATATCCTATAGGAAAGATCTCCACAGTCGGTTAACCAGTCATCAGCAACTTATGGACCTTGACCATTCCCTTGACTAAGTTCCCAGTTGTATATGTTGTCACCACCAACACCATCCCCAATGCACATACACATGGATGTGCACACAGAGGGAGAGTAGGAGGCTGGCAGCAGCCCTTCCATCTCCTTTTTCCTTGCCTTTCCCCTTTTCTTAGCAATTATATTGTCAGTAACCTTCACCCTACTCTTAGGCTAAAGGTTTGGAGAATCAAAAATAGCATCTCTCCAGAATAAAAGGCTTCTTTTGTTGTAAAGGGTTATAAAATACATAGGTACAGTCCCTGCCCTTGGGGAGCTTAAAATCTAGTTTGAGCAGCTAAGATAAAGCAGTGAGTCTGCAATCAGGAAGACCATGTATATATATATATATATATATATATATATATATATATATATATATATATATATATATGTACGTGTGTGTGTATGTGTGTTAAGGTAAGAGTGGTACATGTAATGTATGGGTGGTAAAATATAAGGATGGTAAGTTCAAAAACTTACTCAGAAAATTACTAACTTTGTGGCCCTAGGCAAGTCATTTAACCTCTGTTTGCCTCAGTTTCCACAACTGTAAAATGGGGATACTAATGGCACCTACCTCATAATGTTGTTGCAAAAATAATAATTGTGAAGCATTTATCACAGTGCCTGGCACATAGTAGGAGCTATATAAATGTTAGCTGTTATTACTTTTATTTTTAGTTGTAGAATATACTTTTAAAAACTGAAGCTATTTAAGAAAGCAACACAGCAGGCAATAAAGAAGTATTTATTGAGAAACTTGCCATTCATGTATTCATTCAGCAAATATTTGAATACCTCCTTAATATACAGGACACTATCTGAGGCAGTGAGGTTTACAAAAGGAAGATTCAAGACATAGTATGTTCCTCCAAGTTGACAGCAGCCTATTGTCCTGGAAAGAGTCCTGGATTAGGAGTCATAGGACCTGAGTTCAAATCCTCTCTCTGCCACTGAGCTACTTTTGTGACTTAGGGCAAATCGCTTTACCGGCCTCAATTTCCTCATCTATAAAATGAGGGGTTGGACTAGATGACCTCTAAGGTCTTTTCCATCTCTAGATTTATGATAAATGAGAAATAGTATCCATATATGTGGTCTTATAGGAAGTTCACTGGTGGAATACAGTGATGCAGGCTTGTAGTTGACAGAAGATCGCTTGAGCTCAGGAGTTCTGAGCTGTAGTAGGACTAAAACCGTTAAGTCCAACATGGTAAGGCCCAAGCTGCCCAGTTGGGCCTCCAGCCCAACTCAGAAAGTGGGAACTAGCCCAGGTTGGAAAGTGGTGTGCTTTGAGAAGGGGGAGTGTTGGGTCCGAGTGACTGCTGTACATTTAGCCTGAGTGAAATAGGGAACCCAGTCTCTGAAAGAGAGAGAAGGAAAAGGGGAGGGAGAAAGAACTGGATTTGGAGACAGAGGCCCCAAGTTTGAATGCTTACTGTGTTACTGGTTTTGTGGCTTTTGGTAATGACTTAACTTTTCTAAGCCTCAGTTTCCAGTCTGAAAAATGAAATTTTGGGTGTAGATTATCTCCAAGTGTCCTTCTGGCTCTGCATTCTTTGATCCCCAGAGTAAATAATAATACTTGTAGAGAAGTCATTTAGACTTTCTGTGCCTCAGTTGCTTCATTGATGGCTTCCCAGCTAACTCTATCTGTGATCCTATAGATTTTACTTTAAACAAACCCAATACAGGAAAATCCAGATTTATAATGCAGCTGAAATCCTAAGTGAGTTGCCTTACAGAAAAAGCAAACTCCTCTAGGACACCTAAAATATGGTTCAATTTGCAGAAAGTGAGTTTCATAGAACATCTCAGGAACACATCTAGTATAGAAAGCAAGATTCACCTATAGCACAAATTAAGTATATGAGTAGTAAGGAGATGCGGGGTCAAGGGGACAAATCCTTAGTCTTACTCATGGGATAAGAGTCATTTGCAAAAATTTTATCATGAGAGATGTGAGGACCCAGAAGTTCTCCATGGTACAAATTCAGAGAACTGAAAACCTCCCTCTTCCCATCTTCCCAAACACAGCCATACACAGAGCCAGTCCCTTGTTCCACACGCCCTGCAATCCCCCCCAAGGCCACTCTAGCCAATGATCTCTTGTGTGCGCTCACATAATCTCAGTGATCTCTCTCTTCTTTCCCCATCCCCATCTGAAAATGCAACTCCAAACTGCCCTCCACAAGCAATTCAGTGTGTCAGAAATGTGTCCTTCCCCCTCCCGCTTTTTCCTTTTGCTTTAGAAAAGCCAACTTTAGCCAGACACTTTGGTAAACTGGAGTGGCCACAGTGCCCACAACTTTCTGGGTGTCCTTGGCCCCTCTGCCCACCCACGTGGAATCCAGAATGGGCCAGGACAGGGGAAATGGGATTACAGTGGTCTAGCACCAATCTCAAGCTTGTCATCAGGGAACCAGACATGGTCAGATTCGGGAAGGCCCAAATAGATCGGCACCATTTCCACTCAGTCCTAGACTTTGCCTTGGCTCCTTGGAGGTGTGAGACTCCAGTGGAGTTGGCACATTCTGAGCAGGGAACTCAGCTAAAGGGAAACTGAGAAAAAAATTCCATACATCTTTCCCTCATCCCATTCTCTCAGTAACAGAGGGACAAGGTCTGGCCTTTCCCTCTTCACATGAATGAATACTACTTCTTTTACTCCCACCCATTTTTAGCCTCTGGTGAGATTTGCCACAGCTGGGCAGTTCTACCAGAGTGGGGTGGAAAGGAGAACTGAGCCAGTACCCAAGTCACCAAAAAGCTCAGCCTCGCATATACAGAATAATACAGCTTAGCATCACAGGAATTTGCCTGGTCTACTTGGGGAAGGTGATTTCAAGCTAGATTTCTGTCTCTAAATGCCCTGTCTCCCACCAAACCAGCCAAGCATATTATAGGTCTTGAGATGCAAACAAGGAGCCGTCACTGAGTGGTTTCACTATTTGGGTTGTTCCACAGGAGAAGGTTCGGTGCAAAAAGAGCGGATCCCAGAGCAAAGTGGCCCAGCTGAAGCCGAAGGTCAGGAACAAAGGTTTGCCAGCTGGCATCAGCCCCTTCCGGCGGAAAGAGGCCAACCCTGGCGGGCGCATCCAAAAGAAGCTGTCCCGAGCCAAGAGTACCAAGGTGGCCTTGGCAGCCAAGCACCCACAACCAGACTGCGATGGCAAGGACAGCCCCAAGTTCGTGGCCAAGCCCACAACAGCAGTAGGGGGAACTGAGGCAGGCAAGTAATCTGAGCCCAGATCCACTCTGCACTTTAAGGGAGAGGTGGACAGGGACTGTGTGCTGCCAGACTTAGGTGGGACCTGTTTGGCAGAGCATTCTGGCCTTTTCTGAGTGTCTGAAAGATAGGAAAAAGGGGGAGAAGAGAGGCACCCTTGACTGGTGGAAAAATCAGAATTATGGCTGGGGAGGCTGCAGAGCATTAAAAGAGATGTGATTAATGTGTCCTCTGTGGCTGTCCTCGGCAGCTAACCCGGGTGACTAAAATGAGGCTATCAGCATGGGAGGGGGGCAGTGAGTGGGAAAGAGATCTCAAAGGGGTGATGGAAAGCAGGAATCTCCTTTGGGACACCAGACTGTGTCATTCTCAGTGAGGACTCTCTCTCCCTCTTCTTGCTCTTTCCATCCCAGAAGTCTAACAAATGGTGCTGGAAAGCATCTTGGAAAATGGATTTTAAAATAGCCCTAGCTTTCTTCCTGTGAATCTCCAGCCCAGGATTTGACCTGGGAGCCTGCAGGATGTGTTATCGGGCCCCAGAAAAACAACACATGCACACACAAGAAACATAACACTAAACAAATAGATATTTCCTCCCCATTTTCCCTTACTTCCCCCCCCTTCCTTCTTCCCTTGACCTATCACACACACACACACACACACACACACACACACACATACACCAAAAAAAAAGGTGGGGGGACAAGAACCTCTCATTGGGAAGAACAAAGAAAAGTTCTGAGGGCTGGAAGAGGGAAGAGGAAGCAGGAAGGACTCTGGATAGGAGTGTGTTCCCTGGGAGCAGCTGGCTAGGTTGTGGGATGAGATTGGAACTCCCACCCGGGAGGGTGCTTGCTGAGTGCACCCTACGTCCTGGGGCACGCCATAGGAAGCCAGGCCACACAAAGAGGAGGTGATCTCAGCCTCTCAGACTGGTGAAGACAATTTGAAATGATGTGTATTACCTTCTGTGGACATAAGGTAGAGTGGGTTGATAACTGCCCCAGAGATGATAGACGTCAACCCCATTCACCCAAACCACATAGAGCAAGTCACTCCATTTCTTTTGTCTTGAGCTACCTCATCTACCTAATGACTCCATGATCTCTGAGATCCCTTCTAGCTCCCATCTGTGGCTTGGCCCTCAGAGACAGGAATGAGTCATCCTTGGGGTTCCAGACCCACATCCCATGCTCCCTTCCCAATAACCAAACAATTTAGGAACCAAGGTGGGGGTAGGGTTTGAACAGATGTCAAAGAGATGAATAGCACCCCTGAATTCCTGCCCCATACCCAGCTCACAGAGAACTTCATTCCATACCCGTTAAAGATGCTGCCATTCAGAATCTGGTGACCTGAATACTGAGGACAAGGCCATGGTGCTCCACAGGAAGGGTTTTTAACTTTTTGTGTCTTGGACCCCTTTGGCAGTCTGGCAAAGCTTATTTTCAAAACAGAGGTGGGGAAAACCCTTCTCACAATATTGTTTTTAAATGCATAAAAGTAAAATACGTAGGATTACAAAAGAAACCAATTACATTGAAATACATTTATCACAATATTAAAAAAAAAAGCTCACAGACCACAGGTGAAGAACCTCTGTGATTGGCAGAGTATGGACACTCAGGAGAGGGTTATCTGAGAACTTCGGCCAGGGCCAGCTAAAAGGATTTTCTGCTGTCTTCTTGCAGGGGGAAATCAGGATGAGGACTATGACAGTGAGGACTGCGAGGGACTTCTAGGAGATGAACCTCCAATCAAGGACCTGAATCCTCCTCTCCATACAGGCATCAATCCTACAACTCTGGGACCCTCCCCATCCTCAGTGGTGAAAATGGAAGCGAACCAGAAAGCCAAGAAGAAGAAGGAGAGGCAGGGCTTGCTAGGTGACTATGGGAGGATAGCCGAGAGATGGAGAAAAAGTAGGCGTGACCCCTGATAGGACAGCCCTCCTCCCCGCCCCACCCCCACAACCACATTGTGGCCTTGTGCTGAGGGCACACCCCAGTGACGTGTGGAGGATATCTCCCTCCACCACCACCACCCCATCGTACTTAGTCTCTGTTCATGATGGCTTGACTGCCTGGTATAAGAGGGGCCCAGGGAGCATTCAGAGGGCAGCGCCATAGCAGAATCTTTTTTTAAAAATGACTTTTTGTTGATATTTTCTGTTTCTTCTATCACCATAGTATCTCCCATGTATCCACCCCCTCTGCCTCCCAGAGGGCCATCCCATATCCAGAGCCTATTTTTAGCCATGGTTTTGGTCAGCCATTCTCACAGTCATCGCCCAGGACAGGGGCACTAGTTACATTCACCCCTGCTAGCTCCAACCTTCTTGGACACCAAGATATTGGCACCCAGAGCCTCCAGTAACTCTCAGTATTTTTGTCTCTCATATTTTTTCCCTGGCTAAGGGTCCTGCCGAATATCCAGCCCTGAGGGTGAGGTCAAAATTAAGAGACGGGCAGTAAAGCCTGGAGCTGAGACTCGAAAACTGGAGCGGGCCCCAGTGCGCAGGAGGCCAGGCGTCTGTGATGGAGAGGGCAAGAAGAAACTGAAAACAAAGCCCAAAGACAGCCTTCGTCCAGAGCCTGGGACTACACCCAGTGGGGACGATCTCTACAGCCAAGCCCGGGCCTTCTCTTCTCGGGAAGAGGGTGGGAAGCTGGCCAGTGAGCGACTCAAGAAAGCCACAAGAAAGAGCAAAGTGTTACAGTCAGCTCTGAGGGTGAGAGGGCTGAAAGGGATCCAGGGGGTTTCCAGAAGCAGAATAAAGAGTGGAAAATGATGGCTCTCATGGTGTCTGAGAGGTTAAGGTTGCAGCTCCCCAAGGCATGGGCTGGGACAGTAAAAGAGTAGACCCCCTTTCCCCTCCACACACACCCCCCATCAGGGCATTTGGCTGTGCCTACATCCTTCCCTCTCTCAGGACAGCTTCTCAGGTTGTTAAGACAGAGCCAACCTGCCCTCCATGGTAGACCTTATTAGCCCCACAGTAAGTCGGGAAGGCCATGGGAATACAGCTAACAAAGAACTAAGCATGTGACACTAGTCAAACAAGGGACCCTCAAAGAGTAGTCTCTGATATCTCTTCTCTGTCTTGTCTTCCCCAACAGCGAAAGAATGGAGCCTTGTCTATTGCCTTGTCACCCCGAAATGCCAAGACCATCTTGAGCAAGGGCAAGAAGCTAGGCAAGGTGAAAAGTAAAGCTGTCAGCAAGCAGGTAGGCTCTTCTTCCCTTCCTTGTTTTCTTTCTTCCTTCTTTACTTCCTTCTCTACTTTCCTTTCTCTGCTTTCCTTCCTTCCTTTTTCCCTTCTTTCCTGCCTTCCTTTTTTCATTTCTTCCACTGGAGGGAAGATAAATTCAGTGCTTCTAAGAAGCAATCCTGGTTTGTCCCTGGGAACTGAGGCAAGGTGGGGTTGGTTTAGGACCCAAGCAGCTATGCAGAAGTAGATCTATACCTCAATCCCAGCCCCAAATATGGAGTCCCCCACTTTTCTTTATCCCCAACCTGCTAAAAGAATGGATAGTGCAAGAAAGAAGTTGAATAAGACTATTCTTAAATTTTATCTGAGCAGGATCCTCAGAAGTCCTGAGTTGGGGATGGGGCAGACCAGGGAAGATGTCCTTTAGGTCATCCAGGAGAAGGAAGGTCAAGCACCCATGGGTCTGACCTTGTCATCCTCCTAGGGTAAGGGCCGGGCAGTCAGCCGGCTGCTGGAGAGCTTTGCAGTAGAGGATGACTTCGAGTTTGATGATAACAGCAGCTTCTCAGAGGAAGAAAATGGCACCCTGAGTGGAGACCAGGGCATTGCTCATGGTGAGTTCATCCATTCCAACTAAGTAGGACAGACTAAGACCCTCCCCCCACCCCCATGCATGTAGGAATTTGGTAAAGGCAGGGGTGGTGTTGGATGGTTGGGGGTCATAGACTAGGAATAGGGAGAGGGGCAAGAACTGGTCCTCATCCACACAGAACAATCTATGGTCTCTTCTGGAGGCCAAACGTTTACAGGCCAGATGGGAATTTGGTGGGTGCAACAGCAATCCAATTGCCTTCACTGTACTGTCAAGTTTTCTTAAAGGTCACACCAGCTTTCTTCTTAGGGGCTGCCTAAGACCTCCACACAGCTTCCAACCCTAGATGGTTTCCCCTCTCTTGGGAATCTGTATTTGTGAGACCTGAATCTTAAAGAAAGATGGGTGGTGGGTAACTGATGCAAGTGTGATTCATGGCCTGCATTGTCCTTCAGTCCAGTCATGTACCATCCACAAAGAAGATCTCCAGGATGGCCTACACGTGCTCATCCCCAAGGAGGACAGCCTTCTGTATGCTGGCAGTGTGAAAACTCTGCAGCCTCCAGACATGTAAGGATAGCTGCCCTTCCCCCCTCTCAAAAAGGGAGATGTGAAGATAGATGGGGGGAGGGATGATATCAGAAAAACATAGCAGTACATAGGAGAGGAGACCCTAGACGAAGCACAACCAGGCTGTCCCACTGACGAGGACTGGAAATAGTGGTCATTGAGATACAAGTGGAAGGAATGGTAGAGATCAGCTTGTCCAACCCCCTCATTTTATAGAAGAGGAAACAGGCCCAGGAAGATGTAGTGACTTCCAAGTCACACTGGTTAAAATAAGCAGCAGAACTGAAGTTTGAATTCAGATCTTATTTCCCCAGATTTAGTGCTTGTAGTAGAGAAGGGGAACCCCTTTCCTTCTTGCTCACCTACCCAGCAGTTTGATCTTTCCTGAACCCAGGAAAGTAGGTCCCTTACTTCTTAGTTAAAGGACAGTGGGACCTCGATGTCTTCTGTCATCCGCAGTATGGCTGGAGGTTGGGATGGGGCCTCTCAGGGTAACTTTTCAGTGTTGTATTAGACCAGGTAAAAAACAGCCCTTCTCCTCACCTCCTTCCCTACCTTCACTCACTCACACCTTGGTGAGGACAGGGCACCCTCAAGTGAGTGGAGGGTCTCCTTTCCTGGCCTCTTTTCAATGGCTCCTTCCAAACTCTGCTTTTCAGCTACAGTATCGTGATTGAGGGTGAGAGAGGAAACAGACAAAGGATCTACTCCCTGGAGCAGCTGTTACAGGAAGCTGTGAGTTCTGTGTCTTGAATGATAACCTTTCACTTTGAGATGAATGGACATATTCCCCTGCCATCCTATCCTCTGCTGGGGAGGCCTTGTGCCCCTCCTTCTGTTATCCCCAAGAGGTCCTCTCTCTCTAAGTCAGAATGAAGGCCCTGTGGCTGCAAGGACTTTTTCCCTTGTTTATTCCCGGAAGAAGCCCTTTATCTTAGCTTTCCCATTAGCCTAGGGCCTGACATATCAACACTTCCCTTCCCTAGCTCCTTCCCCAAGGGTAGGTGATAGGGAAGTTTAAATCCACTTGGGTGATCTTAGCTCATATTGGGTTCTCTCTCCAGAGACCTCACACTTCCTGCCTGCTGCCTCTCCAAATGTAAGCCCTGTCTCCAAATGCTTTCTCAGGATCTCTCCTAACCCAGCTCATCTGTCTTCCCCCTACCCTTGTCTCCATGCAGGTCCTTGACATCCGACCCCAGTCAAGTCGCTACCTCCCACCAGGCACCCGAGTCTGTGCCTACTGGAGTCAAAAGTCTCGCTGCCTGTACCCAGGCAATGTGGTCCAAGGTGAGAGAAGGGAGACGTGCCAAGAAGAAAACGTCCATGGGGGGGGAAAGTGTGCATTCTGCTTCTCCTCACCCCTTCCTCATGCCCCCTGCTTCTATTCCTCCCTCGACTCTCACATGGGTGGTTAATAATAGTGTGACTAATGCTCTGGGCAATCATAGTTAGATGCCAGTTGAAGACACTTCTCCTTTTAGTATTGGACAGAAAAGACAGGCAGGTTGACATGGGGATACAATCAAAGAATTTTAGAGCTGAGAAAAACCTTTGGAGTAATCTAGTCCAATGCCTTCATTTTACATGAGGAAACTGAGGCTTGGAGAGAGGAAATGATTTGCCCAGGGTCACAATTAGCTGTTGCCAGGTGAGGAGTAGAGCCCAAGTTCTAATGTCCCTTCTACCATATAGCACCTCAACATCCCACTGTCTAGAACTCTACCCTCTTGTCATCTGCCCCTTGAACTCTATTTCCCCAATATCACATCTCTTCCAGTGTTCCTTGAACATCTTTTCTCCTCTGCCTCCCATGAAAGAACCTTATGACATTTCCCCATTGTAACTACACATCCTAACAGCCACCTACCCACCTCTTAAACCTATACCTATGGCCTTTCATTTCTTCCCCTAGCAGTATTCTGAGCTGAGGCTTTAGCCCTGAGAAGAGAGAGTCAAAGAATTTCTTGGCTGGCAGTGACCTATTCCTGCTTATACAGGAGCAAGATAATAGAATCTGCTCTGAATGTCACCATAAAAAAGGTGGAGTAAGGAGCAGCGGCCATAGGGAGGGGCTCCTGCTGCTGCTGAGCTAAGCAAAAAGAGTAATTACCACCCAATGAGCCCTCATCTTGCTGCCATTGAGAAAACATTTAAATGTGAATTAGCTCTACATTAGGGTGACCCATTCATTCCTTGCTGGACTGGGGAAGGTGGGGATGGGGCAAGGGGTGGCAGGAAAGCCTGAGTTTCATGGGGGAATGGAAAGCAGCGCTGGGGTGGGGGGGAGGCATGCGTGTCCTCAGCTGTGTCTGCTTGACCTCAGCCTTGTGGATATCAGCATGTTGGGTCTGTGCAGAGCTGGGTGGAAGACCTGAATTCTCTGTGTGTGCATGGTGCTCTGGATGGGTCTCCGCATCTGGCGAGTACATTGGAAGGGAAAGGGGCATGATGAATGGTAATAATATTGCAATGAGAACGGAGTGCTGTGAGGGATGAGAAGAGATGAAAGCCATCAGTTACCCAGGGCTGGGGGTGGGGAACTCCAAGGTCGAATGTGATCTGGGAGCTGAATTTTCTCAGTGTCATTTGTCAGAGGCCCCTGTGGGAGCCCTTTCCCTTCATCAATCCCCATCTGATTGCACAGGGCAGCCCCTTGCCTCACTCTGTCTCACCTCTAGGGCCCCCAGACACACCCCAGCTCTCCAGCTAGCCCCTTTCTTATATGCTTTTCCATCATCTACAGGTGCTTGGAGAGATAGTAACTCTATGGGTTTTCACTGAAGGCTGGATGAGGATGAGATGAGAGTTGTCTTGATAATGTGGGGTACTGGTGCTTACACTTTGGCATCACCCTTGGACAATCTCTCCTGCCTCTGCCCCCAGGACTTAACCGTCTGATCTCTACTGCCTACAGGTGCCTCCAGTGATGAAGAAGAAGACCTAGATTCAGTGGTAGTTGAATTTGACGATGGTGACACAGGCCACATCTCCGTATCCAATATACGATTATTGCCTCCAGACTTCAAGATCCAGTGTGAGTCTACCTGGGGACCAGAAAGTGCCCTTGCATCATAGAGGGCGGAGGGATGTTCATCTTGTTCAGGCATCCTTCACTTGAGATCATTTCTACCCTAAGGTCCACCTTGGGCCCCCACAACCCTTAGGATTCCTTTACTTGACTCCCATCTCTGTTTGGAATGCTCTCCTGCTCAAGGATGAGTTCTTTCTGAAACCTAGCATGAAACCAGGGACTAAGTTCCTTCATGCCATAGCAGGAAACCTTGATTACCATGACATCCTGAGCAGGCAGGAATGAGCAGTGTCTCTCCTGCCCCACCTCCAGCCTCCCCAGCTTCCCATCATGTGGTCATAAATGATTGCCCTGGTTGAAGAATGGATGGGGGGGAGGGGAATGAACAAGAAGGTTTATTGGGATGAAGAGATGGCTTGGTTGTGAATTGCAGGCACAGAACCCTCCCCAGCCCTGCTCGTGTCCAGCAGCTGTCGCAGAAACAAGAGATCTTCCAATGATGCTCCCCCACCCAGTGAAACAGCACCCAGTCTGTCTCCTGAGGCACGGGATATCCCTGAACCCTCAAAGAACTTGGGGAAAAAGGCTGTCAGCAAAGAAAAAGCAGGTAACTAAAAGGAGGTGCTTAGAAAGGTGCCAGAAGAGGGGTAGCCTCAAAAGGGTTGGATGCAAGGTATCCTCAAATTGCAGTTCCTGGAACGACACATAAAGCTTAGGGCTAATGTGAAAAGCTTGGAGGCAGGGATAGGCACCTCTGTCAGTCCATAGGGTACAGAGATAAAAGGTCACCAACACAGCCGGATTCCTGCAGGACAGGCAGTCGCCTATCATATAAGATACTGGAGTACTCACAGACAATGCTTTTGAAATATAACTTTTTTTTAAATAAATGCACATAATTTTATCCTAAGAAATTGCCCTCTCCATGGCACAGTATGAAGGATTAAAGTCTTCAGCAGATTCAGATGGTGCTGTTTTCAGATTTTACTGAAGGCACACAAATGCCTTGTCCCAGTTTGGAAAAACTCTAGTGAAAGACTAGAGGGATGGTGGGATGGGATGTATAGAGGTAAATGTAAGCAGTGTTCTAGGAGGTGGAGGGGAGGGACAGGGAGTGGAGCCAGGAAAGTGCCATATGACCTCTCCGTTGTCACCTTGTTTTCATCCCACAGGCAAAGCTGATGTCTTAACTCCAGGGGCCAAGACACCAGTGGTAGCAGCCGAGCATTTCCTAGGCCGACGGGGCAGTCCAATGCTGAGCTGGTCTTCAGTGGCACAGACTAAGAGGAAGGGGACAGCAATGGCAGGAGGAGGAGGGGGCAGCAAGAGCACAGGTGTGCTCCAGAACCTCTTCCAGCTCAATGGCAGTGCCAAGAAGCTGAGAGCCCGAGAAACCTTGTTCCCCGTGCACAGTATGGCCACCCCGGTCTTCGGCAATGGCTTTGGGGCAGACTCCTTCAGTAGCATAGCCAACTCTTACGCTCCATTTGCAAGTGGGGCAGGGCTGGCCTTGCCTGGAGGTACCCACAAGCTACTCCGGGCAAAGAAAGCCGAGCGGCTGGAGGCTGAGAAGAGTGGGCGTCGGAAAGTTGGCGGGGAATTCCTGGTCAAGCTGGATCACGAAGGGGTGACCTCACCCAAGAATAAGAATTGTAAGGCCCTGCTCATGGGCGACAAAGACGATGGACCCAAGCTGGGGAGACCCTTGCCCAACCCAGGCTACGTCCACCCAGCTCTAGTCAGCAAGGAAAAAAAAGGGCGTGCTCCTGTCCACCCATTGCCCATGGGGCTGGCCTTGCGTAAATATGCAGGCCAAGCTGACTGTTCACTGCACTGTGACAGCGACTGCCACAGCTCCTACTCTGATGAGGATGAGGATGGACTGGCAGGCAACGTCCCCTCTCGGTTTCTCACCCGTCTCTCTGTCTCTTCCTCCTCATCCGGTTCTTCTACATCTTCCTCCTCAGGCTCCATCTCTACATCCAGCCTCTGCTCCTCAGACAATGAGGACTCATCCTATAGCTCGGATGATGAGGACTCAACTTTGCTGCTCCAGACTTGTCTCACCCACCCTGTGCCCGCCCTTCTGGCGCAGCCTGAGGCCCTGCGCTCGAAAGGGGGCAGCCCCCACCCTCACCCCCAGCGCTGCTTCCTCGCCAAAGCCACAGCAGCTAGTGGCAAGACCAAGATGAAGCGGAAGGAGGCCCTGAGCTTCTCCAAAGCCAAAGAGTTTTCCCGAAGGCAGCGGCTGCCCTCTGTAGAAAATCGGCCAAAGATCTCAGCCTTCCTGCCAGCCCGGCAACTGTGGAAGTGGTCTGGGAATCCCACTCAGGTAAGGGGTGGGAGTTACTCGGCTCTGGAAGGCAGGGAATCCCTGAGTCCTCTCCCTCAAAGGGAAAGTTGGTATGGGATTTCTTACGTGAAATTCCATGAGCTTCTCTTGGTAGAGAATAGAAAGCTTCAGAGATATACAAGTAACAATACTCTCCATTTCTGTCTGTCTCTCTTTTTCTCTCCATTCCTCTTTTTCTTTCTCTGTCTCTTCCCCTCACCCCACCTTTTCCTCCTTCATTTCTCACCCCTTCACCTATCCCTCCCTGACTGTTCAGATGTCCTGACTTTCCCAAAATATGTCTGTCTTCTTCCTTGTTTCCTCCTGTTACATGTTTACAGCATTTCCATCATAGCACTGCTGGCACACATTCATCTCACACCTTCCCAATGCAGCCTATCATTCCTAGCACCTTCCTTCCCTCCAGAGTATTCTTGTCCCTCAAAGCCTTTCTTTGGTTTCTGTGCAGAGGCGGGGAATGAAAGGGAAGGCCAGGAAGCTGTTCTACAAGGCAATCGTTCGGGGAAAGGAGACGCTCTGCATCGGGGATTGCGCTGTCTTCTTGTCGGCAGGCCGGCCCAACCTACCCTATATTGGACGAATTGAGAGCATGTGGGAGTCCTGGGGCAGCAACATGGTGGTGAAGGTGAAATGGTTCTACCACCCAGAGGAAACCAAGTTGGGCAAACGACAAAGTGACGGGAAGGTGAGCCTGGTGGCAGGGTCTGAGAGCTCATTGGGAGAAGATGGCATCCTATAGGCTAAGGTACCATTTCCTAGACCATGGGGCAAGCTAGGTACTGATTTGATGCTTTGAAGCATGAGAGGCTTGGGTGTCCTTCCCCCAGGCTGGACATATTCTGTCTGCTAGGTCTTTCTCATATTCCCACACAGTTCTTCGGTCCTCCTTTGGGGATTGTGCTGTCTTCTAGACAGACCAGAATCTTACCTCCAGCCTAGGAATTGACTCCATATGCATTATAATGGCCCTTATGCCTTGAGGTTCATAATAATCCAATTCACATTAGAAGTTCATGGGTGACCCAGTGAATAGAGTACCGGCCTGGAATCAGGAGGACCTGAGTTCAAATCCATCCTCAGACACTTCCAAAAAAAAAGTTAAGAAGTTCATTTCTCCTGCAGGATCAGTGATGCTGGGCGGGTGCCAGTCAAGGAGAGGTACTACATACACTGGAAGCAATGGCTTTCATTGCATCCCTTTTCTGGCCTGGGATAAGTGGCAAAAAATCTTAGAAGTCATCTAATGCAACCCCTTATTTTAAAGGGTAGCAAAATCATTTCCCCTCTCTAGGGGAAGAAGGTTGTCCAAGAAGGTGGCATGGAAGTGAATGTTGGCACTTGGGGGAACCCCCCCAGGGAACAGCAGCCATTGGTGATTTAGCCGTTGATCCAACCTGCTCTTTCTGTCCCCTCCCCCTCACAGAATGCCCTGTACCAGTCATGCCATGAGGATGAAAATGATGTCCAGACCATCTCACATAAGTGCCAGGTTGTGGGGAGAGAACAGTATGAGCAGATGACACGGAGTAAGAAATACCAGGACCGCCAGGACCTCTACTACCTGGCAGGGACCTATGACCCTACCACAGGACGCCTAGTGACAGCAGACGGTGTGCCCATCTTGTGCTGATCTGGGCAGTACCACTGGAACTTGCCACTGCTTTGCATGAGGGGGTGCACTGAACAGCTCTCCCCCAACCCCACCCCAGGGCAGTGACCTCCCTAATTATCGGAAACTTGAAAACTGTGTTTGCTCCTCCTCCGCCCTGAGCCTCCCGGACTCCCCCCCACCCACTCAGATGGCCTCTGCTTCCTGGAGCAGCTTCCTCCCCAGGGATGAGGAGGAGTGTGCTCACAGAAGAGGAGCCAAGCTGTGCCGGCCGGCAGCGTTGGGGTCTTCCATCCAAGCCCCTGACAACACAGCTTTAAGGCAGGCCCCACCCACACGGCGCTCCCAGAGGGAGAGTCTGAGTAAATATGCAAAACCCATCACAGCGAGATTCAGGCTTTTTAAATTATTATTGTTATTGTTTGTTATTAATATTAATTATTTTCCCTGGAAAGAGAAAGCTCTCTGGCTTCAGAACCCAATTCCCCATCTGCCTCTGACCTGCTAGGCCCCAAGGTCTCTGGACTGAGGGCCACATTCCCCTCAGTTGATTACACACACAAACCCGTGGATTTCCACCTCTGTTTTTCTCCCCAGCATTTGGCAATTCACAAGAGATTAGAATTCAAGCCATATTTTCCCTAGTACCTCTGACTGTCTCCCACCAGGGAAAGCAGAAATCAGGTGTATTGTCTATTTATTTCTCTATGTAAATATTGTATTTCTTCGGGGAAGTTTTATGGAAAAAAACTAGAAAAAAAGGTTTTTGTGAGCGTGTGTGTGTGTGTGTGTGTGTGTGCGCGCGCGCGCGCGCGTGCGTATGTTGGGAGGGATTTGGGTTTGGGAATTTTCTTTGAAAATGCACTGTTTTTTCTCAGCCTGGCAGAGCTCCAGGACTGGGCTAATCTGTAAATATAGAGGCAGCATTTGGGTGGGCAGGTAGGGGGTGTTAAGGGCCAGGAGAGCAACTGTGGGCACTCTAGTGAAGTGTTCTTAATGAGAGATATCCCACTTTAATTCACTAACCTCCTTGTGGAACTGTTTAAAGATAGAAATCACACCAAGGTTTCTTTCCTTTTATATACATCCTTTAAATACATACACACACAATTAGGGGGTTGGGGAGGATAGCATGAGGAGATGTCCCTGTAAGAAAAGATTATAAATTATTCTAAAAATCAGTATCAACTGTGTCCCTCATCTCTTGGGGGCAGGAGCTGGGGGTAGGGGACAACAGCCATATTTATCTTACCTCTGTTTTTTAAAAAAGACATCTACAAAATGGGAAAAGTTAAAATGAGGTTAAAAAGCAAGAGAAAGTAAGAAAAGGTCTTTTCATTTTTTTCATTCTGTATATTGCAAGTTCTTTCCTAGTTCATTTTTCCATGGTTAACTCCATGTTCCCTCAACCCCACTTCGCAGCCCCCATAGCCCAGGAGAGACTAGGTACCTGCTGTCCATCCGGGACAATAGAGGCTCAGGCCTCCCCGTTCCCCACCAACTTTTGGTGTCCCTTCCCATCCACTTGTCAATATCCATATGAGGAACACCAAAAAAAAGCGACTCCTACACTGGCTTAGGCAGGACCACAATCCCCTCCTCAACCTAGAGCCTCAGTTTTATTTTTCAAGTCAAAAACCCTGCAAACAAACAGTGATGATGTATGAAAATTATACCTCAGTTCTCGGAAACTCAGGCAGAGATAGATCTACCTTTTCCTTCTTCCTAGCTCTCTTGTGATAGCCTTTCCCCAATTTAAGAGGAATAAGGCGGATTCCCCCTTTGCAGATTCCTTCCTTTCATCCTCAGCCCCATTTGACTTGCTGCAGCTTAGGAAGCTGGGATAGACTGGCTTTTTCCAGTGTGCAGAGGAAGAGGAAGAAGGAAGGAAGAAAACTCCCGTCTAACCTAATCCTTCATGTACCTATCCTGACCATTGCCCCGGAATCATGCCATGTGACCTTCATGGCTTTCTTGGTGGGCAGAATGGCCAGAGGACCATATGGCTCCTTCTTTCTCCCCACCTCACATCTAACGTCAAATTGTATGACTTTCCATGAAAACATCAGACAATAAAAGAGCAAACCAAAGCAGAGAAAATGCCCTCCCCATCACCTTTCCACTTTCTTTCCCTCATCCCCAATGCCCTCTCTGACCTCCTGGCCTTTTCACAGCCAGGAAGCCCTCTCTGTGACACCCCTGGGTGGGTGTGATGAATACTGTCCGCCTCTGACCTAGATGGGGCCCATGTGGAGGACAATCAAACACAGCTCTCTGGAGCACATTCTTTTCAGGAGGAAATCAAGTCCCATCCTTCCCCTCCCAGCCTTCTCCCCTTGGTGCATGGGCTTTGGGTATTGATTGCCTTCTTTGATTACCTGTTTTTGTTCTTGTTTTTTCCCTGTGGTGGTTTTTGTTTCCCTTTCGTCGGTTGGTTGGGTGGAAATGGAGATGGAAGTAAATGCTTGTGGGCTAAGTGACCTCTGGCCATGAGATGATTGGTTGCATCATGGGGGCTCCTGGTCTCCAGAGCCTTCATCATGTAGACAGGCCAAGAGCAGTGAGAGCATTTGCCAAAAAGGAATGCAAGTCTTCCAGATTGGACCATTGTTTAGTACACAGTTGAAGTTGTTGTGGCCTTGTTGTGTGGTATTTCAGTTCCTTCTCTAAGATTCACTCAACATGATGCCTAATCCCCTTTCTTGACTTTTTCTCCTCTTGACTTAACAATCAGTTCATCCCTTGGGCCCCAGAGCGCTATGCCCTATTATTAATAGGACAAGGTAAGAATTTACATTCATGTAAAGGGTAGCACAGACTCCAAAGACTGAGGCTGTCCAGAGCTGTCTGAGAGCTGAACAGCAATATTCTTTTAGGAAAAATCATAGGCATAAACTGTCAGAACTGGAAGAGATCTTGGGGATCATCTAATCCAAAAATATTTGGGCCCTTTTCCTCTTTATTTTCTAGTTGACCAATTGAGTTGGGCCTGAGTTGAAAATGTGACTTCTTTTAGAGCATATTACATGTACTCTACTGGTCTCAGACCAATAGTACAAACTCCCTGGGCTTCTATGCCTCCTAAGGTGGCAATTATTGAATGGTTGGACCAGAGGGGAGAAGCAAAGGGGCCAGGTGAGAGGGCCCGTTTGGTCCACCACCTTATAGAGCATCCTTTCCTTTCCTGCCCTCACCCTTATTTGAACCATTGGGTTCTGTCACTAAGCAGTTTTCCTATTCTTAGGATGAGCCCTTTTAAAGAAATCCTCTAGTAAAAGTAGGTACCAAAATATCTGAAACTAGTAGGTGTGACAGTCAAATCCTTTAGAACTCACTCCTAAAGGTGACATGAGATTTCTACTTCAGGGCTCAGGTCTTCCATCCCACTGATTCCTGCCTAACCACTGCTGATCTCCCTCTCTCCACCCCTCCTATATCCCCATCCCTTACCTCTTAGCCTTCCTTTCCTTAGAAGAATGAGGAATTAAGCAATGGGTTTCAAGGAATCTCTTCTGTCCCAAGAGGCAGCCTGACCCGTGTCTATGCCTTATGGCTTCTAGTTTCCAGGCAGTGTTACCCTGGATCAGAGGAAAATGGCAGAAAGTTTGGGGGAGGAAGGACCTTTTTATTTATTTGGGGGTATCCCCCAGTGCCTCAGTCTTCTTCTGTCTCTTGGCATGAGTGCAATATTTGCTATCTGTGGTTTTCTTCTTTGGTCACTAAAGTCAAAGGCAGTGACCTCTGAGCCCAGGAGCTGGGGGTCCTTTGTGAGCTGAGAAAACTGATGCAATTCTAGCAGAGACCAGCTCACCCCTTCACCCCACACCTCCATTGAAAGTTCTACTTTTTCGGTCTGAAAATATACAAGGATATTGAGTGAAGAAAAAGTGATTAAGAGACAAGAGAAAGTGAGGACAGTGTTGTTGACTGAAATTAGAATCTAAAGCTATTTTAAGCCCCAAGTACAGAAGAACTGAGAGAGTGAAAGGGGAAAAAAAAAGACCCTTTTTTTTGTCCCTCCTGTTGAAGTTTCTTTTCCCCCTGTGTTGGGTTTCTGTTGTCTTTCTTTCTTTCTTTTGTATAAATAACGTGAATTCCCCTCCCTTTCTAACCGTGGTTAAATGTTGTGAAAGCTGGTATTATTGTAAATGTGTAAAGTACGATGATGGTTGGAATTTTTTTTCAATGTAAACACTAAAAATACAAAAACAAAACAAAGGTTTTATGAACAGCAAACTCTATGTAAAGGCATTTTAGTATTAATTTTTTATTGATAACTTGGCTTATGAATAAATATATGAAACCTTGTTCAGGTCATCTGGTGTACATGCCTATGGAGCTAGATTGGATCCATTCACTCCCAAGCATTCTCGGGGACACAGAGGCATGGACCTCATTCTCTGAACTGTGTGTTTTTGCCAAATGAATCAAAAATGACCAGCCTGGGCTTGGATGACAGAATTAATCACTTCTGGCTCAGCCTAATCTTTTGGGGGTGGTCCAAACGGAACTGTCAGCAGCTAGATTGCTGAATGGAGATCACCCTTCACTCTTAGCACCACTGTTTCCCACTCAGTTGCCCATTTGTTTGTTCTAACTGGACTATCATTGCATCTGAGCATTGGGACTTGTGTACTGAGGAGAGAGTAAGTGGGAGGGAGTGCTTAAAGGAGTGTACTTGTTTAATGACCAAGAAATCTACTCCCAGCTGAGAGAACTCCAGGAGCCTCAGGACTTAGTGCAACCACATTTATTAAGCATCTGTTATGTGCAAGATTTTACTCAGATGAGTTGAATGTAGTGATACATCCCAGGAAGCCCCACTATTGGGGGAGGCTGAGGCTGGTAGCTCTCTTGAGTTGAGGGGTTCTGAGTTGCAGTAAGGCTAAAGTTGATTGGGTTTCTACATCATGTCTGGCACCAATATAGTAAGCCCTCAGGAGTGGAGGACCACGAGCAAACTGGCTCCTGTCAGAGGAGGATACAACTCTTATATTGATTAATAGTGGGGCATCTAGGTGGTGGGGTGGATAATCATTTACTAGCTGTGTGACCTTAGGCAAGTCACTTAACTGAATTTGCCTCAGTTTCCTCATCTGTAAAATGAGTTGGAGAAGAAAATGGCAAGCCATTCCAATATCTTTGCCAAGAAAACCCCAAATGGGGTCACAACTGAATGACAACAAAACTGATTAGCGATAGGACCAGGTCCATGAGTGGCCACTGTGCATCCAGCTTGGGGAGGTTGGTCTGAGAGAGGGAGAGACAAAAAGAACCTTAATACAACCCTTACCCTCAAGGGGTTTACATTCTAGCGTAAAAGCACTAGATCTTAAGAAGACAGATTTGAATTTGGCTGTGCTTAACCTTCTTGGACCCCAATGGCCATATCTTTATAATGAGGGAGTTGCACACGGTGAGCACAGCTCTAAAGGGAGGAGGTATCTCAAGTCATCTAGTCCATCAACCCTTCATTTTACTGAAGAGATTGCGCCTTGATCGGTCCACAAGTATCTAGATGAATGACCTCGGAGGCCCCTTCCAACTCTAAGTTTGTGATTCTTCATTCTGGTAGGTTCCTCTTTCTCTCCTTTCTTGAGCTAGTTTGTAGGAAGGAGAATCATCCACTGGGATTGACATGTTCTTCCTCTGAGTGCTGAGATCAGTGTAGGTAAGCAAGGGGAAACAAACCAGAATATACCACCATGTAGTTATTGAGGCAGATGAATTTCAAGATAAAAACCACAACAGAGCAAACTACTCCTGCCTAAGAAGGGACTGTAGGGACCAGTGAGGCTCTGGATTTAGTGACAAGAGTAGCAAAAAAGAAAAGGTACACAGTGGAATACCTTCAGCCTCCATGAAGTCATGGGTAGTATCAACCACCCTGGGTTCTCTAGGCATACAAGTATGGGTGATGACCGTACAGCTATCCCTTCCACATTGCGACCTTCCCCATTGCAGTTTCAGTATATCATGGGTTGGCATAAAAAATTAAGTAGGAATTATGGGAGAGTTTTGCAGAAGCTGCAGATGGCACATGAAGGCCAGCAGATAACACAGAACCCACGACCAAATACTTATACCCAAATTTTACAGTAAAGTACTGTAAACATCCTATAAAAAAAGAAAAAATTCAGACTTCTCTACTACAAAGGGATGATCAAAAATTTTAAAACAGGTTGGGGTATGCCACACCCCTAAGGCCTATGATGTGTAAGGGATACTGCAAGCTGGCATCAGAAACCTCTTCTGAGCTCTCCTCACCTTGCCCAAGGCACCCATAACATTGTCTGCCTTCCATTACCCAGCTCTAGCTCCCAATGAGCAGACCAGCTAAAAGAGATCCTTGGACTAGCCCCACTGCTATGGTGGTTCTTAATACAATGCTGTTGTTTTCCTCCTCTGTCCTTTTCCTGCGCCGTCCCTCTTATCTTGAAACTAGTACAATATGAAGGAGAGGCCAAAATAAGATCCTCCCCCGGCCTCTTCTTCCAGACATGGTGTGAAGTCCACTGTAACTGAAACTGATGAGGGATGGCTAGAGGGCTGAAACAGTGGAGAACTCAGAAGGAAAAGAGTTTTAAAAAACACTCCACTTCCACCATTCATGGTTCCATCAGATTCCTGAAAGCTAGAGCAAGAAGTCTCCCTATTAAACCAGAAAAGGAAATTTGGAAGCTGCTTGAAGGCTAGGATTATGTATCTTCCCTAGTCTATCTCCCTCACTCCTCTTCTTAGATCTGATTGTAACGAATGGGCACCCAGAAAACACACCAGACTCACTAGTAGAGGGTAATATGAATATTCCAACAGGAGGTATAATTAATTATTGCCAGTGACTTCCATGTGCTCTGTGCCAGTTTATAAAGTACTATCCCTGAGAGTGCATGGAAGCTCTGTTTCTTCTAGCAGCTCAATATCTATATCTAGAGTCACAACCCAAGTTTAAGTGCTGAATGGGTCACAAGTAGAAAAAGTTCAAGAAACCCTGGTCAACAGATTGGACATGAACACAGTGATTAAGGAATTACCATTACACTATGTCAACAAGGATAGGCTAAAGGGAGAAAATGTGGCAAAAGCAACAGGTGAATAAAACTTTTGAGGAAACACAGTAAGGCAGGCGTTAAGTTATAACTAGGGCATGGAGACGAGGGCTTTGTCACAGGACAAGAATTTAGAAGTCACTGAAAAAGCCTTTGCACTCATTCAACAGAGCAGAAACAAAGCTTAGCACCTAAGTTGCAAAAAGAATCAGTTAAAATAGGACAGTTCCATTGAAGTTCCTCCCCTTATGACTGTGTATGGGTGAACTCCTCCCCAACATCCACCTCAGATTGCCTCACAGTGTTGGACATGTCAGACCAGGGGTGACCTGGCTTAAAATGTTAATTCTAGGGCATATTTCTTGCCACTCTCCTTGGCATAGCATACGCTGCCCCTAGTACAAAAATTACTAGTTATAGTGCTGGGACAAGGTCCCCTCACTCCCTTTCTGCCTGAAAGAACATACTGGTATAAAATGAGAGTAAATTAGGGAAATTCTCCAGTATTCTCTTAAGCTGTGAATCCTACTGAGACACGAAACCT
Organism: Potorous gilbertii; assembly: GCA_028658325.1. Lineage (NCBI taxonomy): Eukaryota > Metazoa > Chordata > Mammalia > Diprotodontia > Potoroidae > Potorous > Potorous gilbertii. Next base: position 502,078,223 of record CM053770.1, read on the forward strand.
CAAGAAGACCATTGACTCACCCAAGGTCACATAGCAAGTCAGTGCCAAGGCCAACAGCACAGACCTCTTTATTCTTTCCTCATTAGGTCTCACTCTGCTATGAAATACTGCAAAATGCTGAAGGCCAAAACCCATCTGATGTGCTTTGTAGTGGAAAAGACAGGGCCTTCTGCCCCATACAAACACCCATTTTCCCAGTGACATCTGCTTTCCCTCCAGCTATTCCCACCATTACTGGACTCAGATTTGCCCTTCAGTGTCCTCCAAGACTCCTTGTATTCCAGGCCTTCTGTCTTCTTTGCCTCTCTCCTCTCCTCCCGTCTGCCGCTCTTCTTTCCCTCCAGCTCAAACTTTCTCCAAGGCACCATATCCACTTCTAGCATCCACCAATCCCATTCTCACAGGATGCCCTAGAAGGAAGGAGCTTGAAGAAAGGGTAGAGGCATGAAATTCAGGGGGGTAGGTTAGGCGAGAGTAGAAATGGATTTGGAGCCCAAGGGGTTAAAAATATAAGACTACACTTTGATCAAGACAAATGAACCATTATGTGGAATGCTGAAACAAGATAAATGATAGCTGGGTGAGTGAGATCAATAAAAGTGATGTTTTATCAGGTAGAAATGACAACCAGGGCTGATCGCAATTAGTTTTTAATACCACAAACCAATTGGGGACAAGGGAGCTTTAATTGTTCATTCCACTGGCCTGGGCAGCAATCCCAAATGAAGGTGTGTATGTGTGGTGGGGAGGGTGGGGGGTTGTGAATGGATGGAGAACAGGGAAGAGACAAGATCTAGAGAAAACTGTAGACCTAAGCTCACCCAACAAAGGAGGAGAGAAGAGACCCAAGGAAGCAGAAGAGGAAAGAGAGGAGCAACAGGGTACGAAGAAAATACTGTTATGCTGACAGAGCTTGGGATGCCACGCATCCATCTGTATGCTCGTGCCCACTGGGCATATGGGAAAGCAGAGACACCAGAAGGGGAAATGACTTGCTCTAAACTACACCCAGCCAATTGGAGGGAAAGTTGGCAACAGAACTGCATCCCTTGCTGTTTCCATTAGACACAGCTTCTGTGAGGGACAAACTTAGAAGTGAGGAGACATCCAGCTCAGGGACTAGGCTGTCTTACAGACGAGGACCCATCCTCCATTCCCCAAGTCCTCCTCCCCCTCTGTCCAGCCCCCTCTGCAGCAGCTGGCTCATCTCTGATATCCCGTGGTCCATGTCTTAGAGGAACAGAGTCCAATCCCAGACCAAGTCTTGGTTCTGATTGGTGGAAGAGTCTAGACTACGGGCCCTAATCCTTTTCTACCTGGAACCAGGGTCAGCCCAAATTAAGAATCTAGGGCAGAGAGGAATGTGACCGTGTACAAACTGTATACAAAGATTGCTACTGCCAATTACTATTTCTTCTGTACAGACATGTTGAATGGTCCCACAAATGGAGTCCAGAGCTTTCATCTTGTGCTATTTTTTATTTGCCGTCCAATTAAAACAAAGAGTAAGGATGACAATGATTTTTTTTTACATCAAGACTCCTTTCCTTTTATAGTCATGGCTAAAGAGATTTGGTTTGTTATCTAAGTCTGATTCTTTATGGTCTTGAATAAGCCCCTGCCTCTTCCTATGCCTCAATTTCTCTTCCCTTAAAACAGGACAATCCTTTCCTTTGACCTGTTTCACAGAGGTGTGGCAAAGATAAATGAGATAATGTCTGTAAAGTGCTCCAAGTTTCTCTGAGACAAACTCCAGATAAATAAAAATCATCCTTAGTAAAGGCTCATGTTCTCCCCATTCCTTATTCTCCTGTGATTAGGATGCAGCCAGCATGATGAATCTCACAGCCAGAGTGACCCAGGACCTCCTCTTCCTGCACTAGCCTTCAAGGAAGAACATGATGGATGCAGTCCCAGAACACGCTCCCCTTGTTCAATGTACAAAGACAAGGTAAAGCAGGAGCCCTATGATTCAGAGTGGCTGGCCTAGCTGTGCAAAGAGAAGACCAGGGACATTGGGAAGAAAGGTCATGGGAGGTTAACAGAGCAGGACCAAGGAGAGAGAATAGTAAGCGGGGAGCAATTGCAATTAGTCAAAACTGACTACAAAACTAACTTCCTCAAGAGCCCAATGATCCCTTTTCTAGTCCAATCCAACACAAACCCTAAAAAGCACTGAAAAAGAAGTCAGGAGACTTGAGGGGGAAGGAGAAGCTATGGATGCCTCACTTAAATCCAATTCCTGGTCAAGTGGAGACATCACCCACGTGATATCATCGTCCCTCTCCCAGAAAGAACAAACAACAAAAACAGCAACCTTGTGAATGCTCATTGACCCAGATTTTTAACAGGAGAGAGAGGACAGTTCAGTAGTGCAGTGGATAGAGTACCCACCCTGAAGTCAGGAGAACATGAGTTCACTCAAATCCAACCTCAGACACTTACTAGCTCTGTGACCCTGGGCAAGTCAGCTAACCCGGTTTGCCTCAGTTTCCACATCTGTAAAATGAGCTGGAGAAGGAAATGGCAAACCACTCCAGTATCTGCCAGGAGAACCCCAAATGGGGTCACAGAGAATTAGACACAGTTAAAACAACTGAACAACAACATAGAAGAGAGAAGCAAAGGAGGGAGAGGATGAAGACGGAAATTGAACACAAGGGAGTAGTACTGTTCTGAAGAACAGTTTTGTATATCCTAAACAAATTAGAGGAAAATTGAATGAAAGCTCTTTCACAACTACAAATGGGGGAGAATTCTCAACCAGACAAAGACATGAAGGGGAGTATTAGAAGACAGACAACTTTGATTACATAAGACTGAAAATCTTTTGCACAAATAAAATTAATGCATATTGTGTGTGTTCGTCCTTCATTGCCGACGAAGAACATGCCATAAGAAAGGAATAAGTCAAATAGTGAAAAAATCCTTGTAACAGCTTTCTCAAATAAGGATTTTGTATCTAAAATATGAGACAACTAACATGTGTTTATACACATATGTATATGTATGTACATACGCAGATGTATATTACCAAAAATCAATCCCCAACAAATATCAAAGGGATATATACAAATACTTTTCTTACAAACTTTTAACAACCATATGAATGTTCCAAATCACTAATAATAAGAGAAATTAAAATCAAAACGATCCTGAGATTTTACATCACACCTTACAAATTGGCAAAGATGACAAGACATGGCAATAGTTAATAGTAAAGGGTTAGGGACAAGTACATTGATACATTGCTGGTGGCACTGTGAATCAGTTTAAAAAAAAACATTTGGGAAAGCTATTTGGAATTAAGCAAATAAAGTGACTAAGATGTCCATACCTCGTTACTAGGTTATACTCCAAGGAGGCCACTGATGAGAAAGTCTCCATACACACCAAAATATTGACAGCAGCACTTTTTTTTTGATAGCAAAAGACTGGAAACAAAATAGATACACATGAATTGTGGAATGACTGAACAAATTGTGGTACAAGAATGTAATGGAATTTTACTGTCTTGTAAGAAATTACAAATATGATGAATGCAGAAAAGCATGAAAAGACTTACATGATTTGATGCTGAGTGAAACAAGTAGAGACAATAAAACACTATACACAATGTGTACAATAAAGTAAATGGAAAGCACAACCACTGCAAAGATGGGGGAGGGGGAGGGGAAGGAAATAAGCATAATTAAGTGCCTACTATGTGACAGATACTGCCAAGCACTTTACACATATCACTCATTTGATCCTCACAATTCTGTGAGGGAGGTGTTCCAATTATCCTCATTTTACAGATGAGGATACAGACAGAAGTGACTTGCCCAGGGTCACATAGGTGATAAGTTTCTGAAGCCATATTTGAATTCAGGTCTTCCTGACTCCAGACCCATTTTTCTATCCATCAGCTGCCTCTAATGAAGCAATTGAAAAAGAATGTTAAAAATTAGAAAGAATAAGCATGATCTCAAAGAAAAGAAATGAAAGGACAACCCCACCTCCACTCCTTTCCAGAAGGTCCACCTGTGTAGAGCATTGTAGATACTTACAGATATTTTTCAATGTATTGATCAACTTTGCCGGTTTTTTCCCCTCTTCTTTTTCTTGTCTTTTTAAAAAAATATTATTTATTATATGCAATGAATTTCTGGGAGGAAGAGGAATCCTAAAAGGAAATGTTTATGCAAATAAAAAGCTATCAATAAAAGGATATTAATAAAAGTTAATTTGTAAATATCCGCTATCTACATAGGGAATGAACTCCATAATTATATATGTATATGTGAATGTATGTATTTAATAGTAAAAGACCTATAAGACCAAAGGCCACTTCATCAGCAAATAAGTGACCAAAGGATGACTAATCAGTTTTTTGTAGAAGAATTGCAAACTACCACTGACATATGAAAACATCCTCCAAATCGCTGAGAGAAATGTAGATTAAAATAAATCTAAAGTTTTGCCTCATTCTCCGTGAACTGGCAAAGATAACAAAAGATGAAAATCTCACTGGAGGGGGTGCAGGAAGGAAGAGTGAAGTAATCCAGTGCTTCTGGAAAACAAGAAAAAGGGGCTACACTGTTCCCAGACATTTCAGCCCTTTGGCATATTTTGTCATTATTGGTCCTTCATTCTGAAAGAGGACGGATGACATCATGAAATGAGGTCTTGACCTGTGTATGACCTGGATTTCAGTGAGGCTGGGTTGCACAGTCATCAGCCTCACTCTCTCTTTGATTGAGTCATTTGCAGTCCAGTGGCAGGACAAAAGTCCAGATGACTGTGAATGACTCAGGATGCAGTGGATGACCTTGGTGTCTTTGATGCCTGACCAAGTTCTAAGCACTCCACAGCACTGCTTCAGCCGGCTTCACGGTGTTCTCATTCCATTCCACCAGGGGGTGGTAGTCTTCACATTCTTGGGGTAGACACCCTGCCTAATTCATTGATGGGTTTGTGGTCCATTGGCTACCCTTACTCTGGTTTAGCTTGTCTGTGGGGTGTGGCCACTGCTCATGCTACAGCTTCTTGGAGCCACAGATGAGAGTTAGATGAATCAGATGGGACACCAAAGGCGGATGAACAGCCTTGAATAAAGTTCTAGAAGTCCTCATACCAAGGTACTAGTTCTTCTTAAACACCCACATACCCTTCTTTTGGCATATATATTTAAGGTCAAAGACAAAAAGAGAAAGAAAAATTGTATATGTATGTATGTGTCTGTATACACAAATATATACATGTATGTGTGTATTCATAGTGGTATTTTTTGTGGTAACAAACGGGTGTCCATCTATTGGGAAATGTCTGAACTAATTGTGATATTTGAATAGAAATGTGCCATAAAAAAATTAAACAAAATCAAACCCAAGAGATCACTGTAATACAGTGGGTGGCTAGAAAGTTAGTCTAAAAGCCTGGAAGACCTGGGTTTGCATTCTGCCTCTGATACATATTGCTTGAGTAATATTATGCAAGTCATTCAACTTCTCATTGACCTGCCTACATTAGACTAGAAGTTACAGAACTCTTGTATATCTCCATTGGTAGAGGGAATTCACTCACCAAGAGTTCCCTGTACCAAGGAAATCACAGTTTAGGATGAAAACAAAAGAAGTGAGAAATATGATTGATTCTTGCCAACCTTTACACCAAAGAAGATCCTTCCCTCTCTCCATCCTCCTACCCCATCCCTGTGGCCTTCTGTCCCTGGAGGATTTCTCTACCCTTGCAGCCCCCTTCTCTTCCAATGGTGAGCTCTTCCAAGAGAGCTTTCTCCATTTTGAGAAAGGGTTTAAGGACCAACCATCCTTCAGTCTACTCCTGACATTCCACAAGCTTCCCACGAACACACACACACACACACACACACACACACACTTTTAAGTTTCCTTTAATGTATAATCTTCCCCAATTAGAACACAGGTTCTTTGAGAACAAGATTTCTCTTCACTTATACTTTTATCCCTAGGGCTTGCTTACCACAGCGCCTTTTCATATAGTAAGTAATGAATAAATGTTTGTTGCTCTTTTCTTTCTTTTGGAGTCGTGGTTTATCATTTTGTTGATCAGTTCTAAAGTCCTTCAAATTTGTTTTCCTCTATAATGTTATTGTATACATTGGTCTACAATTGTTCTATCATTGTATAAATTGTTCACCTATCTGCTCATTTCAGTCTGTGTCAGTTCATAGAGGTCTAAGTTTCTTCTGACACTATCCATTTAGTCATTTCAATGGCACAACAATATTCCATCACATTTATATGCTACAGTTTGTTCAGCTATTCCCTATTAAGAGAAAACTCTTAGTTTCTGATTTTTGGCTACCACAAAAAGAGCTATTTTAAATATTTTTTGCATGTATGGGATGTTTTTCTCCTTATTTGATCTCTTTGGGTTATTCGGTCAAAGGGTAAATTGAGTAACTTTGGGGGACATAGTTCCACCTTGTTTTGCAGAATGGCTAGGCCCTTGGAGACTGCTACCAACAATGTACTAATGTATTTAATTTCCCACAGTTCCTCTAGTAGTTGCCATTTTTATCTTGTCATCTTTGCTAGTCTATTGAGTGTGAGGTGGAACCTCAAAATTACTTTAATTTGCATTTCTCCAATTATTAGTGACTTAGAGCCTTTTTTTCAAATGATTGTCGATAACTTATATTTCTTCCTTTGAAAACTGCCTATTTATTCATACCCATTGACCATTTATATATTGGGGAATAGCTCTGGTTCTTATAAGTTTGAAGCAGTTTATATCTCTTGGATGTGAGAACTTCACCAAAGAAACGTTGTGCAAAGATTTTCCCCAGTGACATTTCTCTTCTATTTTTAATTATATCAGTGTTTGCAAAAACTTTTTAATATTATATAATCAAAATTATTCATTTTATCTACTGCAAACCTATCACTTGTTTTGTCATGAATTCTTCCCCAATTCATAGATTTGAAAGGTGATTTCTCTCTTGCTCCTCTAATTTATTTATGATGTGACCTTTCATATCTAGACCATGTATCCATGGGAGCTTATCTTGGCCTACAGAATTAGGAGCTATGTCTAAACCTAATTTCTGTCAGACCACTTTCCGGTTTTCAAAGCAGTTTTTGTCAGATCATGAAACCTTCCCCCAGGAACTGGAGGTTTATTGACCTCCATAGTGATTTACAAATAAGTTTATATTCTAAACTAAAGTGGTCTTTGGCTGCCATATCTTTCTGCTTGGCAAGAAAATCAAGTTTTTGCTGGCTAAAGTGACCTCTGCCTTCAACTGGCCTTCTTATTTTGGAATTTTTTTTTGCATCAATTAATCTTTTGCAGCAAATGGTGAAAATCAAGGTCAACATAGTCACCTTTTTCCATTTCCTTTTTTTTTAAATCAGTGGCTCATATGAATAGGGCAGGTTGAAGCCATTTCAGTTGTTCAAAGCATCTTTTCTCACCTTTTACCTTTTTTTCTACACTAAGGTGGATTTTGACCTTTGCTCTGAAGAGCTGATGGTCTGACTGAACAGGTAGTTGATTGTAATAGGACTTCCACATCAATAAACAGTTATTTCCTGTCAGTTAAGAACTGTTTTTTGTAGTAATAGTGCTCAACACATTTAACACCTTCCAATGATCTTCTGGAGGAAAGTACTCATCAAATAGAAGTGTAAGGCTTCCTAACAGTGTATGAAACCTTGGTGGCTTTTATTTCTTAAAAATGAATAATTTTTTCCAATGTATTTTTGTCAACCTTGCTTACAGCTTTACACTAATGATGAAACCATATCCACTTGATTTCTTTGATCTTATCAAATTCTTCTCTACTTTTTCTTCTTTTGCCACAGATGTTGCAACATACACTACAGCTGTCTTCATGTTTCACCGGGAGAGTTAACAGGGATAAATAATAAAGTTCTATACTTGAGTTCAATAAACTCACTCACCAATATGGGTTAGGGGAAGCATAGCTAGATAATAGCTGATATGAAAAGGACTTTGTGGAGAGACAGCATGGAGAGATTGCTTTGGATTCAAGAAATCCTGGGTTCAAGTGCTATGTATGACACATACACCCATAATCTTGGGCAAGTCTCTTACCTTGTCTTGCCACTAGACATGGGTGACCCTGGAAGAGAGAGAGAGAGGCTGATGACTTTTTCACAGCTCTACCTCACTTCACAGTGACTCAGAAGTCAAGACATCACCCTCCTGATGTCATTGGTCCTCTTCCAGAACAAAGGATGAACAACAATCTGAATAGTTGCAGCTGTCGCCTGGGGACCCAACTAGCAAGTTCAAGTTGGGCAATGCTTCTTTTCCTCTTCCTCCTCCTCTTCTTCTTTTTTTTCTCCTTATCTTTCTTCTTCTCCTCCTCCTCCTCCTCTTCTTCTTCTTCTTCCTCTTCCTCTTTCTCCTGTTACTACTCCTCCTTTTCCTTCTGTCTTTCTGTCCATGTGGGGAGTCATACCTTTACGTATGACTGCTCTGTCCAAAGGAATATAATTTTTGATTGCTTATACTTCTCAAGACATCTTGGGGTTTGGGGGCTAGATTCCCCCCCCCCATTTATTTACTTATTTGTTTGTTTGTTTATCATTAGACTCTAAATTACAGATCAGATTCAGATCTGCTTTGGTAGAAGGAGTTTCTTCTGTGGGAGGGTCCTACATGAATGAAATCACAGTTCCAGAAAGTTCACATTTAAAAAGAGCCAGGCAGAGTTTTAGGTGATGGTAAGGGCAATAAGAGTGATCAGTGTACAATGGAAGCCAAAAAGGCTACCTGAACCTTTGACCACATTAATAGAAGCACAGGGTCCAAAAAGAGGGAAGCAATAGTCCTACGCTGTCTTGATCAGACCACATCTAGAGCGATGGTTTTCAAAGTTTGGGGCCTCATGTCCTCTTACTCTCTTAAAAATAATTAAGGACCCCAAAAAGCTTCTGTTTACATGGGTTTTATCTATTGATATTTACCATATTAGAAGTTAAAATGAATACATTTTTAAAGATCTATTTGTTAATTTATTTTAAAATAACAATAACCTTCTCTACGCATAGCAAGAGCTAGTCCCACATGTAGCATGGGAATACCATTGTGTGGCTTGAAGGGAGACAGAATAGAAATCTTTAGCCTCTTCTTCTCAACTCTTCTCCAAGGGAAATTCTATTTCCTGCTAGGAGGGGAAGCCAAAGGTTGGGGCCAGAAGCTTGGCCACTCTGCTCTCCTCAGAGAAAGGGGAATACTAAATTAAATTATATATCTCTGCTCCCATAAATATTGGTAGTGTAGGGGAGGTGGTTTTTAGGTTCTAACTAGCTTTTTATCAAAGTTCATTAAGTAGAGGGAGTAGAACCCCAAACTCTATAAGACTTGAGTCCCTTCCCACCAAATACCAGTTCCACAATGAACACATATAGCATATACCAAAGACACCCATTTATCCAAGTCCATGCAAACAGAAATTAGAGAAAGAATATATAGAAGAATATATGCCAGGTACCACAGAACGAAAGAGTTCTCCCTTTGGAATCAAAAAAACTCAACCAAGAAAGAAAGTCTTAGATAGTTCCTCATAGTCTCTAGTGTAGCAAACTGGGGACAGGGACATGTTGGAGACTGCCCAGCTTCTCTCATGCCAACATCTTCCAGAGTCTTATTTTCCTTCAGCAAAATGAAGTGGGGTTAGCATCTTCCATCTTTGTCTTCCAAATCTTGAAAGCAGAAAAACCCAAAGCTCAAAGAAACTAAGGAGATGGGAAGAGACTCAAAATGATTGAAGAGAATCCTAAGAATGAAGAGAGTGAATCTCTCCTCTGTCCCACTCTCACCAACTTCACCCTGGACCTCATATAAGTTCAGGGCATTAATCTTCTCAATGAGAAGAGACTCCCATTCCAATGCTCTTTAGGTTATACATGTTAATAGAAATAATATTTTTGATGGGTGGAGCCAAGATGGTGAAGTAAAAGCAGGAACCCCCTTGAGCTTCCCACCAACCCCTCCAAATACTTGTAAAAGCAACTCTAAAATTCTAGCACATAAGAACCCACAAAAAGACAGAGTGAAACAAATTTCCAGCCCAAGATAACTTGAATGATCAACAAGAAAGGTCTGTTGCTCCAAACTTAGAGAGCAGTACAGAGCAGCACAGGGTGAGTCAGCACAGACCAGGCTCCGGCAAACCCAAAGCAGGTCTCAGGAGACTGAATCAATGACAGCTAAGAAGGTTTCCAAACTTTTCAACCCACAAATGCCAAAGACAACTTAGAAGGTCAGTGGGAAAGGTCTGTCAGACCTCAGTAAGACAGAAGTACAGACCAGTCCAGACCCCAGGGTGGTGGCAACAGTGGCAGCAGCAGTTCCTGCTTCCAGAACTCTCAGCCCACAGATGGTAAGGGGATTGAAAAACCGTTCAGAAAGAGATTGTAGGGATCTCTTTGCTGGCACTGAGGCAGGATTCTGTTGGTTTGCCCATACTTGGATCGAAGTCACAGTCCTAGATGGTAGTCCTGGGGTGAGGAAGAGCACTGGCATAGCAAAGCTTATGGCAGAGGTAGAAAGGAAACCCTTTTCACAGTTCCAGGTCAGAAAAAAGTGCTTGTGGTCACTCACAGACCAGAACAGAGGCCAAAAGAGGAATAAATACTTCTCCTTAGATAGTAATACCTTAGAAGAACTGAAAACTTATAGATCCCTAGAAGGATCTCTAAAAACAGCTGCACAAAACCCCTGAAGTTTGGGACACTATTCCCACCACACTGGAAACAGAGTCCTACCTGAACAAAGAGTTAAAAAGTCAAGTAATTGGTTGAGAAAATGAGTAAACAGGAAATTGGTTGAGAAAATGAGTAAACAGGAAAAACTTAGACTACAGAATCTTACTTTGGTGACAAAGAAGATCAAAACATACAACCAGAAGACAACAAAGTAAAGGTTCCTTCATCCAAAGGCTCCAAGGAAAAGATGAATTGGTCTGAGGCCATGGAAGAGCTCAAAAAGGATTTTGAAAACAAGCAAGAAAGGTAGAGAAAAAATTGGGAAGAGAACTGAGAGTGCTGCAAGAAAGTCATTTTTTAAAATGAATCCATAGCTTGCTAAAGGAGTCCCAAAAAAATACTGAAGAAAATAACACCTTAAAAATAGCAAAAGAGGTCCAAAAGGCCAATGAGGAGAAGAATAGCTTAAAAAGCAGAATTGTCCAAATTGAAAAGGAGGTCCAAAAGCTCACTGAAGAAAATAATTTCTTAAAAATTAGAATGGATCAAATGGAAACTAATGACCCTGTGAGAAATCAAGAAATTGTAAAAAAGAATGAAAAAATAGAAGACAATGTGAACTATCTCATTGGAAAAACAACTAACCTAGAAAATAGATCCAGAAGGGATAATTTAAAAATTATTGGACTACCTGAAAGCCATGATCAAAAAAAGAGAGCCTAGATATCATCGGTCAAAAAATTATCAAGAAAAACTGCCCTGATATTCTAGAACGTGAGGGCAAAATAGAAATTGAAAGAATTCATAGATACCTCCCGAAAGAGATCCCAAAAGGAAAACTGCCAAGAATATTATAGCCAAATCTTGGAGTTTCCAAGTCAAGGAGAAAATATTGCCAGCAACCAGACAGAAACAATTCAAGCATTGTGGAAAAACAATCAGGATAATACAAGATTTTTAGCAGCTTCTACATTAAAGGATTAGAGGGCTTAGAATATGATATTCCAGAGGTCAAAGGAGCTAGGATTAAAACCAAGAATCATCTATCCAGCAAAACTGGCTGTAATCAATAAGGGGAAAAATTTAATGTTCAATCACATAGAGGAATTTAATCCATTCTTGAGAAGCCAGAGCTAAATAGAAAATTGGACTTTCAAATACAAAGCTCAAGAAAAGCATGAAAAGGTAAACAGGAAAGGGAAATCATAAGGGACTTATTAAAGTTGAACTGTTTACATTCCCACATGGAAAGATGATATATGTAACTTATGAGACCTTTCTCATTATTAGGGTTATCAAAGGGAATATATATATATAGATAGAGGGCACACGGTGAGTTGAATATGAAGGGATAATATCTAAAAAATAAAATTAAGGTGTGAGAGAGGAATGTACTAGGAGAAGGAGCAATGGAGAGGTAGAAAAGGGTAAATTATCTCACATAAAAGAGGCAAGAAAAAGCTTACAGTAGAGAGGGAAAGCGGGGAAGAGGGAATGAGTGAACTTTACTCTCACTGGATTTGGCTTAAGGAGGGAATAACATGTATACTTAATGGGGTATGGAACTCTATCTTACCCTACAGGAAATTAGAGGGGGAGGGAATGGGATGAGGGGGGTAATAGAAGGGAGAGCAGATTGGGGGAGGGGTAATCAGAAGCAAACACTTTTGAGAAGAGACAAGGTCAAAGGAAACAATAGAATAAGTGGGGGTGGCATAGGATGAAAAGAAATATATCTAGTCTTTCACAACATGACTATTATGGAAGTGTTTTGCATAACTACACATGTATAACCTATATTGAATTGCTTGACCTCTCAACGAAGGTGGGTGGGGAAGGAAGAAGGGAGACAGTATGGAGCTCAAAGTGTTTTTAAAAAATAATGTTAAAAATTGTTTTTACATGCAACTGGGAAATAAGATACACAGGCAATGGGGTATAGAAATCTATCTTATCCTACAGGAAAAGAGAAAGGAAAGAGAAAGAGAAGGGAGAGGGTGATAGAAGGAAGGGCAGATTGAGGAAAGAGTAATTAGAATGCACATCATCATGGAGTGGGGGGAGGAGAGAGATAGGGAGAAAGTTTGGAGCTCAAAATTTTGTGAAAGTGAATGTTGAAAACTAAAATAAATAAATAAACTGAAGTAATGTATTTTTGTGAGAAAATAACTACATTTTAAATTTTATTTTATTTTATTTTTAATTTATGGAAAAGAAGTATTTCCATAACATAGTATAATAAGAAAGATGATTGCACATGAAACTACAAAGCTATTATGTACAACTTGCTATTCCTTTCAAATATATAATAGAGTTATCATGCAAATTTCCTTTTTTTCTTCCTTTCTGCATATGTAAAACTATTCTACACATACTTCTATTTATCAGTTCTTTCTCTGGATGTAGATAGAGCCTGTCTTCATATGTCCTTTATTTTTAATTTGTGTATTTGCAGTATTCAAAATGACGTAGTAACTCAAAGTTATTATTAAAACAATTTTGCTATATTTTCAAAAAGAGTTTAGTGAGAAAAGTGACATTGTTTTACATATTTTTGCAAATCTCTTTAAATCTGGCTTTAAAAAGGACACATATTCTTATATCTGCCTCTTCATTTAATCTATTCCAATTAATTGTTTTAGTTGAGTATATAAAGAAAATCTATATATTTATATAAATATACAAATATATAATTGGAAATGAGAAGGATATTTTACCAGGCAAGTAATGTCTTAGTATTTTTATTAAAATAGTTTTGACCTTTCAGTTCCATGA